>JALBWW010000006.1:28991725-30191725 GCA_023212625.1 Styphnolobium japonicum
AAAGTGCCATGGCAGCACCTGTCCTCTCTCGTTAGAATATCAGCTGGGCCATCGTGAGCTCAACTAGCAAGTCCTAAAAGAGAACGAACAAGGTGGTATACGTAGGAGGCCTAATTACATTTGGGGGACTAAAGGCCTGCAATGGCCTTGGTCTCTAAGGGGCTTCCTTTGAGCACTAAGAAGTGCTTTGTTAAGGTGGTGAGTTCAGTGAAAGCCAAAGCATCAAATGGAAAAGTAAAGGGTGGAGGAGCACCGCCATCCACGTGCAATGCCACGGGTGAGATATAAAATTAATGGCCTTGTTCTCGTCGGTGTTGCTGTTGGGTTTGTTCTACGAATAATTCAGATAAGCATGTAATGTTAGAGGAGCCCGAGTCCTGTGTCAGTGTGAGCTGTGAATAATTCAGATAAGCATGTAATGTTCAGAATACTGTATCATTGTATATCGAATTGTTTGGATGATTTTGTGCATTATGACTGATATATTTATTTGTGAAGTTTCATCTTCGTGTTGTCGTAATTGGATCTCTCGTCACTAGTAGGCATGAGCCGCTGAAATGCTGCCAATCTTAAAATTGAGTCTTGTTCAATTATTTCTTCAAGTTCTCTATCATCATCATATACTCAGAATGCAAAATCTAAGAGATCCTACAAGTAGATGAAGAACATAAATTGGACTCAAATCATGTGGTACACAATTCCGATCATTACTATATGGAACTCGGATTCTACCACAAGAAACACAAATAAGTCAGTCAATAAAATCAAACTATAAATAAATTTGATAGTTTGATACAACATCAAACGTTAGTAAAACTCAAAGAAACAGCATGGCAGCTACCAATCTGAGCAGACCCTGGATAAAAACTCTAGCCAGAAAAGAGTTAAGCGGATTCGATCAGTATCTAATTAACATTCCTTAAATCCCGTTTATGATGGGCTTTCTCACATCGAAGGTCTTTGACATGCAGCAAACAGCTGCCAACTAATAAAAGCCACTACCGAGGATGTAAAGAGCTCAAAACCTACCACTTTTGGAAAGTGCCACCTCAATCCTCGTCTCAGATAGCTGTAGAAAACACAGTTTAGCAAACACAACAGCAAATGAACATAAAAAGTGCATGTTGATGACTGACTAAATAATGACTGCTATGCAGCCAAGCAACATATCTATTACTTGTATCCAACAGCATATGATTGGTCATCTTTATCTTAATGGACCATTTATACAGGGAAATGAAAAGGTAATAATGGATAATATCAACAGTCCATGAAGAAAGACAGCTAGAGGTTTATGTTCAATGAAAGATTTTATGCTTGGTCCTTGATTCAATTGTAGTTAAAAAATTAAATTGTGAATAGGTATTTCTTCAATAATGGTAATGAGTCAGGAAAGACCTTGTGATAGATGGCATGGTTGCCACAATCCCTGCGCACAAGTATATAATAGGAATGAGAGTCCTGGGTTTATTTTTTCGGAGCCACATCAAAGATCCAAGTGCAGCAAGGGATATGCTCAATGCCTGTATAGAACAAGTGCAGAAAGACTTTAAAACACAGATCATACATATACTACAAAATACAAACAAGCTGAAAGGTGCGTTCACCTATAGCACATAAGGACGAACTGTTTCATCACTCTAAACAATGTATAATTACACGAACTTCCAAACCCTCATGGAAAATATTACTGACCAAATTCTTTAATTTGACCTAAGGACTGTCTGGCTTGCCAGCCACAAAAGATGTATTTGAATCTTAAAAAGAAAAAGAAAATCTTTTAACACAGAAATAATTTACCAAATTTGCATTAGCCTCAAGGCCCTGCAGAATGTAATCCCAAGTAAATTCTAATCCTCTAGCACCCACCCAAAGAGGTGCCAATCTATGCAGTACAGAATCAGCAAACGCCCAGCCTGCCATAGGAAAAGTGCCACTAAGACCCAGATGAATATCAGAGAAGCAGAGTAACCCAAGAAACACCATAGGCTCATCTAGGAAGGAGAACATCACTTCCAAGATATAAATAATCATAAGCAACTTATAATAATATAGCCTTGTCACATTTACCAAGTCCAACTGCTTGAAATTTATGATTTTGAGAGATGTTCCTGTGAGTCAACTGGGTCAAGGCAAAATATAGCCCAGCAACGTCTATAAAACCTATTAATGCCTTCAAAAGTTCCTGAAGAAAAAAGCCATTTATTATCACTCAAGATAATAGAGAGAAGAATGCAAAATAACTTAATAAGCTTAATAACAGTGACTCTGCATAGCCATGGAGAGTATTTTGTTGTCATATACTTCATAGGATCAATCTTAAAATACATTTGGTATGCAGAATAGTCATTCTATTCATGCCTCTATTCTGCAGGAATGGGGATTACTTAGCTTGGTAGGAAAAAAAGACATGAAATGATGATTTCATTATGGGCCTTCATTCTGCATACACAAGAATCCCCATACCCTCCTAGGTTGGAGGGAGTGGCCATTCCCTGTAGCCTGAAATGAATTAATGTTTGTCTTGTTTCCTTATTTATCATCATTAGTTATAATGGCGATTCCATTCTATGCTGATTCCATATATCAAATATAAAATGGAATGGAATAAAACATGATTCCATTATTAAGCAAACCAAATAATAGAAAGAGGAATGCTCATTTCATTCCATGGCATTCTGATTCTCAATTTGGTTTTGGAGAAATCCATTCCGTGTACCAAACATGATCTTATTTCTTCTGATAAATTAGTCTGATTACTAAAAAGACATGCCAACTTCAAATTTTGCCATACCATGCTCTTTCATTTTTTGTAGCATCTAAATAGGTATGCAACTATACCCAGTATTCTCCATGTAGATGCATGTATGCGACACAAAATGGGGAATGCACAACTCATGCTTTTATTCCAACTCAATGAAGTAGCGACGGAAGACAGGATGCCAAGGGAGAGACACAGTTTATTTATTTATTTATTTTTATAGCAACACAGAATTAATTTATAAAAGCTAGGTTATTCTTCTTACAAGTAATCTGCAATTCGTAATGGCACCCATGAGATCAATGGCGCTGTCTCTACACCTTATAATTTAAGGAACAACCATGAACTGAGCAGTAGTTTACAAAAAAAAAATCTATCGTGCAATCTAATCATTTGTAATAGCTTTCAGCTTTAAGTACACAAATCTGCTGTGAATTGGTGGTCTTCATTAGCATCCCTACATGCCACGTATATGTACATCAATGCAAACATACTTAGAACTAAGCAATTTAGAAGCATACCTGATATGGATCAAAGCTATCACTCTCCGATACCTTGAGAAAAGTGGCCAGACAAATAAGCTGCCAGTGCATGCAAAAGAAAAGAAAACGATGCAGATTGTCATCTTAATTACTTTGTGCAAATATTAGCTTAAGATGCAAATAGTTGAAAATCCAGTATATACACCAACCTTTACTAATGCTGTTGCAAGATAAACAACGGCGGCTTTGATAGAGGTACTGAGTGTATCATACTCAGATCTGCATTTGCAAACTTATTACTGTACTAACATAGGAGATCATGCACAAAAGATGAAGAAAAAAGCAAATCCAAAATGCGTCACATCAAGAATGAATCAATGTCATTACTACATTGAACTGGTTTCACGAAAACTATTGATAATGGGTATGAGGCATTTGTGACATAGTATGCCTCAGTCCCAGCTATGCTTAGGAAAGATTGTTTAGCCAATTCTTTGGAAGTAAGCATGCAGTATATGACAAATTGAAAGGGCAATTTTTGGATATTCAATTCAATCCCAGCTATATTATGCATAGAAATATATTTTTGGTATTGAACAATAAGAAAATGAAATTTATACATTCAAAAGCAATAAATAAATAAAAGGAAAAATGTAAATTAAAATTGAGTGATTAGAAGGAAAATCAGAAAATGATGCGAAGGCAGCGATACTGATAAATAGATAGATAGACAAAGTGCAGGAAGGAGCGAAGGAGAAAGAGAAAGAAAGACGCTTACAAGGGTGTGGCAGAATAGTACACGGCGTGGGGACCAAACGTGAGAATCGCACAGTTAAAGAAATGAAACACCGTCATCTTCTTCTCTCTCTCTCAGTCTGAGACGTGATATCCAACGCCAACAGAACAAAGGCAAGAGAGGTTCTACGAAACAAGACACCGAGAAGCCCAGTTCATCTTTTGATCTTAGTCTCGTATGAGTGATGACGTAATAATTGCTTCTACCCAATCAAAATCAATTTGTATCTTTTATTTTGATTTGAAGAAGCCTATTTTAATTATTTTCGGAAGCTTAGCATTCTTTTTGAATAAATTGTCATAAACAATTATTATTGCAGATTCTTAAAAAGTGTTCCATATGTGCTTGGTTTGTTCTTGTGATTTTGTTTATTCTTGATCTTATTCGCAAGTGAATATCAACAAATTTTACCTATCATTCTTTGCAAGTTTTCAACTAGCAAGCCTCTGCTCATCATAAAAGGTCTATTAGTAGAAGCTGTTCCAAGATTTCATAAAGAAAAGGGAGAAAATTTTCTATTTATCACAGCCTTTTAAGCAGGTTTTTTAATTGAAGGTCTTCGTGCGCAATTTTCTTTTTTGGTCACATAGGTAACATTTTGTAAATGTTTCTCCTTTTTTTAATTAAGAAAGTTTTTTTTTTCTTCCTTTTTTAGGGCTCACCATACCCGGGGTCAACGCAAAACTGCAATATGTAGTTATGGGTTTCATAATTTGTGGACTTTTAGTGACAAGTAACAAAGACCGAACACTGGGCTGCACAACTCCACCATCTCTGCTTCTGACAGTGGAAGATGTGGGCCGAATCATGAGCAAAGAAAATATGCAAAGCCCCTTGCCAGAGTATCAACAAGGCTTGGACTGAAGTCCACTATAAGCTATTGCTCTATAATAAAATGGACTTTTAATGATGTGAGGAAGGCCATGGGCCAGACCTTAAATACTCAGAAACAGCTCACCAGCTTCTCTGCGACAGAGTGTCTCCAGAATTCTTTGAATCAAAATTTGGGATACCTCTGGGATCGGTCTAAGACATAAACTTAGATGGATCAAAGAACCTATAATAAACAAAGTTGAAGGTTGGAAGGAGAACTTGCTCAATCAAACTGGCAAAGAATTACACATAAAAGCAATATTCCAGGCAATCCCTACTTATGCAATGTTAGTCCTATAATTCCCTAAGGTTTTTGTTCTTCAATTTGCTCTTAAAATTCCTCCAGACCCTGGTGGTGTAAGTTAAATTTAAAGCTAATGCAAAAGGAGACTTGTGAAGTATGTGAAGTTGCGTAGATTAGTTAATGCAAACTAAAATTCTCAAACCAGTCTGCCTGAATTTCCCTCCCAAATTCTATACAGAAACATCTTCTATCTCAGTCATAACTTAGAAGTCTTCTAAATTCTAAGAAGCTGCCATTCTTTCCCTGCATTGGAATGTCTACATGGTTTCTAGATTAAAGAAACAGAGTCACACTTCACCTGAATTCAGTTGAACGCTATAGTCCAAGCCAACTTGATACTCCTTCAATCGCGCTAGGCACCATCTTTATTGAGTTTGTCCCACACACAAAGAGAACTTCAGGATATGTGGATTATTTGTGTTTGTCTTGCAATGCATTATATAATCAAAGTAACTTCATTGCAAAAATATTACGTTATCAATTTATATATATATATATATATATATATATATATATATATATTCGTAGTGAAATAGGGTTCATGTATAAAGTAAAAATACTTCTACATATTTTTTTTATAAAAAAATCTATGCACAATACGTTGTGTTCCATGTTTGTATTAATATTAATTTATATTTCTTAGTTTCATTCCGAGATACACCAAAAGACTTAGATACTTTAAATGAAATTTACAATATACATAATTGGGATTTGGATTCTCTAAAGTGTGAGTGGTGTACTTTAAAGGATAAAATGCAGAATTGTAATTATTGATGAGAAAATCAATAGAGTAGATTATCACATATCCATGATCTATCATGTAGGTGCTTGTATTTTATAAAATCTTAAATCCTTAATTTTTTCATCAACGACTATAATTCCGCATTTTACTTTTTAAATTGCATTCCTCACTTTAGATGATTCAAATCCTAAATTTTGATGTTGTGTTCTTTGGCTCATTATTTATTTTCCAATGTTTTATATTGAGAATAATAAAGTAGCCTAATTTTCTCTTATTTTCGTACACCAAATAGAGCATTTGGGTGGATTTTTAACCATGTATATTTATGGATTAAATTTTAATCCACTTGATTAAATTTTAATCCACTGTCAGTGTAATTGACACATCATTAAAAATGTTAGACTTTTGAGGTAGTTGTTATAATAGTCAAACTCTTTTAATGAGTTGGCAATACATGATTGGGTGACAGTGTAAAAAAACTTTACTGGACCAAAATTAAATTCTATATTTATATTATGAAAGATACATTAAGCTTAATTTATGACATGTATATCAATAAATGAATCTAAATAGATGAGTTGAAGAATCTTTGAAGATTTCATATTTACCAAAATAAAAAAACACTAATATATACAATTTGGATTAGTTCATTGGTGTGTGTAATAGAGAAACTGTTATTCTATATACACATTAAAGATTATGATTCCCAAGGGAAACTAAAATACATATAAGATGAGAGTATATAATTCTTTTTGTATTTACAATATAAATTAACCTATTCATCGTGAAAATATTTTATACAAAACCCATATATATTATCATAGTTCATAATAGATTTAAATATTTTTAAAAGTTCACTAAAAAAAATAAAATAAGCACAATGAGCTAAACCAAAGACACATATGCTCAACCATATTTTGACATTTAATTAATCTAAATTTTAAGAAATTAAATAATCCAACATATTGGACCGGTGAGATCTATCATGTTAACAAGCAGCTGAGGTGGCTTGATCAAGACCGTTAAATATGTATTACACGCACCGAAAGATACCCACAACAGATTCCGAGCGGTCTTATACCTCAAGCTTTCCCACTTTATATGCATCAATTTCATGTCCGTCTTTTCCCCAGCTTCATATGATCCTCATTATCAAACGTTGCCAAACAACAAAAAAGAAATGCCATGAAAGTTTATGCAGCTACACTTGGACGTAATCTGATAAGGTCGTACGTTTTCCTCCATTTCTCTTTTGAATTCTTCTGTTTGTTTTTTTTAGGCTTTGGACCACCATATGTGTAAATGATCAAAACGCAAACTCCTTGTAAGTACTTTTTCTTAATCATTTATATTACAATAAAACCATCTTAAATATCTGTCCTTCTTTTATGCTTCTGACAAACATTAAATTACCCGTTCGTGCTAGGAATTCTTCTTGGGGCAAACAGCCATTCTGGTTAGGGCGTCAAAATGGATCAAATTCGTCGAGTTGATCTATTTATTTGTATAAATTATGTGAGTTGAGTTTTAAAATTAGTAACCCGTAAAAAAGGGGGTAATTTTTGACCGACCTGTTTAACCGCGAGTTAAACGGGCCAACCGTCAGTGCTTGCGGGATGCCCGCATAACTTTTTTTTTTAATATCAATTTATTTGTATCTAAAGAAAAAATTTCAATTTAAAAATTTAAAAGTTAATTAAACAGTTTTTTCACAAACAAAAATATAAAATATATGTATTGTATATGCTAGTAATGACACAACTCATACACAAACACATTCGTCAAACTCCATAAGTTTATATTATTTATTTGTTTAAATTATCCCTTAACCCTTTAAATGAGATTAAAGTATTAAATACTATGTTTATGTAATGTAATATTTAATTTGAGATTATTAAATTAAATTTTTTATTAAATTTAAATTTATTTCATAGTTTAAAAGTTAAAAAAAAAAAAATTCGCGGGTCGGATCATTTAGGCCCGCGAGTTAATGCGAGGCGAGTCGAGTTGACTAATTTACAACTCATTTAAACGCGAGCAATTTTGACCCGGCCCATTTAACCCGCGGCCCGTCACGGGTAGGCCTAAACAAGCCGGGCTAGCCTAAGCGAGCCGGACCGACCCGTTTAACAACTCTAATTCTGGTTGTCAAAACCAAATTACAATAATATGACCATTTCGTCTTGGCCTATTCCTTTTCTTCTGACCTTAGTGGATTCATCTTCATAATTAGCATGATTATAGAGGTTCTTATACTACAAAATCAATTAATTATCAGAAAAAGAAGATGCATATAATGTGCCTGGAACATAAATACATGTTAAAAACAGTCATACAATACGTCACGGGGTTAATTGTCTTTTCTTTGGTGAAAGGGACCTATGATTTTATTTTGTTCTAGGTTGGCATTTTGGTTTTTAATTGCCCGATTACTTAGATAAGCTGAGGCATGACAATTGACGACACAATACGCAAGGGAGGGTCGTTCGACTCATTCCTCTCTTCTAGAAATGTTAGAAAGTTCATACCATTATGAAGATAGCCTTGCGAAAAACCCAAAATGTTGTAGTGTATGAATCAAAATAAGCGTTGTAGACCAAATCAAGATAAAAATTTTGGTTTATATATATATGCCTAGATGATCTACCATCAAATTAATAACTTCTAGTTGAAAGTTACTTCGATTAGTTTGATCCTTGATTTTATTTTACTAATATTGTATGTCAAACTTTAAAAATTTAAGAAATATGTGATCAAATTATTAATATTTTATTTTATTTGAAAATTAAATTTAATGTTATATTAATGGAATATATAATTTTGAGTTAATGTAAAATTATATAAGCACAGAATATTCATTATGCAAAATTTTAATTTAATAATAATTCATTAAATTTAACAAAAAAATTTTTTTTATACATTTAGCCGAAATATAAGCACGTCTAAAACTATGTGAAAGATAAATTGTCTTGAGTATGAGTGGGATAAAAGTATAGCAAGACCTTTCATGCATGTATTGATGGAAATGAAAACGAAGTTTGTCTAAATAAAAATAGAAGATATATAGATTTCAAGGTCGTCATACTTTTCAAACTTCTCTTCAAGCTAAATATCACATATTCTTAAATCTTAATTTCCAAATTAAACTTGAACAATATAGGGAGATACTTGTGAAGAGTCAGGGATAGAGTGAAAAATGGCAGCTGGTATGTATCGTCTCAGTTTGTAAATTGACGGTGACGATCATCAGAGAATACAATCAATTATACCAACTTATTTTGGACTATTTTTCTCCCTTTTACTTTTATGGGTGACGGGACCTGAGGGGTTGGGGAGGAGAGGAGAAATTGGTTTGGGTGGGCGAGAGTAACAAAAGCTCTGACTGAAACCAGATTTTCAGTGGCCACTGTGAAATGCCCAACAAAAACTGATTGCTAGCACATGATTTTCTGCCTGAGAGTGGTCCCGTGAGACGTGTACATGCAGTGCTCCAGCCACGATATATATTATTAGCCGCTGATATATTAGCTTGGTTGCTGAACCATTTCTGTCTTCCACCTCTGCCTATTAGTTTTAGAGTTCCGCACCTTCCTTTTTACTTTTAGTCCACTGCCCCATTATCAGTTGTGTGTACGAATAGACTAAGTAGTACGTACTAACATTTTGTTTTGATTGATTGACAGTTTCAAAATCTGTGGTACTTGTTAAATCTTGAATTCAGCTTATATAGCTTGCACGTACATGGGTTTGGTCAAATTAATAAGTAATCGGAAATATTTCCTTGAAAATAAAAAAAAATATGATGAATTTCAGAGTTAGGACATTTAATCATGAATCATCGATGTCAGCAGCAGGTGATACTAGGGCATGATACAGTCCTGTTGAATTTCTAAGGAATCTGGTGTTCAAATGTAACTAGTATTAGCTGTAAAATATGTGTATGAAAGTTTCCAATTTTCAAAGTTGTAGATATATTTGTCAACTGCAAGAATATTAAAAACTCAGTCAATTAGGTTTACGTATCCTGACTTCATTCTCCCTTCTCAAGTGTATATGTATTTGACCTAGTTCAGCTCTGCTTGTGATGCTTTGTAAGCTGTGCAAACAGCTTTGCATCTCTGTTTTTTGTTTTTTTTTTTTGCCATAAAATCGCTTTTAGTTGTAACTGACGCAGAAGAAAAGAACCTATTAACTGTGATTAGCTAGGCTCAGTATCTTTTGAAAACGAAGGGAGTTTTTGACCTTAGTGTTCACTCATTAGCGCATTATTATCCCATGATTAATCTTGAATGGTGATTTGCCATTTGCCAGCAGTGGTCTCACCAAAAAGCTGCCATACTTTATAAAAAAGCCAAAGCTGTTAAAGATTTTGGTTGAACCAGCAAAACAACTCCTAGATGTTGTAGAGTTTATTTGATTGATTGATTTATTTATTTATTCAGATTATGATTATATATGGAGTATAATATAATTATTAATTATATGGACCATGTAATGTCGTGGAGCACATCAGCCTAACCGGCGTTGATTTCGGTGATTCCTTGCTTTCTTTTTTGTCGTTTCTTTGATACTCAAAGTAGATGAGCTAGGGGGAAGGTGAAACTCAAATTTCGAAGCAACACATGCTTGCATGGCTGTTTTCCGATCTCGCGAATAACCATGAAGAAACTAATATTCTTCTGAGTATATAATAGACAATTGCTATTAGGATTAGCATCAAAGGTGAATTACTGCTCAAATCTCGAGTTCTACTGATGTTTATACTCCAAATTTTTTAACTAGTCCTTTAATTTTGGTCCAATAATGTTACAGAAATTTGAATATATTTTTTAAGTATAACGGTGATTATCATCCTACAAATTACTTTTAAACCTTTTAGTAGCTACTACTTTACTTCTTATTGTCGTAAATTGAACTAGTCTTACTCCCAACTAGTTTGAGCAATTAGAGTTTATACTGCCTACTCCTGCCTAGCTAGCTACATCAATAAAGATATGGACTACTTCATTAACTACTAAGCTATTTGAAGGCAAAAAGCAACGTGCGTGTTCACTTGATTTGGAATTAGAAGTTTCAATCTTCAAGTTGTGTATTTAACTCAATAATTAATGAAGTGAGAGAACTAGAATTGCATCGTCTTACATTATTTAAATCTATTTTTTACATGTACAGATCCGTTGCAAAATAAATGGCTTTATATAATTCTATTAGTATGAATCTTTGCACGTATGATAACTTATATTTACCAAAAGATTTGACAAATTCCGTAAAGAAATATTTTTAATTCATTAGTTTATTATATTTATTAATTTACCATTGTAATTTATATAATATATATACGTCCACTGTGTTTTTTCTTTTTTATTTCTTTTGTATTGTTTTCTAATAATCTTCATGACATCTCAACAAGTGGTGTACCACCGCACATGTCTTGCACGGAGGATATGAATGTAATAGGGTCATAGCAGTCCGCATATGAGTCAGATCGGCCAAAAATAGTAAAACATAAGCATCTCAATTAGTCAATGATGAGATATAGTAATTAATTTACTATACCTACAATATGTAACATCATGTCTGTTCTTGGTTGAGATGCACTATAGTTACTGTTCAAGCATATACATGTTGAACTCAAGCAATGATGATAATTAAAGGGAAACAAATAGTTCGACGATAGGGGTGCCATTTATAATAGCATTATCAAAGTATTGATTTTATAATGAAGTTATAAACTAATACCAAATTGATTAAGAAGAATTAGAAGAAAGAGCAAGAGGGGTTCTTATAAGACAAACACATGGAATATTGAATATAGCCAAAGCATTTGACAACATCACAATTGAGCCATAGAACGACATGTTGACCGGATATTCCCCGATCACAAGCTTATTGTTGAATAGTTCATATAAAAACACAAGAAGAGAGAGACAGAGTAAATTTAATAACGTTAACAAACTAGTATTATAGAAAAAGATAAGCAAAAGCAAAGTTTCTGTTCCCGGAGAATCTAGAGCGCATCAGGCGCTGACCGTGGCTTCGGAATCTATTAACAAATGGATTAACATATTGGTAAATAAATGGTAATGATCTTGTTGTCACATGATCAGCAACTAAACAAAAGAAGGAGGGAATAAACAAAAGTGGGATTAAGCATAGGGGTGCGAGCATAATTGAAACATACAATACGCTATAAATGCGATGTTATATTAATGATTTATTTGTCATAGAGAGGAGAATAAAAGACCAAAAGAAGAGAACAAAGCAAGAACCTATCGCCTAGACAAGGTTAAGTCCATTAGTCACGTGACGGAAGCCATGTTGACGCCGAGGAATATGGTAATGGTATCGGTATTCCATTTTGATTTTGATTGGAGGGTCTCCACGCGCGGCTTTGATTCTGATCGAAATCGATAGACGACAGGCGAGGTGGGTTACGTAAGGTAAGGGGCGTCTTAGACATAAAAGACATGGAATATTTGAACACGGAGAGGGAATATTGGAGGGTAGGAGTAGATGCTACATAATTAGACAAATACTAGATGTTGAAATTGTTAACGTTGGGAGCAGAGGATGGACTCATTTTTTAAATTCCCACTTGCACTTCCTCTCACGCCACCACACGCTCCGAGGGTTCCGTTCACAATTAACTCACTACCTACCTGCTACTTTACAATTACAAATGAATAAGCCAATACAATAGTGATTCGTGAAGATGATGGTTTTGGAAAAGCATTGATATTGTGCTCACTGCTGTCTAACATAGGAGGCGCGTTAGAGTGAAGCGCGGAAAGGTTTAAAATTGGGTGAGGGCCTGAGGGAGTGTAAATATTGCATCTGCATGTGGGTCTGCGACCTGGTGTCGCCGGACATCACAGCCACTCTGACACACACTCATAGTCATATACTCGTATTCCTTATTTCCTTTCCCTTAATTCTTACATAGTTTCTCACCAGGACCAATTTATTTTACTTCAATATTTCTAGTTGGGGTCTCGCACGTGTACAGCTCGACCTTTATTGGCCATTACATACCATACATGCTTACTAATTAAGACTTTG
This sequence comes from Styphnolobium japonicum, assembly GCA_023212625.1. Lineage (NCBI taxonomy): Eukaryota > Viridiplantae > Streptophyta > Magnoliopsida > Fabales > Fabaceae > Styphnolobium > Styphnolobium japonicum. The sequence continues at coordinate 29,004,743 of JALBWW010000006.1, forward strand.
AAATTACATTAATAGTCAGAATCCTAGAGCTGGCTTTAGTTTAAGTTACGGTTGGATACGAAGAATTTCGAGTATTTTATGTTATTATTATTATTACATAATTTGTGCCATCTTCTTAATTTGATGGGGTTGGAAAATACACACATGAAGTTAATGCATAACAGTCAATACTGTGACTATAGCCAGAGCCCACGACATGAATTGAAATCTTCAACCTTGGTCGAGGTATCCCATAGCTATAGATTACAGAAGCTGATGAGGTTTAATGCCACGTCTGCATGAAACAGAGCAATAGGGGCGTCAGGGTCAGTTTAGAACAGGGATATTTTGGCCTGCCAGTCAATCCTCGTTCATAATAAAACAGGAATATTTCAATCCAAGAAATTTATTAAATGAGATAAATTAAACCCTGATAGAAACAAAAAGAGAAGGGAATTTTAATGGGTCGCGATCCATCAACGTAAACTAGAGACTCAATTCCCATTCCAATATTCCATTGAATAGTACCCATTTTGTTTTTCTCGAATTCCAATAATTCCTGGCAGGAACCACCATTATATCGCTGCACCCTCATTTTTCTTTTTCAATTTAATTACCTGTATTGTACTATTATACAGATAAAGGAAATGGACCTCAGGCCCCCAGGCTCTCCTTCTCTCTCTTCCTCTCTCTGTGCATAGTACTTTGATGACTAATCCCTCAGCTTCCATAAATGACTACTTCCCTTTTTCACTAACTTTTCGTTCAAACCACCATCCCAAAAAAAAACTGATATTTTCTCTTTCCCTGCATTTTTTTATCTGACTAGTGACTAGTAGTCTCTGCAATTACTTAGTCTCTGCTTTAAAATTTTCCCTATGCTGTTCCTTCAACTCTAGTAGGATCTTACTAAAAAGGCTATCAGCCCCTCTCTCGAAACCGATGCAAATCATAAGACACTCATGATATAATCACAGCCTAAAATCCTTCTTTTTCAGCTCTTTCACTTCATTTGATTGTCCTCTTCATAGCCCAGTTCTTCCTGCTAACTATTTCTTACTATATTTGCTTCACTAGATTCTTTTTCACATCTTTAATTGAACTCTCATCCTTTCCCTTCCTTTTGTATATTTTACCACCGCACCGGAGGGTTCTGTAACTGACCAAGATCTCTACCATCCTCATGTTCACTAATTCGCACCCAGTAATGCGAACCTTAGCACCTTTGCGAGAGCCAGACCTCTCCTTAAACATCAGCCCGCCCTCTATTTCAGAATCTGAAGCCAAAGAAGTGGGAAGCCACAATGGCTTAACTAGCAAAGCGCTTTACAACGATATGTGCTCAACCTCTGATTCAGTTAGTAGTGGAAGTGATTTAAGCCATGAGAATGACTTTTTCCACCCGGACACTGTCTATAACCTTGGTCATCGTGAGCCTACATTGAGCTTAGGCTTTGTAACAGCAGATTTGAATCCCCATCCAGTTCAAGGACTCTCAAGAAACTTCAATCACCACCGCCAACCTCACATCTATGGCCGCGATTTCAAAAGAAATACAAGAGTCATTAATGGTGTGAAAAGAAGCGTCAGAGCTCCTAGAATGAGATGGACTACGACACTCCATGCCCATTTTATTCATGCGGTTCAGCTTCTTGGCGGTCATGAAAGTAAATCAATTAAGCATTCTAACTGCAGATTACATGCCATGATTAGTTTGATAATTTCTTGATTATTCTATATAAAAGCTGATGCCCTTAATTTATTCTGGAAAGCATTACTAGGTTACGTCTAATTTTGGGTTGTTTTTTCACTCGCAGGGGCAACTCCGAAGTCTGTGTTGGAGTTAATGAATGTCAAAGATCTAACCCTAGCACACGTCAAGAGTCACTTGCAGGTGCGGTTACTGTTCCCATATCTCCATTCTCCATAGTCTTTCAGCTTAATGAGTGAAGTTCCCTTTTCCCTTTTATTATCTAACTAGACAAAAACGAAAAAAAGAAAGAAATTTTCTTAGTCGTTTTAAGTTGCCTCCAGTAGTGGGGAAGGTAGAACAAAGACTAAGGACAAAAGGGTATCTAGATGGGCAATCTTAGCCTTGTGGACTTTTCTTCTCATTTTATTTTATGCGGGTTCATGCAGATGTATAGAACAGTGAAGAGCACTGACAAAGGCACAGGTAATTGGATGTTCATTCTCAAGGACCCCGGCCCATTTTTTCATTTCTTCTATTATTATTATTCTCTTTGTTTGAGATCTTTGGTGATTCGAGTGTGACAGAAACTCTATGATTTGCTCTAGTACTGTTCCCCGTTAAAAACAAAAGTTGGTTGGCATAGGACTTGACTTCAAGTCCTCATGTGAATTATTAAGCTGGTGTCTGATAAAGCAAGAGCAATGGCTCTGTCGTTGATGAAAATTGCAGGTCATGGGCAGACAGATATGAGCTTGAGCCGAAGGCCAGGGAATGGGATTGTCGATCTGCATGGAGTCTCAGCTTGTGAGAGAGCCGATTTAAAACAGACGTTGCAAAAATCACACAGGTGATTGCATTCCCCCACCTCCTCCTTGGTCGATATTGTCTTCTCTCTGCAAATTAATGTGAACGTAATATTGGGTTATTGATTGATTCAGCTATAGGGCCACTAATTCTATGCTAAAGCACATGCACGAATATTCACAAATGCCTCGTACGTGTTTGGGCATTTTTTTTTCTTGCCAATTTCCTGTTTGTCTTTGGCTTTCTGCTTATGTTTTTTATTACGGGGTTCTATGACAAGAAGTCTACCAGTACTTAGATTTTGACGAACAAAACCTAGGGTTTCTATAGGTATCTGGGTGGTCATTTTGTACGTGCGCCCTTATATAATGACTGCTTTTGGATTGCTCATCCGTTAGATCCTCAATGAATTGATCCCAAATTCCCAATATGTAACAAAAGAAATCTAGCATTTGGTACAAATCTCAATGTGTTATACTGCAAACTTTAAAAAAAAAAAAAGCGGGGTGGTGGTTGGTAATATAATAAACTTAAAAAGGACAGCCCGCTTTCAGGCATATGCTTTGAATGATCGAGAAATTAATGTACATTCACTTCTTTTGACCTCTGATCTTTAAGTAGTTGCTGTAATAATTGGTTAGGTTCAAGTTTGGCTTACCAAAATTGAGATTATACCAACACCATTGGCTCTCTAGTGATGAGGATTGGGTGCATATATTTTCTTTTTCCCTTTGCGGTCCTTTCTTTTTTTGTTAAGACCGTGAGGCGTCTGTGTAACTAATTTTTGCTTTGGTCTAGCCACAAAATACTTTTAGTGAGATTCAAAATCCTGCAATGCAAGTCCTTTCTTCATAAGAAGATATACTAGTTTCCACATCTCACTCCAAGTTACTCCGCAAATTGAAACATTTGGATGCTGACCGTTAATTGCCATGTTACCATCAAAACCCAATCATAAACTGCTAACGATGCGATTTTAATTTGTATATATTTGGATTTTGGACTTGGAGTTTATCACTATTGAGTGCTAAAATGGGCTAACCATTTCATTTGTTGCTTTATAACACGTTTGCCTTCTATACTAATCTCTTCTCCACTTTATACACTCAGGGCATCATGGCAATCATCAGTAGAGACAAATACAAATAATAGTCGACAAAAACCCGAAATCGGTTTGACGTATTCTCATCTCAAGGGAAACGAAACCATGGTAAGTTGGCACATATATAGAGTCAGAACTGGACCTAGCATGGCTTAAAGGTTTTCTGTAGTTTTTGTTGCATATATGTACTATATTTTCTGAATAGTATATGACATTGGCGTAATAATATTTAAACAGGTGAATGAACATAATTATGGAGGCCTGTCGAATTGCATGAAGGAGAGGTTGGATTCTACCTCCTTGTCACGTTCCGAGGCGATGCCTGACCTAGAATTCACCCTTGGAAGGTCCAGTTGGCAAACAGACCACGCTGAATCTTCAAGAGAGTTAACTCTTCTTAAGTGTTAAATAAATACTAACTCTTTCCTTGTCATTAAAATACTACTACATGATATGGAGGAAAGAGAGGAATAATTTCATATGAATGATTTTGGTCGTGATATATCTTTCTGAGTTTTGTCTGGAAAGAGAGATGAGGAATGGGATAAATCTTCGCTACGAAACATTTGCTTCAGTCCAAAGAATTTCAGGACATTGTCTTTGATGTCATTTTCAGTGCAAGGCATAAGATTAAAAGGAAATAGAATGCCTCTTTCAGGCCATGGACCATGGAGGACCCATTTGGGAATGCTGATATTGGACAGGTGGGTCAAGTTTTGTGCCAGACTATCATGACATCGTTCTCATCATATCTGTATCCGAGAGACTTATATATTGAGGTTGGAAAAAAAAAAATGAAAATTATTTTTCAAGAGGATCCAGTACAAGAAGATTGATACAGCATGTTCAATCCTTTCCCTTAACAGAAATTCCTTTCCTTCTGTCTAACTCGATCGCCATCTGCTTTTAGTTCTATTATTTTTTTCTTAAATTTTTTAGATGTTTTCCCATGCATTAGTAAATCTTTTTGTTGATACGTGTCAAAAACTCTTTTGTGAGTTTGTCGTTTCCTGATTTCACCGTATAATTTGCCCCCGGCTCTTTTAAACACTTTTCTTGTGGGCTGAAGTTCGATTTGCTGATTTGCACGAACTTTTAAACCTTTAATAGTACGCTGTGATATATGTTAGTTTGATACCACTTCTTATTTTAATTATTATTAGTTTCTTATTTTATTAATAATTTTTTTATTTTAAATTATAATAATTAATGTCACAATTTATTTTTAATAAAAAATTATAGGAAAGTTCTCATTTAATAAAGTGTATGTGAGAATAGTTACTTGTCAAGCAAAATATTTTTGAGTTATTATAAATATTTGTGTTGGGAAATTGTTTGGGTTATGAAAATGAGAGAAAAGAAATTATGATAATGTGATAAAAAAATTTTAGTTTTATCCACAAAAGCTACATTAACATAGTTTGTAACTTTGTCCATAAAAGTTACATTGATTGAGAGTTTGTAATTTTGTCTATTAGGACCAAACCACGTTAAATGATACGTGGTTTTTTTTTAATTATAAATATTTATAACAATATACATTACCTAAAAGGTCGGGAGATTCTTCTAATTCAAACTCAAAAAATATGCATTACCCAAAACAAAAAGGAAAAGGCGTGCCCGTATGGACCTACGTAAGTTGTGGGTTTAAATCCTCTATGATAGCTTTCTTGTGATCTCCAATCTTATATTCTCAATAAAATACTATTAATTAATAAAAATTACACTTATTCTTTAATTGACAATAATATTTTTTATTTGATTGTATTTATTGAAAAAAAACAAAAACTAATTCAGAACAGTGAAAAGGATCACAAAATTTAAGAACAAAACTTCAGGAACTGCTTCCTAATTTCTCGATCACCCGGGAAAAAAAAAGTTTTCGTACTTAATAATATGGCTAACACCTGATCATTTGCTCTTGTTAGCCCAAATTTCTCATTCGGACTTATTTGAAAAATCAATCTTTGGTAGCTTTTACAGTACATTTTGGTGTTAATTCTTGAAAACATGTGAAGGATTGTAATTATTTCACTTATAATTTGTAAGGCATCTAATCGTGCACATAATAAAATGCACCATAGAAGCCTAGTGATGATTATTTTTTATATAAAAGTCATACACACTTTTTTTTTGGACAGAAATTAGACTATAAAAAATTAAAGTCGTATAATTTTTTTAAAAAAATAATGAGCAAATATAAACCTTCTCTTTTGACAACGGTATGCTTCATCGTAACTGGGCCTTTTCTAAAAGCAAAGTTTGTGCGCTTCATGATTGTCTGCTTGTCCTTTTTACAGACAATATGTTCAACACATGAATTCTGCAGGACCAATACATCAAATTGCTCTGGACACTTCAGAAATTTAGGTACTACCAACATAATAATTCTGCTAAAAAATTTGTCTCTTATTACTGCATTTATCTCGAAAAACAAGACTCCCCCGACCGTGTAATCTTACCTCATTTCGTGATTCTTTCTTGCCTATATATGATTTCCCCCTGCTTCTCTTTTATTTACAAATCTCTCCCATCCTCTTTGCCCTTATGTTCACCAGTAAAGCTTAACAAGGCCATAGGAGAAGAATAATTTGATAACACAAGTTAATACTTTCAATAAAAAATTGCATATGCTGATGACAGAAGTTTATGACTTCTGCTCTCCTTTCATTTTTATCTTCAATACGTGGAGCCACCCATTTTAATCCAACACCGAAAATATTAACATGAAATAACATAATACTGTACCGCAAGAGAAGCTCATAAATAAGTGTATGCAACAAATTTCTACGGGATAAACATGTCAACTGAGATGTTGATTTACAATTTGGCTCCCGCTCTTCCTTTTTCCAAATACTACTACTGGCTTCAATTTGCTTACACACGGTCTATAAACATATAGAAGAGAGAACCCCCAAAAATATAAAACCAGAAGGAGGCATTCCTCACCCTCAGGCTTCCAAAGCATAATTTCTATTGATCATTGTTATCTGATCTGAATCTACAAAATGCATAATGATTTCGTGTAGGCTCTTCATCACGCAATTTACCTGGAACAAACGTTTAGTTAGAGGCGTGAGGGGGTGTTTTTAAAATCTAGTATTTTACATGTAATTTATATATATATATTTGATTTTAATCCACTGTTAGTATAAAAAAAATTTATACTGTCATTCAATCATGTAATGACACATCATTAAAAGTGTTAAACTTTTGAGGTAGTTGTTATAATAGTCAACCTCTTTTAATCAGTTGACAATACATAATTGGGTGATAGTACTGATAGTAGATCAATATATATATATATATATATATATATATATATATATATTGTATTTTTTTTTAACATTTCCTTTCTGAAACAATGGTGATTTTGAGGTCCAGTCACGCCACTGTGTTTAGTTGAATTAATGTGGGTAGAAGTGAAGGTGAAGTCACTAACAAGTCAAGTTGCATCCTAAATCATATTGATTTTTTTTTCTTTCAATCTGATATACTATATGTACACTTGCATGCATGTGTATTTGTTTTCTCTGCCATATAATATTTCAACCCATATATGGTATGAAAACTTTAGAATTGAGGTAACGTTAATTTCCATAGTGCTAGACTTTGGGCCAACGAGTCCCTGAATCCCGACATACTTTTAATGTGGAATTGTGGATCCATTATAGAATCCAACAAACTTTTTCCTTCGCTTTTTTTCTGGGTCAAATAATCTGAAAATATTGGCGATGATGAAAAACTGGATTCGGAGAACATTAAGTAATTCAAATTCGCATGTGTTATACATTAGTGTTTATGATTCATAGTAATTAGACTTTTGTGTGTGGTTTTTCATTACCTTTTTTGTGTTCTCTAGAGAAAAATGCATATAACTGAACCAAATATGATATAAACACAAGAAAAATAGTTTAATTTTGTTCTCAATGTACACTATTATTCAATATGTATTAACACATCTTTAAAAGAGTTAGACGTTCTAAGTAATTGCTGTAAAATCCTTTAGTGATTTGTCAATATATAATTGGATAATAGTATAAATTTTTTTGCCCTGATATTAATTAAAATTAAATTCAAAGAAAATTTTAAATTTGATCCTCGGTCAGTGTAAAGTTTTTTATAATATTATTTAATGATGTGTTGCTACATTATTAAAAAAATTAGACTTCCTAAATTATTGTTGAAAATGTCAAATCCTCTTAATGATATGATAATATATGATTGAATGATAGTGTAAAAAAAATTTACATTGATAATGAATTAAAATTAAATGCTAAAATTTATTTTGGACCCTTAAAATTTTTGAAAAAGTTGAATTTAGACTTTGGACCAAATTAATATTTAGGATTGTGGTACAATTATTTTTTAAATTACTTACGCCTTTATGCGGAAAATAATCATTGGCCTCCCTAAGAAGAAAATATCCTTTGATAGGTTTCAAGATATACATTATAGTTAATGGATTAATTAAAAATAGAAAATCAGTAATTAATTTTTCTAAAAGGATAAAATTTATTGCTAATGGCATCGTATGATGTCTGTAAGTCTGTTTGAATTTTAACTAGCTCTCATTATTTGTGTGGCCAACCGAATTGCTTATCATTGGTATAAATAAAATAAAACTCATTTTTGTTTTAGCCAAACTCGTTCAATTTCTCATTTGGAAATACGTTGCAGCCCGTTTCTACCCAAAGCCCAATATATATATAATGTGTACCATATCTTCCAACGCCAAGGACTTGGATAATCTCCTGTCGCAATCGACCACATCATTTATCAACTTTGGCCTATTGTTTCTCTTGGTTCTTTTATGGGAAAATCACCGTGGGTTTGAAGAAATTTTTTTTTTTAATTTGTTTTAAAAATTAATTAAGTATTTAATTATATTAATTAATAATTTATATATAATTAATTAATAATTTATTTTTATTTTAATATTTAATATGTAATTAATCATATATAAATTATTAATTAATATAATTAAATATTTAATTAATGTTTAAAATAAATTAAATTATTATTATTATTTTTGACAAGTTAAATATTTTTGTCCTTTTCCCTTCTTTTATCGGAATGGAGAAGGCGCTGAAGCCGTGCTTTTGTAGCTAGAAAAGCACCTTTGATTGGTCATCTCACCATAATTATAAAATTCAGAGCGATATTAAATTGGCCAAAGGACTAGTTTGCCAATTTCACTGTCTCTACAACCCAAAAAATAAGTTCGACAAAAACAAGCACACTATTGGGCTTCCAACCCCCTCCCCCTCTTTTTCTCCCTTCTCTTTTGTACTTTTTCAAATAAAATTAGTTGATTTTTATTTATTTATTTTTATTTTTGACCAGTCCATTAGACTTGGTTGAATTTGAAGCAATATATCAGGTCGGTCTGATATATTTTTAATAAGATTGGATCGGGCCAATATGATATATTTTTAGTAAGATTGGGTCGAGCTGGTATTAGTTCGGACCAGTTATTTGTTGGCTCAGTCCATTTCTATCCAGGCTACGGGCTAAGCAGGCCAGTTCACTTGCCTTTTACTTCTTCTTTTTTTTTGTCATATACCGTAATAGGGAAGCAAATAGATGCTTAAATCCCTCCATTTCAGTTTTTTTTTTTGTCATATCACCGCAATAGGGAAGCAAATAGATGCAACATGATATCTCTTGCAAATCAAATCTCTCCATAACTGTTCCAAAAATAAATCAATTAGATATTCCATTTAGTTCATTCCTCATAAAGTCATCATAAGTGGGTATAGGGAAAGTGTAACCATTTCCAACTTCAGCTGACCAATCCCAAATGCCAAGATCTGTAAAATTTGAAGCTACCACTGGGAACAAAATCTGGTTTCAGAATTGAAATAAAAATATCTATCAAATATATTAGAAAGTATTCAACATTAGGCTTAGCAATGGGGCGGATTTTTATTCACCCTTAATCCGTCTCGCATCTCTAAAAAAAGTCTTTAACCCGTCCCGTGAGTTTTGTAAATAAAAATCTGCACTCTTCTCGCAAAAAAATAATAGAATTTGAACCTTACCCACATCTTACCCGTATATACTATATAATATACAATATAATATAAATTATTAAAAAAATTACTCATTGTATCAAAAATCTCAAGTTACATTAAGTATGAAATATACTCTCTGTAAAATAATTGGGGTGCGGGTAGGATAAGAGCGAATAAACCTTAAACCTGAATCCGTTCAATCCAACAACACAGTTTAAACTAACCCCATGTTGATTGGGACAGATTAGGCACCTGTAGGGTAAGTTGAAATTGCCGTCCTTACTCAACACTCAAAGGTTTTAACTTATGTATTGCTTTTTTCCTTTCTCACCAAGCACTTGAAATCATGTATATAATTATTTTTTGTATTTAAATGAAAATTTTCTCAAATGTATTTATACACATACATACATATTAATGTTGTAGCATGAAAGTCCGGAATTATAGCACAAAACAAGGGAAAAGTGATTAGAACTAAATACTAATTATATAACGAAGAGAAAAGCTGGAAGACTAGAGATCAATTGATCATAACATGTAATAATAATTTAAAAAGAAAAAAAAACTTTCAAACCCTATACTGAAAAATAAATCAAATACCTTTTGGAACATCTGACACGGCTCTCATTTTCTCACAACTGAACTCTTTATTGGCTCGTTAGGAGTGATTTTTGATTTTATGTTTTGAAAATTTTAAAATCTAAATTTAGTTTTAGTTTTGAGTTTTGAGTTTCAATTTTTTTTTTTTTGAGTCAAGCTACTTTTTTTTACTTTGCCTTATTATGAATTCACTCAATATAAAAAAAACATTGACACATAAAAATAATTAAAAATGACAATAAAATAATTAAGTCTAGAAAAAATACTTAAAAAATTAAAATAAATAATATAAATTTTGATAACAAAAATAAATATTATAAAACTATAAAAATAATAAAAATGGTAATCATAAATAGTAGGACTAATCACAATAACAACAATAATAATAAAAATAATTATAATGCTTAAATAATTTGTGTTCGGTTCCTATTAAGCAAAAATTACACATGAATAAATAGTAAAAACATTAAAAATATCGTATATTTCATTAACCAAAAAAATGAGAAAAATGCATAGGTTTTAAACATTCCAAAATATCATAATAGTTAGAGTTTACTATAATAATTATGATGTTACATTAGTTGCATTCCATAATCATTGAGCCAATCGATCTCGAAAAATTGTCATTCGACGGGTATCTGCTATAGTCACTAGTGGTGGCACATCTGACGTATTGTTCCTATCCAAGTCTTCAACTTCTAATTCAACATTTTCTTCAGCATATTGTCTAAATAGAGTATCATTTTGCATCTTCATTTTAATAAAATTATGAATAACACAACACGCAAGTGTTATATATTTTTTCCTTTTCAAGGCATATAACAACATTTCTTTGAGAAGAGGAAAACATGCTTTTAAGACCCCAATGACATTCCAAACTACTACATGATAAGCAATTTCACAATTTGCTGAAAAATGCAATAGAGGTGAATGAAACCACAATTACCAGAACTGATATTATTATCTCGTGAGTCATTTTACATCAGTAGAATTAGAAACCAAAACTTATTGGCAAATGAAACTTAATAGTAACTATATCGTGAGTCATTAACGTCATTAGAAACCAACAAAATTAAAACCATAATTGTAGCAACATCAACCTTATTAAGAAAGGGAAAGAGAAATGATAAGAAGGGTCTATAAAAAAAATGAAAGGGTGGAAAAAAATACAACAGAGACAAAAAAAATAGCAAAAGAAGGAAAGAATGAGAAAAAATACCTTCACAAAAGCAAGAGAGTCAGAATAGAAAATCCACCAGCATTAGAAGAATAGTGAAGGGGCAGAGAGAGATGGTGAAGGGAATGGTGAAAGACACGAGAGAGAGACGTGAATGGACACGAGAAAGAGTACGTGGTTTTAAGATGAAAACTGAAACAAAAATCACAAAACTTATTTTTATGGTTTTGTACCTTAGAAGAAAACTGTTTTAAAATTAAGTAAAAAACCAATTTGAACCCCATTTTATTCGAATACGTTTCGTTGTTAAATTTAACTTTTAAAACCAAAAATAAAAAACTTACAACTACCTCGAAGAGGGCCTTATGTATTGATTTCTTCCTTTCTCACCTAAGCACTCAAAATCATGCATATAGTTATTTTTTGTATTTAAATGAAAATTTTCTCAAATGTATGTATGCACATACATACATATTAATGTTGTAGTATGAAAGTCCGGAATAATAGCACAAAACAAGGGCAAAGCGATTAGAACTAAATACTAATTATATAATGAAGAGAAAAGCTGGAAGACTAGAGATCAAGTGATCATAACATGTAATAATAATTTAAAAAGAATAAAAAAACTTTCAAACCCTATACTGGAAAATAAATCAAACACCTTTTGGAACATCTGACACTTGATTGGCTCTCATTTTCTCACAACTGAAGTCTTTGAGGCTAGAAACGACTCCATGAGTGCAGTATCATCAGCAGTCTCAAGCTTAAGAAATAAGCTATTGAGAGAGGCATCATTGACGAGGAATCATCAGCGCAGCACAGGGAGTCCTCACTCCTCAGCTGAGCTTGCACGGACGCCACCAGCGTAGCACAGCGCGTCCTCAATCGTCACTCCTCATCTGAGCTCACCTCTCACCAACGAACACAGCTGCAGCGCTTCCTCACTTGAATTTGATTTTGGTTTAGGGCATGAATTTCATTCTTTAGATTTAGAAGGGCAGCAAACACAGCGCACATACTGCAGGGTCTCTCCTCTCTTACGACTTTGACATGATCGGGATCAGTCCCTACGCTCCTAATGGCGTCACGTATGCAAGATGTCCACGCTGGAGGTCCTCTCCATCGACCGGCTAGAGATGCTCAAGCACGTCAAGGAATCGGAAGTGAAGGCAGCAGTGAAAGAGACCAACAATTTTTGGTTAAAGATGAACAAGAGCATGCAGTGACCGAGACGAAGAAATGGTTTGGGGACATATCCCTAAACTTTGGTTCAGAATGGCTGTAGGAAAACGTTTTGTTGGGGTTGTGATCGTGACAATGAAGAAAACGAACGGACTGGAAAATTACTAAGGGGCATGTTCGATCTCAGTGGGTCATTCGTGGTTTCTGATGCAGTGCCGTATTGAGGTGGTTGGATTTGGATGGATGAGACAAGACGGAAAAAGAGTTAAACCAAGTTGCTCAAGTTTGGCTGGATGAACACACGCAACAGAATTGTGGTTCGGGGGAATTGAAGGGTAAGCAGGACTTCATGCACTTGCTAATTCTTTCCATTGTTGATGAGATGAAGCTGAAGTTCTTGACTGTCATGATGCTGATACTACTGCTGAAGTTCTTACAAATGGATGATGAGTAATAACATTACATCATATCCATACAAGGTGTTATATTGTAGACCTGCAGTTTCAAAATAAAGCTTTAAACTAATCCAGCTGAAAGAAAGAAAAAAAAATTATTTCACCAAATATCTTGTAGACGAATTAAAATGTATATAATTAGACGAAAAAAAAAGTATATTTTGATAACAATTTCTTACACTATTATTTAATAATACATTGGTACATTATTAAAAGAGTTTAATTATGATAATAATTATTTAAAAGATCAAGTTTTGTAATAATATATATGTTAATACATGATTAAATGATAGTATAAAAATTAAAATAAAATAAAAAATAATTTAATTTTGATCCATTATCAGTATCATCTAATTATCTATTGTCAAATTATTAAAAAAGTTTAACTTTCACAATAATTTTTTAAAATTCTAAATCTTTTAATGATATGTTAACATATTTTTAAATAATAGTATAATATTTTTTATATAGTGATATGAAACTCTGGAACAGCAAGATGATGAAACTTGTCAATGGCTAGCCAGTTGTCAAATATCTAGCCTTAATTGTATAGTTTGCTCCAAAATGGTCCATACTCCATACAAGGTGCTGTCACGGGTCACAAACGTGGTCGTTGGTAGATGATAAACATTCATTATGTTATAACTACGACCACATGGTATTGGCGAGATCAGTAGTGGCCGAAAAGGATTGTCATAACTCATAATGCATTTTTTTTTCTTCTTCCTGATATGGCTCTAATGTGAGTGACTGAATTTGTTGTCATTTTCGATTAGTCATCTTTTGCCAATTCTTATCGGTCTAGATCAATATATAATATAATTCAGATCCCCATATATAGTGGTCAGACAGTCAGCAGTAATCTGGGTGATCAAGGATCTTAATTATCTGATCATTGAAAGAACATCTCTTTCTTCATCATGTAATTAAAGGACACCTTAAATAACAGAAAACAAACACACACCACCGATTCAACAAGTCTAGCTTGAAACAGACCACTATGGCACTATATGGTAACCATGATAAATTTCTTGAAGATTAAAAATGATGCAAAGCCGGTAGGGATGAGCTAGTTTAGTAGCTTGCGAGAAATTATATGTTCAAACCTCAGTATCAGAATTATATAAAAAAAACTGATGCTGCATGCATGTCACATAAAATTTAGAACAAATTACATTATTTAACCTTCTATGAGATTTGAAAACCCAAACACATATATCTAGCTTTAAAATTTTAAAAATAGCAAGACCTTTCTTGCATATATAGATGAAAATGCAAACCATGTTTATCTTGTGATAAAAAGATGACATTACTCATTTTATACTAATAAAAATTAGCTATGTTGGTTGAAAAACATAAACTTGTTTGAAAACTCAATTCAGTATTATAAAAAATGGCGTTAAAATTAATTAAGTAATAATTATTTAATGCCTACTAAAAAGTTGAGACAATTGGTAAGATTCTAAAATAAATTATTTAATTAATTTCAATTTATAATTATAATTATTACAGTTAAATATTGAACAACGTGTCAAATCATAGGAAGAGTTAGTGTCACCAAAATAAATATTAAGAATGTAAGTGTCACAGCAAATTCCAGGATGAAAGTATATTTTAACTCATTGAATTCATTTTTTTACGTAACCTATAATTTTATTCGATTTAAAATAATGAAATTATAATTTACAAACAACATTTCAATAATAGTTTAAATACTTTCAATATAAATTTTTACACTATCAGTAAACAATAAAATGCCATATCATTATCATTATAATAAGTGGTACCACATTATTCATTAATAATTGATGAAAATCAAATCCTTTAAATAACAAATTAGATAGATTGGGTATCAGATGGATTAATGAGCCATTCGTAATCCACTCGTTATAATAATCTGGACCAAAATCTCCCAAACTCGCCTCTTTGGCACTCCTAATCTCCTAGTACTCATTAAGGTAGCATCGTTGTGCGGGCCAAACTTGTAGCACACAATGACTTGAATACGTTTAGATTGGAATTTAGAACTTTAAAATTATAATTTAGATAAAATTAATACGAAATAAGTTTTTGTCAAAATTATGATTTAAAAGATGTCAAATTCCAATTCAAACATCCTAGAAACAATTGGGGCTAAAGGGACAGGGTTTGCTATGGTCGTAATTATTAATTAATGGGTCTTGCTAATGAATATACTTAGAACATTAGTTAAGAAAGATTTAATAATTTTTAATAAATTATTTTTATTACTTAATAAAAAATATTAAACAAGTTTTAAGTTTTTAAAATATTAAATATTTTATTTTTATATTAAATATTTTTTTATTTTAATTTCTTAACTAATGTGGTAGGGACATTCGTTAAGAAACACCTTAATGCTTAGATACATTGATAGTGACTAACCACTCAACTTCAGGTAATCAGAAAATAATCTTAACTCTGTTTTTATACCCTCAATTTAGTTGAAGTACGAATTAAAATGGTATAATTATAAGGAAAAAATTTAGATAAAATTTCATAGGTGTTTATGGTATTGTTAATTTCTTAATTAAATATAACACATGTATTATTTTTTAACTTTAGTTCTATATTATTTTTATTTTTGGTATTAAAGTGTAAAAAATAATATGTATATTATATTTTAATTAAAGAATAACATCATAAATACCTATAAAATTTTATCTAAGTTTTATCTTAATTATAAATAACTTCAATTTAATTAAGGTAAAACAAACAATATTCAAGGGCTAGTGAGTAGTGACACAAGCAATCGTAATTATAGAAATCCGATTAAACATTAACCTAGTGAAAGATTCAAATATTTCTTGATTTAACTGTTAGAGCATGATCGAATTGAATTGGTGAGCTATTTTTTAATTAAAAATTATAAGTATAAATTCATTTAAAATTAATAATTAAAAAATATATAAAAATACGATAATGTTAATGAATATATGTATATACTTAAAATATCACGTAATTAACTAACGTTATTAAATGTATTAAGAATTGACAGATTTTTTTCATGAATAATTTTAGATGATTTTTATTAATTTTTATTACAATTTAAATTATATATGATAGGTGGTGTAAAAATTTCATTATCTATATATAAATTGCAAATTTGTAATTAAAATAATTTGCTTTTGATGAGCTGATTTATATAAATTTTTAGTTATAGCAAAATCATTATTAATTTATGTGAAATTATTGTATAAAATATAAATACTTGTAAATAGTTAACATTAGCCCATTTATTCAACCACCGAATTATACCAGTTTAACGGGACAATAACAGCTTAATTACAAAATCAAACTAGTTCGATAACCAATTTACCAGTTCCTATAACAAAGGAAGCAACCGTGATTGATGGGGAGGTCTGAGCTACCCTCAAGATGTTGCTCTACCCATAAGTAATTTGACATTGAGGTTGTGATTGATGTACATCAATAGTATAAAGTAGTACAGTAAGGCTTGGTAGTACATATATGATAAAGTTCAGGCAAGTTTTTATATTATTAAGTGTTCGGTGATTACAATATATGTAAATTAATTATATATATAACATAAAATTATCTTTTTTAATCATATTAAAAAAATAGTTTTTTTTCGTGAAAGAGATATAAATCATCCATTAAGAAAATTAGCACTATTCAAACATTAAGATAAAATTAATAAATAAAAAAATTACATATATTAATCTTTTTTATATATTTTTCTTCACCTAAAAATTTCTTTAACTTATATTCGTTTGTTCAGTTGTAGTCGCTTTACGGTGAATTATTTGTAATTGGGACAACAAGTTACTGAAAACAATCGTAAAAGTCAAATAACGATGGCCAACAACAATATTAATAGTTAGAGAGCGATGACTAGCAATAAAAGTGCCAATCAGAGAGTGATGAGCAACAATGATGGCAGCAATTAAAAAGTAATGGCTAACAACAATGGTAGTGGTGGGAGAGCTATGATGAAAGAGTGATGGTCATGCCTTTAGGATGTATAGTGAGAGATATGAAACAAAGAATAGAAGTAGAATGAATATCATATCATGTTATATCAAGAGGTGATGGAGAGGATAATGTTATATGATTATAATGGTATAAAAAGATTTGACCATATTTAATTATATTATCATATAAGTGTATCAAACACCTGTTAAGATTTAATAGTATATGTTTGTACTATCAAGTCCTTCTTATATATTGTATCTAGCCTAAGAAAAAATTATTATATATATTTGTATTTTTTAATATTTTTTATATTATTATTTTAATAGAAAAAATGTCAAATCAGTTAAGGTAAGATAATTCTCTACTAACTTACATTGATATGAGTGGAAGAGACTTGATCATTTTAAATATCTTATATCAAGTTTGATCATTGAAGTTGTATATATAAAAAAAATACAATTAAAAAAATTTATATTTTATACACATGACTATACTTTATAAAATTAGTCTTCTATCTTCCTAATAAAGAGATGCCTGATTTTCTTTTTTTTAAAAAAGATAATTATCTATTAAGTTGAGAGACCAATTTTTTGTATCATTATTTCATGATTTTGTTTTCAACGAAGGACAAAAAGGATATGGATTGAAAGGACCAAAGGACGGAATGCAATATAATAATGGGGCAGTAGGTGAGATGCGATGTGGCATACAAAGCACTCATTATTGTCTTATTAACAAATAAAATCAAATAAAAAATTCAATACGAACTAATCACGAATTATGATTGGTCGACAAACTCAACTTCATTTGAGTGAATTTTCAATTTTACACCTAATAAAAAAAGAAAATTAAATAGGATCTCAAATCTGTTGTATCCTCTCCGTATTTTTTGGGTACATTATTCTTTCCCTATTTTAAATATTTTCTCTTAATAAAATACTATTAATTATAAAATAAAAATTTATTTCTTGATTCATGTCATCTTTTTTTAATTGACTAACATTTTGATAAGTTGATTATTTTGAAAGTCTCAAATAAAGAAAGAAAAAAGTGAAAACATTACACATTGAGAAGTCGAGTATTAACTTATTATGATACCAGATTTGTTTTACTACAAGTAAATAATTGAAAACTCATAAGTATTAAAATTTAAAAATAAATAAATACCGGTATAATTTATGGGAATTGGCAAGTTTATTTTTTTTTTACCAAATTAATTAGTTTTTGAGTTTAAATTTAATTTACTGTTGTAAATTTTTATACACTATTATTTAATGATATTGACACATAATTTAAAAAATTATATAATTTAAATAATTATTATAATAATTTAATTTGTTTTGATAATTTATCAATAAGAACAATCACACCGAAAGCGAAGGATAATTATTAATTAAATCCTTAGTTTTTTCGGGGGGCCATGTGATTATTTTTTATGTTGATATCTATGCGATCACCTACAATTTCGTTTCTGCTACGTCACAGATAATAGACCGCTAACAAGCAACAAAACTCGTAACTCCGGTTAAGTCAACTAACCACGGTTTGCGAAATGCCAGTGCAGCCTTCAAGTTAAGTCCGCATAATAATAATAATGCAACGATCAAAGTCTCACGCATCGCAACGCAATGCATACGTGAGTGGGTGAGGGTGAAACACCGATCCAAACCTTCATCCATCTTTCGCACTTTCACACTTTCCAAGTAGTGCCAGAGTTTCCAGCGATCGGAACCTGAATGACAATGTTGCGAGGCGAAAGCGTGGGTTCCAGGAGCGCGAGGCATAGCGCCACCACCGTCTCTACGGTGTCGAATAAAGTTCTGGTGGCCGTGAAGGCGGAGAGGGTGATCTCCAACACCGCATTAGCCTGGGCACTCACTCATGTCGTTCACTCCAGCGACTGCATCACGCTGCTCGCTGTGTATTCTGCCGAGAAAACTGGTAGCTACACTGAGATCATATCTTGATCATGTTGATTTGGATTTAATCATCGTAAAAGTGTTAATTCTTACTGGTTTTGCTAAAAATTTGAATTGATTATATGGATTTTTGGTGTGGTTATGGCGGTTGGTAAATTTGGATAAGGAAATTTGAAGTGGATGTCCATTTCAGGCAGAAGATTCTGGAATTTTTCGAGACTGGCCGGAGACTGTACGAACGGACCACCGGAAAAGTTGCCGGAACGGGTTTCTGATATCTCCGAGTCTTGTGCTCAGATGGTGCTTCAGTTGCACAATCAAATTGAGGTAACTTTGAAATTTACCGAAACAAAAAAGATGAAACTACATGGATCGTGTAGTATAGTGTTTTTTTTATTTGTAAGATCACAAGTATCTCACAGTATGTGTAACTAATTCTTACTTGAACATCAATTTTGCCCTCTTCATAACGTGCCTGTATTATGAAACTCAATTTAACAACTGAGTATGCATAGCGCAAAGAAAACGACTTTGTTTACCTCTTGGTCTTTTACATGATGAACCGGTCGTTTATTAATTTTTTCCCTTTTTGTAATCCTTATGACTTTGTGACCATTTTGGCGCTGTCATTTTTGTCTCATTATACTCTTCCTTAATTTCATGGAGGGAGGACAGATCACCGAGAAAAGTGAAATGTGAAGCTCTTGTAAAGTACACATATATGATATTATTAATAGTTATTGATGAAAAATAAAGTGAATATTAACAAATTAATATGCTATTATTTTATATTTATATTGTCATAAAAAAAATTTGTAGTTATTTATCTTTCCCTTATATCATTTAAAATGTATTATGTATTTTTTTTAAAAAAATTCAGTAACGTGTCAGAGTTGAGGAAGTTTCTGATCTCTTCCAAGCTGTACCGGCTTGACCGTAGTATGTTCAATTCGCATGTGCTTTAGAAATCTTGTCTTAATACAGAGGGTGTATCAATAATTGCACATGCACAAAGTTTCCATGAACTTACTAGACAAAAATATCAGTTAAATAATGCTTATTGCTTAGGCAACAGGTGAAGCTGTGGCGATAACGTCCATGTATGGTAGCGAAAAAGGGAATAAAACATATACGAGAAGATAATAATTATTTAATTGAACAAGTGAAAAGGCTATTCAAAGTTATTTAATTTATATTCCTTCGCCAATAAATTTACTTGATTACTTTAACAAAGACTGGAATGTTAGAATTATATTTTAGAAATATCAGGAAATCACATGTTCGGTTGATGCATTATTATTACTATTATTGTTGCATTTATAAATAACTTCGAACAATAGTTTTTTATAGTTGCTTCGGAAGCCTTTGGAAGATAGCTTACAAGCACAGCAATTTGGTTTACATTTTAGCTTAATTTCTTTTTTTCACACTAGATTTTAGACTTCTTATCTAATTTTAAAAAAAAAAACTTCAGGAATATCTAGTGCCTTCCTTAGGAGCAAGTTAGATTCTTCATCCTCTGCCTTCCTCTTCATGTAAAGACAAACTAGTATCCCCATTTAACTTGGCCTTACTGGTATAAGTAACAAGTTGTGCAATCCCTTTCACTAGTCATGTAGATGCAGGCGAACAATGTGCTTGTAACGTGTAGTTTGTACTATGTTCTACTTAAATTACTGTGCCATTTGAGTTAATAAGCGACTTTTATGAAATAAAAAAAAATGTGGAATGTCACAGCTGTTGAATCTGATGGCCAAAAAAACGGCTATTGAATATTTAAGAACGGGGTGGACGGGACTTGTTTTAATTTGTCTTAAGAATGTATTGACCGTAAAATGGCTACTACAATACTATCATGGAATGGTATAGTATATTTTATTTGTTGAAATTGACTTCTAGTTTTTATAAATGCAGGTTAGGGTGAAGATTAAGGTGGTCACGGGTACTCCCAGTGGTGCTGTGGCGACTGAAGCGACATGGAGTGGTTCCCATTGGGTCATACTGGACAAGTAATTAAACATGAAAAAGTATTTCTTTTTTTCTGAGCTATTAATATATTTAGTTGATTGCAGATTTGTTTTCTCATGCCTTCCATGCATGCCCCATGGACGAGGTCAATTAGCTATACCTCGCATTTGACACGGGAACCTTTTAATATTTTCTTTGCAACACATTTGCATGATGATTTATGAGTTGTATTACAGGCTTCAACAAATGATTAGCTATATTTTAGAGCCGTATATTAGGCATTGCATGAGGTTAATCATTCAATTGATATATGCATTGAATAGCCTCAAGTCCTCAACTAATATCCAAAACAAGCAATTATGATCTACCAGGAATCATAGAAAGCAACCTAGCATCGAGTTGCATGCTTCCTCACCTAAAGTAAGCAGGGTCCAATAAATAGTTTAAATTGTGAAGTATATGATATTTATAAAGGTTGGGGACATTATATTTTAGATTTGAAGAATGAAGAGGCACTGCCCTTATGGAAGGAGCAGATGCTGGCTTAGGGTGGGAAGCGAATCTTTCAAAACCAAAAACTTCCACTAGAAGAACATCCCACCTAGTTTGAATTGCTTAATAGGATTTCATTGAATAACTGCATCACATAACTTCCACTCAGAAATAAGTAGAATTTTTTGGTGCTGCAAACTCAAATGAAATATTTATTAGTTAACTCCTTACATTACTGAAACAGGAAATTAAAGCAAGAGGTAAAGCATTGCATGGATCAACTCAACTGTAGCATTGTGGTGATGAATGGTTCACAGCCAAAAGTCCTTAGGCTTAACTTAGGATGCTCTGATGAACTCCAAACCCCTTTTTTTTCTGCTGCTTCTTCACCAGTTACAGAAATTGGAAAGCTAAAAGGCCGCAGATTGAAGCATTCCACCCCAGTGAGTAGCCCTGAAGAAGCAGGTAATTCTGTTACAAGAACCATCGGAGTAAATTCAGTGTCAAGTTCTGACACAATGACTTCCCTTTTTCTAGTCTATGAACAAAACCCTCTCTACGAGGGTCAGGGACCACAGAAAAGAAAACACAAACCAATCAATGAGACAAAAGATTTCAATGTCCAGCCACCATTATACTTTGATTTGGAAAGGGAAAGCCCTCCCACTTTGTGGACACGCCCAACATCATCTGTGGCTAGTGATAACAAGGCAGTATTTTGGATTCCTGACAACCACATTATCAATGAGAAGCTTCAAACAACTAAAAACAACAGAATTATCCAAAGAACTAAATCTCCAACCTCTAAAACTTTACTTGAGAAATTTGTACAATGTGATCAAGAGATGAGGACAAATGAACTTGGGTTTAACCAAGCTCAAAGTAGAAGTTACGTCGTCAGCTCGGGCATCAGCGATACCATTCCTTTAGGCAGACCTTCGTCTATACCTCCTCCCTTATGCTCACAGTGTCAGAACAAAGCACCAGTATTTGGAAAGCCTCCTAGACGGTTTTCTTACAAAGAGCTAGAGGAAGCTACTGATATGTTCTCAGATGTGAATTTTTTGGCTGAAGGTGGATTTGGTGTGGTTCACAAGGGCGTGCTCAGAGACGGCCAGGTTGTTGCGGTGAAACAGTTGAAGTTTAGTGGCTCTCAAGCAGATCTTGATTTCTGCAGGGAAGTTCGGGTATTGAGCTGTGCACAACACAGAAATGTTGTTTTGTTGATAGGATTTTGTACGGAGGGAAATTTGAGGATATTAGTCTATGAGTACATATGCAATGGGTCCTTGGATCTCTACTTACATGGTATGCACTAACTATTCATTTCAATTATTTAGCAAAATTTTAGCTTATGGAATCCAATTTTGAATGTTTGAGGGTCCCTTCGCTCTCTTTCAGGGCTTTGTAGTTTGTATTTGAATATGTTCTTTTCAACAATCCAATGAAAATTCAGATCAAAGTCAATTATTTGTTGTATATTGACAGGATATGAGAGTATGTCTTTGGATTGGAACTCACGCTTAAAGATAGCGATTGGAGCTGCACGAGGCTTACGCTACCTTCATGAAGATTGTAGAGTTGGTTGTATAGTGCACAGAGACCTTCGACCCAAAAATATCCTCTTAACCCATGACTTTGAACCTCTGGTAACTTACTGGTCCTTCCGCTTATTGTTGCCGAAGTTTAACTTTTATTTTTTCGCAATCGTGTAGTTTTAAAAGAATAGTCCCGAACTTTAAATCCTGAAGCTTTTAATAGCTAAAAAAAAAATGTTTGTGTTCTATCATAAGATCTTTTGTAGAACACCCGTTTCCATTTTCTTCCAAAAATTAACATGATTCAATTAGAATGAAGAATGGTTACCATAATGATGCACCTTACCCATTTTCAGTAAATATGATGTGTTTTCACTTCCGTGACTTGAACAATTACACATCATGAGCTCTTTATTATCATATTAATAGAGCATGTTTACAATTGGAACATACTTTTTCGTGTTAGTTATTGTATTACAAATCAAATAAAAGAATAACTAACGTTAAATATAATCATATTCCATTCATTTAGGTGGCTGATTTTGGGCTTGCCAGATGGCACTCAGAATGGAATATAAATACTGAAGATCGAGTTATAGGAACTTCAGGGTAATTTTCTTTATTTATACATGTATATATATACACACGCACTCAATATATCGAACATCATTATTCTGATTCTAATCAAGTTACCTTGCATAAACCTAGGTATCTTGCACCGGAGTATCTTGATGCTGGAAATCTTACATATAAAGTAGATGTATATGCATTTGGAATTGTTTTATTAGAGTTAATAATAGGTCGAAGAATAAGTGAGTTGGAACAGTTCAATGGACACTCGTTTCTTTCTGAATGGTTTCACCCTCTGGGCATGTTAGAGGCCAATCATATCTTACAAAACGTTCGATTGCTCAACCCATGCTTGGATTCTGAGGCCTCACTGGAATTTAATCTTCAATTGCAAGCAATGGCTCGTGCTGCTTCGTTGTGTCTACGTCTGGATCCTGATGCCAGACCCAAAATGTCGAAGGTCTGATTGGCTTGAGTTCTTTAATAAAAGTTTCTTCAAGATTCAATGCAATATATTAAGAAAAAAAAATGTTTTTGAAAATCATGGACTGAAAATGCTTCTCTGAATTGTAGATCCTCAGAGTGCTGGAGGGGGGCGATCCGGTTCGTCCTATGGGTTTAGACTTCAATGCAGTTGGTAACAGAAGTGGCCATTTAAGTGGTTTGACTTCGCACGCTCCACCAAAAGGTACAAGAAATCATTCTCGTCGGCTATCACATTGATCATTCCTTTGGCTCTTGGACTAGAGGGTCTACTATTGGCAATATAGTTATGTTTTGTGCGCTGCATAGTAACAAATAACAATTATCCTTTTGAGGCGTAGATCTCTCTCTTATGCACATAAACACTTTCACACAAGCACACTACTTGATGGTAAAGTTATTATCTTACCCTTCTCATTGAAAATAGGTTTGTTATTTGGTGGCACTGGGAGGTTTTATGTAAGCTCTGTAGCTCCTAACTCACCAGTTGTTCAATAGCAAATAATCATGTGACAGGGGGGATCTTTCTCTTCGCTTTCTTTTCTCTTAGACGGAAGGGAAATCCCCAAATTATTTATAGAATGCGGGGCCCTTGATAATTATCAGTTTCAAATTGAAGAGCCAGTTGGTATTTGAAACAAACCATGTCACAAATTCATATTTAACTGTGCATTGTTTTTTCAACGTATTTTCCCATTGTGCTTTAATCCTCTTGCTATTTGCATTATGTGCCGTCAAATCTGTTTCTACAAAAGACAATGATGCGCATCGCCCAATTCAATGGTTGGAAATAATACCGTACACTTGTTAGTTACATCTGTATAGCGAAAAAGAAAGAAATTGGTTACATCTTCCTGGACTTTTTGGTCTTCCCTTCCTCAACATAATCGTTTACTTTATTTGCATGTCATCAAGTATCAACATAGTTATATTTCAAGTTATAAAAATTAGACCGGACTTATTGGTGGATCGGTAAACCAGCCAAGTGATCGGTTTCAGTGACTAGTTGGATTGAGTATGTCTCAAAACCGGTCCAACCCGGCCGGTTTTGAATGAAAACCGGTGACTCGGTTAGTTGAACCGGAACCGGTCGGGTCACTAAATTAAAAAAAAAAAATTTTAAACTTTGAAAAATCATAACCTAGGAAATACCAATACTTCAAAACATTTGCCGTACCCGTGTCGGATACGCACCCGTGTCGGATACGCACCCGTATCGGATACCAGTATCCGATACCGGATATTCTAAATATACTGTCAAAGCCTATTTCCTATAATTTTTATTTTTTATTTTTGAATTTTTGTGCCAATATAGGTGGGATATCATTAGAATTTGATAAATTATAGTATTCTATTATGTTTGTAGTGACTAATGCTGAAAATAAAAAGTATTTTCTCTACTTTTCTCCCTTAATCATAGAATGACTCAACTATTTTTTCCATCTTTGATATATATATTATGTCAAATCCTGCCATACCCGTATCTTAATTTTTTAAGAAATGACATATCCCCGTGTCGTACCGGTGTCATATCTGATACTCATATCCGTATCCATGCATCATAGATCATAACTTTTGACTCGTTTGTCCGATTTAGATTAATTATATGTCTATTCCATATAACTTTTCGAGATCTATACCATGGTAGTCATATTTTTTTCAAAATAAATATATTTTAATTATTTATAATGATAAATATCATCATAGGTAATGTGTATTTATATATATATGTATTTAAATATTTATTTAATTTTATGCGCCAGTGATTCACTGATTGAGCCAGTGACCCAATACCCTAACTGAATCAACTACTGATCCAGCTTTTATAAATATGTTTATAGTATATGAATGGCAGTAAACGATAGAATCTTTCTCTTTGGCATATTTTTGTCCGTGTTTCATTCCATGCTGTTTGATGTTTCTTTTTTGGCCATTAAAACACGGGAGATTCTTCAGTACTTTTTTCAGCAAGAACTCCCCTGCTCCATAGTACCAAAATAAAGTGATGTCTAGCGATTTAGATAAAATCTTTCTTTTTGGTATACTTAATCCCACTAAACATTGTTTATTAAGTTTAGAAGATTTTAAAGTATATAAAAAAATCTTATTTTTTTTCTATGTTAACGGCTCGTTTAGATGAGTTCTTGAAAAATATTTTTTTAAAAATATTTTTTTTGTAAAATTAAAAATTATTTTATGTTTGGATGCAATATTCAAAAAATATTTTTAATTTTATTGTTGTTTGGATGTAAAAATATAAAAGTATTTTTTAAATGATAAAATCATCTATATTAACACTTCATGTAAGTTTCAAATCATACTTTTGGATCAAGGTATTACATAATTATTTAAATATTAGCTTTCTCATTCTTACTTGTTTAAAAAATCATATCTCATTCCTTTCTTTTAATTCTAATACCCATAGATATCGTAAGTTTTAAAGTCTTTTTTTTAATATTTGATCACATATTAATATGATTGACAATCCACAAAGGTAATGGACATATCTAACATAAGGAAAATGAAAAAAAAAATTGATGAGGTGAGGTTTGCAGCGTTGCAACATTAAAAAAAAAATATAGACATATAATAAAATAAGATATTAGTAAGGTATAAAAAATGAAGTAATGCTATTTTTAAAATTAATCAGGATATTTTGTGTAAAAAATCTGACCAACTTTTTCATATCCTAAAAAAGATTTTTTTTTCAAAAATTCAAAAATTTAGCTTAAAAAAAACACTATTTTAGTTTCTTTCAATGCTTCAACTTTTTTTTAAAAAAGTTCATCTAAATATTCTAAAATATATAAAAAATATTTTTTTAAAAAAAAGATATTTTTTTATATAAAAAAAACTTATCCAAACTAGCTCTACACATTTGGCTTTGTTTTGATACCCTAAGAGAAATCTCTTATTTGATAAGCACTTAACAATTATCTAAAAACAGTGTACCTACGCCAATCGAAAGTCAGAACTCTTTCAAACAACATGTATGTTTTTAATCAACAGATAATTCTGTGCCCAATGGGCTAGTGGGCGTGTTGGTGACTGATGAATGAATAAAGTAAACATCTATGCAGTATGCAGTAATAATTCATTAATGATAATTACAAAAGTAAAAAAGTCATGGGCGACTCTTATGTTCATTACATAGGATGCATATTTAATTTATGTATTAGCATGTGATTTAGCTTAATTATTTAAAAAAATAATTTTTTTATTATAAAAGTTATTTTTATTTCTTAATAACATGTTTGGATTGTTAAATTAAAATTTATTGATTAATTTTTTACACTAAAAATAAGTTTTTCTTAAAAGCTAGAATTTGAGTATTTTACTTATAATTTATTATGATTATTTTATAGCTATGAGAGATAAATATTATTTTATCCTTAACTAAATAAAATTTTTAATTATTTCATATTTATTTTAATAATTTAATACATAAAAGTAATTCTTTTTATGCAATTTAAATAAAAAAATTTGTCTTAAAATTGATTATGAACTAATATATTCAAATGTAAATTAATCTTTTTATAATTGATTTTGCTAAATATTGATTATACAATAATTAATTTTTAATATAATTTTTTTTCACAATTAATCTAAAAACACATTAAATAAAAAATAATAAGCAGCTATTGTGGC
Organism: Styphnolobium japonicum; assembly: GCA_023212625.1. Taxonomy (NCBI): domain Eukaryota; kingdom Viridiplantae; phylum Streptophyta; class Magnoliopsida; order Fabales; family Fabaceae; genus Styphnolobium; species Styphnolobium japonicum. Next base: position 29,032,324 of record JALBWW010000006.1, read on the forward strand.
ATATTGGTGGGATTAAAAAATATATATCCAGTTTTTATTTCTAATTGCCTTAACACGCTGACTGCATTGCACGTTCTATATATATATACAAAAAATTACCCCTATTTAATTTACTTTTTGGTTTGGCATATTGCCTTTTTTCTTCTTCTTATGTTCCTAATTTCTATTGATGCAAAGTCGTTTAAATCAAAGAATTTTATGATTGGTGAGTACCTCAAATACCTGTGTTCGGTACACATGTATAGTGTTGGTTGCAGGCTTGATCGAATTGTAGTGTTTATTGAATAACAAGTATAGCTTTTGATCTAATGATAAATATTTGATCTAACGAGTAATATTAAAGTCAATGTTACATGTTCAGTTATCGGAAAGGCAAGTATTGTTGGTAAATACTAGGAAGGGGATTGTTAGTCATGAGTCAACATCCAAACTTGAAAAAACTATGGTGGTGTCCAAGTCATATTGAACTTTATTAGGTTTGATTCCTCATAAAGCATGAACGGCTGAAAATAAGTGCTAAAAGCTAAATTGATAGTTGCATGCTAATATCTTACTTTGGCAAGACTTAAGTAGTCTGAAAGTTAGATTGAACTATGATGCTTATTGATGGATTTAAGTAAAAGAAAATTACATCCTAACAAATAACTATAATTTTTAACTTAGTGATAAACACTCTATCCAACATATATCATTACAGGTTTTTGATACCCTCTCAAAATAATTTGCAAAAGGAACATGTTTGAGTAAAAAGCTTTAGCTTTTACCAACTTTTATAAATTACCAATTGTGCATATTATCTAAATCCATTAAACTTTTATATGAAAAGTAGATCTTAGGCAGTATGGATGAGCTATTTCAGTTTCAACTCTCTAAGAGATTAAAGCAAGTTAGTTCTTCCAATCTCTAATTCCTTGTTTGAGATTTTTTGTGGAGACGTGAAGTGGTTCATAAAAAGACAACCTACACTTAAAGAATTAATTTAATATATTTATTATAGTTGTATAGATATTTTATTCTTGTAATTACAGTTTATGATCTTCTTTTCCACCCTATCTCATCGCCTGCCTCTCCCTTTGAATCCAAATAAAAAAAATAAAATCTAATATCTTTCTGTCTTAATATCTTATACACTAATATTGAAAATACCTGCAAATGATCGCGCATGTCAGGAATAGACTAGGGACAAATTAAAGCAATGTGATATCTTATGTCGCAGTGGGAGATAAATTAGCAACTGCTAAGCTGGAACGGCCGTCTAACGTGTACCCACGTAATCATTATCTAGCTGCTCTTTTGTGTAGAAAGAGTCTAAATTGGTGGTCTGTTTGAATGTCCCATAATGTGGCCTCCATGTTTAAGAAAAAAGAGATAATTAAAGATAAGCTACTTGCTATTGAGCATATTGTGAGCTGAATTTTAGCCTAGGTCAAAGCTAGCCTGCTAGGAGTTGTCCGTGAATTAAAAACAATGGAACACCAAAAGCTTTGTCAAGTATTTATAAATTCATAATAAATTATGAAAGGGGCAATATTAATTCATGGCGTGTGAATCATTCCCGTTCTCAATAGCTGGTTTTCAAACGTTTGGACTCGCAAAGAAAATCTTCAGATATATCTCTCGGGTGCCTTTTCCTTCCAATTTCTGACACCCAAGGCCCCAACATAACTGGTTCAACTACCTCAAAACCATTCTTACTCAAATTACATAAACAAAAGACCTTCAACCATACGTGTCCCAAATCTTGAAGAAACGATCACTCGAAGTCAACCAACATAAAAATAAAAAAAAAACACACACACAATATTCTCACAAGGACACGTAGCAGTGGATCCAAATTTGCGTTTGGCATAGACCCGGCCCGGCCCAGATGATAAGTTCGGATCAGTTCCTCCTGTTGTGACTGGCTCGGCCCGAAGAGAAGCTCCCATCCGATTCCGATGGTGCCGAGTCCGCATCAGAAGCCATGTGGTGGTGTTGCATCTGATTCATCTCCGAAACGCTCCACACCTTCACTGATTTATCAAGACTGCCACTGTACAAAACCCACCGTTGTTCTCCTCTCGCCGAGGATTCCCTGTCCTCCTCCACCGCCAAGCACTTCACCGGTCCGTCGTGCCCCGTCAGCACCGACACACACGTGTGGATGGCCCCATCCCTCTTCCACACGCATATCGTCTTATCTGCGGACCCACTGAACACCAAGGTCCCTGCCGCAGAGAGGCACAGAACCGCGAGCTTGTGACCCTTGAGGACCCCACCGTACAAGAACTGCTTCTCAAGTTGCCAGAAGTTCACCAAACCATCGGAGGAACCACAATACACCATGGAACCCGAAATGTTCACCGCTAAGGCCGTCACCGCGCACTCCTGCTTCAACAGCGTCTGCACCGCCACGTGCTTGGTTCCTTTCCCTCGTGCCTCCCTCCGCCACACCTTCACCGTGCCGTCGGCTGATCCCGAGAACAGCAACCCCTCGACGCCGCACACGACGGAGTTCACGGCGTCGTCGTGGGCGCTGATGGATTCCAGGCACTTGGAATCGGAGATCCTCCATACCTTAATGGTGCGGTCCCACGACGCAGAATACAAGTAGAGTTTATCGTTGGAGAGGCTCAGGCACGAAACGGCGTCGGAGTGCTTGATCCAGAGAGCCGTTCGGCGTCTCCTGACCTCAACGTAGTTGCTGGGTTTGATGGAGCTCTTGAAGATGTCTTTCAAAGTTGGTAAAGTGCCGGCGCGCTTGTGAATGCTAGGGTTCTTGGGAGAGACTTTCCAAACGCGGATTTTACCATCCTGGTGACCGGTGAAAATCTTCTGACCGGAAATTATGATGGCTTTTACCAAGCCGCTGTTTGATTTGAAGCCGCAGAACTCTTGTAGGTTCTTCCAGACTCGAATGTTCTTGCTGTCGGAGCCTGTGTACAAGAGGTCACCGGAAGCGGCTAAGGAATAGATATGGCCTTCTTCGCGAACAAGGGAACCGATGAGACCGTTCTGTGGAAGGCTCTCTTCGTATTGTGACCACTGCGCCTTGGCGAAGGGAGAGTTGGTTGTTTGATTCCATGGCGACATCATCATGGGTGAGCCCTCGCCGCTCATGCGGGTGGGGTCGTAATAGTATGGGCTCACGGGGTAGTCATCGTCGGTTGAGCCTTCGGTCGTCGAGATTCTGGGGTCAGAGTTCATGTATTGGGGACGTGGGATGCTATTGGTCTCGCCAAACATGGCGCCTACCCTCTCCTCTCTCATAGCCATTATTGCCGATATCTATTCCTCATTCACCGATCCAGGAGCAGGACCAAATTGAATTGCCACCGGAAATTGCAAACAGGAGAACAAAGAAAAAATGAAGACTTTGATTGGTTGGTTAATGGTTGGTTGGCCAAGAGAAATTGCAGGAGATTATAGAATATGAAAACTGTAAAGTACTAAAGGCGGGAGAAGAGAGAGAGCGAGAGAAGGTATATATATTCATATATAGGGTGGGAAGGAACAGCATTTGATTGAGTTAATCATATGTTGACACGTACAAGAAATATCGTAAGGTTTGGGGAAATATAATTTGGGTCCGGGATATCCGGTTTGCGTGGTAAAATATAGCACTGCTTCGGTTGGGAGAACGTTTGGAATGGGCTGTTAAGACCGCATCACCTTTGCGTTTGTGTGCTATTTCAGGATAAAGGGTAAGGGTTTTAAGTAACTTCCAATCCCTGCTAATAATATCCCCTACAATTGGAAATTTTTATTAATTGTCATTCATATATGCTTCTCTGTGTATATTATTATATAATAAAGATAAAGATATGTTTTAATGCTTGATTGGTCCTCTTCTGTTGTTGGAGATAACAGCAAGACATTCCAAGTCCCATGCTGGCTAATGGCTATGCAGCTTTCTTTTCTTTTTCATACAATAGGAATAGCAATACCACTATCTATACGTAGCTTCCGTTACATTGTCCAGTCTGGCATATAATGGAGCGTATGGTTCACATATTATTTTTTCATTCCTGAGAATTCTTACATGGAAATGTTGGATTTTCATGTTTGGTATAAGTTTTGAAAAAATATTTCTATCATAAAATGATTCTCAGAAATAATTTTTAATCAACATTTCCACACTTTCATTCCCATGGGGAGAGGTGGGTTTATAATATTCCCATGGTATGAGAATATTTTTGTCATGTAAAAGTCTAAAATATCTACCATTCTATTGACATATTATTAACCAACAATCGTCATATTATTGTCGATGACCGCCATCAACCACCATCGACCACTATCCACGGCGGCCAATCACCAGAATCCGGCTACCTCCGCCACCGCCTTCAATTGACGGTGGCTGAAAACTTTGGCCTCCGTGATAGTTACCGAAATTTAGCCACCGCAAGTCGGTAGCGGCTAACAATGACCAACGACTTTAGCCACCACACTGGTAACTGGAATTCGACGACTTTAGCCACCGCCCTAGTCACTGGAATTTAGTCACGTCTACAGCCTCTAGAGGTTGACGGTTACAGACGACATCAGCTACTGTCGCCGACGGTTGGAGTCATTCCAAGGAAAGGTTTTAATTAACCAAACGTAGTAATCATCATTTCTGGAAATATCATTCCTGGGCATGCTATTCCTAGGAATGTTTTTCTAAACCTTAAACCAAACGCCCCGTAAGTGTTCTCTTCGAAGTTACTTATTTATTACCAGGAAGCAATGAGAAGCTGGTATTTAACCCAACTTAGGAATTTGTGAGGGATGTTAGGAAAGGGGATCGAACCGTTGCCACCACCTTGGCCTAAAGGCGTTTTCTCTTCAAAATTGAAAGTGATATCTTTTCTAATACCAAAATGCAAGCTAATCTGTGGTTTGGGGTTAACTCAAATGATGAAGAGGTTTGGTTAAATTAATATTCTATCTAGCTAGCTTCAAGTCACATTAACGATTTGGTGATGGATTAATGGGAGTCTAATGACTCTAATCTGACTCTATAAATTTACATGAATTACCAACTGTTTGCATATATGATTGTATTTTCATATGTCTTGCTCAAAATGTCATAAGGGGAAAATGTTTTGCTTGAAATGCAAGTCTCTGAAAGAAAAAAAAATGACCATTGCCTCGTAATCGAATTCTTACTTTTTACTAATCGAGAATGGCATAGCTAGCTAGGCATGCAAGTAAGCCTCTTCACTTTTACTCTCATTTAGCAAATGATAACTCTCTTCCCACTCTACTATGGTTGCCTTAAAATAGTTAAAAAGAAAAGTAAAATAAAAAGAAGGAAGAAACTTTGGTTTGGAATTGGATGCTCTTTGATGATGAGCCCAGGTTGGTGGTCTCGTCACTCGCTGGTCATTGGCATCTTCACCTCTGTTCTAACTTGTAACTGAAACAGAAATTTTGTTATGTTCTTTGTCTCCATACATTGCATTTCAGTTTTGGAGGTTTCGTTTTTCTCTTTTCTCGCACTTTTGGAAACCAAAAATGGATACTGGGGGGCTTTTTTACCTGTTTAGGGTAAATAAGATTTCAATTTCTCATTTTTATGCATGTTTAGAAAAAAATTTCAACGACTGTATTTTGAACAAGAAATCCTAAGTAAAAGATATGAGTTGTTAGAAGTGGTAAGTCACACATACGACTGAGGGAGAGAAAAATTCGAATTATTAGTTAGAAGTTGTAATTATTAACTATGACTTAAGATATTTTTATTTTTTAATAATTTTTTTAGAAATTGTAATGAAAAACTACGACTTGAGAATTCTAAAAACAAAGAAATTAATTAATTAATGAGATCCTAAGTTGGCAATAATTTGCCAATCTTTTCGTATTTTTTTTTTTTAAAAAAACTTTGAGATAATTTTATAACTATAGTGTAAGTTGTCGTTTAATTCAGATTGCTGCCATCCTGTGATTATACAAAAAAGGTCTTGTGGAGTTGACGTGTGTATGAGGAAAGGGAGAGCGAGGGGGCATCAAATCCAATTATCATTTTCTCACGATACGTTTATTTCCACCCACCCAACCATTTTATTTTAATTAAGTCATGAACACTGCCTGCGATTTACGATCCCATTAATTAATTATTTTTTTTCATAACTCTCAAGTTGTAATTTTTTACTGTGACTTCTTAAAAAAATTTAAAAAAAATGAAAATACCCTAAGTACAACTTCTAATTAGTAACTTTAATTGTTTTTAAGTGGCATGCGTGATTTATAATTTTTAACAAATAATATCTTTTAAGTTTAAATAAAATTTTGATTCTTATAGTTTACATTTATTTTAATTTTAATATTTATATTTTTTTTATAAATCAATCCCTATACTTACAATTATTTATAAAATAACTTACCGTTAATTTTAATTATTTTATAGTTCTTATAATTTTTTATTTTTTTAAATTTTATTTCTATAAATTTTTAATTTAGTGTTTATAATTTTACTTATTTATAATTTAATTTTTATAAATTAATAACGTCATAACAAATTTAACAGTAAAAATTATTTTATAAATAATTATAAATATAAAGAATAATTTATCAAAAAAATATATAAAAATTAAAATCAAAATAAATATAAATTATAAACCTATTCTTTACGACTCTTTTCCCAAAATACACTTGTTAAATTTTTTTGCGAAGATGCACTAGAGTGAAAAATTAGCATCCTCCATCTTAAAGCCAATACTGGGGTTTGGAGGGATAAAATCCACAGTCCTACTGTATCAGAAGCAACCACCAATAGAAATTGACCACGTGTAATAGATGATTTCGTGGATAGCCGTGCTTCTGCCACGTAGTAGCTGATGGAATCAACTTCTTTGTCTTTCCTTTGACGTTGAAACTCAAAAACCGTAATTCTGACGCGTGCAATCCCTCAACAGTGCAGCATTGTAGGGCGACTCTATATCTGCCACGTGCGCCACAACACTGAAATGTGTGCCACCAACTGTGTTTCAGGAAGCAAGTAGTTGCTAAATTATGAAAAAAGACATGGTCTCCCTTCCATTAATAGAAAAGAGTGACGAATTGATTTGTGCCACAACACCTTTTACAGTGTGCAAATAGCCAAATAGGCTTCGTAACGGCCGAGTAGGCGTGAATTTTTGTCCATTTCGAACTCATTTTTATTTTTTAAAGGAATTATTAACTCGTTTTTATTTATTTTATAAGTTTTGTAAATAAAAATTTATATTTATAAAAAGTTAATAAAACGTGAATTTTATCATCATTTTACTCGTGTATATTATATAATACATAATATAATATAAATTATTAAAAAATTATTTATTATATAAAATCTTTTAAATGACATCAAATATGAAACATATTATTTATGAAAAAATAAGAAATACAAATAAAGTAAGAGTAAGTAAAACTTAAACTCATACCCGCCTCACTCCACAACACAATTTAAACTCATTTTATTTCATCATGCTGAACAGATTTTAAACCCGCCCTATACAAAATGAGGTGGATTAGGAACCTTTAAGTTCAAATTAACATCTTTATATGCAAAGTCATTAATAAATGTTGTTCTAAAAAAATAAAATAAAAAAGTGATGAATCTAAAAATTAACTATTGATGAATTTAATTATAAAAATAAGTCATTTCAATAATTTTTATTTTAAAAATAAATGTATCATACTTTTATTTAAATTGAGCACGTCACTCTTAATTTATATGTCTACTTTAATAAAAACTCATTTTTTTATTTATTTAATTAACGGACAAAACAACTTTAAAATACACACTTCTTAACTTAATAATGATTTTAAATTTTCAAGTATAATAGAGGCTATTACAAATTAGTACTAGATGATAGACCTATATATATTTTTAAAGTGAAAATCCTATTACATGTAATTTAAAAATGAAAAACTGTTGGGTGGGCCAGGGACCCCTTTGAGTCCCTGAATAGAAAATGGTGTTGCCAGAAAATAAAAGTACAGCATTGTGGTGTAACTCCCCACGGGTATATTTTCGATCGATCGAAAATTTTTAAGAGATTGAGGTGCTATCCGCTACAGATATTTTTCTTATACTAGATTATCAATGTATCATCTTTATAAATAATTATAATTTTATTTGTTTGTTTTCACGAGGGCGTGATCTTTTATCTTGCGACTGGTTTGTCGTTGACCGCCGAAGAAATAATAAAGAGATTTTTTCCTAATTAGTGATACTTGTGCACTTACAAAATAATAAGGAGATATTTTTATAATTATTGATACTCGTGCTTAACTGAAAATATTATTATATGTTAAATAAAATATTATTATATACTTAATTAATTATAAATCTTCATATTAAATAGACTGAATTATATTGATAGAAAAACTGTAAAACAAATTCCAGATGTAAACAGAAGATTCAATATTCAAATAAAATGGATAAGTATTTTGATAAAATTAACCTCACTTAAAAAAATTTTAATTTTAATTTTAGTTCATTTGATATGACAATTTTAATGGTTTAATCTATCTATATAAATTGTATTGACTAATTTATATAAGAATTTATCTAAAATTTCAAATGTTAATAACCTTTTAACTGCCTGGAAATATCACCAATTAGATATACATTAAAAGTTTCTAAATAATAATTAGAGTCAGACAAATAAATAATTTGTTCCACTTATTAACCATCAACTAATTAAAACTGATTTAAGATATTAAATTTATTATTATTAGATGAATTAAATTAAATATAAATATGGATGAATAATAAATTAATAGATCAATTTAGGCTCTTTAAATATGCTTATATGTAACTTATTTGAATTTATTTATTATAATAAATGTTTATAAAATATTTTTATTAATGAACTTATTAAAACAGCTTATAAAACTCTTATAAACTATTTTAGACTTATTTTCATAATTTAATAATTTAAACTTATAAAAATAAACTTTTATAAAATTTTAAAATACCTTAAATACTAGTTATTTTTATAATATTTTTTGACAAAAATAACTTTAAGAGATTAACATAATTCATAACATATCACTCAAATATTTAATATCTATTATAAAATATTTATTTAAATACTATTTAATTTATTTTAAATAATACTTATAATAATAAAATTTATTTAATAAATTTTACTCCAATAAATATTTATATAAACTATTTATCCAAACGACGGTATAGGTAACCGAGCTGGAGCATATCAGGCATATCAGGCTGAGTAGATAACTTTGCCAAACAATTGTCCTTTTGCTCTTCTTCTTATTTATTTATTTATTTTTGGTAAATGTTCTATTGCTCTTCTGAAATTGAAAGTGAGAAACCACTAAACACGACAGTGAAGAAGGTTTGGGCTAGAGGGTAAAGGCCGAATCAGGCTGCAGACCGAGCCCGTAACCTTAAACTCATTGGAAAGGCCGAAGAGTTGCTCACTGGTTTCGGTGCAAGACCCAGACCTGTGGTTATTGCCCTGTAACTCATTTGGTCGACCTAAGCATGCTCTCTGTTTCATCAAATACTTTGTTAGTAAATTATTTAAGTGACCTCGAGGGAGGCAATGTCTCATTGCTATATCCAATGTCATAAGGTCGAAGAATTCTTTTTGTTAAAGTAAGATAACCGCCCCTTTGAATTAATTCTTAAGTGAGAAAAGGTTTTGGGGATAATTCTAATTTAGGAAGTCCTTGGCAGAAATTTTTATTTAGGGAAAAATTAACCAAGTCAGGCTTCTTCATTAATCCAATCCATGCTTGACTAGCTATTAGTTATTCTTTGAATATGGATTAATCATTATTCCTGGCTTACTTAGTTTTTTCCTAATTAAATTGAACAAATATTTTCCATGATTTCCTAAATCTTAATTCTGCCAAGTCTTTTCATTTCCTCATTGTTGATAATACGTGCTTGTGGATGCATACAAGATACAACAGTACATGTAGCGTGTGACGATACGAAAACTCCTTGACTTTATATAAATGGTGCCATGCCAGAGTTGACGTGTTATAATCTTATTAGTTTAATTTTTATCCACTGTTAGTATAAAGTTATTTTACACTGTCATTCAATCATGTGTTGTCAAATCAATAAAAGAGTTGACTATCACAACAAATACTTAAAAAATCTAACTGTTTTAATGATTTAACAATACATGATTGGATGACAGTGTAAAGACTGACAGTGAATAGAAATTAAATCTTAATCTTATGCCAAAAAACTGTTATACAACTATTGTTCCTTGGCAACCCTTTCACATTTGGGATTTGCTATCCAATTTCCTTATATAAACTATCATATTTTTGTTTGATCCCAAAGAATTCTACCCGAATCTCTAATCACTTGAGTTAAATTTAGGTAACCTATAATCTCATCTTATTACAATATAAATTTTCATGATAATAATTTGTCAATTCAAACATTCGAATATTTTATACCAAAAATATGAAGGACTCTAACTTTCAATTTTTTTAGAGTTTAATGTGAAATTGATAGCTCTTCTTTTCTTAGTTTGCTTGCAAATGCCTCTGCCAGTAGAACATAGAAAAACACATAGATTAATTTCTCAAAGTATTGAGATTTATTTAAAGAGTTGACTTCTCGTAACAAATATTTTTCATACACATGGGTCAATAATCAAACATCTGACCATATGCTTAAGGGTTATATAAGAATATTGGACAATCATACTTTACTTTTTAATAAATATACTTTAAATTAGTATTTATTTAGGCATTTTATCATATTTAAATGCAATATATGTTTATATTTTTATTCTTATTTTAATTTGATTTCGTTTAAAATTTATATAACTTATTACATACATTACACGAGTGACACGCTAATTATATTTGTGTATAAGATGTAAAGAAAATTATGTTAATGGTTATCACTCAACATGCTATTGAATAAGAATTTATTACGAATTTGGGAAGCAAGGTAGGCTCTTCTGATTGGAAGTCAAACTTTGGGAATAGCCGTGTTGAATGTCAGAGTTATTTGTGACGAAGCCCAGTGGAGACTCTAGATTCCAAGTCATCAAGGTAATAAGATAGGATAACAAGTTAACCATCAGTCAATGTTTGCAATGGTTGCTATTTTATATTGGGAAAATGATAGATGCACAAATAATTTTTTATAAAACTTTTACAAAAAAATTTATGTAAGTTATTGGATAAAACATTATATTATAATATTTTTTATATGGCACAGACAAGTCCACCTTAAAGTTTATAAGAAATTTATACAAAAAAAAAAAGAAGCACAAATATCATTACTCTTTATATTGTTTATGTTTAAGGGAGTAAAGGGTTGTAATTTTATTTTTTTTATGATAAGGATATTTTATGTTAATTAAAACTAATTCTTTTCTTAGACAATTTTAAGGATGCATTCCTTAAGAAGCGTGAGGTTTATAATGTGCTCTACTCGTTTATTTAAGTATTTTATATGAATAAGTCTATTGCTCGGATCTAGATTTAATCCTAAAGTTTATTAATATTTAATCCTAAACAGGGATGGAGCTAACTAAATTTAGATGCTAAATTAATAATTTTTACTTTTTAAAAAAAAGTCACATGTAAAATTTCAGAAATTAAGAAAACTTTGGGGCAAGGTCTCCTCAGACTACGCGATACTTCGTTACTGATCCTAAACATAAATATTAGTAATCTTTAGCTTTTACAATTAATTTTTCTATATTAAATTATTTAATCATAAGCAAAAATATTAGTACCCATTAACTTATATAATTAATGTTTTTAATCATAAGCAAAAATATTAGTACCCATTAACTTATATAATTAATGTTTTTATAATTAACTAAGAAGATTTTTTTTAGTATAAACTAGAGTATCCCTTTATCTAAAAGGTAAGAGATTAAGTTTACGGAATACGACTAGATATATAAAGTGGAGATCCTTCAAATTATATTTTTTTCATACACATTATTTTAAATATTAAACTTAAAATAAAATATTTAAGGTGATTGAATTTTTCCCATTTGTACCTAACACAAGTAAATAATTAACTAAGAAGCTGCAACCAGGAACAATGCATCATTTGAGTAAAAAATATATCAAATGTTATTTAATCATAATACTGCCGCAAGCAAACCGCCTTGCATGTGGTAAAGTTTCACAACTTATGAAAATTAAATATTAAAAAAAAGAAGTGTGGGTGCGAATTTTTTCCGACATTGCATTTACATAAAATGATTTCTTTTTTCGAAATGTGATTCAAAATGCTTTAAAATATGCATAGTATGAAAAGTAAATAATTTACATTAATTTTGTTAAAATCAGACCTAACAATTAATTGAAAAAGTTTGATTTAGGTTCAATCAGTTTAACCGTTTAATCAAATTAGATGATGTCATAATTATATATTATATATATGTATGTGTGTGAAGGGATCAACTTACACTGGTGTAAGACTTAATCACTCTTACGCCACTCAATAACTTTTCATTAAATAATTTTATTACAAAATCTATGATTAGATTGAAAATTTCTCATATAAATCATACTTATAAAATTCTATAGTAATCCGAAATTATTTTGTGATTCATTGATATACATCAAAATTAATATAATATGAACTATTAAAATATATGAAAATATGAACTATTTGATTATATTCTTATTGATATTCAATTTTTTCAAAATTTGACACAAATTAAATGATCTACATGATAGAAACTTTTAATCTAATGGTGGATTTTGTAAGAAAATTATTCAATAAAAAGTTATTGAGAAATGTAAAAGTGATTAAATTTTACACCGGTGTAAGTTGATCCATCTCATATATATATATATATATACACACACATACATGGCTCATAACATACATTACTAATAATGAAATGCATATTAAAGTTTTGGAGTTTCAATTCTCAAGTCTTCTATCACTCTTAATTGAGTAGTCAAGTGAATGAGAGATTAAATAAAAAAAGAAGATGATTGGATCACATAAAATCGACCAGTTTATCGGTTTTGACCGACTCAACCTGATCTAACCATAAATCCAGTTATGACAATGAATTATATTTGGATGAGAAACCGGTTCATGATTCGACCAACCAGTCTGGTCCAAATAACATTGGTTGACATAGTTATGGATTGGTAGATGTGATGTGTGATTAAGTGCAATATTACAAAAATTCAACTTGCATTGGTTTGAGTAGAAGATGCTTGGTACCTTAAGTATCTTGTCTCAAGTTCGATCATTGAAGTGGTGTATATGGAGAAAACGCAATTGAAAAGGGTCATCGCTTCACGCGCCTGACCGTACCCCATGAGATTAGTCTATTGTTTTCCAGACGAAATAATACCTTAGTTTACACCAAAAGTATAATATTACAATTTAAATTTTAGTTTATTAATTTTTAAAGTTAGATTCTAAGATATTTTATGAATTTCCTAACTCTAGTATAATACATGTTCTGATTTTAACTGATCTAAAAATGTTAATTAATTGACATGTGCATAAATTGGCTTAAACATCACTTTACCTCAATAAGAAAATAAGTATGACTACGTATAAAAGATATAAGTTGTTAAAAAAAATATTGTAAAATTAAATTGCTACCATGCACGTTTGTTATTCTAACTTATCCAGACAAGTTTACATAATTTATGCAAAACTTGCATACTTTTATTGATTAACTTGTACTGTTTATATAGATTAAGTTAATAAATATGTAACTTGTCAAGTTGCAATTTTATTCAACAAATTTACAAAAAAAAATATGATTACACTAAAATACGTAATTCAATTTACAGAATACATAAGTAAAATTTTTTTTTATCAATTCAGATTAAGTTTTATTATATATATTTTTTTGTATAAACTAGGGTATCATCTCATCCAAAAGGTGAGAGAATAATTTCACGGGGTACAGTTAAGTGGGTGAAACGGAGACTTCTCCCAATTACGTTTTCTTCATACACTACTTCAAAAATCAAACTTAAGACAAGATAAAATATTTAAGGTGATTGAATCCCTTCTAATCGAACCAACGCAAGTTAGTTTAAGTTTTATTATATGGGTATACATTATTTGTATGAGACACACACGCAAACATACATGGGTTTTGCAATAAATTTCACATGTATTTATAGGTGTGCCTATCATAAACACTATTTACATGGAAGACTTTTCACAATTAACAAAAATATAGAATGTAATAAACTGATAGCTATTTGGCAAGTGTACCAAATCGCGCAAGTAATAAAGTGATGAGTAAATTATTGTCTCCACAGGAAATTGTGTTGTCAAGTACCAAATTACTAATTTAGATACTATTTAAACGATGCAAATTAATGAAGAGAATTAAAAAAAAAACTAAAATTTTAACTATGTTAAATGGGGTTGAGCAAACAAATAGTGAGATGCTAGAAATCTGATTTCACTTGATTTTCCGATTATTTAGATTCTTTCTTAATTTAAATTTCAATTCAAGACTTGATGGTGGGATATCTAATTTAATTAAAACTCAATTCCTTGGTAGATTAATTCTCTTCAACTATTTAGAATTAACTAATTCTTTAGTCTAATTCCAAATAAAATAAGGCATGAATGAACAAAATCCCAAGTAATACCACACAATCAACAATATCTATTATTAGATCATTGCTTAATCATGGTGTTTATCTCAAGAAGCAACATCACACATGAATTTCCCAATTCTATGCATGACCATCAATTAAATTTATGGTTAATCAAGTCATAAAAGCATTAAGAATGGAGATGAACACTCAATCATGAAAGAAAACTTAAATTAAGAATTAAAAATCCAAATAAATCATTCATTCAAGTTACATCATCACTCTAACTAGGAAAAGTTTAGAAAAACATCAAGAAATAGGAAAACAAAATATAGGAAATTGTAAACTCCATTGAATCCAAGACAACAAGTATATGAAGATCTTGAATCTTTACTCCTTGATGATCTCTTTGGCTCTCCTAGGGCTTGAAACCCTCTCCCCTAAAGTTCCATCCCCCTTCCTTCTTCTAGGGCATAATAAGTCCTTTTATAAGATTTAGGAAACCCTAAAGCAATTGAATGTTGTTGCCACTTTTCTTCATAAAAGGCGTTAACTTGGATTGGACGTATCTCATCAAATTTGGTCGAATCAGTGATAGTGGTCAACATAATATTGGTAGATCTTTTTCTTAACTCTCTATATCCACTAGAATCATGTCATTTGAACTTCTGTAGTGAAAATTATGCCCAATTTATTACAATAGGTTTGACAGCAAAAGTTTACTTGATTTGCCTTTAATTAAGTTTCCTTGTTTCCTTGAATAGTCTTTGATTGAGTCTCCTTGATTAGCCTTTGATTGAGTTTTCTTGATTAGTCTTTGATTGAGTCTCCTATTTTCATCCCTTAAAAATTCTTTGCACAAATTACCATAATTATAGTAGATTTGTTCAAAGATTAACTTTCCTAAAATAAATAGCAAATAAGCATCAATTAAGAGATAAAATCATACAAAATTAAATGATAAAGATATAAAATATAAATACTGAATAAGACTCGTCATGAACCAATGCACCTCGATTATAGGCTAAAAAGGAAAAAGAAATTGACTATGGGTACAACTTAATTTATTTAAGGAGAGTAATGCTACAATCACGTTTATTATTTTCACAAAAAATTTACCCTTATTCATGCAATGTTACATTTACTCATATCTTCATTTTGTTTTTAAAAGAATTAGGTCTTTTCTATTTTGGTTAATGTTAGTTTTAGATTTGTAAAATGTTACAACGATATTTTTTTTATTATATCAATATATAAATCTAAGGTCTACATTCTATAATAGAATGTGTGGCTACACCTTCGTGACCTTAGCATTTTTCTTTTAAGTAGAAAGCCAATTGGACAAACGTATACATATGAAACAACTCCTTTCGAATTATGCTATTCACATACATATCACTTTACGTACACAGTTTACATAGTTACATACGGTAATATCTAAGTTTAATTAGATTCATACTGGACATAACTAAATTTTAACTGCACTCATATAAATATTAAGTCTACACCTTAAATATATTTGCATATCACTTGACGGGCACAATAATAGTGACAAATTGCCCTGAAGAGCGAAGCGAAGCGTCCCCTTCAAACTAGATTCCATTCCACCATTCCTCAGTTGCCTCTTGGACATCCAGATGCGTAGTACCATTTGTTTGATACCTTGTGTGCTCTTTTAGTCTTTTATAACTACTAGCATGTGTTATTTCATTATAGCATGTTTATACTTTTAATTTATAATAATCTTTACCAAACACATTCTTATTACTTTAGTTTTTTTTGATCAAGTTATTACTTTAGTTTAGTCTAATAAAAAGTTTTTATGTAAAGCAATAAATGCTAATTATACAAAAGAATAATAAGGTTACTCTAATAAGAAGATACAAAGCCCACCAATTACCAGAACTGGATGTTGTGGGGATTCAATACAACTTACAATAGATTTTACAATTCTTCAAAAAAAAATAATCATATAATACCAGTTGGTTCTCTGTCCCACCCACGCAGCACGCAGCCCGACCCAACAGTGTCTTCTTCATTCTTCGCCATTGGAGCACATTGTCAATGCCTGCAACTGTAACCTAGTAACTTTCGCTACTTTTAGTGGAGGACATGATGACCCACCAAGAGGCCATTATTAGACCACTGTTAAGTCTAATCTATCACAAACCTTTTTGCCCCGTATCCACAGAATGCAAATTTAGATACGGATTAAAGTATATCCTCATAGGATTAACCCCAAAATTAGGTAGTAAAAAAAAAAAAGTTAAAAGCTTGATCTTTTTAGCGAGGTGAGAGTAATGGAAGAACCCAAGGGCGAAGATCCCACTTGGATCTCAAAGGAATCATAACGGAGAAACAGCTCCACCAGCAGAAGCCTGGAAACTAACATGACGAAGTCCTTGCCGACACATTGCTTGTTACCAACGGTTGGAGCCTCAGTCTCAGGCCCATTCGACCACAGCACATACTTGAGCAGCTTCTCACCCTCACCCACGAACCGATCCCCAACAAACTCCTCCGCTCTCTCGAAGATTTTCGGATCCTTAGTCGCAAACGGTTGGTACCCAAATAGCAACTCCCCTTCTTTCACCTGAAAAGCGTGCTCATGGCTCTCGATCACCATGTCCCTCTTCACCCTCCCGAACTGCAACGGCACCGGCGGCTCAATACGAAACGCCTCGTAAACCACCGACTTCATCAGCGGCATCTGCTCCATCGCTGCCATCGTCAACTGACCGCCGTTGGATCTAACGGCGGTTCTGATCTCCTGAGCCAACTGGGTGTGGAGTTTAACCCCAGCTCGTCCGATCCATTTCAGCATGTTGGGGAAGAAAATCTTCATGCCACCGAAGGAGTTGAAGCACGTGGCGAACAAGAGGTTGTGACATGCTTCTTCTCTGGAAACACCCAAACGCTCAGCTTCGTCGAGCACGAACCCTGAGGACTCGTAGAAGAACTGGTATAGCCTCTTGTAATCGGCTTTGATTAGGAACGGAGGGAGACGGAAGGTGTGGATCATGGAATCTTGGATGAGCTTGGGAAGGCCCAAGTTCAGAATAGGACTGAGTTGGAAGAGGACCCATTTCTGAACCAGCTTTGGACCGTCGAGTCCTAGGGTAGTGTCAGCGGGGTTGGACCCATAAAGAGAACGAGCCAGGAAGTTAAAGGCAGCTTGATCATTGGCATCTCCGAAATTGGCTTTTCCTTTGGCAGCAAGCTCATTTTCGAGGGTCTCGAAGAGGTCGGTGTAGCTGGAATGGAACTCAGGCATGACCTTGTCGCGGCGAGATTTGAGGAGGAAGAACATGAGGCGCTTCAAGTGGCCGTGTTTGGGTTCGGAAGGGTCAAGGTAGGAGAGGACCCTGTAGCCTCCGGTGAGTTCGGTGGAAGGCATGAAAGTGCCTGTGAATACATCTTTCTTCTCAACCTTGGTCACGTCGAAGAGCACAGGGAAGGTTTTAGCGTCCAGCAAGACAACAACGTTTGGGTTGGTGGCAATGAAAGGTCCTGGTGGGATGTTGGTACGGAACACCGTTGACTGGTACTTTTGGATTCTGGATTTGAAGTACTCGTCACGGCCCTGGTTATAGAAATAGTCTTCACGGTCTTTTAAGGGACCAATAACAGGGATGCCATAATCTCCAGGGATTTTGCGGATCGGAAGCTTGGTGGGTTCTGGTGCTGCCTCCGACGCTCGTGAAACTGACAGGGATGGTTTCTCCGACACAGAGGCTTTGATCGGAGGAAGAAAAAATGAAGGACGCGTGGAGGAGCGCTTGGAGGAGGGTTTTCTCGTTGATGGAAATTCTAGTTGCAGGAAAGGAGAAGACACCGTAGATGATGCCATTTTTGGGTTCAGACTTGACTGATATGATACTCAGTAAGCTTTGGCAGAAAATTTAATAGAGATTTTGAGAGGAGGGTTTTGTTTCAGAAAGAAAGAAAATATAGATTGAGCTTGGAAGGTTGTAGATATTTCTTGACTGCTTCCTCTGTGCTGGTGGATGGGTGTTGCAAATTGCAATGCACTAATGCTGGAGAAACGACTGTCGTGGGCCTTTTATTTATAGGCAATTTTAATTGCAGCTGACCATTCAAGCACAGTCTTTTACCTAAAAAACAGAGATTAGGAATCGTGAAAGTTGTGCATTAATAACTTACCTTTTTCGAGAGTGAGTTGTTATGATACATTGGGTGTTTAATATTGTAAATGATGGATTTGATATTAAAAATAAATTATTAATTATTTATTGATTGTTAATTTTATAATAAATATATAAAAATTTATTAAATTTAAATAATAATTAATAAATGTTTAATAATTTATTTTAATATTAATATTTTAAAAAATATATAAATATCAAAATAATCTCCACTATTCCTTTGGTGTACAGTACTATACATGAAAATAAGAAGATTAAGATGTTAGTGCTGGTCCAATCATGAAATGTTGTTTTCTGAATGGAAGTGTATGAAAACTTTATGATTTTGTCCATCTTCTCAATTTTCATGAATAAAATCCTCATCTCCATCTCTGTGGACTCTGGCATTCACGTTTTGTAGTAGGCATTGGCGTGCTGATGAATATGCCATAATATAAAGAGGAGGAGAGAGGGGGGGGGGATAGCAAGTGTTTTGTTAATTCGGTTTTGCTTTTCTTAGTACTGATAAATTAATGGAGTTTGCTTTTCTTTCCAACTTATTATTTAGGACTTGTTTGTTTTAGATTTTGAGAGCTTGAGAATCACGTTTGAGCTCTCAAAATCAATCCCTACATTAACTTGTCTTGTTTGGCTTCTTTTTTATGCGGCAACTAGAATTAATTTTGGATTCCAAAATCAATTCTTTCAGAACCAATACTAAAGTTGCTTTCTAGGTGAACAGAAATAGTTCAGATATGAGACTCATAATTATTTTTTAAGAATAGACTTATAATTACATTTCAAAAGTGATTCTATTTTACTATACAAACAAAATTATTTTTTCTAAATTAACTTTAGAAATATCATTTCCAAATGCAAATCAATTATTTTAATATTAATTCTTTTAATATTAATTATTTCAGCATCAATTATTTTAAAATTAATTCAACTAAAATCTAAACCAAACATACACTTATTCTATTTGCAAACATTTCACATTTGACTCTCTTGTTATAATTTGCATAAAGTCACAAACATTATAATGGTCGTTTGCATTATATTAAGTCTCGTGTGAATTTTACCGTAAATCACAATAATTATATATTCATTTATTAAAAAAAAATGTTACCCATTTGGCAGTGTTAGAAATATTTAGGTAAAAAATTAGTAGAGCCATTTGCTATAATTGGTTTTATCTATAGATAAACAAGAAAACTCATTGCAACCAAAATCAATTCTGGTGCCTTAAAACCGGTGAGAATTAATTTTACAAAACATAATTGAACACACAAACTTGTTAAAAAATGGTGTTTTGAGACAGGAGTTTTTTCTTCCAATTGAGATTCTAATGCGTAAAGTAGCTAAAACAGATGGCCTTACCACGCCATCTCATGCTAAAACAAAAATTAATCACACACAAAAAGGTGTAAGGATAATTTATATGAGACTAAAAAAACGATATGTCTATCATAAATTCTTTAAAAGCAATACAATTTTACAAAATGCAATTTTATATTATCATAATCAATTAGTCTAATAATACTTTTAATTATTTAAAAATTAAAGAATTAAATATTTTTAAAATCTCAAGATATTAAATACTTATAATTTTTTCGTTGAATACTTTATGTTTTAAGTAAGAATATTTCTATATCATCTTAATAAATCAGTTTAATAATCATCCTAATTACTTAAAAAGAAGAAGTATTAAATATTTTTTTGAATTCTCAATATATTAAATGCTTATACATTTTCATTTATCATTTAATACTGTCTAAGTAAATTGGAAGAAGATGCTGGGAGGGTTTGTTATGGGCATTTGCTAATCCAATAATTCAATATCCTCATAATAAATCAACCTAATAATCATTAGAATTAATTTAAAAAGTTATTAAATACAAAAAAAAGAGCATTTAATATCTTGAAAACACAAAATTATTCAATACTTTCATCATTAAGTAATTTAGAGAATTTATTGAATAATATTACATGCTTCTTAAACAATGCCCTTAAGGCACTAGTTAGCAAGACCCTTTAAGTAATTAAGAGAATATATTAAGAGATATTAAATGCTTATTAAATAATACTCTTAGAGTACTGGTTAGCAAGATCATTTATTATGAGGATATATTATTACTTTTTTACAAAGTATTAAATATTTTTTCTGGTTCCCAATATATTAAGTGTTCTTTTGAATTTTTTTAATTATTTTTTAAAAAAATTAATACTTTTATTATATTTTAGTGTATTTAGATGAGCTTTTTTTAAAATTTTATAAACAACTTAGGCACTAAAAAAAGCACATTTTGTGTAATTAGATATTATCAAATATAAAATAGACTTTTTATAACATAAAAAATATGTTTAAAGATAAAATAAGATATTATCAAATATTACATCCAAACATAAAATATATTTTAAAAAAGATGATAAAAATATTTTTTAAAAAAACTTATCTAAACTATTCCTAAATATTTTTATTTTTTTATTTAATATTTTTTTATTTTAAGTAATTAGAAGGATGATAAGAGAATTTATTAGGAAGATATTAGGAAAATATAACATTACTCTTTTATAAAGTGATGCTTGCATGTAAGAATAATTCTATATTCTCTTAATCAATTCGCCTAATAATTTTTATAATTACTTAACGGAGAAAGTGTTAAATTTTTTTTTGAGTCTTAATATGTTAAATATTTTTATTTTTTTATTTAATAATTTATGTTTAAAATAATTAAAATGATGTTAGAAGAATTTATTAAAATGGTATAGCATTACTTCACTCATAAACCTTTCACACAGTAAGACCAAAGTAATATTCAATGACTTACATAAAAATATGTAAAAAATTTATGAAAATAAAATTTATGTAAATATCATTATTATAGAATTTTGGTAATTGGTAGATCATAATATAGGTTTTAACACGAATATTCCTCTCCTCAAATTTATTTATTTTTTAATTTAAAATTATTTACACCTAATTCCGGCCGGAACAAGGTTTGAACTTTGAAGAAACCTTATAAGAATATGCAGCCATCGGGATAATTTTATGTTTTGAAAAAAAAAAAAAAAGTCAAAGCAGCCAATACCACGCGCTAATATATAAATCTAAAAACAGAATAATTGGGTGTAATGGCACGCATGGCGCATGTGGTAAGCTGGTAACCTTCTATGAAACCATCCTTGTTGAACAGAGGCGTCCGTAACTTGATTAATCCAACTAATAAAAAGAATCGATGCTAATCTTATCATGTTTGACTCACATGTTTAAGATCGATCTAACATATTAGCTGGGAATCTGAGGAGGATCAACTCTGGTCGCTTGCTCGAAAGCCTTTCCACGATGACGCATTATTCTTTTTTGGTGAATTATGATTTTGTCCCCTAAATATCATGTTCTGATGTACTTACTACACATCATTACTTTTTTATTGTTGCACATATTCACCACAACTATTTCCATTTTTATTTTATCACTTGAACAGTGTCTAGTCAGTGGTGTACATATGAGTGTTAATTCGGGTTGAGGCCAGCCCGCTGCAGGTTAAGACAAATTTGAGTTGGGTCACGTCAGATTAATTTTAGTTCGAATTAGCAAACCGTTAGTTTATTTAACCCTATATAGGCTATTCGAGATGGTCTATTGACCCGTATGTTCTTTATTTTTTTTTAATAATTAGATCAAAAAAATATAATGTCAAATAATTTATTTGATTGTTTTGTATTAGAAAAGTTAAATTAACTTATATTAAAATAACATTTAAGTTAACTTAAAAAGATTAGAAATGTGACCAGAGGTGGCCAACGTGAGGAGGGTGATAACTTTATGCTTCCAATGTTCTTTTTTTTTATGCCTTCTTAATTGGGAACATTTTTGCAGCACTCCTATCACAATCACAAAGGCTTCAAATGTTTTATTTCTATCAAAATTTGAAGTAACTAATCAGGTGGAATTACTCTATTATAAAGAAACTCTCTATGGTTTAAAGATAAATTTGATATGTTGCTATTATATTATTAAAACTTTTTCTTACATCATTAGTTGTATTGGGATAACGAGTTGACTCAGCCCATATCAGGTCAACTTAAAATTAAGCTAGGTTGAACCAAATTGTATGCAGACTAATATTTTTTTGGTTACCCATACATTTCATTGAGTTATTTGGGCTGACTCATTTTAAAAACTCTAAAAGTACCTATGACACAGTAATCAAATTACCGTTTTCAGTTACAACATAATTTTTCATGTGTAATATTCCTTACGTGAATCTCTCCGTTTGTATTATTATTGTAAAAGTTGTTTCATTATTTCCTTGTATAAAAATGATTCAATAGTAATGAAAACATTATCTTATTTACATGGTATTAAGAGTCTCAACACTCTAAATAACTTTCACGATCCACACATATTTTTAAATGGCCACTGCAGCTTCCAACTCAACTTCACCCACCACTACCACCAACACCATTGCCTCTCCCCCCATGATCCCAAAGACTTGGACCAAATCAACACAACCACTTAATGTTGAAACCAAATTTTTTATAAAAAGGTTTAAGTACTAAAATCTTAAAAGCTGTAGTTTTCCCTGGTTAAGTTTTGAGGATAACAAAAATATTTATTTAGTTTGAACAAGTAAGTGTTTCGACAATAGTATTAACAAATCGCTACTTGTATGTGCGTCCATTCTGCTCTATGCTTAAAGATAACTCTTCGCGGCCCAATATGCTATAACTCTTCGTGGGTCCAATAAATGTATTATATACTTTTACTATTGGTGCGTCCAATACTTGTATGCATATC
The DNA here is from genome assembly GCA_023212625.1 of Styphnolobium japonicum. Classification (NCBI taxonomy): domain Eukaryota; kingdom Viridiplantae; phylum Streptophyta; class Magnoliopsida; order Fabales; family Fabaceae; genus Styphnolobium; species Styphnolobium japonicum. Next base: position 29,055,778 of record JALBWW010000006.1, read on the forward strand.
AAGTTACTTTTTATTAGTTCGTCCAATACGATCTGTCGCCAAAGCTCTGACTCAACTCACTCTTTCAAAGTTCAAGCTCAAGCTCGTTCAAGTGAAATTTTCAAAAATGAAGAACTGCTCCTCATTAAATGCTAGAAAAGAACTCGATGTACCACGGCGACAGAAGAAGTCAACTAAGCCACTTTTGCTGACATTGTCTAACAACTACAAAGATCTGCAAATAAGAAACCGTCTGCAATCTTAGACAAATCAGGATTTTGTTTTCATTGATTGGAAATCTCAGAGAATAAAAGTCACCGTCAGAAGAAGTTCAGCACTTTTCCAATAGATGTATTTAATGCTACTCGAACGGTAATAAATGTTTCTGTTGGACGATCTAGCCCATGAAGTCTGCTCAATTTGTTCTTACTTATAAAGAGAAGAAGCAGCACTTGAAGATTAAGAGAGATCTTTGCCGAAGCATCCTACAAAGTCTAAAAAGCTTTATTTCTTCTTGGATTTTCCATATACGTGTAAAAAGAAAAAGCCTTGAGATCTCGATTGTCTATTCTCATTTGTCAGTGAGTTTTTAAACTCAAGCTTTCATCTGCTTTCAATTATTCATCTTAAGCCTTGTAAGCCTGAAGAGGCTGTGTGTAAAAGAATACTTGTGAGATAGAACCTGAAGAGGTTGGAAATACTTGTTACCTGAAGAGGTGCATAATACTTGTAATCGTGAAAAAGATTAGTTGGAAAATCCTTCTGGTTGAAGGGACTGGACGTAGCTCTTGGTTGATAAGAGTGAACCAGGATAAATCTTGTGTGTAAGCTTCTCTTCTCTTCTAGTGTGCTTTATTATATTCACTAACCTCTGGGGTTTACCATTGTGTTTATTAACAAAGATCTTTTTATTTGGTTTTAGAACGTGTTAACCATTTTATTAAAAGTCTTTTCAAAATCCTTAGAGTCCAATAGGATTATGTGGTGTTGGTCCTAAGCTCTTTGCTTGTTAAACTTTATCCTTCGCTGTGTTCTATTTTCTATTGAAAAGGAAAATCTTTTATTCATTAAAAAGGGTTAAGAAACACAATTCAACCCCTGCTTCTTGTGTTTCACTTGGTTATTTCACTTAACTCCCTATCAAGCTTATTGCTTCCTCGTATCTTGCTTGGCATAAACAACTTCGATCCTTTTTCATTGGCCACGACCTTGTTGGCTATTATTAGAGATATAAACGATTGGTTACAAATTGGTTATATTAGTTAGGAAATTAGTTGTTCTCATTGACTATACAAATCCTATTATACTTCTTGTAATTCACATTGTCTCATTACATCAATACAATTTATATATTAAGTTTCTGGATTTTCTCTCTTTTATAGGCTATGTCATGTTTCTTAACATGGTATCAGAGCTCCTATGATATCCATTATGAGGAGTTTTTTTGTTGCAATTCCTCTTAGTTTATTTTCTTTATATTCTGCTCTATTTTTGTTCTTATTGATTGCGATCTCTTTGTTTCTGATATGATTTTCCTTTTTTTTACTAGATCTAGTTTCTTGGCATTTTTTTTCCTTCTCTCTTATTTTCTCCAAAAAAATTTCCTTCTTTTTTTCACATTTTCTCTCCCATTTTCTCTCCCATTTTCTCTCTTGCCTCGTGGAACTCTCTCTCTCTTGTTCGAATCTTCAATGTCTTTGTTTCATAGCACCTATAGAATTTTTTCTTCTTTCTCCCTCCAAAATCGCAAGGATCTTTGCAAAAAAGTTTCTCCCAAATTTTTTTATCACACACATTCTTTTTCTCTCCAAATCTCTCATCAGATTTTTTTCCAAGAAGGTTTCTCTCTCTGCAACAACAAAGACGAATGCATTTTTGGTGGATGAAAATGACTGTGTGGTTGGTCATGATTCTAAATACAATTGGCACTTAATTAGGGGTGTTTGTTGATTGGTTTAGATCGATTTTAAGAGGTAAAATCATTCGAACCAAACCAAACTGATATTAATCAATTTGGTTTGGATCAGTTTTTCGATTTTTGACCATTTAAAAAAAGAAATCTTATTCCTTTGCTTTTTTATGGCCCCAAAGATAATTTAGCCCATTTATACAATAAATAACATACTTACCCGTTTAAAACAAATAACAACAACCTATTTAAACAAAAATTAACAATCTTCTAGTAATCATGATCAAATTTCTAGTGTAATAGTTAAGTACAATTATATAATAAAAATCTAAAATTTCAAACTAATTTTCAATTATATAAACAAGAACTTCCAGCCTTAATTACCAAAGAAAACAATCATCAAGTGGACATATACATGATAAATGCCATTTTGAAATCATTAATATGAATAATTTTAACAAGAAATATGAAAGTAAAGCTTTCAAGTTATTCAACAACACATACCAAGTTATTTAATATATATATATATATATATATATGATATTCTAATCGGTTTGGTTTTAAAAATTAGAATTGAAAATCGATCTAAATTGACCGGTTTCTAAAAAAAAGAACTAAACTAAACAAAAAAAATCGATTTTAATGGGTTTTCAATTTTTTCAATTTGATTTTATTCGGTCTGGTTTGAATTTGAACACCCCTACACTTGATGGCAAAGATTCAAGCCATTATTTCAAGATTTCAACAAATTTTTCAATCAATTTCTTCTCAAGAGACTGAGGATGTGGGAGTTGCCATTGACAAGTTGGAAAATGTCGACGGACCTACTTTTGAAGTTGTCTTGTAGTGGATGTGGATCAACCACGGATCTCTACGAAAGCCATTGCAAGCACATGACTCTGTGCTTGACCTGCTGCAAAACCATGGCGGAGAACCATGCACGACTGTGGCACGCCATTGTCACTCGCTTGATTCAAGAATATAATGTTCGTGCAAGTTCTAGTTATGACACTAACTACTGCTAATGATGGCAAAGAAGGAGTTTGTTGCCATTCCTGCTGGTTGAGTTCGGTTTTGGGGCTCACAATGTGTTTGTGTTAATTCATCTTTGAAGACAACTTCATTTTTTGCTTATTGAAGTCTTTGATGTCATGGATTTTTCATTGATTTGTTTTTGATTAGCTTAAATTGGCTTTGTTGTAAGCTTTTATCCTTGGTGATTAAGCCTTAATGTGAGCTTCTGCCATGGATGGTTAAGTTTTGATATTCTTGCTTTTATCTTGAGTGGTCAAGGCTCATCTTTTACCTTCTGCTCTTGATGGTTAAGCTTTGGTAGCTTCTGCCTTGTGTGGTGGTTAAGCTTTGTTTATATCCTTTTTTGGCCGATATATTTTCGGCATTTCTCATTGTATTTCTCTTTGATTTGACATGGATTTGTCTTACTCATCCCAAGTTAGAAGTGTTGTGAACACCTTCCAGCTTACGAGTGGCTATTAGAGATATAAATGATTAGTTACAAATTGGTTACATTAATTAGAAAATTAGTTGTTTTCATTGGCTATATAAGCCTCATTGTACTTCTTGTAATTCATCTTTTCTCATTACATCAATACAATTTTTATTTTTAGTTTTTGAATTTTTTCTCTTTTATGAGCTCTGTCATGTTTCTTAACAACAATGTTAATGGCACCACGCCATGTCCCATTTACACCCCATTTACACAACAACACTGATGTTCCTAACCCTGCCCATACCTTTTGGATTCGTCAAGATCAACTCCTATACATGCCCTCCTAAGCTTGTGTGATGTTGATGCGCGGACTATCATGTCATCTATCGAGACTTCTACTGAGGCCTAGACCAGTCTCAAAATTGCTTATGCCTCATGTCCCTCAAAGAACGCCCAGCCTCTATCACCAAAAGCACCTTGTTTATCTCTGAATACCTCCGTACTATCAGAGGGATATATGATGAACTTGCTCTCATGGGAACCTCGTGAATGACGTTAATCTTGTGCTTTACACCTTACGTGGCCTGGGGTATACCTTTCGCGAAATCGCTGCCTCCATTCACCATACCTTCATGAAATTATACACATAAACATTCTATTCCATAATTTTAATCTAAGAAATATAACACTACTTTTTTTTCCTCCTTTTTTATAAGCTATTAAGTAATAATTGGGCGACTATATTTAAATATATTTTTTAAATAGTTTGGATTAATCATTCCCCTACCCTTAACCTGCGTGAAAGACAATGGTTGTCCAAATTTCAATCAACCATAGTTAAATTACATGCCACTAACTGACAAATATTGAAGTTAGTTTATTGTGGATGGAATCTTTCTTAAAATATATAACTCCCAAAATAAAGAAACAATAAGCCTCTAATGTGTCCAACTAAGTTTTTAGATAAAAGATGGACGAAAATACATGTAAATCTCACTAAGAATGGAGTATATATTATATTCTTTTTCGCAGAGGAAAAAACCTCAATACTACAAGTAGTACTAGAAATAGATAAAAGTGAAGGATGCCGGAGACTCGGATAGTGACTTAAAATGAAATAAGATTATAAACAGAAAAAAAATTGGGACGCGCTTTTGGTGAATGGTGAGCATAACTTTTTTTAACATAGGTCACGTGGGTTAGACCAGAGAATAGAGCATTCACAAGTCTCCAGTCTCAACCCAAGATTTTCAACCAAAAAAATAACAGTCGCAACCCAAAATTAGTCCACGAAAGGAGGTAGAAAGCTCACAGGTTTGAAATCATAGCATAACATATGCCTCATGCTGTTCGTGGGTCTTCGAGTTAATTGGTCAAACTCAAAGGCCAACCCGAAGTGAGAATAGGATGCGCAGGGAGCAGGTAGCTGAGTTGTTTGCTAAAGTTTTCGGCTTCCCCCATCCACCACACCAGATGCTCCTCTGTTTCTGAGGTCAAAGTCAAAATGGGCCACACACAGTTATCATTCCTAATTCTCATTCATCTTCCAATTCAAGGTCAAGCCGCGCTCTGTTCTCAGTTTCACTGCCGGCCAAAAATACACGCCCATCTCATGTGACTTATAATAGCTTTGTTTATTAAGTATTAACATTGAAAAGTCAAAACGCAGCGTTCCATCCATATAACCGACCTAGGGGCTAGGGTTGGCGGAAAAACGTGAGTAAATCAAATTTGGTGCGGAGTGCTCCAAAGTCCATTATCCATCATCCGTTACAATCAATAAAGTGTTGCATCAATTATTTCTCCCAATAAATTGAAACATCTGAAACAGAAGTGTTTCTATGCTCCGACCACAAAAAAATAAAAATAAAATGGAAACCAGTTTCATGATGCACATGAAATACCTTTTCGTGATTCAACGTATCATTCATTGCTATTTATTTGGCATGAAACAAATTTGCTCCTCCTACAACTGTCTCCCACTAATAAATTGTTTTCTTTCAAAGGCCGTCTGAATTTTGAACACTTACGACAAATTTCAAACAATAAAGAGAAGCCCCAACCAAAAAAGAAAGAAAGAAAGAAAGAAAAATCTTACTGATACAATGATAGGAGAAATGCTCTTTTTCCAAAAATAAATAAGACAGACAAACAAACCGCAGTCTCTTATTTTACTGGTTTCTCATTTTAGTTTTAACACATGATGACACACTTAAAATTTCAATTGAATTCATAACAATTGGTTTCAAATCTCAAATGTAGTGGAAAGGTTAATTATATATGAAGTTACAACAGAGATTTTTCACGTACTCGCATTACAAATTTGTATATTATGTGAATCTACCATTGATGCGGCGATAATTTTGAGATGGGTGTCTATGATTCTGTTGATTGAAAACTACGGATATTTGTGTAAGTTCTCGCTACAATTAATTAAAAGTACAACATATAGTTTAATTAGTTTTTAATATCAACTACCACGCGTGATTCGAGTGTCAATCCTTTCTGGTTGATTTGATTTGATATTAGATGAATGCTTGGGTGCAGGTCATACTCTTAGCCGAGATCATGAAACCTTTCATTTCATGGTAAGTAGGCAAAGAACCAAATCAAATTGAAGCAGCAAAAAACAAAGCCAGACAAACCAATAAATGCCGGTTTCTCTTCTTAAAATTGGTTACCAGGTCTAAGTTCTTACCTAATCTCTCCTCACTCACCATGTCCACAGTAAGAGAAAGGACCATGATTCACTTTGTAAATAAATAAAAAAGTCCAGCTAGTTTTCGCTGCTTGCAAATAAGACCAACTGCCTGATACTTATGTCTTGAGAGAATGATTCATTAGTTTAATTTGAGTAAAATGTGTTTCATTTTGGTTTGGTTATTAAATTAATTAAACAAATAATTTATAAATATTTAATTAATAATTTATTTTTATTTTGATACGTAATATATAATTAACTGTAAATAAATTATTTATTAAATTAATTTAATACTTGATTAATTTAATTAACAAACTAAAATAATTTTTTTTTACAAGCCATACTAAATTATAATTCTCCCTTATGTCTTCTTATTTAGCAATTACTACAAAGTCAACTATTGAATAAAACTACGGTACACTACATTTCATATAGAGGGATATAAAATTGACATACAAAATTTAAAAACTCATAAAATTGACAATATAATATCTTTCTCTTCTGTGGACTTTTGTCATATATTTTTAGAGATTGGTTCTAATCGCCAGTTTAAATTTATTTTGTATTTAACCTTTTGCCAACCAGTTCAAATGTGAACCTGATACAAATATAAGGAAATGTTAGTTAGTTAAAGGTTTAGTTAGAGGTTGTTATATAATTAGTTAGTTGGTGTGTGTATAAATAAAGAGAATAATAACATTGTAATACCATAGTTGAATGTGAATAAGATCATTGAGAAGTCTTTCTTTTACTCGAAGAGAGTTTTTGTTCCTGACTCGATTAAGGAACGTATCGGTACCCGTCCCCGTCCCTACTAAAACTTGAGGGGAATCTTGAGTAGCACAAATCTAAGTATATATAGTACTATATACTGTCAGTAACCACATGCATGATGCAAGAACTTAAGAATATGATATAATAATAGTGAATTCAATAATATATTTTATACATTTTTAAATTAATATAAACATTTTAAAAAATAAATCAAACTATTTTGGTCCCTCATGAAAAAAAAAAGGGTTTAAATAATATATCTCAAAATGTAAATACTGTAACTGACAAACCGTCTATAATGACAGAATGTACAAAACAAAAGCATTTCAAGTTTATTTTATAGGGATGTTCAAGTCTACGAACTTCTTGTTTACTTTATTTAGTTAATTATAAGATTTGAATTTATTATATTAATCAGTATAATTGTAAATCTCTTTATATTGTTAATAAATATAGATCAATCCAAGAATGATCACATATTCACACGGGAATGGGGGCAAAAAAAATCAAACTAAAATTTTATGATATAGGCTGGGCCAAGTTTGTCCCGGGATAGTTATGTTTTTATTATTATTGATTTTAAATATTTTTTTAATTTTTATGTAAGTTAAACAAGTTAATATATTTATTCCTTTAATTTTTTAGGAACAAGATATATTCCTTATTTTGATTATCCTTTTGTTAAAGAGGTTAACTAAACCATTCACCAAAAAAAGAGGTTAACTAAACCCATTCGTTTTAAAATTGTATTCATAAAAAATTGTAAAACATAATAATTTAACAAATAAATAATATTTTAACTTAAGAAGCCAATATGTGTGCCGATTGGTTGGCAAATTGGAGCTTGACTCAAGACTACGGCTTCCATGCCTTATCTTCGCCTCCTTTAGCTTCTGTAATTGATTAATGATGTCGCGGGTTTCCTTTCCCTGTGTAACCAACAATTTCTTTTAGTTTTTCTTGCTGGATTAGTTAATAACTCACTATGGTGAAAATTTTAATTTGTATGTTAAATGAGTCGAACTTAAACTTTCATACGTCAAGTTTACTTGACTCAAGACTACGGCTTCCATGCCTTATCTTCGCCTCCTTTAGCTTCTGTCATTGATTAATGATGTCGCGGGTTTCCTTTCCCTGTGTAACCAACAATTTCTTTTAGTTTTTTTTGTTGGATTCGTTAATAACTCACTATGGTGAAAATTTTAATTTGTATGTTAAATGAGTCGAACTTAAACTTTCATACGTTGAGTTTATTAGCTCGTAACTTGACTTGATATATATATATATATATATATAATAATAATAATAATAATAATAATAATAATAATAATAATAATGCCGATTAGTTTATGAATTTAAATTGACCTGAACTTGAACTAAGAAAATGAATTTAATTTCTTATTAAGCTAAGCCTGAGACAAGTCTAACTTAACTCAACTCGACTCATTTCTAATCTTACTTACAGATAAACAAATACAAATGCTTTTAGTTATGTATAAGATAAAAGCTTAATTTTAATTCAGTATAAGACTTTTTTACACTATTATTCTTTTTCTTTTTTGGTGAAAAAAAATTTAGGTGAGGGGAAAATATATCTTCAGTTTAAAATCAAGATAAGTTACCAACTTCAATAAGAATTTATGCTGGGATCGCCTACTATTGAATGTATTATAAATTTGAACTCAAATTATAACTAACATAAGCAAAAGGTTTAATAAAGTGAACCAACATTTACTAAAATTTACACTATTATTCAATTATATGTTATTACATCACAATAATTTATCTCCTCAAATAGCTATTTTCATAATCAAATTATTTTAATGATGTACCATCACATGATAAAATGGTAGTGTATTTAACTCATATTAGATTCTTTAAGATAAAATGTCTTTTTATTAGACTAAGTAGGTCAAGTACACTAATTTCATTTGGAGACTACTTAGTCCCCACTTCAATCTGTTTGTATCATGCAGACAATGTATCATATAATTGGATCGTCTAATCATCGTGTAAACTTAGTGAGTATACTTGATCGCACAGCTGCGGGGTGGGAATGAATTTATATTTTGCATGCTAACTCTTCTGTGCTATTTTGGGACAATATTTAGTTACTTATAATTGTAAATATTTATTTACAGTCACTGACGGGATTCAGATATCACAGACACAGATTTCGGTTAGGAAATGAGTCGAAATGTACGGTTTTTTAAAATTGCATTTCACAAAATTCCGGTGCTATGCTGGGCCTTTACATTGACAATGTCTCTAACTCATTTCCATGGCCAATAAAAGTCAGATATTATGAGTTCATTTTCTTTCGAGGCCCTATTCTACATTGGACTTGCAACATTTCTGCATTCGGCTGATCGTGTCAAGAGGCCAAATTTGTAGTACAGCACGAAAGATGGGGTCTCATCACACTATCGTAGGCCTCAGAAGTTATGATACAGGGATACTTCAGAAGATATAACAACACATTTTGTAAAAAAAATTATAATATCATCTCATAAATCAAAAACATACAAAACCATCATAAGATATCATAAATAAAAATTAATAGTTAGGTCATTTCATGATTGAGGAAGAAAAATAAAAATAAAAATATTTTATTTTCAGCAGTAATTATTGCAGATACAATAAAAACTTAACATTTGTCAACATTTGTTACAATTCTTTTAATATTTCACTCCGATTGTCACAATTTTTTTTAAAAAAATAGAGGATGTAGGTTAGGAGTATTTAGTGATATCCAAAGAATATCTGATATGAGTATGTATCTAATACCGATATGGTAGACATTTTAAAGTATCTATGTTTTCTAACTCACAGGATACTTATCCTATGCTTTCTTCACTATGGGCTTCAAGGTTGTTGCACCTCTTCCTGACCTGGACAGTGGTTGGCCAGGCAGCTCTCGTTGCAGTAGCTCCTTTTTTTTCTTTTTCTTTAGTTGGCTGTGTTGCTCAATTTATATTGGGAAAATGACTGGTTTGGTTGACGAGAAAAATAATCCTCCGTAAGTTTGTTTTAAAATTTAGTCAAATATTTAATTAAGTTAATTAATAATTTATATATGATTAACTAATAATTTATTTTAACTATATATAAATTATTAGTTAATATAATTAAATACTTGATTAATTTTCAAAACAAACCTATAGAGAATTATTTTTTCCAAGCCGACCAAACCGGCCATTTTCTCATTTACATTTGTGGTTCATCTTGCTGGCCTCTAAGTCCCGGTTATACTTGAGGTTTGTTTTGTTTTCTTCTATTTTTTTTTTCTCTTTTCAAATTGATTTAAGATTTTAATGCGGCTTGTTCATTAGCCCACTGATGAGAGAGGAGTAATGAAAACTTCGCCTTTAACCATAAAACATTTTTATAACAATCTAAATTGATTTGCCAGGTATATGGACTGCATCAGCTTGCAAAAGCTGTTCATTTTGTTGAGGTTGTTCTCTATGAGGGGGCTTCCTACAACCCCAGAATTGCTAGAACGAAGCCGAGCTTTGTTTGTAATGATAGTGACCTTGCAAGTACTGGGAGTTGTGTGCCTTCATATATATATAAATATATATAATATTCTAGACCGAAATCTGTGTTTAACTGCAAGACTGGTGATGCTATCTTATTTTAATCTGCCAATATCCAGAAAAGGTGAAAAAGCAAGGGCCTACCATGCTCATCAAACTAATTCAACTGTGTTTCTTTGGGGAGAGAGCTTCGTTTCCTTTCATAAAATACTGGTACAGAAAAGGAATTCAAGCTGAAAGACTAGTGAGAACTCTTCAATCAAAGACTTTGTGAATAATATGAAATGCAAATAAGCCATTCCATGACCAACACAAGACTTAAGTTATCTCAGCAAACCCCTAATGCTTCCAACTTGACGATCACGTATTCCACATGGAACAATCAATTCAACGGGAGTCAAATTCGTCGTGACATTAAGTGCTAAGCCATCATAGGTTATCCAGTGGGCCACTCGTAAACCTTTAAAATGCTTATACATAAGCGAAGACATTCATTCATCATATTCCTTCGATGATGCATTTAAGTACGAGTTTCAAATAATTAAAACTACAAAAAAGATGCACTACATTGAATTAATTAAACTACATACATTGGTAGAAAAGAATGATTATACCTCAAATAAGATGGAAAGAAAATGTAAATAGACACACACATAAACCTTTACATGGAAGCTAAAAGCTCTCTCATCTCTGCTACAGAAGGGATTGTCTCAGTAGGGTAAATCTTAGCCACCAGTTGGGCAAAACTTTCGTACTTATCAAGAAACTCCTTCTGCGAAAATTTTGAGGAAACAACAATCAGAAATTGTTCACTTGCATGCATTTCTACTTAGTTTTACAATCTTTCCATTCACAAACTTGCACACTTGTAGACTGGATGTGAGTTCAGGTGGCCCCACCTGTGCCGTTCGTAAATGAAAGATTGTGCAAGCATCATTATTATTTTTTTCCAAAAAACTTTATTCCCTTCAGATCATATTTTTATCCTGACCACTTAGCATTGAAATTTATCAGGCGCGGCCTTACTTCTTTTCTCACCCTACAAAATATAGCATTATAGAAATCCACTTTCACTTTAGTCCTCAAGTCATTACACGGGTCTTTAATGTTGTGGCCTTGAAGAACTATGAAGCATAGTTATAAAAACCGGACCGGTAGTCGACTCGGTCAAGGTACTGGGTCACCGGTTCAACCAGTGGGTCACTGGTCGAACCGCATAAAATTAAATAAATATTTAAATACATATATATATATATATATAAATATACACTACATATGATGATATTTATCATTATAAATAACTAAAATATATTTATTTTGAAAAAAATATGACTACCATGGTGTAGATCTCGAAAAGTTATATGAAATGGACATATAATTAGTCTAAATCGGACAAACGAGTCAAAAGTTATGATTTTTCAAAGTTTAAAAGTTTTTTTTTTTAATTTAGTAACCCGGCCGGTTCCGGTTCAACCAACCGGGTCACCGGTTTTCATTCAAAACCAGCCGAGTCGGACCGGGTTAGACCGGTTCTGAGACATACTCAATCCAACTAGTCACCCGGACCGGTCATTTGACCGGTTTACCGGTCCACCGGCTGGACCGGCCGGTCCGGTCCGGTTTTTATAACTTGGCTATGAAGTCTGAGCACTCAATACAAAAAGATTATGTATCTTTGGCAAATTTCAATGAGTTTAATTTTGATCCACTGTAGTATAAAACTTTTTTACACTATCATCTATCATGTGTTGTCATATTATTAAAAGAGTTTGTGTTGCCATATGATTGGATGATAGTGAATTTTTTTTTCCAGATAGTGGATCAAAATTAAATCTAATTTAAATTGCCTTTTACACATCTTAAAGTTTGTAAACTTGCAGTATGCTCTCGGGGCAAACTGCCAAAGCATTCGTAAGACCCTTTAAATTTTGCTTAAGTTTTGGTTCTTACTGAATTTTAAATAGGAGGTATTTTTATTGGCCAATTGGGATTACGTTCAGTTACCTTGCATTTGTCCCATAAGGAGGGTAACAGTTCCTCTGAAGTCAAATTCTTCTGCAGTTTCTTATACATCGCAGCAATGGACTTGTCCACCTAAATAGGTAAGCAAAAGACATAATTGACAAGGTAAAGCATACAACTGTGAGATGGCTCTTCAAAAGAGATAAGAATCACCTTACCCCAGATAAACTGGATTTTAACATCTTCCGAAGATCCATTTTTGACAGCCCAAGCTGGAAAGGAATCTGAAATTGATGCAAAACATTACAGAATTTTGTGAACATTGAAAGCCAAATGTCAGAATTTAAATGTAAAGTTGCCTATCTAATTAGTTCACAAACACAGAAAAATAAGACAAATATATGAAAGTGACAATTAAGAGATGCACAAGTGCAAACACAATTCTTTAAGCCCATATTATGGTATGCACTACATTTGATAGTACTTTTTGAAAAGAATAATAAGAAGTTAAAGAAAGTCATAGATGGCTAACGGCTATACAATTATATCAGGTCAATCTGCGATGAAAACCATACAAACAAAACAATACTAATATTTTTAGGAAAAAGATTGCGGCAAAAGTGGCAAAAGTAATATTTTAACACATAAACCTTTAAAGGAGAAAATGCAAAGATGACTCAGACATAATCACAACACAAACATGGACACACCAACATGGCAACATCCAAAATATAGAACATGACAGCATATAAATTCAATATGAAAAAAAATAATATATCTATATATATAAACACATTTACTAAATATTATATATTATATATGAAGATAAATTTATCAATTTCTAGACAAAAAATATGCACATTAGTGCATTAAATAATTATAAAAGAAAAAAATGAGGACATTTATATTTTTTGTTTTTGATGTTTTATAGGGTTTTTAGTTGTTTAAACTTTAAACTTTAAATTATGTAAACTTACGTGGCCTATATAAGGCATAGTTGTATACAAAAGCCACGTACAGCTACAACCCCCAGAGCTCACATAAGTTTAAAAGACAAGGCCCATCAGTAGCTCATATAGCTAGAAAGAAATCCTAGTCTTCCCTAAAGAAAAACCTTCCAGCTGCTACCTTAATTTGCCCCCATTTCAAACCATTCATCAAGCAAAATGAAAAGCAGACTTCCTCAAAGTGCAGATGCAGGAGTTGAGAAGGCAAATGCCTACAGGGATGACAAGTGACTGCCAGTGCGTCTAGCATAGGTCACCATGGAGGAGGTGGGAGTTACTGTGTTGTTATAGTTACACACCACACATGTATACATTCATAGACAGAAATTCCTCACATATCCGGGGCACTCTTCTTAGGGTGGTGTGGGTTACTGTGTTGTTATGATTCAAAATAAGTACCTCAAGACAAGTAGCTATATTTGGATAAACTAGTCTGCTTTTGATTGCTATTACCGGGAAACACCAAATATTAGTTTGAGAATCTACTAGACCTTTACTTTCCCATAATTTATAATCCATGATCCCCAGAAAGGATTGTTGACAACCACAATTAGTTCTATCTATGTAGAGAAAAACATTACGAATAGTTTGTTTGATAAAAGAATTCCAGATATGTCGAGGACTCGAGATGCAGTATAGCAGGAGTCTACAAAGTATTAACAAGACAGAATTATACACACCAATTAACACTAACCTCTTCAGGTGCAACAGTGAACATCAAGTCCTCAATCCTTCGAGCAAACTGGAAAAGACGTTCAAATTGCTTTCCAGGGCAAAAAGGGATAATCAGTTGGGTCCTACAGGCTATAAATTCAAGTGCGGTTGAGAAAAAGATGGAAAATAGAAAATAAATTACTTACATAGTAGATAATCATGCTAATATGGCGTGTGCAAGCTTGTTCATATGCTTCACTAGCCTGATGGTAAAACTTGGCCAAAGTGGGCACAATGTTGGCAAGGTCATACAAACTGAGTAAAATGAACAAAATAATAAGTAAAAAAATGGCAGCTATTTTCCTTGTCAGAATCAACTTAACAAACATGGAAGAATTGAAACAGCCTCCTCTTGGCAGGGGGGGAAGGGAAAAACTTACCTATTCTGAAAGGCGGCATAGTTCTCTAAAAGAAAAATATCTGCATACTTTGGATCTGTTTGTGCAATTTTTTCCAAAGTCACAAACATTATGCTAACCTGTCAAGAAACAATCCCACCAGCAAACAATATACCAATACAGTTACACAGTAAAATGAAAAAAAAAATTTTGATTGAAGACTTCTGTCCACCTATGTGGACTGCAGAAAAAAAGGGTAAGCAGTAAGCAATTGAAATATCCCATAGTAACTATCAACATAGTGCAGAAGATTTAAAACTATTAACTCTTCGTTCACCAAGGATTCATCATCATCTATAGAAAACAATGAATACGGCAAGAAACTATTAGTTGTCAACCCAGGGAATAGGCAATATAGATATGCAGGCAAAAATAATAAAGAAGCTTAGCAAAACTTGATTGAAAGATGAAAAAGTTTTATTAATTAAATGAACACTTCATTTTACACAAAACTCGATGAGACCTCAACTTATGGAATCTGTCCTACAAGATGGCATGGATACATGCTACACTGTATCTGCCAAGAAAAATAAGTTTACACGTTGAATGATTTCACTGAATTTTGTTTGGTGTATAAGATAAGAAAATTTCTTTTTATGTCGAACTTATGACTGATTTTGTGTTTATAAAAGGAAAAATCTATTAAGAGAAAAGAAACAGTACGATGAGGAATCTGATAGGGACTTGGTAGTATGGGATGCCAAAAAAGTCCACATTGGGTAGTATGGGCTGCCTAGTGGTGTATTTAAGTGGCTTGGTTCTTCCCCCTTAATAGCTAGCTTTTAAGGGAGGGTTCCCCAAGTTGCTTAGATGCTTATCAGAATCCTCCTAACAGCAAAAGAAACAAGGAAACCCCTTAAAAACCATGAGCATAAACCCATGTCGATGCAAGGATGACTATCCTATCTTGAAGAATATTCATGGGTAGAAACCATTGCCTGAACATTTTTGCAATTCACTCTAACCAAATGTACCATGCCTGCAGAAAGGGCACAACTCCACAATACAACCTCGTTTCTTCTCCCACAACCCAAAAACAGGTAGAGAAAAAAAAATTCTAGAGTGGGAGGGAAAATCCAATGCTCACCAAATATCCCAAACTTACCCCACAATAGCCTAGCCACCTCACACTGCAGAAAGAGATGACTGGGGCAGCTTTCGAACTTATGTAAAACATTACACAAATATCTGGAGACAAACCCTATTTGACCTATGCACCTGACAGTTAAAACCTATAAAGTCTAAACTCTTACACTTATTTTAATCTCGTCATCTTTAGAAAGCAAGTGCTTGGGAGGAATAAACTAGAAACTTCTCAGCAAAATTGTATACGAGACATCATAAAACAAGCCAGTGTTATAAAGGGAATCAATTACAAATTTTGTGTATGCTTGGTCAACCAAATCCCTAGACTGTCCCTGGATGTACTGCTCCATCCGTGTTGCAAGGGTTGCAAATCTATGCAAAAATAATTAACAAAGCATTAAACATCATTAAGAAAGGATTGAAAGTTGAGATATATACAAACTGGAAAGTAAAATAATGAAGCAGCTATAACTTCTAATTGCTTGCTAAAAAAACCATTATTTCATATATGTCAGGATCTGTTGAAATTACTTTAACCAATCAGACAATTGAATTATACCTAATTATCATGTTGCACCAAATTTCATAAAATTTAAACAATTACAAGTATGTGATCAAGAGGTAGATATTTTCATATGCTTGAAAATCATATTATACATTCATTTTAAGGTGAAATACAGATTACACCCCTGAAATTTGGCCCATGTTCATGTTTGGTGAGTTTGTTTTGAAACACAAAACCCCGTTGAACTTTGATAAATTGTGAAACTGTCAAATGCGGTGTTAGATTTAACAGGGAAATCCAAAACCCTTATAGATAACCCCCTTGAAATTTAACCAATTTCCACGTTTAGTACATAAAGTTTCATTTTTAACATATTACCCACCCCATGTGACACGCACGTGGGTAGCTGTTCGTTAAATCTAACAACCAATTTAACAATTTCACAATTTACCAAAGTTCAGGGGGTTATGTGTTACAAAACAAACTTTACACCAAATGTGAAAATGTGCCGACCTCCGGGGGTGTAATATGTATTTTACCGTTCATTTTCATGAGTTGATGGACAAGGGTGGCCCATCTCATAGGGTGAAGGAGGCCTTAGCCCCCCAATTTTTTTTTCAAAACTTGATGGTTTACATACAAATTTTCTTTTTTTTTTCTAAGGATGCCCTCCCAGCCATTAGTATTTATGGTAGTCTAGCTTTGCCACTATTGATAGAATAGAAAAAATCTTGGATTACCTTGAAACTTTAAAAAGTATATTTCACATATACCATGCTTATGATGTTTCACATTAATCCAAGATTGTTTTCACCTCCATCAAATTATATTAAAATTAAGAGTAAACATATATTTTGGTTCTCCAAAGATACAAGTGTCATCAGTTTGGTCCTCTAATAATTATTTACATCAAATTGGTGCTTTTGGAAGACTAATTTACCGTAAAAATTAACATTGAAGAACCAATTTGATGTCAAAAAAGGGCATTGATGGACCAATTTGATATCAAAAATTGACATTGAATGATCATTTTGATGTATTCATCCATTGGATGACCTAACTAATAACACTTGTATCTTTGGATGACCAAAATGAGTGTTTACTCTAAAATTAGTGTATAATATGATTTTCAAGTGAGTGGAAATATTTACCTCTTGATCACATACTTGTAGTTGCTTAAATCTTATGAAATTTGGTGTGTAGGATAAACATGATAATTAGGTATAATTCACCCATTAGATTAGTTAAAATCATTGTTTTACAAGGAGTTATTTGTAAGTATGTCAATGAATCCTGTAGAAGTGTTTGAGAAATTGTGTGTGTAACTACACACATATTCATTGATATTTATACAGTGATTACAATGAATATATAGAGTAATTACAGGGATCTCTATATCCTAATAATCAACTAATCAGATATCAAGACAGTTGACCTATGAAACACATTTAACATGTGATAATTCTAACAAATCCTAACCCACGTATACATGTTATGTATAAATATAATATCAATAAAGAAAATAAGGAGGCAGCTTTCCATCTCCCCTTTTGCCTATAAAGTTTGAAAATATTCCTTACTTCATTCACATGTTTGCCGAATAAACAAACATAGGGTTATAAATGTAAACAAAATTAAATAATTAAACAATAATATCCAATTTTCTCTCCACTAGTCCACTTTCCTCAATTTTCTCCAACCTTATCTCCACGACTTTTTCTCTCTCCCCTCTTTACTTTTATGCGCAAGGATATGTGATGACAACTTAAACTGTTGAAATAAATTATCTAAGGCCAACTATCTGAGGTGTAGAGATAAATAAGATATACATTAATGTATAATATAAAGAGTTTGCACTTCTTAAGGATGAAGGAAATCAATCACATCAACAGTCATAAATTTCAAATGCCTACTTAACAACAGAAATATAAGAGCATCAAGTCTAAAAGAAAATCAGAGTCAAAAACATCAAGCAAAACACCTTACAAATATTATGTGGTTAAATGCTCTGAAGATTTATAATATTAATCGCTTTGTGATTCCTGAATATTAATTTGATTCCAAAAAGTGGGAGAAACCATTTTCATAGCAGCAAGTAGAAATATAAAAATTTGAAAGGTTAAATTACACATTAGGTCTCTGAAAATATTGACTTTTTGATTTCATCCAAAAAGTCCCCCCCCCTGGGTAATTAGGTGTCCTCAGAATCTTTAATTTTGAATTGGGTCCAAATTCAGACTGATGCCATGTGGAGAAATAAGCTGATGTGGCAATTTGGTGACGTTATCAACAAACATCCCATGTGATGGCCATGGCAGTGTATTTCCACGCAGATCAGCAACTTTCACAATGATTCCATCTAAAATTGAACCTAATTAAAAAATCAAATTTCTCTAAAACTCAACTGAGTAAATTTTCAGGGATGAATATGAAAAATCATGTAAATTTCAGGAACCCAAAGTAAACTAACCTAAACTTAATGCAGTTTGCAAAAAACTGGGCATCAGAAGATACCAATTCATAGTGTAACATAATGTTTAATAAATAAACTAACCTAAACTTAATGCAGTTAGCAAAAAACTAGGTATCAGAAGATACCGATTCATAGTGTAACATAATCTTTAATAAATAGATACAAGATTGTGTTAGGAGGCTTTCACTGCATTTAGAAGAGATAATATCCTAGGTCTTTCTATGTTCTGAACTTTTTATAACTGAAAAAGTAGTGGACAACTGTACTGTCATTCTCAAAATGAACTCCCGATTTCTTAGGAGAAGGGGGAGAAAAGTAGACATCAAGGATCCATTTCACCTGGGAATGTAGGATAGGACACCCATTTGGCGAACATTGCGCTCATTTCTTTCAATCTGATGGCAAGCTTCATCAACAAACTGCAAAAAGATTTCCAATTAAATGAATTGGGTTAGCATCTCAATCTTCCAAATGCATTTGGCAAAATTGTGTTCTTCATAATGCTAGTCACATACACGGCTGAACTGCATAGATATCCGAGACTCCAGGTCACCAAGCAAAAGGCGTACAAATCCTGCTGCATCAGCTTTCTGACCAGAGAGATACCGTTCTGTTATTCCGTGCATTGATATGCAGCGTAAAGGATCAATCTTGTATGCCCAATCCACAACAGCATAAAAATCTTCCTGAAATAATATAAAGCAGGCTGCAAAATCTACGAACTTTTAATATATACTAAATCACAGCCTGCAACTCACAAAAAAGGGACCAATTATAAGGAACAATATGTTGATCAGTCCTACACCCTAACATCAAATAGGTTATGTTCAGCTTATAAACAAATCAATTATCAAATAAGTTAACAATAAATAGGCTACATCTTTTGTTTGCCTTCTAAATGCCTAGGCTTCATCCCTTTAAACGTTGCCTTGTATACCAGAGTTAGTGCATTCTAGCAGCTAGTTTCCATTATGAGTCTTATTCTTTTACTTATCCCTGCTCTCTTTTTGTCTAAGTTTTCTGCTTAGAATACATATGCACAGATTTTACTAGTTGATAACTTACTTGATGACTCTTTCCTTCTATAAAGCTATCATGTAGCCAGCAGTACACAAAAATATGAAATTCAAACTGCTGCTAAGGGGAAGGATTGAGATTTAGCCACATAGGGCTTCAACACTTTAACTTGGATTTGGATCCTCTTGCGTAACAATGTAACATAACAGTTATGTTAGAGAAAGAAAGACACAGAACAAGAAACTTAAATTTTATCACAAAAAGGCAAATACTATCTGTCTCTCGAACATGCTTATCATGTAACATTGAGAGGATCCAGATCCCTTCATCTCACAAATATCAGAAGCACAAAAGTACATTCAAAGTGATACGGAGCATGTTCTATGCATACTTGAATTCCATCAAGCAAATCCTGAAGTGATTCATTTAAAGCTGCAAGCTCTGCAGAATTTTTACCTACAAAATTGAAGAAATGGTCAAATTCTGGAAAAAATAATAGCAACAGAGGAAAATCAAATATAATATTTGCAGAAAGTGAGGTACATATACCAGATTTGCCGTCATTCTCATCAATGTCCATAATTCCCAAATCATCATCATTGGCATCATCATCATCATATCCAGTTTTATTACCATTAACAACACCTCCTGGAGGAACAAGTGTAGGAACTTCAAAGCACATGAAGTGTGCAAAAAAAGAACTCTGCAATGTATGCCATGAAAAATTATACATTTGAAATATTAAAGACAAGAAGCTTTGAAAACGAATGAATATTAAATTTCACCTCATCCACCAGAAGCGGGATAAAAATCGTGAGCATCTTTGCATAAGCATCAGAAACTGTAGAAGTGTCAGTAGCATTTACATTCTGACCAGAACCTGTGGAACCTTCAAGCCAAACAGTTGGATTTCTAGATGCTTTAGTACTAGCACGAAGTTCATTTGCAAACTCACGGGCCTGTAAAAGGATGCGTGAAACTTTAGACTCCATATGCACACTATTCTACTGAAGCATAAAAAACCAGTATATATGACCTGGAATTCCAATAATAACACAACTTCTTGTCAAAGACCAAATTGCAATCAAAACTCACTGATCTCCAGTTAAGTAAGACCAAAAGAGTCAGTATAAAGCAGATCAGGCAGCATTAAAGTTGGAGGATCTGCTATTCAAGTGTTTGCAAAATTACTCCAGGTTATGTAAAATTAAGTGCATCCCCCCTCCAACTAGTTAAGCAATGATAGAGGTAAAAATCTTGTTCTCTGCCGATACCTCTTTTAAAAGATAGTTGTTGAGAAAATATTTGACAATTTTCTTTGTACTACATTGGAAGAAGAATAATCTCTTTCTGACAGGAAGCATATAAAAAATATATAATTGCAACCAGTTTCCCTTGCTTAGTCCATGTTCTTCCAAGTCTCTTACATCAACCACAAAGCAAACACTCAAGGTCACCCAGCTCCTTCTGATACTAACATACATGGTAAGAATGTAATCCTAAAGTTTAACAGGGCGTGTGTGGAAGCAGGCTTGAGAGGGTTAAAAAATTACATGCACACAGAGGCTTAAGGACAATGCCAAGCAAACAAGACTCTAGCTGAAAGACAATTACATAACTTAATCACCATTATGATCGTATCCACGAACAGCCCAGCATGCCTGGTCAGCCAATTCTTAAAACTATTAATGGGCTACAATGTGAAACATTCCAACTGGCACTACTTAGGAAACTTCTTAACCTGAAATGAGTTACAATTTTATGTTCTATCACTCAGAAGATAGTCAGGAAGGAGAGATTAAAAAATTGAGACTTTTTATCATAGATTTTATTTAAGTAATCAC
Organism: Styphnolobium japonicum; assembly: GCA_023212625.1. Classification (NCBI taxonomy): domain Eukaryota; kingdom Viridiplantae; phylum Streptophyta; class Magnoliopsida; order Fabales; family Fabaceae; genus Styphnolobium; species Styphnolobium japonicum. The sequence goes on from JALBWW010000006.1 coordinate 29,077,136, forward strand.
ATTAATTAATAGCTTTCACATGCGTAATGGTTACTTCTCAGTTCACACAAAGATAAAAGGAACAAGTCATAGCAAGAACTTTAACACCAAACAATTAAGAAACAAATAAAATCAATATGGTGTGTGAATAGTTTGTAATTGCAAACCTCCCTGCGAAGAAGCAAGTTTAGAGAACTGCAATAAGCTTTTCTCAATGGACCCAAGCAATTCTTGTCAAGACTCTACAAGTGCACAGGAAGACAATTTAGGGAGAAAAAAAAATCACTTGACAAATATACGTATGCAAAACAAAAATTTGAGCAGAAATTGTAGGACATCCATAATTTAACCTTTAAATGTTGCAGAAGACGTGCATATGTCCTGCACTTGTACCGCAGGTCAGCATGATCAGGCCTCTTCAATTGTCCCCGCTGTTTAGAGCAAGCAGACAAAGTGATACCAAAAAATTCCATCTAAGACTTCAAAAGTTTACAATTATATAAAGAATTTACAGAAAATACCTGAGAAAAGTAACTTTTATCACTTATCATGAAGTCAACCAAACTAGCAAAGTAACTTCTCAAGAATTCAGAAGCTCTCCTCACAAAAGTAGATTTTAATTTTTCAAGTTCTGCACGCTTCTCTTTAACCTGTAGAAGTAGCAGCAAGAACCACCATCAAAACAGATGACTTTTAGGTCCTATACATATTTGTCATATGGACCAAAGCTAGAGTACTCTATCTTTGCTTTGTGATCCCTACTCTCATACAGATCCTCACCAACCAATCAAAATGGTAGAAACTAATGGTAAAAAAAAAAAAAACCATATCTGTCACCATAAAAAGTTGCTTTTAATACTTTTCTAACAAATAAAACAAGTCTGCCATGTCCCATGAACAATTTTGTTTCCTAAATCATGATCAACTTGCCATACCAGATGATTTTTAACAAGTGAAAAGTAAGGCAGAGAACATACCGCTCTCATGTTTGCATAAACAGGGTCTATATTAGGCACTTCAAGACCACGCAAGGCACCAGTCAACCATTCACATGCTTCTACATTTTGAAGCATTCGAGCTTCATCAAATGAACCTCCTGTCAAACATGCTGCATACTACACCCAATAAAACATCATTAAAATAAATACCAAGCTAAGTAAGTTCATCAAACTTAACCTACAATACAATTCACCTATTGAAGGCATACCTCAGAAGGGACACGCAATCGCTCAAGAAGCTTATCAAGCTCCTCAATGAGAGATTTGTTATTTACCGATTGCATTTCCAACTTGTTGTTGCGGGTTTCTATCTGGACATCACAAAAGTATTGAGACAAAATAAAATAAGAGATCAGTACTTTTTAAAACTCCTACATCCAAAATTATATCAAGTATCAACTATACCCAGAGAACCAAAATGGATAAATCTAATATAAAGCAGAAAGCAACGTCCATAGCACCACAAAAATGGCTGCTTCTTAGAAATAGTTGTGACCATGAACCCAACTTTTCAAATGTAACATCCACATCTAAATTAATATCATTTTAAACTCAGAAGCAATATTTAAAAAGGGAAAAAGAAACCACTTTTCATTTTCTTATTTTTTTTAGAGAAAAAAAGAGAATTTAGAAAAGAGAGAAAACAGTATGTAAAATAAGACGTGGATAAAATATCTCCCATGACAATATACAAAAAACAGAAAGAAAACAAAAAGTTCTGTAGTACAATAAAGCTCTCCAATTCCTCTCCATATCAAAACCCCCTGAATGAGGTCATGGGACAAACACCATAGAGATGCCATATATACAATTCTATCTCCATAACATATCAAGAGGCAGCATAATATCTTTGAAAACATCTCTAACTAAATACACCTAATAACAACATAAAAGCATGCTGACATAAAGTTTTTCCCTTCTTACACCTGCAAAATCCTTTCAAGCTAATGAGCAAAAAAATGCTTCAAATTAAGCAGACACACCCAATATTCACCAAAGATACTAAGTATTATATTCTTGATTAAATTGGAAGTTCTGGAAACTGTTTCCAAGCTAACACGAATATCAGCAGATAGAGGTTTTATTTTCATACTTAGGATTGATTTTTACATGCCTTTGTTGCTCTCGGTAATGACTTAGGAAGTGAATTTCAAGATACATAAATGAGCTATTAATATAACAGAGAAAACAAAAGGTGTAACACCAAAATCAATGACATCTTTGGTCTTTTAGTGACAACACAATAACAGGAAGAAAAAAGAACCGAGGTTGGACCACAAAAATTGAAAATAATATACAGGACTAATGCATAATATGCCTTAAGCAAGGAACAAAGAAAACTAAACAAAATGAACCATGATTCCAGCAAACACTGCTATCACAGATTCACAACTGCAAAGTAAATTGTGTCAAGGCAATTATATTCCCAACTTGAAGGGTACAAGCCCTTACTGATTCAATATCCTCCCTCATGTGCCTGAGTTTCACATTGAACATGCCTAACCATTCATCCATGTCTTCCACACAATTTGTTGCTGCTTCAAGCCCTTGCAACACCTGCAAGGCACAAATTAGTATGAACCACATTATAAAAACATGCAAAATTATTATGAACAACTAATGAGACACATAGAGACTCGAGGAATGGAGTTGCATTTTCTGATCAGTGTTGTTATCACAGCAGCTCTAATGGATGAAGTGACAATAATGAGATACTGTTACAACTTAAAATAACAGCACAATTTGAAGATTAAAGCAGGGCACAAAATCAGGGAAATTGGTTGATTTCATACAAAAGTCAAGAATCCAAGATGTTTAAATAATTAAAATCATAGCTTGGAGAACATAAACGCTTTCAGTCTATCATTTGGAACTCACACAGGTAGAAAATTAAGCTTCCATAGAGTGTATCAATCAAGGGGCCTGTTTACAAGAACATACAGCAAACAAGAAGATAATACCAGCCAAAGAAAGGTCATCAACTCAAAGAAGAGTTATACCTCATCGATCAAAGGTTCACTTTCTAAAATGGCATGCACATTTGCTGCTTCCAGAGCCTGGAGCTCTCTCTTCAACCTTTCAGAAAATACCTCTGCCTCACCAACACCCATGACATAACTGCACATTCAAAAAAATCAATAATTTAGGGTCCACTTGTTAGATTGTAAAAGAATTGATGTTATAAGAATTGAATGTACAAGAATTGATGTTATGAGAATTGATTGTACAATAATTGGTGTTGAAAGAATTGATTTACATTTGGTAATGGTATTTGAAAAGCAGTTTTAGAAGAACTGAGCTTGGATGGTGTAAAGTAAAATCACTTTCAGACATAAAATTAGTAAAATCACTTTCAGACATAAAATTACAAAAAAGAACGTAAAAATAATAACTACACAGCACAAGGAGAAGCTAAATGAGGGTAATGTGGTAATAATATTTTGGCGTTTGAAAAGTTCAAAAGGAAAAGCTAGTACAAGTTGCTGCAGAGGGAATCAATTCCCTCTGCAGCAGCATCACGTTCAAATGAAGTGAAAAAGAAACCAAACAGCACAAGAACTGTTGAACTTGATTTTGATAGAAGTAAACGGGCATTTCAGATAGTGTAAAGCTAAAACAGACAGGCACTTAGTTGTGCAAATCAGCATAGTGAAAGAAGATATGATTTAACAAAACTAAATTATGCATGTCTCCAACCAACATAGTTATTTTCATTCGAATTTTAACAAATATGTTACAACCATAATGTTCAATAGTTTACTAATTTATGAATTCCCTGTATCAATATCAATCATGAAATGTAGCCAGCAATTTTATAAGGGAAGATAGAGAAACTCCCTGTGATCCTCGGATATAAAGAACTCAACCCCAGCAATTTACCAAAACAGAGGCCATTACTTCAACTATATTCTTACTCATCATAAATATTTAACCTCAATGTCATTTAAAACAAAGAAGAATAGCACCTACGTTCCCAAAAGAGCCTCCATGTCCTCTTCCTCTGCCTGGGAGACAAGTTCCTTTTCAACATTGACTTTCAATTCTGTCTCAGTCACAGCAGATGCAACAGGACCACCATCTTGAAGGTTATTTTGAGTAGAAACTGAGGGTGTATTTTCCTATTTCACATTTTGTGGAAATAATTAAATAGAAAAACCAACAGTCTACAATAATTAACTGCAATTAATCACTGTGATAAGAGAGTTCAAAGTTCAAACGAAGCAACAATACAACAATAGACGGCTCTTATGCTATGTTTGGATGGGAATTAAGGAGGAGGAAGGGATGGGAAGGAAGAGGAAAAATTGAACTAAACTCTTGTTTGGAAGATTTTTTAAGGAGAAGAAAGGGGGGAGATGTATTCCCCCTCAAGGCCCCAAAATTCTTCTACCTGTTGTGGGGGGGGGGGGTTTGGAAGCAATGGGAAATGATTTAAACTAAATTAAAGAAGGGGAAGTAACTCTCATCCCCTCTGCTTAACTTTAACTCCCAAACAAGGGGAAGAGAATTTCCCTCCTTTCCTTACTTAAACATCCAAACAAGGGGAAGTAACTTCCCCTCCATCCTCTCCCTTCCCCTCTCTTCCCTCCACTCAAAAATTCCATCCTCAACTCGAAATCATGGACTTGATAACCACTGATGAGATAAGTCACACTCCATTGAGAGTAATAAATACCAAGTAATAATTTATCAAACAGGTAAACCAATAAGTATTCATTAGAACAGAATGACTGCTACTTGATTGTAAAGCACCACTAAAATTAAGAGACTAGAAGACCATTATATGCACCTTAGCCCAAAGAGCCATCTCCACAACATCTATACCAACAACCTTAGGAAGGCGACCCAGAATATCTTTGCAGATATTTAAGAAACAAAACAGGAGGCGATTCCTACAAGAAAAGTGATAGACATAATGAGAAAACTTCCCTCTCCTGATATAGAACTCAACCACTAAACTGTCCATGTTTAGATTATACATTTCTCTCAACGATATAACCTGTCATCAATATTGCGCATTGTCCACTGAGGAGGAGCCACACTCTGGCTTCTAAGGTTATCAAATCCCTACAAGATATATATTCATCAGTTAAAGAAACAAATGATATAGAAAGACATCAAGAAACAAACTTCAAGACAGGAAATGGTTGCTTCTCATACTGCTTCAGTGCCAGAAACTGAGAACAATATGTTTAGAACATAAAGATCTCTTCTACGGCAGGAAATAATGGAACTTTACCAGTGTAAAAGTACATCCACTGGGATCATTTGTTATAACTTCCACTTTGGAGAGGTGCTTCAGCTTGTATAGTTTTGCAGGCTGCAAGTACAAGAAATTTTACTGACAACAGAAAAATATGATAGAACCTCCAGCCAAGTTAAATTCACAGAAAAAAAAAAAGAAGACTAAGCTAACATACTGTGATGTGTCATCCAAGCCAGTTTCAGTTCATCTGTTTCTTCTATATGTAGCTAGATATAAATATACTGTGCCTCAAAAAACATGTATGCATTAGGGGGAAGGAAAAAAACATATTCTTCAACTAATATGAATGAGATGGATAGAAGCTGTTAGGAAGAGAACTCGGCAAGATATTCTCTTAAAGATATAAAAGCCATGCTTACTTTTTGGCTGAATGTTTGTGTCACATGGTGTGAAGCTTCTCCAAAGTTAGATACTCACTCCCTCCATGGTTGTTTGACATGGTGTCAAGCTTCTCCAAAGTGAGACCCGCCCCCCACAATTTTAATATTTTATTCCTTAAATTTCAACCTTAAGTAGTGGTTGCCCATGATTTGGCCTTTGCCTGAATGATAGCTTACACCTAATAACTTTAGCTTTTAGGTTGAGTGATTATTTGACAGATACAGCAAAGAACATACCAATATGAGAATTTATGTTGCACAATAATTTTTTTGTAATTCATGTGGCTAACATCTATGATAACTTCATTAAAGATAAGTTGTATATATTAAAACTGAACTAAAAAAAAAAAAAAGTGACAAACATGGCACGAGCCTCAACTCAATTGAGTGATCAAATTTTTTTTCTACCCACAACAAAATAAGTGACTTACACTCAGGAATTTTTTTTCCCCTTTAGCTACCAGGGGAGGAGAAGAGAAACTTTACGGGGCAGGATAAAAGAGTTTAAAAAAGAGGAAATACAGGACAGGAGGGTCAGGAATCCTCCTAAAACAAAGAAAACCTACCAAAAAGAACAAAAGCAACATGTAGGAAGAAACAACAGCTCGAAGAGGGATCTCTAGTTACTTTATGCATTTTGATTTGAAAACAAACCATGGGCTGAAACCCACAGAGGCTACAAAAACAAGCATATCCCAAAGATAAAATTACCTCAAGAACTCCTCCTGTAGAATACTTTAAAACTCGAAGAAAAGCTTTTGTCCTCTGACCTTTTGATTTTGCTGCACAAAAGAGCAGGTTGTCCCCAACATTGATACAAATGTAGAATTTAACAAATCATTACAAGAGTATACACAATGAAGTGACCACATACAATCACATATTTTCCCTTCAAACAACATGAATTTTACAACCAATCAATTGAATATCCAACAATCATATGAATGCAATAAGAATAATAAAGAAGACTAGGCCGCCAAATGGACGTTAACTTTATAAGCATCTGGCACTGTTACAGTATACAGTAAGGTCATTCTCTTAGCATCCCCTTGCAGGACAACTCCAAAGCCAGTAAGGTATCCTACCCGATAACAAAACAACTGAATTCACCCTTTTTAATTCTCTCGTGTTATATCATCCACCTATGCATACCTTAAGCTAATGCGTCAGAAAATCCTAAATCCTCTTATATACATTAATGCTAACATGTGAACATCAGAATAGTTAATCTCCTTCAAAGAAATGGGAGAGAACAAGGTATTTATGAAGTATTGTTGCAGCAACAAACTTTTTCTGAAATTTCAACTTCAAGGTGTCGCTAACATACAGCAAATGTTGAATTAGAGAGAGAGAGAGAGAGAGAGAATATTACGTACTGGAGAGAGCGAGAACCCTAGGCTTGGCCATTTGACGGCCTAGCTTGGCAGATTTTCCCCAGATCCCTTGACTCTTAGCAACTCGGATCGACATGACGATCTTCTGCTTGGTGCCCTCAATTGCAGCCTCGCAAGCTCGCCGGAGCTCACCATCGTCAGCGCTCGATTTTGCCATTTCTTCTTGTCTCTGATCTCAAAGCCCCGGAGACGATATATACTTTGGGAAAGATGTAGTAGAGAGAGAGGAAGTGCGCGTATTTTCGCAGTATAATTTTGCGAAAACGGTTTGCTGTTTGATCTTTCCCTTTGCCTTGAGTCCGTCGTGTGCGTGTCCTTTTACTTTTACTTAGCGCCACCTTGGGTCCTTGCTCAATTCCCATAATTAATTTAGCCGAGTTCCTTTAAATTTCTATGATTACTTGTGCTCTAGTGATTATCCACATAAGATCTTCTTACGATTTTAGTTTCTACTTCGATGATTTTCTTACTAATTAAAAAATAGTAATCAAGAGATACGTAATATATAATTATGTCTTATTATGTGTTAAAATAAATTTTCAATTATAACATTAACATAGATAATATCCTTTAACAAGATAAATATTTAATTAATTGTTTTTTAAAATAACACATTTTTAGTAAAAATGTTGAAACTTAGCAGTTCCTTTTGTTAATGGTAATTTTTCTATTATAACAAACTTGTGTTTTACTGTAATATCAACAAATTATGATCTTTAAATAATTTTAAAATTGTATAGACAATTATTACATAACATAAAACAAAAACTTCAATATATATAATACGACAACTTTTATAACATACTATATAATATATGTTTTATAAATTTTATCAAAGCTAGCATATTCACCCTTATTTATTAAATGAGAAACCTCTTTCTTAAGAGTGATTTCATTTCTTTTTTTGGTAATAAAAACCATAAGAAATAAGAACAACTTGAGGCATAAACACGTCAATCAAGTCTTCATTTATAATAATACCACAACTAAGAGGGGGAGGCCAAAATTGGTATAAACTGTAAGTTATGAGAAAGCCAATTTGCCACCCTATTTGCTTCATGGCAAGTGTGTGTAACCTCAACCTCCCAAAAGTGATGAAGAAGCACTTGAATCCTTGTAACCAAAGAGATATAGGGGTGAGATTCCATGCAACCCTTAGAAACAAAATCTACTGTGCAGGTAAAGTCAACTTCAAACCAAACATGAGAGAAGTCATGTTCCAACGCAATCTCTATCCTTATAAGTAAACCTCATAGTTTGGATATGAAAACATGATTGGACCCAATATTCCTCGCAAAGCGTGTGATCTAAGACCCCACAACATCACAAAAAGTCTCTTCATACCTTGCAAATAGCCCTTTATTCTGTATGATCCATTCCTTTGTGTCCATCTGCATAGCTTTTGCACTATCATCTACAAGCTTCATAGCCTTGAAAGAAATAGGCTGCAAGTCTTCACTAAATCCCTCAAAGACCATAATGTTTTGTGTTTTTCCAAATGAACCAAGATAAATGGCCAAATACACTACTCATTCGTAAGAAACAAAATAAGATTGAGGGTCTTCATAGCCAGCATGGCGAGTATATGTATGATGATGAGGCTATGAAAAATATGAATGTTAACTATTTTAAGAGGCTTCATACCAAAGATAGCGTATGTCGGGAGTATCTAGTTTCTAATGCATTTCCTAAAACTTGTGTTAGATGAGATCCAAGGTTACTTCATTGACTTTGAGATAAAACAAGTTACCTTTAGCATGGGTCCGTTCAAGGCTCCTGGTCCTGATGACCTCCATCAAATCTTCTTTTAAAGCCAGTGGGATACGATAAGTTCTTCAGTCTATGAGTTGGTGAGACAAATCTCTCATAACCATGCAATGTTTAGCTTTATTAATCATACCCTGCAATAAGTTCATGTAATATCATTTACAAGATTACTATCAAACTTATATCTAGTCGCTTGAGGAGGCATATGGACTTCTTGATCTCTCCTAATCAAATGCAGTCTTATGCCCGGGAGACAAAATGTGTGTTTGGATTAGATTTTGCAAACTTGATTTTTGTTAAAAGTTGATTTGCAATAACGTGATTTATGTTTGGCAACATATATCTTAAAAGTGACTTTATCAAAATAAATGTTGTTTGGATAGTATTATCAAAATCACTTTTAGATGTGTAATTACCTAAAGGGTATGAGTTTCATATTGCTTTATCCATATTGTCTTTTTATTTGATTTAATTATTTTTGTGGTATACCTTAACAAATGGCATAAATATTTTTAAAACAATTAATATTGTCATTATTAGTGATATTGGTAAATTAAAAATAATGGTCTTATTTAAAAATGAAAATTATATATAATAGACAATAACATGTATAAATTTTGTTGTCATTGATATAGAGGACTATTTCTATGCATTCTGCAAAATGCAATACAAAAATAGATAATCAGTAGCAAATGAACATGCTTATGGATACATAACAAGCAACAAGTAATTGAATTAGTCAATAATAGTAAATGCAAATATAAAGTTCAAATAATATAGAAATTAATTTATAGCCATTAACTGAACTCTGTTCATTAATGAAATATTCAAATTTAAGTCTTAATCCTTTACAAATGAGATGCAAAAGCTCCAAACAAAGTTCACTTCCACAAAATAGTCACATCCGTGTAAAAAGAAAACAACAACCAATTAATAGATTTGGACAAATCTCAAATCTCAAGCAAAAACTAAATAAATGTGCGGCAATTGACCTAAATCAATTACTTGGATGGGAATATAAAAAGTTAATAACTAAATTTATTTATTTGAATATAAACCACTCTTATTTTACTAGGAGGCATAAAAAAGTGTACTTGAATCAGAATATCAATGTATCTATCTTTCTTCTTTTTATATTTTATTTATTGTTCAAACAACCCAACTAAAGTATAAAAACTAAGGTTTTACTTTTAGCCACAAAACTATGACAACATAACTACAAGAAAATTGGAGAAAAAGGAAGAATGTAAAGCCAATTGGAGATGACAAAATGAACTACATAGCATCAAACATGCCCTTAGTAGCAGAACAATATACCCAATGGCATAAATAAAATTATATGACAAAAAAATTGAAGCAGTTTCAATATAATGTGCATGGGAAGCCTTATTTATGACACTTTCCCCCAAGAACCAACTAATTTAAGTTTGTCTTCTTGAACTGCTTACTGCATAAAAGTTAAGAAGCTGCCATGATTTTTCTAATATTGCAACCAACACATTTTAACATTGCAACATTCTAATTTCGATGAGTGATTAAATTTCTATGGGAAAGTTTTTGTTAGATGACATACAAATTTAAGTGACATTGCCTTTGTGAGGTGACAGAAATTATGACATGAAAGTATAAAAACTTTTATGTTGCAAAACAGAGATCACACATTGATCCAATACTGCAGAATGTATAAACCATCATGAGTTAAATAACAATCAAACATAGATCAACCAACAAACTTAAGAATATTTGATCATATTATGTATTTTGTAGTATGTTGTCTTCTAGAAATAAGTTACTAGAAATTAATTTAGGGACCATCATGAGTTCTTATCATGCATTGCACTTGCAACATAAACGCATTGCCTTCTGCAATAGATGAGAGTACCCAAGCAATATTCCTTGGTACATTAGTAATTTAGTGTGGTTTCTACATCAGAAACTTTGAAACATCCGCAAAACTTTAATAAGAGACCAAATACAAGATTATGATCCAAAACTTTGGATGCTAAGCTTTTCTCCCCATGACTTTAATCGTAAGTTCAATAACTAAATTGTCTTCCCTCATATTTTCAGTTTAAATGAAATAAAACTCACACCAACAATAAAATGACTCTTTCCCAATTGCTTACATAAATGCGGTGCATTCTACATTCATTGCATATGAATAATGTAATTAAACTATTTTTTATGGTGAAATAATGATAATATGAATAATGTAATGAAACTACTTTTGATAAGTAATAAGGGATTATAAGATATTAAGAGCATATGATGGAAAAACATATGAGATAAAATACCACTATTTATTATTCCTAATTATAATTTAAGGACCATAATTCATGGGACAACATTTCTATTATTTCTATTGCATTTTTGTGTTTTAACCAGAAAACCTAAATCTCATGTATGCTTTCATCTTAAAGTGTAGGTCAATTGATGTTTTAGCCATATTTTCTTGCCAATTGCAAAACAAAGAAGCAGATACTAGTTCCCTAACCCTTTTGGCTATGAAGTGGCCCCAATGACCATGCTCATAAAAAATTTCATAGAACTCAAAAATAACAATTCATTTTTCTTTTGTTCCTTTTCCATCATAAACAAATTAGAACATAATAATAATTCAAACATTTATGTTGAGATTGAAGAATCACATAACTACAAATTTTAGAACCACATCAATCATCCTATAAGCCAAAAATTTGCATAAAGGTTCAAACATGAGAAGGGAAAAATGATGTGGGAGCTGGAGGAAGAAGCATAAGCTAGAGCTAGATTGAAGCTAGAGTTGGAGTTGTAGTTGGGAAGGACCACGAGCTGGCCACAAGCTGGAAGCAACATGAGTTGGAAGAGAGAGTTGGAACACCACGAAGCTAAAACAGAGAAGTTGGGACTTAGAGGTTCATTATTTGGATAATGAAAAAGTGAACGCGATAAGCCAAGGTTACAATGCGAAAATTGGTTGTTAGAGCATTACATTTTGCCATGAAATTCACCAACCTTATATTACTTTTACCCAAACCATGATTTCAGAGCAAACAAGCGTTGAAGACGCTTTAATATAATATTTACCAAACATCACAAAATGAGCCCATTTAACTAAGCTAAACGAGTGTTTAGGTTAGGCAAATGCACAACTAAACATATACAAGTGTTCACAACATTGTTGTTACGCAACAAATTATTCATTTTCAAATACCATCATTTTTTCTAAATGCACCATTAATGTCTCAACTAGAATAGAAAAAGGTTGGATTGAAACCAAAAGCGGAGAAAAAAGGAAAGTCAACATATCTTTAAAACTTATTTAAATAAAGTTTTTTATGTAATTTTATATTTATCCCTTAAAAAAATCAATTCATAACTAACTGTACAATATGACGTGTTTAATTAAACTTGTTCATTCTTTTTCTTTTTTTCCACACTCTTGTCATTTGTTTTTATGGAAGGAAATTAAGAGAATCAAAATGATGACATGAAAACTTTTAATCACCTTAAAGTAGACCTACTTGATAAATGGTAAATAAGTTAAAACTCAACAGTTGAGAAGCTTATATAATATTAGAAGTTTGAACAAAAAGTACTTTTAAGAAAAAAGAAAAAAAACATCTTCAATTATAAAGTAGAACTTTCTAGGTATCACCCCAAATCTTTCTTAATATTCCCAAAAAGTTTACGAGATGCTTCAATATTAAAAGGGACACCCGTACAGGTTAATTTCACATATTTAAAGTTCATTTTTATGAAAAATTCTTATTGTTATGTATGCTTTAAAAGAAATTATTTAAGAACAGAAATGGCAGAGGAAAAGAATTCAAAAATGTGATAGAAATAAAAAAAAAACTTCACTTTAATAAACAATATTTAAAAATTGTATTATAGATTGATAAAAGTAAATTTGCCGAAACAAAATATTATATTTCTTAACTTTTTACTAATACTGATTACACCAACACTAGAAAAATGGTTTGAGTTTAAATTTGAATAAATAATTACAAATATCAGTGGTGCAATTCTAGCCTTTCGCAATTGTAGCCCTTATGAGTTATGACGAGAACAATAAAAATAAAAAGAAATACACAAAATATTAACGTGGTTCGGTCATTGGACCTACATCCACGAGCAAAAAATGCACGTATTTCACTGAAGTATAAAGAAATAGTACAATCCGCTACACAACTTCCAAAATCTGTAAGCACGTGAATAAATACAACGGAAGAGCAGACCCAAATTTAACCTATTACATTCTCATAGAATAAAACACAACACTTGTCACTTTCCATGACAGAATTCCTAGTGACACTGACTCATGCAACCGGCTTCAATTCTCCCACGGGCAAGTCAAAGAAGGCCTCTCACAGAATACGAAGTATGAAATTGATGATGAAAAGCTACTCTGAGAAGTGACTTCCGCGCACAATCATACACAGGGAGATACTTGTGGCCACATGCGTTGACTACGAATCTTGCGAGTAAATAAATAATTTACAGAATATTAACATAAACGAGAGAGAACCATATCAGCAAGTTTCCAAAATACTTATTACACGTGACCTATATCATCGCAAAAAACACTTGGGAGCAAAGAATAATGCCCGAGCACATAATAAATTAAATTCATCTAAATATTCACATCCTTATGTTCTTAAGTTTACGGTTGCAATAAAATGCCAATCATTGAGACAAATAAAACATATGACTATTTGCTAAATATGGAAAGAATGTATTGAACGCATCAATTTATGTTCTCCTACCCATAATAAACTTAAAACCCATATATTGAATTTCATACTCAACTATCGAACCAAACTAGAGGAAAGTTTTAAGCCCTAGTATCCCCACAATGGTTTTCAAAAATCTAACATTCTTTTTATACATAACATCATTTATAAAACATATCCACTAACTAAATATTTTAATTAATTAATATTACTATCTATAAATCATTGATCATTTATATGCATAATGAAGATATTATCTAAACATTTAAGAGATCTAGAAAATTTAAAAAAACTAATATTGCATGATAAAGATTCATTTATAAAACATATCCACTAACTAAATATTTTAATTAATTAATATTACTATCTATAAATCATTGATCATTTATATGCATAATGAAGATTATCTAAACATTTAAGAGATCTAGAAAATTTAAAAGATGAGGAAATATAAAAGAAGTCAAAAACTTAAAATACATATAGTTTGTTTTCTATTTTCAATTAAATATATTTTCATTATAATTATAAAAATATAAAAATGTTACAATGTTTTCATACTTGAAACAAGAAATGAAAAAATTCAATACGTCTAAAATTGCTGTTAAGTTGTATCAATTTCCCACTCAATAATTCAGATTCAGATATTCAGATATTCTAAGGTTGAGTTCCAAAACCCAATTCCATCTCCCGGGACTTGAGCACATTCAAATATGTACAAAACGAAAAAAAGAAAAAATAAACTTTAATTCAATCCTACAACATAAAACATGAAGCCAATACCAAGCTAATTCATCAAATGCTAAAAACATTATTAAAAACATCATCTCCTGCAAAAGCCTGCTGCCTATGAAAGCGATCAGAATGGGAAATTTGGAAACTGAATCAACGCAACAATGCTTGAAGCATATGACCAAAATATCAACAACCATCTTTGCACACTTGAGATCACAAAACCTGCATATTAATCACTCCAATAACTAAAACCTGAACCTCACAGCAGAGACAAATGAAGAATCATTTCTAAATCAGCAAGCGGCATACACATTCAAAATTAAGTAACTCACTGCAATGCTTGAATCAGCACCTAAATATAATAAAATCCTCAAAGGAAGGCTTGCTATCCAAGATAAGACACAACACCATAACATGCATATGCACTAATATTCACTTCGATAAACCAATCACAAACTTCGGACTTCAGAGCTGCGCAGGTTCTTATATTAAGCAGTAGAGTTACTACAGAGGTGATTATCTATCTATCTAAAAGGCACTTATGTACGTGACAATGTAAATAGCATATCAATCAGACAACTTTCTGAAGATATTATCAACATTAACCCCTTGTTGCTCTATATAAGCATAGATACCGATAAAACACCTCTATAGCCACATCACCACATGACAATGAAGAATCTGGCTAAAGAACATGAACTAAGAAAGGAGCTTAAAGGATGACAAATTGTCAAAAACTTCTACAAGCTCCAGCAGCAGAAGCTGGCCATAATCCATAGCTTCTTCTGACATAAGTGGTATCACCTAAAGAATGAAAATATAAAAGACTGGTATATGAGAGAATAATAAAGAAAAACAGAAGATACGGAACTCAGATATTTTTTTAGTTTCTACAGCCCCTAACAGCACTTGGGACCATTATAAGAACAAACCCTATAAAACGTAGAATGAGCAGAAATCAACAAGAAGCTCCAGACAACATACCATCGGCAGTGCATAAGTTAATTAAGGGAAGCTTCATATAGCTTAAACAAACATAATAGACAATCCATAAGTCTGTTAACAAAAATCATTCATATACCCAACCACAACAATGAACATCAAAATCTGAAACATTGATAATCGTTTTCACGAATAAGTTACAACCATATATCAAGAAGGATGAACAAGGTTTTCTGCGACATGAAACGAGTTGCCAGAAGAAATCACCAAGCATAACAGAAGTTGAATGGTAACCATTAAACCACTTTAAGCCTAAGCAGCCTTTGCCTTAGTTACACCACACTGGTGGATACCTCTTGCACCTAATGAAAGACAAATATTATTACCGGAAAAGACAACATACCATATAATTACTGAAAATTACTGTAAGTACCATAAAATGCCTTTGAATGGTACCCAATACTCATTAAACCACGAAGTACCTCAGCGCTAGGCTCTTAGTTTACACACACCACTGGTGGAAACCTCTTGCACCTAATGGAAGGCAGTGTAATTACCGGAAGACAGATCGCATTGCCGGAACGGGGCCTTTTTTGTTCCCAACTATGATTTATTTGAATGTTTTTTATTATTTTTAAAAAAAGAATGGAACCATGGAATAAGTAGTTTTGTCCAGAATTACTGGAAGCAATGGTCGGATAGCATAAGTGAAGACAACAACAAACCATAAAATTATGATATATAACCTTTTAATGGAACCCCCCAGAGTACGTCGGCCTTTGCCTCTTAGATTACACACCCCTAATGAAACCTCTTAGATTACTCTATTTCTCTCATAATCTCTCATAATCCAAACAAAGCCTAGAGTTGGCTACGGACATTTGTCGAGAGTATTCTCCCACCCCTGCCCATCTCCCCACTACAACATCCCTTGGCCGGGTCCAGTTAGACCTCGGCCGTACCCCAAAAAAAAAGTATAATTACAAGAAGACAGACCGAATTTCAGAAGCCGGGCTCCCCTTTTTTTTCTTAATCCCAACAATGATATATTAGAATGTATTTAATTAGAATGTATTTAAATAAATGGTTTTATCGAGATGCATCTCAGCTTCTCAAAATTTAAATTTTTCTTAATTTCATTAGGCGACCCCTTACGAAATATGTCAACATTTTAATTGTTATCATAATTACTTTCCAATTGTATCAGTATTATATATGTAATTGTAATTAATTTATTAAGTGATTAAACTTATTTATAAATTGATTTAATGATTTATATAAATAATTTGATTAATTGATTAATAAATATAAATCAATTTTTTTAATATTTTTTTTCATATAAACAATTCTTTTTATCCCATAAAATTCTAAAAAGTAATACCTACGAAATACCCTTCGGATCAAAACCACCATACCTCCATGGAGACGTTAAGGGCCTCCGAGTAACTCTAACCAAATGAGAAATGAATTGAAGCACAATGAAAAACGACCAGTTGCAACTGAACAGCCTAGGGAAGTGGCAGCAAACCTTAATATCCTAACATATCAAAATGAGCAACTTTATAAACGACCGGGATCATGAGAAGTCATACCTAATCAAAAAACAAAAAATAAGAACCAATTCCAACATGCACAACCAAAAACAAAGGTTTGCTGATTTTGATATGTACTACAATTGGCTAACATAGTCATGTAGCCAATTGTAGTACATTGGAGCCATGAAAAACAATCTGCAACACACTATCTCCAAAATCAATTAGAAAGTACAATCATTTCTAGACAACCACCACCACCACCTGCAACAGCTTAACAACGCTGACGATGCCTTTTCGCTGCATTAAGCTCCCCATATGCTGGATCGAAGAGGCACAGAAGTCACAAGTTTGATAAGCAAACAATACCATCTTCTGACTAGGACAACTAGGCACAATGACTGATACCCAAAAAAAAGCACCCTCCGGTCTAGATAATTTGCCAAAAGAAATCACTAAGCAACAAAATAGTAGGATGATACCTAATCAAATCAAGTACAAGCAGGTCGGATTACAAAAGCAATGACTACAATCTATTCACCCACCAAAACACCCTTGGGATCAAACCAAAGTTACCGAACAAACCTGATGATCGGAGTAACCAACCAAATGAGAAATAAATTGAAGCACAATGCGAAAGAATAACCAGATGAAGCACCAACAGAAGAGCTTATCAAAGCGGCAACAAACCTTAACATCAGCCCTCCACTTCTTTAACAACAATGATCAACTAAATGAGCATCTTAACCTACCATAGAAACAAGTAACTAATCAAAAGTCAAAGGAATAAAATAATCATTCAGCGAAAGGCCATGCACCAATTTAACCATGAGCTACAATGTGCAACACCCTAAAATCATCCAATTGGGGGAGAAGATCCACCTAAACTGCACTGATCACCTTCCACTGCATTAACACCATTAAGCTCCCCAAATTCTGATTAAAGAGTCACAAAAGTCGAGTTTAATAAGCAAACAATGCCATCTTTACACTATTGTCTATCACAACTAAGCAGAGACCGATACAAAGCAACTCTCCGATCTAGTTGATTTACTCACTATCACAGTATCCCCTCAAATGGAAAGTCAGAAAATAGGTCGGTTTGGTCACAAAATCAACATAACTTTCATCAATACCTCAGCAATAAACCAAAGCAATTTAACCCTAAACCCTAGAAAACCCAAGGCCGCATCCCACAGAAGTATGAAGCACCCCGTAATAGGATAAGTCCTGCAAATTAACAAAACAACAAAAGGACACAACATAGACAATAACAGAATACCAACGACATAGGAAGTATGTTATGCCCCATATAATCCGAGAGACCAAAAACCAAAAATAGAACCTTGACCTAACAGACAGACAGATTTAGGACGAATTAAACAGAAAAAAAAAAGAAACAAATAAGTAACGCTTACTCCTATTCCATAGAGAAGACCAGGGGCAGTTGGAAAAGGCAACCTTATATGGGCAGCATGATAATATAACCTCTCAAAATGTAATGAAGAGAATGTCCAATTAGAAAGGAACAAATAAATAGATTATATCAAAATATTAGTATGAAAATAGCAATGTAAGCATAGCAGAATTAACAGCAGAACAACACATCTTAGCCAAACAAAGACCAGATCATTAGAACATGGGGCAAATGGACCAACCAAGCTATCTCAAGTTTCTCCCCTTAAGAGGAGGCAGAGTAGCTAAGATATACAGAGTTCTTCAGAAAGGGGAAAACTCCTTTTCCCAAAATAAAAACACTGCAAGAAATAATTGAATACTGTTAAAATATCCAAATCCAGAACCCACGCAGGAAAGAATACAGCCAATCGAGAACACAAAATAATGAGAAGCCTATAGAAAGGATATTAATGATATAGGAGTAACAAAACCTAAGGCCGAAAGGAATGTTCATCAATACTCTATCACTGCTACAACAGCACAGCCCAGCACAGTTTATTCCCTGTAACACCCATATGCAAATTATAGACAAGTAAATTGACAAAATAAAACTACAAACCAAATTATGCATGAGGCTTAGATGCAACGCAATACGTTAGACGATTTAATTGTAAACAATATACTGCATCAAAGAAAAGCACATCATAGCCAGATGACAAAAAATAAGACACGAGACATCCCATCGAAAAAATTAAATCAATAATCCTGAGCGCCTTGCCGTACTACTCCAAATCTAAATACATCCACACTTGTAGAGAAGAACAACCAATGTTGCTAGATTAAACTCCTCAGTACACACATTCTGGTCAAAGAAGCCAAAAAGTCACAAGACACTTTATTGAAGAGAAAACCGATGACTCTTTCAGAAAAAGAATTATTAGGGGGTCTATTATATATAAATGAGAATTTTTTATCTATAATTTCAAGGCATAGAATCTTTTTAAAATTTTAAGATCGTGGTCTTATGAAAGGATTGTCTCATAATGAATAAAACAATATCTAACTAATTTTCATGCAAAAAGCAATTATTTTTTTATATAAAAAAACACCGATACTGTGGGACAGAAGATGCCTGATTCCAGTTTTCTTCAAATTTCCACCTGACTGCAGATGCTCTACACAGTAAACAGATAAAAAGAGAAAAAAAAAAAAAAGTAATGCCTACTCCTATTCCAAATGGGAGTAGTTGGATGAGAGAACCTTACTTGGCAGCATAATAGAATAAACTCTCAACTGTGATGAAGAAGAACGTTTCCAATTAGGAGAGGCCAAAACATTTAGATGACAAAAATATTAGCATTAAAATAGTGATGTAAGCATTATCAGAATTCTCCACGCCAAAAAGACAAACCACAGAATTCTCTGATTCCTCCCCTTGATACAGTTATTCAGAAAGGAGAAATCTGCCATGCCTTAAAACTCATACTGAAACAGAAGAACTCCAAACACAGCCAGGAATTAATCGTACAATGTCAGGATAAGCCCAATCCATAACCCGCGCAAGACGAAAACCAATCCAGAACATACACAAAAATGATGACATCGTAAGGCCAAGAGGAATTAATATAAAAACCTAAGGCCGAAAGGAAAGTCCATCAATGCTCTCAATCGGTGCTCCCACAGCCCCAAACACACCATCAAATATTCTTCCATGTAACACCTAATCACATATCATCAACAAGTACATTGCGAAAATTAAACACAGAATTAACAGTGAAGTAATGAAAAAGAGGGATCTAAGTATTCAGAATCCAGGAAGAGGCCACCAAATTTTGCATGCATGTGGCTCAATGCTCCGCAGAACATTACACGACATAATTAGAAAGACTGTACTGCATCAAAACAAGATCACAGTTAAATTCGTATACCTGGCGATCAAAGCTACAACATAAAAATAAGACAGATAAACTCATCGAATAAATTAAATCTATAATCCTGAACCCTTCGCCATTCAAATCTTGGAAAAACATCTGCACCATGAATCACAGAACATTATTTAAGATCCAGTCTTCAATTGGCTATGACTATGAACAGAAAATTCAATTCCAAACTCCAAAGAGCTACAAACAAATAAAGGCAAGTTGAAACACCTAGATTCTCCATGATCAGAGGCAGAATTAAGATTCAAAGAATTGAAGTATAAGAAGAGTCATGAAAACTATCAATTTCTTGAGATCTTCAACCAAGCAAGAACATATCAGTCAGCAAAATCACAACTCAACTATAGCAGCAGATCGTACAAATATGAACAGAATTCAACGTAATCATAAAATTGAAATCATCAACCTGATAGAATCAACAAGGACAATTAACCAAAGCAAAAGAGAGTCATAAAAGTCACTAATTTGATAAGCAAACAATACCATCATTGCATTACAACAACTAGGCAAAAAGACTGATAACTGAAAAAACAAACTCTTTAATCTTGAAACTCCAACATTTAGAAAAGGACAACCAACATTTAAGCCATGAACTATATATCAACTATCAGACACCAATTATATACACAGGCGAAAGAACACCAACAACGGCGTTCATTTTAAAGTATTCTTAGTTCCCATCAACGATGCTCATACAAAGCTAGAGAAAATGGGAGAAAATAGACTATTAGTATCAATCAAAGAAACTAATCTAAAATACAACCACAGATCACATGATTCACATCACGTATCACTCAGACTTCTCTAAAAAAAGTGAACATCTTTTTTGCATTATCCTCATATATTCTTTTCACACCCCTAAATGGCTGACCATGTTTAAACTTCAAATACTGTTATTTAATGTTAACACTATGCAGCCAGTCATTAAGATTCATACACATTAGGAAGTAGACAATGAGTGGTTATTTAATGTTAACAACCTATTTATGCAGAGACAATCATTAAGATCCATATGCGTTGTGAAGTGATCATATTATCAGAGATGTGTATGAGGCTATGATTAAGTAAAGCATAATAAAAAGCCCTTATTTTCATAAATAAAAAAAACCATCATATTTGTAATGAAGTATTAAAAGCTTTAAGTTATAACTTACAAAAAACCCAGAAGGTGAGTCAAGCAAAAAAAAAAAAAACCCTTCTTTCGCAAGGTGCCTATCAAACTCAAAATAAAAATATACCGAACAGTTATAAGACTTATTCTCTATAATAGTTAATGTTGGCCATAAAGTACCAATAAGATCCAAAAAAAAACAGGCAGATAACAGAAGATGCCTGATTCACGTTTACTTCAAATTTCCACCTGCCTGCAGCCACACAATGTAAACATAAAAATAAATAAATAATATGTAATGCTTACTCCTATTCCAAAGGATATGTCATGGGCAGTTGGATGAGAGAACCTTATTTGGCAGCATAATATGAAGAAGAATGTCCAATTATGAGAGGGCAAACATACAGATTAATATTAGCATGAAAGTAGCAATGTATGTGTAGCAGAATTCTCCAAATCAAGACCCTGGAAACGAGAGTTCTCCAATTCCTTCCCCCTTGAGGATGAAATACTAAAATACCAAAGTAATCAGAAGGGAGAAAACTAGCCGCTTAAAACCCATACAGCTCTGTTCCTGATACAGAAACACAAGAACTCCAACACTGCCAGGTATTAACCGTACACTGTTAGGATAGCAAATTCCTAATACAGAAACACACACAAGAACTCCAACACTGCCAAGTATTAATCGTACACAGTTAGGATAGCCAAATCCAGAACCCACGTAGGAAGACAGACATGAAGAGTAAAGAAGATGAATAATATGAGGCTAACAAAACCTAATGCTTTGAAAAGAATGACCGTAAATACTGCCGCCCACTGCTTCCACAGCCCCAGCACATATTCAACCCTGTAAAACCCATACACAAATCATGGACAAGTAAATTGCAAAAAAATAAACACTAGGAATAAACAGAGAAAGCATAGAATCAAAAAAGAAATCCGAGTATTCAGAATCCAGGAAAGGGTCACCAAATTAAACATGAGGTTTGATACACAGAACTTCACACAAAATAATCGGAAACACTGCATAAAAACAAGTTTATGATTCAATTCATATGCCTCATGATCAAAGCCAGAAAATTAAGACATCACTCATTGAAAAATTATTTCAATAATCCTGAGCCCTTTGCCGTTCTAATCGACTGTATCATGAATCCCAGAATATTCTTTTAAGATCCAATCTTCAATTGGCTGTGCCTAAGGCAAAAGATTAATTTCCAGACTCCAAGGTGCTGCAAACGAATAAATGCAAGAAGTTCATCACCTTGATGTCCCATGATCAATTGGCCGTGCCTAAGGCAAAAGATTAATTTCCAGACTCCAAGGTGCTGCAAACGAATAAATACAAGAAGTTCATCACCTAGATGTCCCATGATCAAAGGCAGAACAAGATTCATAAAATTGACATAAGAGAAGAGTGAATTGAGTTAAAGAGTAGAAACTCAAAAGAACTCCAAACTCTGTCAGGAATTAATAAAATACTGTTAACATGGCCAAATCCAGATCCAGAACATGAGCGGCAAATTCAAAACAAAACGGAGATGATGATGAAAAGCATATAGGAGTAGCAAAACCTAAAGCCAAAAGGAATGTTCATCAATACTCTCTCAATCACTGCTACAACAGCCCAGCACACATTTTATTCCCTGTAACTCCAATTGCAAATCATGGACAAGTAAATTGAGAATATCACACTCGAAATTGACTGAGAAAGCAGAAAAGAGATATCTGAGAATATGCTGCACAAAAACAAGTCCACAGCTCAATTTGTGTATACCTCGCAATCAAAGCCAGAAAACAAAAATAAGACAATACATTACTCATCGAAATTAAAACAACAGTCCTGAGCCCTTTGCCGTTCTAATCTCCCATTCACCCAGTAAAAGCCTCTGTATCATGAATTGCAGAATATTCTTTAAGATCTGATAATCAATTAAAGCAACTTAAGAATGTACCAGAATAAATAAGAACCCGTTCCAACATGGGCATCAAAAGTCAAAAGAATAACATAATCATTCTGCAAGGGACAGCCCATTTAAGCCATGAAATAATAATCTGCAACGCATATATCTCCAAAACCAGTTACATCCACATTTATGCAGAACAACAATCACATCACTAGCAAAACTGACCCTATGACATCTTTCACTGCATTAAACTCCCCACGTTTTGGTCAAGAATCACAAATGTCACAAGTCTGCTTGATGAGCAAGCGATGCCATCCCCGCATTATCACAACTAGGGAGGAAGACTGATACCTAAAAAGCAACACTTCAATCTAGATACTGCAACTTGCACATCAAACGCCCACATTTTGGTCAAGAATCACAAATGTCACAAGTCTGCTTGATGAGCAAACAATGCCATCTCCACATTATCACAACTAGGGAGGAAGACTGATACCTAAAAAGCAACACTTCAATCTAGATACTGCAACTTTCACATCAAACGCCCAGCACCATTTAAGCCATGGACTATCATCAACAATACAATTTATCAGACGCCACCAATTATATGCACATCTCCAGAAGATTGAGGACAACTTACAAACTACATAAGAATCCATTCCAATATGCACCTTCCAAAGTCAAAGGCATAAC
Source organism: Styphnolobium japonicum (assembly GCA_023212625.1). Lineage (NCBI taxonomy): Eukaryota > Viridiplantae > Streptophyta > Magnoliopsida > Fabales > Fabaceae > Styphnolobium > Styphnolobium japonicum. The sequence goes on from JALBWW010000006.1 coordinate 29,100,894, forward strand.
ATAATCATTCAGCCAAAAGGACAACACCATTTGAGCCACAAACTACACACTATCTTCATCAACAATTACATCCACTTTTGTGCAGCAGTATAACAATGATCACCTGCAGTAACTATAAGCTAATGTGCTTTTCAATGAATTAAGGTCCCATGTGAGTCACAAAAGTCTCTAGTTTGATAAGTGAACAATACCATCTTCGCGATGCCACATATAGGAAAAAAGACCGATACCTGGAAAAAAAAAAACTATTCAAGAAACTCAAAGGGACAAGGGACAACACCATTTAAGCCATGAACTATATCATAAGCAACACAATATATCAAACACCAATTAAAGACACACAGGCAGAAGAACGACAATAACAGGATGCATTTCAAAAACCTCTAATTACCCCTTCAGCAAGGGAAAGGAATCATTTTAAAGGGTATTGAATCATCGACGCACATACAAAGCAATAGAATATGGGAGAAAAAAAGCTATACTAATCTATTAGTATCAATCAAAGAAACAAATATAAAATACTACCACAGGTCACATGATTCACATCAATTATCACTCACTTATCTAAAAAATAGTAAACATCATTATTGCATTATCCACGTATATTCCTATCACACCCCTAATGACAGACCATGTTTAAACTCCAAATACTGTTACATTAATACTGTTATTTAATGTTAACAATAGTCATACATGCGCAGCCAGTCATTAAGATTCATACACATTATGAAGTAATCACATTGTGAGAGATGTGTACATTAAGCAAGCATAACCAAAAATCCCTCAAGATTCACATTCTTCATGGTTTTATTTTCATAAATATAAGGAAATATCACATTGTAAGTATTACAAACTTCATTAACTTAAAAAAAAACCAGATGAGTCATGCGAATATAAAAAAATCCCTTCTTTCGCAAGGTGCCTATCAAACTCAAAATAAAATTATACCAAACAGTTACAAAACTAATAATTCTCAATAATAGTAAATGTTGGCAATGAAGTACCAATAAGAATTAAAAAAAGCTAATAACAGAAGATGGCTGATTCACGTTGCTTCAAATTTTCACCTGCCTGCAGATGCAGAGCCCATCATAGTGAACAGAATAAAGAAACAAATAAGTAATGCTTACTCCTCTATTCCAAAGGAGATGTCGTGTGTAATTGGATGAGAGGACCTTATTTGGCAGCCTAATAATATGACCTCTCACACTGATGAATAAGAATGTCCAATTAGGAGCGCGCAAACATATTAGACGATATCAAAATATTAGCATGAAAATAGCAATGTAGGCCTAGCAGAATTCTCCAAACCAAGACACGGATCATCAGAGGGGGCGGGGGAGGAAAAAGTATGGCCCGTCCCAATTCCTCCCTTTGAGAGGGTGAAGTAACTAAGGTACCAAGTTATTCTGAAAGGAAAAAAACTCATGTGCATTCAAACCCATACACTTCTGTTCCTGATACAGAAACACAAAAGAACTCCAACACTGCCAGGCATTAATCATACACTGTTAGGATAGCCAAAACATACACCAAAATGAAGAGAAGTCTATAGAAATGAAATAACATATGAACAAGATACTCTCGACTACTGCTTCCACAGCCACCAGCATGCACACATTCAATGATCAATCTTCCCTGTAACACCCATACGCAAATCGGGGACAAGTAAATTACAAAAATTATACACTCAGAATAGACAGAAAACATAGATTCAAAAAGAGAAATCCAAGAATTCAGAATCCAGGAAAAGGTCACCGAATTAGGCTAGCTCGACGCTGAACTTACACGAAATAATTGGAAACACTCGCTGCATAAAAACAATTTAATAAATCAATCCGTATACCTTACTATCAAAGCCATAAAAATAAGACAAACAACTCATTGAAGAAATTAAATCAATAATCCTGAGCCCTTCACAGTTTTAATCCTCTGTATCATGAATTGCAAAAAATTCTTTAAGACCCGATCTTCAATTGCAAATCATGCACAAGTAGATTGAGAAAATCACACTTGGAATCAACTGAGAAGGTAGAAAAGAGAAATCTGATAATTCAGAATCCAAAGAGACGGTCACCAAATTATGCATGAGGCTCATATGCAGCGCAGAATATTGACACAATAATTGAAAACAATTAGCTGCACAAAATCAAGTTCCCAACTCAATTTGAGTACCTTGCAGTCAATGCCAGAAAACAAAAATAAGACAATACAGAGCAACTCATCGAAATTTAAACAACCGTCCTGAGCCTTTCGCCGACCTAATTTCTCATTCACCCTGTAAAAAGCCTCTGTATTATGAATCACAGAATTTTAACATCCAATCATCAATTAGAGCCAACTTAAGAACGTACCAGCATAAATAGATGTCAGCACCTAATTAAAAAAGATCAATAAATAAGAACCCATTCCAGCATGGGCATAAAAAGTCAAAGGAATAAACATAATCATTTATGAAGTCAGCACCATTTGAACGATGAACTATAATCTGCTACACATATCTCCAAAATCAATTACATATCCACATTGGTGCAGAAGAACAATCATCACTAGCAACAACCAAACTGACCCGATGACACCTTCAACTGCATTAACTCTCCACATTCTGGTCAAAGAATCACAAAAGTCACAAGTTTGATGAGCTAACAATACCATATTCGCATTATTGCAACTAGGGTGGAAAACTGATACCTAAAGGGGCAACGGGTCAATCTAGAAACTCCAATTAGCACATCAAGCGAACAGCACCATTTAAGCCATGAACTATCATCAACAACACACTATATATCAGACACCACCAATTATATCCATGTCTCCAGAAGAACGAGGACAACTTACAAAAGTATACATATGAGAACCCATTCCAATATGCATATCCAAAGTCAAAGGAATACCATAATCATTCAGCATAAAGGACTGCACCACTTGAGCCACGAACTACATACCATATCTTCAAAACCAATTACATCCACATTTGTGCAGAATAACAATCATCACTTGCAACAACTAAACAAAGCTAATGATGGGTTTCACTGCATTAAGGTCCCAAATTCTGATCAAAGAGTCACAAATATGAGTACATACCGTCGTTGCATTACCACAACTAGGCAAAAAGACTGAAACCTAAAAAAAAAAACGAAAAAACTCTTAAATCTAGAAACTCCAACATTTACAACAGGACAACATTTGTGCCATTAACTATGTGATCAACAACAAAATATATCAGACACCAATTATATACACATAGGCAGCACGACGACAACCACCCGAGGGTTAATTTTTACAGGATATAATCATCCACGCTCCTACAAAGCTATAGAAAATGGGGGAAAATTAGCTATTACTCTCAATCAAAGAAACTAATCTAAAAAACTACCACAGATCACATGATTCGCATCAAATATCACTTTATCTAAAAAATAGTGAACATCTTTATTGCATTATCCGCATATATTCTTTTCACACCCCTAAATGGCCAACCACTATTTAATGTTAACACTGTTTATGCTGCCAGTCATTAAGATTCATACACATTATGAAGTAAACACATTGGGTTATACAATGTTAACACTCCATTTAAGCAGAGCCAACCATTAAGATCCATACGCGTTATGAAGTAATCACATTGTGAGAGGTGTGTATGAAGACTATGCTTAAGCATCCATAATCGAAAACCCCCCAAGATCCACATTTAATATTATTTTTCACATTTGCAATGAAGTATTACGAACTTAATGGAAGCTATTTACTTACAAAAAACCAGAAGGTGACTAAGTTATTAACTTCCAAAAAACCAGAAGGTGGGTCAAGCAAGCAACAAAAAATTCCTTCTTTCGCAAGGTGACTATCAAACTCAAAATAAAATTATACTGAACAGTCGTAAGACTAATTATGCTCTGTAATAGTAAATGTTAGCAATGAAGTACCAATATCAAGAAAAAAAGAAAAAGAAAAGCAGATAACAGAAGATGCCTGCGGATGGAGATGCTCAACATAGTAAACAGAAAAAAGAAACAAACAAGTAATGCTTACTCCTATTCCAAAGGAGATGTCATATGCAGTTGGATGAGAGAAGCTCATTTAGCATCATAATAATATGACCTCTCAAACTCTGATGAAGAAGAACGCCCAATTAGGAGAGGATAAAAAAGATCATGTCAAAATAGTATAATGAAAATAACAATAAAAGCGTAGCAGAATTCTCCAACCCAAGACGCAGAATCAGATCATCAGAACAAACATCGAACGGCCCTCTCCAATTCCTCCCTTAGAGAGGATGAAGTATCTAAGATACCGAGTTTTTTTGAAAGGAGAAAACTCACGCGCCTTAAAACCCATACAGCTCTGTTCCTGATACTGAAACACAAGCAAATTCCAACACTGCCAGGTTTAAGCGTACCCTGTTAGGATAGCCAAATCCAGAACCCAAGCATAACATACACGAAGATGAAGAGAAGCCTAAAGAAATGAAATATACAAGGGTAACAAAACCTAAGGCCGAAAGGAATGTCCATCAATACTCTCGACCACTGCCTCTACAGCACCAGCACATGTTCAATGATCATTCTTCCCTGTAACAGCCATACGCAAATTACGGACAAGTAAATTGCGAAAATTATACACTCAGAATCGACAGAAAAAGCGTATAATCGAATAGAGGGTTGAGTAATCAGAATCCGGGAAAAGGTCACCGAATTAAGCATGTGGCTCGAGGCTACGCTGAACTTACACGAAATAATAGGAAACACTTCGCTGCATAAAAACAATTTAATAATTCAATCCGTATGCCTCGCGATCAAAGACATAAAAATAAGACAAAAACAACTCATCGAGGAAATTAAATCAATAATCCTGAGCCCTTCGCCGTTCGCAAAATATTCTTTAAGATCCGATCTTCAATTGGCTACGCCTAAGAACAGAAAATTCTTTCCCAGATTCCAAGGTTCTGCAAACGATTAAAGGCAAGAAGTTCAACACCTAGATCTCCATGATCAAAGGCAGAACAAGATTCAAAGAATTGACGCAAAAGAAGTCATGATAACTATCAATTTCTTGAGATCTTCACAATCCGGAAAAAGCATGTCAATCGACAAAACCCTACATAACTCAAATATAGTAGCAGATCGTAAAAATAAGATCAGCATTCTTCAAGATTGGAATCAGCATTTGAAAAAAAGAGCAAATCATCGAAACTCAACGTGATCATGAAATCGAAATCATCAAACAGATAGATTCGACAAGAAGCAGGAGAGCAATAAACAAAAGCTAGAGAAAGCTAGAAGATGGAACCGCAGATCCAAACCAGAGGCTAAGCGCTGCCAACATACTTTAGATTTGGAACGGGGAAGAAGGCTAAGCGAGAGGGTATATATAGATGAGAGAGTCAGGATAGACGGCTGAGAGAAGGCGGTGGGTAGAAATTTCAACGGTGACGATGCAATCAACTTTGTAGAGTCGTTGACGCGGTTTCCAAATAAGGCGGTGGAACGTTGAATAAGATTTCGTTGTACGCCTTTGTCGGTTTGCTTTGCGACTTACAATGCACGCTAACATAACTTTACGTAAAAGGAAACCTAGATTATCCTACCAAAATTAATTAAAAAATAACAAATTATCGGCCATTTACGAACGCGTGTCATAGTAATACTGTGATAGGCTTTTATGTGCTGACCACCATAATCGAAACACGGTTAAAACAATAGGATCAGCTAAGATAAATATAGACTATTTTTTAATGTTAAAACAATCTACTTTTTCGTAATAATTCATATAAATTATTTTATATTGTTGTCACATAATATAATATCTCGTACATTTGATAATAAGGGTATTTATGAGTTTGGTAGTTTATGATGAAAAGATATTTAAATCAATTAATTTTTATTGATTAATTTGGTTTTATTTTTTTAAAAAAATTAAGTAATCCAAATTAAACTAACCTGATTTTAAAAAAACAATTAAGGTTGGTTTAGGTTGTTTCAGGTCATCGAGTTGTTCAATCAAAAAAAAATTTCACAGAGAAATAACAAATTTACTATTGTTAAATATTTTAAATTCAATTAGATAATTACATTTAAATTTTAGGCATTCAAGTCTTTTAGTACAATACAAAAATTAAGATAAAAGTAAAATCAATGTCAAAATCATCATAAGCTTCATTTGTAATATGAATGTATATTAAATGTATCTTACTTCACAAAAAGGGTTATATTTTTTTTTATATTCACAAAGAAGGCTTTAAATTGTAAAATTATGTAACACAGATGAATAAGTTAATTATTGAAATGTTACTATCTTAATATGCAACTAAGACAAAATAAATTGAATGATTGAGATTTGAAAATAAAAATTTAAGATATATCATTATAGCTTAGTTTTTTAAATGAATGAAAAGCCAAATTATAATAAGATAAAGTCTAAAATTACATTACTCTTGGGGTCATTTCATGAAGTCATCGAATTATAAAATATAAGACTTGTAAACCAAATCAATTATGGTCGATTTTGATTAGGTTTGATCCGATTAGACTCGATAACCCAACCCAAACTATTTTTTTAATTAATTTGGTACAATGTGTACCTAAAAAGGGAGGTATGACTGTAATTACCAATGATAACAATGAACTAATATCGCTCAGTATTACAGTATGGTATGCATATGGACCTACGAGAAAGTTGAACAAAGCAACACGGAAATACCATTTTCCTCTCCCTTTCATTGATCAAAATGTTAGACAGACTTAATTCGAACTTATTCTTGCTTTACGGATGGATATTCTGAGTACAACCAAATTGCCATAACTCACGAAGATCAAAAAAGACAACTTTCACATGTCCTGCTGGGACATTTGCTTTTCGAAGGATGCCATTTGGATTGTGCAATGTACGCAACTTTTCAACGATGCATGATGTCAATCTTCTCGGATATATGGTGGGCGATCAATTGAGGTATTTATGGATGACTTCTCTGTATTTGGTGATTCTTTTGACCTTTCCTTAATAATCTTGCTTTAGTGCTTAAAAGATGTGTAAAGACTAATCTGGTACTAAATTGGGAAAAGTGCCATTTTATGGTTCAAGAAGGAATAGTCATTGGCCATAAAGTTTCTGCTAAAGGAATTGAAGTAGACAAAGCAAAGATTGAGACAATTGAAAAATTACCTCCACCTACTTCAGTGAAGGGCATTCGTAGTTTCTTAGGGCATGCGGGGTTCTACAGACGATTCATTAAGAATTTTTCTAAGATCTCTAAACCTTTGTGTAATTTACTTGAGAAAGATATTCCTTTTGAATTTGATGAATCTTGCCTTGAAGCTTACAGGATTTTGAAAGAAAAGTTGATTACAGCACCAATCATTGTTGCACAGTTGGAATATCCCATTTGAACTCATGTGTGATGCTAGTGATTTTGCAGTGGGGGCAGTTCTTGGTCAAAGAAAGAACAAAAAGATGCATGCCATTTACTATGCGAGCAAGACCTTGAATGATGCTCAACTCAACTATACTACCATAGAAAAGGAACTTCTTGCTGTGGTATTTGCTTTTGATAAATTTCGATCTTATTTAATTGGATCAAGAGTAATTGTCTATACAGATCATTCAGCAATCAAGTATTTGATTTCCAAGAAAGATGCTAAGCCGAGGTTGATCAGATGGATACTCTTGTTACAAGAATTTGATCTTGAGATTCGGAGACGAGAAAAGGAACAGAAAATCAAGTGGCCGACCACTTATCTAGATTGGACAATGACAATAATGAAGGAGGTAAAGTGCAAATTAATGAATGTTTTCCTGATGAACAACTCTTTACCCTTCAAGGTAATATACCATGGTATCTTTGATTTTGTTAATTATCTTGTAAGTGGTATTTTACCTCCCGAGCTTAGCGGCAACAAAGAAAGAAATTTTTGCATGATGTAAAATACTATGTTTGGGATGAACCTTTCTTGTTTAAGCAATGTGCAGATCGAATTTTAAGAAGGTGTATCCCCAGTGAAGAAGTTGATAACATCTTGCATCAATGCCATTCATCTGATTATGGAGGACACTTTGGAGGAGAAAAAGGCAGTACGCTAAGGTGTTACAGTCTGATTTTTATTGGCCATCATTATTTAAGGATGCTTACTCCTTTGTTGTAAAATGTGACAGGTGCCAACAGACTGGAAATATCTCTAGAAGACATGAGATGCCCCTCAATAACATCTTAGAAGTGGAGATCTTTGACGTATGGGGTATTGATTTCATGGGTCCTTTCATCTCATCTTTTAATAACCTCTATATTCTTGTTGATGTTGATTATGTTTCTAAATGGGTTGAAGCAACTGTTTTACCCACTAATGATTCTAAAGTGGTGTTGAATTTTTTGAAGAGAAACATATTCACTAGGTTTGGAACTCCAAGAGCAATAATAAGTGATGAAGGGAGTCATTTTTGCAACAAATACTTTGGAGCCCTTCTTGCTAAATATGGAGTGACTCATAGGGTGGCAACTGCATACCATCATCAGATTAGTGGCCAAGTTGAGGTTTCTAACAGAGAAATCAAGAGGATCTTAGAAAGCGCTGAATCCCACAAGAAAGGATTGGTCCAAGAGATTGGATGATGCATTATGGGCTTACCGAGACAAGACATACAAGACTCCGATTGGAATGTCACCATATCGATTGGTGTTTGGCAAAGCATGTCACCTTCCAGTGGAGCTGGAACATAATGCATATTGGACTATCAAAAAGCTCAATTTTGATATGAAGCAAGCTGGTGAGAAACGTTTTCTCCAACTCAATGAGATGGATGAGTTCCGTCTTCAGTCATATGAAAATGCCAAATTGTACAAGGAGCAAACAAAAAGGTGGCATGATAAGAAGATTGTCAAGAGAATTCAGGCAGGGCAAAAAGTCTTACTTTTCAACTCGAGGTTGAAATTATTTCCTGGAAAACTTAGATCAAGATGGTCAGGACCGTTCGTGATAGTCAAGGTGTCCCCATTTGGAGCAATTGAAATCAAAGATGAGAAAACTCAAGCCACGTTTAAGGTCAATGGTCAAAGATTGAAGCATTATTAGGGAGGACCCATCGATCGTGAAAAATCTTCAATCACGCTGGCTGACAATGCATGAGCTTTGACAGATTACTTTTCACCGGTTAAATGGCGAATAACGGTACTCCGTGAATTTTGTTCGGTCCCTTCAGTTACCCACAAATACTGAAATCTGTATATAATTTTACTCATTTCTCTTTCCTTTTTTCTTCCCAAATGGATAACAGGCTTGTTAACTTACGCAAGCAATTCCCTTCTCTTCCTCAAAATGCTTTAACTAACATTTATCCTGCCAGGTTTGAAAGATTAAGGATGCTTATGCATAAAGGCATCCCTGCTGATATACGCTGGTTAATTGAAGCAAAGGTCCGATTAGCAGGTGAATTTTCTGACGCTCTTATTTCATATATGGCCAGTGCAGGTAAAAGTCTACATATGCAAAGAAAAAGAAGAGCAAAAAGGTTACGGGTCTGCTATAAATGTGCAAGATGGACCTGTAACACAAAATGCAGATCACTTGGAATGGTGTCTATAAATCAAGATGACAAAATTAACTTCATTAAGGATGACATGAGTAAGGAGTCTTTAGATAACATTCTATTGACTCTTGAGACGCATCCTAGTGGAGATGTGCAGGGAGTACTTCTTGATTTATGGCCAATATTCCAAGCTGAACATGAGCATTATAGTCTTGGGAATCTGACTCAAAAAGACTATGTTTGCCAATTTTTAAGAAAATTAGAAGAGAAGCCGACCATCGGCCCATAGAGAGCATTGAAGCCGTTACTGGACGTAAAACCAGAGGAAAGTATGTGCCACAATCACACCAACTGTAAGTATTGCTATTTTGTTTCTTCCCTTCTTTTCTTCTTATTAAAAAAAATTAAAAAATTAAAAAATTAAAAAATTAAAAAAAATTAAAAATTAAAAATTAAAAAAAATATAGCCGTATCTTTTTGAAAAATGCTTTGTATATTTTCAAACTTCTCCTGACACATATAAATTAGTCTTTTCTCCTAGTTGTATAGCTATTGTCATTTCTGTGTTTATTTTCAAACTTTCCTGACACTAAATCTATCCCTTCTTTATAGGTGTAATTATTAGATTTAAGTTTTGATTCCTTTAAATATTGCACTTTGCTCTCTTCAGATCATTGATAAGGTGAGAATACAAAAAAAAAAAAAAGAGAGATGGAAGTAACTTCAGTTCATCGAATCAAAAGTGTTTGTGTCTTTTGTGGATCTAATCCTGGAAAGGATAAAGATTTTGTAAATATGGCAAACCATCTTGGTCGAGTGCTAGCTGAAAGAGAAATCCATTTAGTTTACGGAGGAGGTAGTCTTGGGTTAATGGGTTGTGTAGCAACTGCTGCACATTTAAGAGGTGGCAAAGTCCTTGGTGTCATTCCCAGTCCTTTAGCCATAGGCAATCCCGCTGGAAAAATCGTAGAGGGATGAAGTAATGGTATCACATGCATGCACAGCGCATGAACATTATGATAGCAAATGCTGATGCCTTTATTGCTCTACCTGGTGGTTTTGGAACTTTGGAAGAGATCTTTCAAATTGCATCCTGGTTACAGCTGAACTTTCACCAAAAACCCATTGGTATATTAAATGTTAATGGTTTTTATGACAGTTTGTTTTGTTTTCTTGATCATGCCATGGAACAAAAGTTCATCTAACAAGCGACACGTCAAATTCTTGTAACTGCTGCGACCCCTGAGCAATTGTTCAATCAACTACACGAATTTGTCCCACAACGTGATCCAGCAATGGCTCTACTGAATTGGGAACAAGGCAGCAATAGCAAAAAGCGAAAACTTAATTTGACTTTGTCCTTATGAATTTTTGTTCTCTGTTATGGTTTTAGTTTTTTTTTGTAAATTTTCTTATTTCAGGCTCGATTTGCAGTTGTCTAGTAAGATCTTCTACACTCCACTTATCTTTATTTTGACATTGGGGACAATGTCTTAAATTAGTTGGGGGGAGGATAGTTAACATTGTCATGCCATGTACATAATTTGTAAAAAAAAAAAAAACTAACAAGCTAATTTTTATCGATACTAACTTATTAGATGTATGATGGCAGAGTAAGGAGTAATTTAGCTCTTGAGACGCATCTTAATTTGCATTTCATAGTAGGTCTAAAAATAGTTTGTTCGTGTATATAGATTTATATAAAAAACAACAAAAAAATAAAAAAAAATAAATAAAAAAAGATTCATTTTGATCTTTTCGATTAATTTTGATGCAAGCATGTGCTGAATTGTAGCTTAGTTGATGATAAAAGTATGCAAAACAATTTATAGTTGAATTATTTTTCAAAATTCGTGATATACATGTATATATGACTGTGAATATTAGGAAGAAGGCATGTTTGAATTGAGTAAATGTTTCATACCTTTGTGAGTTTTGAGCTTGTCCAAGTTTGATACTTATACTTGGTTTATTTTCTTTCATGAGTGATGTCAATTATGGATGTATTTTCTAGAACTTGCACTGAATCAATTTGAGATTACATTGGTCTGTATGTTACATAAAAATGATAGGCAATTTTCTTGACTTAGCTACTTTGGCCAAATAAGCCTACCTTACATTTATCCCATTGTTAACCCCCTTTGAGCCTACTTGCTATTTTTGTTGTTCATACCTTTTACAAGCCTTCAGTGAAAAGCTATGTTTTATTTCACCTTAGGGAATAAGAGAGCATTGATTTTCCTAATTGGAGGAGTTCTTTTGGTTGTAATGATTTAAGTGTGGGGGAATTGGTATGTTGATGTGAAATGTTTGGTAAAAAAAAAAAGGGAGAACAAAAAGAAAAAAAAAAGAGAAAAAAAAAGCTAAATAAAAAAAAGAGAGAAAGAGAGAAAATTAAAGGTTAAAAAAATAAAAAATAAAAAAAAATGAAGGGAAGGAATGTGTGAAGAGAATGTGCATTTTAGAGTTTTTGGTAAAAGTTTATAATTCCTACTTGAGTTACTCCGCAATGCTTTTTATTGTCTTTGGTTTTTAACTTGTTATTATCCATATTATTTCCTTCCTTCACCTTATAACCTCGTTACAACCTTTTTGAAAGACCTCTTGATTTGTGAAATTTATTTGATCTAAGTAGTGGAGAATTGATGTATGTGCAAGCATATGGTAAAATACTTTCATAATTTGTATGAGTTGAGCGCAAACAGTTAACCTAAACACTTTGTGTGATTTGAGTGTCACTTGTGAGGAATTTTACTCAATTTGAATATGCCTATTTCTAATTAAAGCATGATTATGCTATGTATATTTTACTCTCAATTGCTTTGATTCAACTATCTAATTAAAGCATGATTATGCTATATATATTTTACTCTCAATTGCTTTGATTCAACTATACTTTGTTAAGCATATTTGAATTTGATACAATGCTTGTATTTAAAAATTAATTGAATTGATTAAATGAAGTATTACATATTTGTGGGTATCATCCTGGTAAACCCTTACGAGACTATAACTCGTCCACTAGGGACACCTAGGGGTTTAAAGGCTTGTGGCACATGCTAAGTGCCATCGTGTTTTCCTACGAAAGTGAATTAGATTAGGTATAATCAGTTTTTATTCTTATAGTTTAATATTAGGTTGTTTCTTGTTTGAGGACAAACAACAAGTCAAGTGTGGGGGGATTTGATAAACATATTTTATATGCATAATTTAGCACCTCTCATTGGTTTATTCTTATGAAATTATTGCATATATAAAGTGAAAATTGCATAATTCCTCATATATTAGTTATGTTGTTACAAATTGAAGCGAGAACACCCGGAAGGACTATTCAAAGCAGTTGTTGAACCAAAATATCATGAACTTAGATGTTGATATCGGTATAGCTAAAACAGAAGAGAAATGAAGACCTAAACTCGATGAATTTTGGGTTACATCAAATTTAGGACAAATCGAGAAAATTCTGCTCAAACCTATACTTTCGGTTATTTGGTGATTTCTCAAGATCTAACCGTTGGATGTAGCTGAAATTTTGATATGTCATGCATGACATAATTCTCTATGACTTTCATAGAAATGAAGATTTCCAGATTAGCACCGGAAGTGGGTCAAAATTAGGCAACAAGTTGATAGTTTGTCATTATTGATATAATCTAAGTAGTTTCAAAAAATGGTCAGAGCTCAAGATCCAAACGTTAGATCTGGCTGAATTTTTGACATGTTCTTCATGACTGCATGTGCTACAACTTTCATGAAGAGAAGATTTCCAAATTATGACAGGAGCAATGACGAAATTGGCAATCTTCGGAGCTGAAATTTCAACCCATGTGCAAAGAGATTTGACAAAATTGTAATTGAATAGTTCTAGCCTTTGACAAGATACTTTCACTTTCCCCTCACCACTGGGTGGTCCACTTTAGAGCTTGGAGAAACTTATAGAAGCTCTCCAAAATTTACTAGTCTTGCCTTCTAAATTGATTAGTCTGGTCATAAGTAAAAAATGATGTTACAATTTATAAATATTTAACCCTAGATATTTTTCAAAAATTAATACCTAGATATGGGTTTTGGGTTTTGTAAACTTTTCCGCCCACAAAGAATAGTTGAGTTTTGCACACAAATTTTTTCATCCCAAAGAAAAGTCAAAATTTAGCCAAACTAAAAATATTTTTATCAAAATATAATTTATAAAAATGAAAAACGATAAATTTAGTTCTCTAATTTGAGTTTCAAAAACTCCCTTAATCTTAATAAATATTCAATGCAATTTCAAGTCAAAATTTTAAAATTATTATTTTGTTATCCAAAATAACTCAAATTTAACACATTAAGTCAACAAAAAATAAAAAATTCTAAAAATAAAAAACTTAAGAATTTGTTCTCAAATTCGAATTTCGTAAACTCCTTCAACCCTAATATATAATCAAGGTATTTTTGGACAATAAATAAGTTACCTATTTTATCTCTCTAGATTACCCCAAATCAACACAGTGTCAATAAAAATAAACTAAATAAAACTCATAAAAAAATCACAAAATGAAAATATTTAATATTTAAATTTATAATAAAAATTTTGGCATGTTACAACCCTCTTTCAAAAAAGAATTCCATCCTCGAAATGTATCTTACCTTAGAACAATTACAATTATTGTTCCCTAATTTGTCCCTTGTTTCCCACGTCGCTTCTCCATTTGCTTTGTTCTAAATTCCTTTCACCACAGCAATGACCTTTCCCCTAAGTTGCTTCACATTCCTATCATCAATCTTAAACAAGTAATGTCTCATAAGTTAAATTTTCTTTTAATTGTACTACATAGTAGTCAATCCCCATTGCGGCGCGTAACAACCGACCCAAAAAAATTGCGAGATGGCTGCTACACCAAATAAAAAGAAAAAATATATATATGCAATTATACTATACATATATAAATGCTTTAAAATATAAAATTAAACACATTTTTAATGATTAATAATCTAAAGTCAAATCTTAGACTCTAGAGTCACACAATCACCATGAACATAAATAACCAAGTATTAATAACTACTGAGGAACCCATGTGCTGACTACTAGAGTATTTTTATTCCAAAAAACTCTAGCAATACAAATAAGAGAGATAAGTCTCACACAATAAAATATCGACATCAATTCGATAGCTATATATTAATAAGACAAAAAATAAGGTTTAGTCAGACAATTGTAAAAAATTAAAAATAAAAAGATAGACTTGTTAAGAAACACTAAAGATAACACAAGGCAACCAGTGGAGGCACAAGTCTCCCTCTTAGTTGTAGCTGTCCAATTCCTGTTGTAGCTCGTAGCACTCAGTCACACTTAAGAACAATTCGCAACACCCAAGGGCAGTTTGCAACACCCAAATGTAGCTCACAGGCTTGCAACCTTGCACCATTCAAGGGCAATTCGCAGCACCCAATCACAACTCCCACCTCACTGTACTTGAAAACCTCAACTAAAACACTTGAAACAACCCAGGAGGGTTGGGTTTTGGAATAACAACCACTACGGCTGCGAATGGATGCAATTTTGTGCCGCGCAACAAATAACGCTCCAACACATGAGATCCGTCACGGGTTGGTGGCACGACACCGCGCTCCATAGCTATAACACTACTATAGTGCCCGATTATCTACTCTATTGTACTATATCTAATTCTATGACATGTTTTGCATCAGAAATATACTTTTGCAATTGCAAAACATAAAAAACATTGTGTAGGTTAGACAAAAATGGTGGTAAAACTACTTAGTATGCAACAAGATCAATCAAACGAAGAATTTAATATGGTCCAATGAATTTAAGAGCTTAGTAATGGGTGTGACTCGCAAAAACATATGTTCACTTTCCTCAATCTCAAGAGGACTCCTTTGCATATCAACAAGTTAACATCATTTCCTGAATCACTTTTACCTTCTCTATGATTAGATACAAGTTCATGCCCTAACGTCACTGATTCATAAGGTGTTATCCTTATGCTTAAGTGAAATGCTAGGTAAATTCTTTAAAAGGTAAAAATTCATCCCAATTTCCAAAACGTTCAAGCTAACAAACTCAATAGTACTTATCCTTTTTGACTGACTATCAGTTTGTGATGGAATGCATAACTTAAAACGAATTTTTGTTCCCATTACTTCTTGTACACTCTAGCAAAGTCTAGTAGTAATCCTTGGGTCTTTATTTGAAATGATACTTGAACACCATGAAATCTAACAAATACACCACTGTAAACTTGGTCAATCTCTCCCTTGAATATATTATGTTGATAAATAAGAAGCGAGCAAACTTTGTAGGTCGATCAATAATTACCCATATGAAATTAAAGCTCTTATTTTTGACAATCCAACAACAAAACTCATTGCAATGTCATCCCACCTTCGCCTTCTGACAAACCAGCCATGATGCCACATATTTGGCAAAGTCTCTTTTCATCCCTTACCACCAATATAATTATTACTTTAAATCTTGGTACATTTTAATTACTTCAAAATGCATATTTTACTCTTATTTCGTCTAAAATCAACTTTTTAAACTCATGGTCGTTTGATATACAAATTCTATCTATAAGCTTCAAAATTCCATCACATGCTTCCTTTAAATCTGATACAACCTCCCTCTCATTTGCAAATATTGATCATCATCTTATTTAATCCTAGTCTCTGCAATTAAATCATTTAAAATGGTAGTCATACACTGCATCACAATTTTCCTGATGTTGACTCTAACAATTCACTTTCCTTAATCAGCATAGTAAAAACACTTACTATCTTCCTCCTTAAAACATCTGCTGTAACATTTGCTTTTTCTGAAAGGTACTAAAGTTAAAAATCATAATCTTTCAACAATTCTAACTACCATCATTGCCTCATATTTAGATCTTTTTGATCAAACAGGCATTTCATTCTCTTATGGTCGTTACAAAACATTCAATGTTGCCCCTATAAAAAAATCTCTCCATATCTTCAATGCAAATACTACTACAGCTAACTCTAAATCATGAGTAGGGCCTTTCTCATGCACTATCAATTGCCTAAAAATATAAGTTACTACCTCTATTCTGCATAAAAACACAGCCTAAACTTTAATGCAAAGCATCACATTATACCTCAAAAGGTTCACTAAGATCTAGTAAAATTAAATTAGTGAAATAGTCAAATGCCTTTATTTCTTGAAAACTTTTCTCACACATATCATTCTAAATAAAAGTATAGTTCTTTCGCGTGAGTTAGGTAAGAGGCCCTGCTTATCTTAGAAAATCTTTATATACCTCCAATATAAACCCCAACATAATTATGAAATTCTATTGCGATTTTGGGTCTCTCCGGAGTACTGCTTCAACTTTCAGCAAATCTACAACAATCCCTATATTTGAAATGACATGACTCAAAATTTGAACTTTGTCCAACAAAAACTCGCATTGACAATTTTGCATACAAAACCTTCTTAAGAAATTGAAAAACCACACTCAGATGTTCAATGTGTTCCTCTTGATTAAGATGCCTAATAAGTTTGCTTCAAATTTCCGCCTGACTGCAGATGCAGATGCTCAACACAATTAACTTAAAAAAAAAAGAAACATATAAGTAATGCTTACTCCGATTCCTAGTGAGATGCCATGTGTAGTAAGTTGAGAGAACCTTACTTGGCAGCATAATAGAATAGCATAATAGAATACACACTCAAACAGAAGCATTCGAATCTCAGTTTTTCCCACAATCTTAGGGAGGGCAACAAAGTTGCGAACTTTCTAGCAAATTATGCTCACCAACTTCCTCTGGGTCTTCACATTCTGGATTAGCCACCTCAAGGGTGTGGTTCCCTCCTGTCTCTGGATGGATATCCTACCCCTGCTCAGTTATTTCTACAATTTTTCAAACTTAAGGGCTTCGCCCTCATGTGCATAAAAAAGAGTACTATGAAGAAAGAAGAATGACCAATTAGGAGAGGGAAAAACATAAGATGACCAAAATACTAGCATGAAAATAGCAATGTGTAGTTGGATGAGAGAACCTTATTTGACAAAAAAAAATGAACTCTCGTACAGTTTTACAGAAAGGATAAATCAGGATAAATCTCCCGCACCTTAAAACTCATCCAGCTCTATTCCTGTTGCAAAAACGACAAAAGAACTCCAAACACTGCTAGGAATTAATCATACCATGTTAGGATAAGCCCAATCCATAACCCCGCGCAAGAAGAAAACCAATCCACAGTACATAGACAAAAATGATGAGAAGCCCAAGGCCGAAAGAAAATAATATAAGGGTAACAAAACCTAAGGCCAAAAGTCATCCATCAATACTCTCAACTAGTGCTTCCACATCCCCAAGCACGCCACCAAATATTCTTCCGTTTTGAACCCTAATCGGATATCATGGAAAAAATACATAGTTAAAATTATACACACAGAATTAATAGATGAAGTGTAGAGACAAAATGGAAACCCACATATTCAATATCCAGTAAGAGATCACCAAACTATGCATTGCATGTGGCTTGATGCCAGGCAAAACAAAACATTACTAGACGTAATTGGAAACACTACTGCTGCACCAAAACAACTTCACAGTTCAATACCTCACATTAAAAGCTACAAAATAAAAATAACAAATCAACTCATCAAATAAATTAAAACACTAATCATGAGCCCTTCGCCATTCTAATCTTGGATAAACCTATGCATCATGATTCGCAGAACATTCTATAAGATCCAGTCTTCAAATTTCCACCTGACTGCAGATGCATAGTAAACAGAAAAAAGAAACAAATGAGTAATGCTTACTCCACTCCTATTCCAAAGGAGATGTCATTTGCAGTTGGATGAGAGAACCTTATTTAGAAGATTTAGAAGCATAATATGACCTCTCAAACTGTGATAAGAAGAATGTCCAATTAGGAGAGAGCAAACATAAAGATCATATCAATCAAAATATTAGAATGAAAATAACAAGGTAATACGTATAGCAGAATTCTCCAAACCAAGACGCAAATCATCAGAACAAACTCTGAACGGCCCTCTCGTATTCCTCCCTTTGAGAGGGTGAAGGAACTAAGATACCGAGTTAGAATTTCTGAAAGAAGAAAACTCACAAGAAAACTCCAACACTGCCACTGCCACATATTAATCGTACACTGTTAAGGATAACTAAATCCAGAACCCGCTCCATGACATTCACCAAAATGATGAGAAGCCTAAAGAACAGAAATAATATAAGGGTAATAAAACCTAAAAGGCCAAAAGGAATGTCCGTCAATACCCTCAACCACAGCTTCCATAGCCCCCAGCAACCACACATTCAATGATCATTACGCAAATCTTGGGCAAGTAAATTGCAAAAATTAAACTCAGAATCAACAAAGAAAGTGTAGAATCAAAAAGAGAAATCCAAGTATTCAGAATCCAGAAAAAGGTCACCGAATTAAGCATGTGCCTCGCTGCTACGCTGAACTTGTACGAATTAATTGGAAACACTACGCTGCATAAAAACAACTTAATAATTCAATCCGTTTGCCTTGCGATCAAAGGCCAAAAAAAAAAAGACAAAATATTATGAACTGCAGAATATTCATTAAGACCCAATCTTCAATTGGCTACGCCTAAGAACAGAAAATTCTTCCCCAGACTCCAAAGTTCTGAAAACAATTAAACACAAGAAGTTCAACACTTAGATTCCAAAATGAATTAGTCTTTCAATACCCTCAATCACTGCTACAACAGCCCAGCACACATTTATTTCCTGTAACACCCAATTGCAAATCATGGACAAGTAGATTGAGAAGGTAGAAAAGAGAAATCCAAAAATTCAGAATCCAAGGAGAGGTCACCAAATTATGCACGAGGCTCAGATGCTGCTCAGAACATTAACGAAAAATAATTGAAAACAATTAGCTGCACAAAAAAAGTTCCCAACACAACTTGAATACCTTGCAGTCAAATCCACAAAACAAAAGCCAATACATTCACAACTCGTTGAAATTTAAACAGAAGTCCTGAGCCCTTAACCGACCCAATTTCCCATTCACCAGACAGCACCATCTGAGCCATGAACTATATAACATATAATCTCCAAAAGCAATTACATCCACATTTGTGGAGAAGAACAAGACCCGGTGACACCTTCCACTGCATTAACTCCCCACATTCTGGTCAAAAAATCACTAAAGTCACAAGTTTGATGAGCAAACAATACCATCTTCGCATTATTACAACTAGGGTAGAAGACTAATACCTAAAAGAGCAACACGTATTTCTAAAAACTCCAATTTGCACATCAAATGAACAGCACCATTTAAGCCATGAAAATCAACAACACACTATATCATACACCAACAATTATATCCATGCCTCCAGAAGAACGAGGACAACTTGCAAAAGTTAATAAGAACCCATTCCAATATGCATATATCCAAAGTCAAAGGAATACCATACTCATTCAACAAAAAGGACAGCCTCACTTGGGCCACGAACTACACACACTATCTTCAAAACCAATAAAATCCACATTCATGAAAAATAAAAATCATCACTTGCAAAGACTAAACAAAGCTAATGATGGTTTTCACTGCATTATGGTCCCAAATTCTCATCAAAGAGTCACATAGTTTGATAAGCAAACAATACCATCTTTGCATTACCACAACGAGGCAAAAAGACTGATACCTAAAAACACAAATAAACTCTTTAATCTAGAATACCATTTAGGCCATGAACTATATAATCAACATCACAATATATCAGAAGCAAACAATACCATCTTTGCATTACCACAACTAGGAAAAAAGACTGATACCTAAAAAACATAAATAAACTCTTTCATCTAGAATACCATTTAGGCCATGAACTATATAATCAACATCACAATATCAGACACCAAGTATATACACATCAGCAGAAGAACAATAGCAACAGGGTTCATTTTAAAATATTCTAACTTCCCCATCACAGCAAGGGAGAACGTTCATTTTTACATGATGACATGATAGAATCATCGATGTTCATACCTATAGAAAATGGGAGAAAATAAGATATTACTATCGATTAATCTTTACTACCACAACAGATCACATGATTCACATCAAATATCAAGCAGACTTGCCTTAAAAAATAGTAAACATCTTCATTGCATTATCAGCATATATTCTTTTCACACCCCAAAATGGCTGACCATGATTAAACTACAAGTACTGCTATTTAATGTTAACACTATTTATGCAGCCAGTCATTAAGATTCACACACATTATGAAGTAAAAACATTGTTTATTTAATGTTAGCACTCCATTTAAGCAGAGCCAATCATTAAGACCCATAAGCGTTATGAAGTAATCACATTGTCAGAACAACATTTATTTAATGTTAGAACTCCACAGCCAATCAATAAGATCCATAAGCATTATGAAGTAATGATGAGGACTATGCTTAAGCAAGCATAATCGAAAACCCCTAATGATACACATTCTTCTTGGTTTTATTTTAATATAAATAAATATTAGTCAAGATTATTTTTCACATATACAACGAAGTATTACAAACTTACTAGCAGAGCCAATCATTAAGACCCATAAGCGTTATGAAGTAATGATGAGGACTATGCTTAAGCAAGCATAATCGAAAACCCCTAATGATACACATTCTTCTTGGTTTTATTTTAATACAAATAAATATTAGTCAAGATTATTTTTCACATATACAACGTATTACAAACTTACTAGCAGTTAACTTACAAAAATGCAGGTCCTAATGATACACATTCTTCATGGTTTTATTTTAATACAAATAAATATCAGTCAAGATTATTTTTCACATATACAATGTGAAGTATTACAAACTTACTAGCAGTTATTAACTTAAAAAAATTCAAGTCCTAATGATACACATTCTTCATGGTTTTATTTTAATACAAATAAATATCAGTCAAGATTATTTTTCTCATATACAATGAAGTATTACAAACTTACTAGCAGTTATTAACTTACAAAAAAGCAGGTGATTCAAGCACGCAACAAAAAAATCCCTGCTTTCACAAGGTGCCTATCAAACACAATAAAATTATACCAGACCAATCATAAGGCTAATAATGCTCTATAATAGAAAATGTTGGCAATGAAGTACCAATATGAACAAAAAAGAATAGCAGATAACAAAAGATGCCTGATTCACGTTTGCTACAAATCTCCACCTGCCTGTACATGCGCAACATGGTAAACTGACAAAGAGAAACAAATAAGTTATGCTTACTCCTATTCCAAAGATGTCATGTGCAGTTGGATGAGAGAACCTTATTTGGCAGGCATAATAATATGACCTCTCAAACTGTGATGAACAAGAATGTCCAATTAGGATAGGGAAAACATATAGATAATATCAAAATATTAGAATGAAAATAGTAACGTAAGCATAGCAGAATTCTCCAAACTAAGACGCAGATCATCAGAACAAACTGCGACCCTCTCCAATTCCTCTCCTTGAGGGGTGGTGGCTATAATACAGACCTATTCAAAAAGGAGAAAAATCCCGCGCCTTAAAACCCATACACCTCTGTTCCTGATATAGAAACACAAAATAACTCCAACACTGCCAGGTATTAATCGTACACTGCTAGGATAGCCGATTCCAGAATCCGTGTCAGAAGACATCCAATCCAGAACATACACAAAAATGAAGAGAAGTCAAAATAAATGAAATTATATAATGGTAATAAAACCTAAGGCCAAAAGGAATGTCTGTCAATACTCTTGACCACTGCTTCCACGGCCCCAGCACACACATTCAATGATCACTCTTCCCTGGGACACCCATACGCAAATCATGGACAGCGTAAGTTGAGAAAATCAAACACTCGGAATCCAGAGAAAGCTTAGAATCAAAAAGAAAAATCCGAGTATTCAAAATCCAGGAAAAGGTCACCAAATTAGGCATGCCTGAGCCTTTCACCATTCTTATCTTCCACTCACCCCTCTGTATCATGAATCGCAGAATATTCATGAAGATCTGATCATCAAAGTAGAGCAATTAAGAGCATACCAGAATAATGTCAGCACCTAAAAAAATCTATAAATGAGAATCCATTCCAACATGGCCATCAAAAGTCAAAGGAATAACTTAAGCATTCAAAAAGGGACAGCACCATATGAGCCATGAACTATATCTGCAACAAATTATATCTCCATAACCAATTACAACCACCTGTGCGCAGAAGAACAGCCATCACTAGCAACAACTAAACTGACCCAATAACCCCTTTCACTGCATTAAACTCCCAACATTCTGGTCAAAGAAATCACAAAAAGTCACTAGTTTGATGAGCTAACAATACCATCTTCGCATTATCACAACTATGGAAGAACACTGATACCTAAAAAGGCAACAATTGAATCTAGAAACTCCAATTTGCACATCATACGAACAGCACCATTTAAGCCATGAACTATCATCAACAACACATTATAACAGACACCACCAATTATATGAACACCTCCGGAAGAACAGGGACAACTTGCAAAACTAAATAAGAACAAATATGAACATCCAGAGTCAAATAACATAATCATTCAGCCAAAAGGACAACAACATTTGAGCCACAAACTAAAGACCATGTCTTCAAAACCAATGAATTAAAGTCCCATATTCTGATCAAAGAGTCACACAAGTCACTAGTTTGATAAGTGAACAATACCATCCATCTTTGCATTACCACAACTAGCTAATACCTTAAAAAAAACCCTTTAATATAATACAAAGGGACAACATCATTTAAAGCAACGAACTATATCTACAATATATATCAGACACCAATTAAATCATAGGCAGAACAATAACAAAAAAAGGGTTCATTTTTACAGTTTTAGAATCATCGATGCTCTTATAATACTATAGAAAATAGAAGAAAGTAAGCTATTAGTGTATCAATCATAGAAACTAATCTAAAATACTACCACAGATCACATGATCCACATCCAGTATCACTCAGACTAATCAAAAAAAGAAAATATCGTTATTGCTTTATCGGAGTATATTCTTTAATGTTAACACTATCTATGCAGCCAGTCGTTAAGATTCATACACATTATAAGGTAAACATATTGGTTAATTAATGTTTACACTTCATTTATTATGCAGAGTCAATCATCAAGATCCATACGCTTTAAGAAGTAATCACATTGTCAGATGAGGACTTAAGATTGCACAAACATAACCGAAAACCCCTAATTATACGCATTCTTCATGGTTTTATTTTCATACATATAAATATCAAATTGTTTCACATTCTTCACATTCTTCATTATACGCATTCTTCATGGTTTTATTTTTCACATTTTCAATTAAGTATACTTCAAACTTAATAAATGTTATTATCTTACAAAAAACCAGAAGGTGAATCAAGCTAGCAAGCTACAAAATCCCTTCTTTCCCAAGGTCCTATCAAACTCAAAATAAAATTATACCAAACAGTCATAAGACTAATAATCCTCTATAATACTAAATGTTGGCAATGAAGCACCAATATGAACGAAGAAAATAACAGATAACATAGTATGCCTGATTCACGTTGCTTCAAATTTCCACCTGCCTGCAGATGCAGGTGCTCAACATAGTAAACAGAAAAAAGACACAAATACGTAATGCTTACTCCTATTCCAAAGGAGATGTCATGCGCAGTTGGATGAGAGTACCTTATTTGGCAGCATAATAATATGAACTCTCAAACTGTGATGAAGAAGAATATCCAATTAGGGGAGGGCAAACATATAGACAGTATCAAAACATTAGCAAGAAGTTAGCAATACAAGTGTAGCAGAATTCTCCAAACCAAGACACGGATCATCAGAACACAGAGCGAACGGCCCTCTCCAATTATTCAGAAAGGAGAAAGCTCACGCGCCTTAAAACCCACACAGTTCTGTTCCTGATACAGAAACAAAAGAAAGCTCCAACACTGCCAGGTATTAATCGTAGTAAACTGTTAGGATAGCCAAATTCAGAACCCGTGCAGGAAGACAGCAGACAGCCAATCCATAACATACACCAAAATGATGAGAAGCTTAAAGAAATGAAATATAGAAGTGTAACAAATCCTAAGGCCGAAAGGAATGTCCGTCAATACTCTCGACCACTGCTTCCGCAGCCATACGCAAATCAATGATCATTCTTCCTGTAACATCCATAAGCAAATCATGGACAAGTAAATTGCGAAAAATAAGCGCTCGGAATTGACAGACAAAACGTAAAATCGAAAGGAGAAATCCGAGTATTCACAATCCAGGAAAAGGTCACCGAATTAGGCATGCGGCTCGATGCTACGCTGAACTTGCGAAATAATTGGAAACACTACGCAGCATAAAAACAATTTTATAATTCAATTCGTATGCCTAGCGATCAAAGCCAGAAAAATAAGAGAGAACAACTCATCGAAGAAATTAAATCAATAATCCTGAACCCTTCGCCGTTCTACTCCTCTGTATCGTGAATCGCAGAATATTCTTTAAGATCCGATCTTCAATTAGCTACGCCTAAGAACAGGAAATTCATTTCCAGACTACAAAGTACTGCAAACGAATAAACCCAAATTTCAACACATAGCTCTCCATGATCAAAGGCAGAACAAGATTCAAAGAATTGACGTAAAAGAAGAGTCACGATAACTATCAATTTCTTAAGATCTTCAAATCCGGCAAAATTATATCAATCAGCAAAACCCTACAAAACTCAATTATAGTAGTAGATCGTAAAAATAAGACCAGCAAACTTCGAGATCGGAGTCAGCAATTCAAGAAAACCAAGCTTTTCATCGAAACGCAACGTAATCCTGAAAACGATATCATCAACCAGACAAGAAGCAGAAGAACAATAAACAAAAGCAAGAGAGCTAGAAGATGAAACCGCAGATCGAGGCTATTCGCTGAGCTATGCCAACCTACTTTCGATTTGGAACGATGGAGAAGGTTAGGCGAGAGGGTATATATAGATGAGAGAGTCAGGATAGACGACTGCGATAAGGCGGTGGGTGGGAATTTCAACGGTGACGATGCAATCAACTTTGTAGAGTCGTTGACGCGGTTTCTAATTAAGGAGGAGGAACGCTGGCTGAATACGCCTTTGTCGGTTTCCGTTGAGACTTACAATGCACGCTAAAAAAAAAAGTTAGATATTAGATAACTATAACTATCTCCTAAAAAGAAACGTGAAATATATTAAAATATTAATACCCTCGCGTAATGCGTTCCAACCACGATTCCCACGATCGTCCAACCAAAATTACTTAAAAAATCACGAATTATCGGGCAATTATGAACGCGTCATAGAAATGAGAATTTTATTTTATTTTATTATTTTACTTTTTAACATTATATCATTCATTGTGAATGATGTTATTAAATTAATAAAATTTAATTAAAAATAACATAATTAATATAAATAATTAAATTTAAAATTAAATTAAATTTATTTAAATTCAATTAAATTTAAATAAATTTATAAATACACACAACTAAAATTAAAAAAAAATTAAATCAAATTAATTCTTATTTTTTAATATTTTAAACACAAGATTTTATTTGTAAATCAAATCAAATCTTATTTTTTAACCTTCCAAACACACTTATAAGTAGAAATAATAAGATCAGCTAAGATAAATATCTATCTTTTATTGTTAAAAAAATTCTACTTTTTATTTTTTATAAAATTATTTTATTCATATAAAATTATTTTATATTATTGTCACATAATATCTCACTCATATAATAACATATTATTAAATGATAATATATAAAAAAAATTAATTTCGATATACTGATAGTGTAAAAAAATTACATTATCACTTAATGATGTATGAGTTTAATTTTTATCTACTGTCAGTGTAAAGTTTCTTTACACTGTCATCCAATCATGTGTTGCCAAATTATTAAAAGAGTTTGACTATCACAACAACTACCTAGAAAGTCTAACTCTTTTAATGATGTGTCAACATATGATTAGATGACAGTGTAAAGAAACTTTACACTGACGGTGGATAGAAATTAAATCCATGATGTATTACCACATCATTAAAAAGTGTTACTTTTGAGGTAGTTGTAGTCAAAATTAAACATCTTTAATAGTTTAGTAATACATAATTGAATGATAGTGTAAAAAACTTTTATATTGGCAGTGAATCAAAATTCATAAATTTTTTTATAATGTTTTAAGATAAGAAATAAAACTTATACAAGTTTTTTTTGTTATATTAGAATGAAACTTATTAGTGTGTTTGGTTTCCAGATTATTTTTTTATTCCTAGAAATTTTACATGAGAATATTGTGTTCCAATATTTAGTACAAGATTTCAAAAAATATTTTTATCTAAAATGATTCTCAAGAATGACTTTTACCCAATGTTTTCACACTTCTATTCTCATAAGAGCATGTAGATTTGCTATATTACTATAACATGAAAATATTTTTACTATGTGAAATGTTAAAAATACTTAACTTTTTATTACTATATTATCAATCAATTACTTTCACGTTGCTAAAATCCCGCCACCTCATTCGCTGAAACTTAGAAAGGAAAAGAGCTGAAACTTAGAAAGGAAAAGAGTAAGAGTGCAAGCAAAATAGCTTGAGTGAAATTAAGTTATATCTTTACTTATCTTCACAATTTGATTAAAAATTAAAAAACTTTATTGAAACACTTATTTTCTCCACATAAATAAGAGTATGAATATAAGAAAAAAGGATCAAACTCAAATGAATTGAGTATTCTCTTCTTGGTGTAGGAGGTGACCATTTACAAACCCTGACCACACTCATTTGCTTGAGGAGACAACGTAGTATGTTACCGAGAGACCACCACTGAAACAGATATCCTGTTTCTAATTAATAAGATCAAGTCATTGAATCTATCCCTCTTGCAGTGAGAACCCCTTCAGAATCCCTTAAAAGTATACAAAGCTTGTACCAAACTGGACTTAACTAATCCTGTTCATGCTGATGTTGCAAAAACGAGAGTTCTGTCAATAGATTTTCTATCTTATTCAGTAAATCATGATTTTCGACTTCCAATACCTTAACTCTCTTTAAGTTTAATCACTTTCTCTATAGAAACCTGACTAGCTTTCCACTTTGAATCCTTAAACCACCTTAACATTATACCATTTTAAAACAATAGAAGACATAAAAGAAGTAAAGGGCACCGTAGTTTTGGGGTTCTTAACCAACATTTAATCATTTCTTCAAAACAACATACTCGATTTCTCCCATTTCACCAACAAAAATTGAATCAATTTATTAGGAATATAAACATCAAAACTATCATCCATACCTACCGAAATGTCAATCCCATGGCCACAAGGACGTTTCAAAGAATTTTCCTCTTGTAGACGAACCTCCTTCATATTGGAGGAGCAGGATGCAGGGGCAAGAAAACCCTTCTTGAGACCAAGACTCGCTTCACCGTGATGAGAAGTCCAAGAGACCAAAGACTAAGAACTCTAAACAACAAGCAAATGGACTTCCCATCAAGCCTAAAGAGCTCTAAAAATTTTGGGAACTGAAAACCAGAGAAAATAAGCATCTAGGTACAACTAATCCCTAAACTATTTCTACAGAAACTACTCAACCTTAGAAAGGCTCCTTTCGTTATGCAATTCTTCATTTTTCAGGACTTGTTGAACTCATTCCTTATATTGGCCTAAAAAAACTCGGAAACTAAAACTAAATAACCATAAAAATAAGCATCCAGGCACAACTAATTCCTAAGCCATTTCTACAAAAACTACCCAACCATAAAAAGGTTCCCTCTCATTATGTAACTTTTCTCTTCTCAGGACTAGCTAAGGCTTCTTTCTACATTTTAAGTTGTGTTCGAGTGGTGTAGCAATGATAAAGCACCGAGCTGGCGAGGTATCTGATGCATCAGTGGTTCGTACTTTTGCTCCGGCCAACTGTTATCATTTTATTTTTATGTCCAACTCTAGCATTTTCCTGAACATCTGATCCCGCTTAAAAAATCACTGGTAGAGCAGCTGCTACTGGAGTAATTGCTACACGTCGTGAAGGGGAGGAAGATTTATTTCCAACAACATATGGCAGCCTTTATTTATTTTCACTAAATATAATGGATATAGCAATCTGACAATTTATGAAAACATTGGTGTTATTATACAAGTTTATGTGTGTTGGGAAAGATGTCAAAAGCAAAATCTTTTGCTTGTTTGATGGGTGATGCTTGAGAGAGAGCTCGGACACTTCCTGGCTATCAGGTAAAAAACACCAACTATCTTAAGTTTTAAAAATTAGTGGGGCCACAAATGTTTGGCTGACACCCAAGTTAAAGCTTTCAGTAGCAAAATCCTTGTTTGATTAGCCTTTCCATAAAACTATATCTTTTCTGAAATCACCTAATCAAAGAGCTCACAGTAAATACAAATTATAACCATACACAGCATATGAGAGAAAGAGGGGTTAGAAAAAACAATGCATAAACCTGATTCGGATGGCTAATGAAATTAATGAAATAAGGAATGAGTTAGATAATTGCCGGTAGGCATCGCTATTCAACCCATTTAACTAAATCAACTTTGCAAAGGTTTGGCCTTGCGGATGTGGCCCATGCTATTGACAAGATCCTTGCGGGTGCAGACAGGGAACATATTGATGTTTTTGAATGCTTTCAGCCGCCATAGAACGTATGGGAAGCTGAGCTGATCCCTAGAAGTGAAGCGAACAACCTCATTAAACCAGAGGCACGTCAATAAATTAGTTAGTGGTGTATGCTTCCTCACGATAACAGAGGCTTCAGATAGAGCTGCACAGAACAAGTTTTGATCAAACATTTTACAAATATTGGTGCAAAGGTCCAAAAGACAAACCAATGTAATAACAGGCTCATTAAGAGGATTGGCATACTATTACCATACATACAGCTATAGACAACATTAGTAACAAAAGAGGAGAGTAAAATCTTAGATGAAATAAAACAGTGATCTTTCTTAAGAAAAATGTCAAGATTATTGTTAGCCAATGAAAAACTAATATATAGCAATGCATACCTTTTTTTCCATTAAATCTCTTGTCTTCAGGCAAGCCATCTTTTCTGTATTGATTCAATTGCACTTCAACTTCCTCCGGCTTGGCTTTGTTTTTCTTGACAACAGCCTTAGCCTCATCATAGACACTACTGCGAGCTCCATGTTCTGATATGGCAAGTACAGAATTTGGGCGCCAAAGAAGTGCTTCCAACACACCTAGTGGGTCCCTCCTAAATTGGGACTTGGAGTCTACCCAAATAGAGTATTTTGCTTGAGGAAAAAGGCGATGGCTTAACATCTGAAAGATATCCAAGCACACATGGTTGTATAAAGGAAACAGAATAACAGGTAAAGGAAAGTTTTATCAGAGGAAAATACCCAAAAAAAGAGTAGAGAATAACAGAGCATTCTGGGCATATATCTTATTTTATCCTTGACAAAGAAAGCGCACGTCAATATGCACAATCATGAAGTTAATGAGGATTAAAAGGGGAGTTAATGAAGATAAAAACCATTCTGTACATGTACTACATAGCAATGGATGAAAAAAAATAAGAATCTTAGGAGAATGATTGGGTAGGACAGGGAACCAAGGTGCAGCTACATGTTGCTTGTGCACTATATAGCAAATGATATACAGGAAGATGATGGGGGGAAAAGCACTCTAAAGATTTAATACCTTGGGAATTTTACCATTCAACCTCTGATCAGCAAAAGGAAGATCCCTAACAACCACAACACGCCATTTCCCAATAAATCCATTTTCTCCAATTCTGTGCTCCACTAATTCCTGTGATTTTAGGGTGATTTCATCCCAGAATGCTACATAGCAAACCTGCATACCACTAAATAGATTTGGCAGATAAGATTGGTGAATTCTAAGCTACAATAACAATGAACTCTTATACTACTTAAATAACCTTCTTAAGCGAAGCCTCTGACATTCCGATTGGTTGATAGAGATCATCTCCACCACCAAATGCACAAGTAGATACCACGATTTTGCAAGCTTGCATGTAACTTTTATCTTCATCAGATATCCTAAACCCTCCATTTACACTGTAGAACCCACAATGTACCATCATAGTCTCTTTCACCTATACGAAGAAACAAAGTGTATATAACTACAGCCAAGCATATAAACTATAAAGTAATGAAAGTAGCTAAAAACGCAAATCAAGTATTTGCTACTACTTTAGGAGAAAAGCATCTCCCCTTTTCCTAAAATCCAAAGAGAACCCAGGTTACATTGAGATTTATTATCCTAGATCAGGCAAAAAAATACTGAGAACAGAGAAGCAGCTTATTACCTCAAAACTTCTATCTCTAAGCTCAAATGTTTGATTTCCAGTAAATAAATTAAATCTCGTATCTTCTGTACGCAGTTGAGACAAGGTAGTATTCCCTCCTACAAAAGATGTATCACTCTCTGATATGTAAAAAACTTTATCAACAGGACTACTAGATTCTTCTTCCACAGGAATATCCAGATGCTCAAGTTCTTCAGGTGGTAGGAGCTTCAAGCAACCTGATAGGATTAATTCACATGTCATTTACGGGTCTCCTTTAAACACTGAATACAATTAATTCCGGAAAAGCACTGAATACAATTAATTCCGGAAAAGCAAGGACCACACTAGTGGATTTTACACCACATCTTGAACCAAAATCTTAAGGTATTAAGTTCAACTGGTTGAAAGAAGACAAAGAGAACTTACAATTCATTGAACGACAACCCAGCAATCAAGAGGTAAAATCTAGAAACACTTATTTTAAGATTGATTTGGAAGGTTAAAGTTTATCATTGGGAATGGGAAGGAAAGAACTAACAGAATTAGTTTGCCAAGTGTTGAGAAACATGACTCAGATGAGAGAAAATCGAGAGAATGTGAAAATGAAATTGATTGAATGAGAAAATTAGTACAAAGTGATTACATCAAGCCTTTATATAGGCTAACAAACTAGTAACAAACTAACTACTAATTTCTAATTAATTATATGTCTAATAGCCCCCCGCAAGCTGGAAGGTGTTCACAACACTTCCAGCTTGGGATGAATTCAAATGCATATCAAGTCAAAAGAGAAATACAATGAAAAATGCTAGAAATACATCAACTGAAAAACATACGAACAAGGACATGAACAAAACTTAACCACCATACAAGGCAGAAGCTGAAATGATTAAATCTAACAATGTAAACGCGTAACCATTAAGCAGAAGCCACAACTCAAGGCTCAAACATTTAACAGAAGCAAACATGCTTAACCACCTAACAAAGGCAGAAGCTAAAACCAATAAGAAATGCTTAACCACCATAAAGGTAGAAGCTATCAAGCTTAACCATCAAGAGCAAAAGCTATATTAAAAGCTTAACCACTCAAGACAGAAGCGAAACAAGATTTCAATGCTTAATCATCTATGGCAGAAGCTCACATTAATACTTAACCACCATGGATAGAAGCATATAACAAAGCCAAATAAAGGCAGCAGTTGGGGAAAAAGTGAGAAGCGGCTTAGAACCGTTTCATTCATCCGAACCGAACAAATGAAAGGAAAGAATTGAAAAATTGTCGACTTACGTTCTCTGACACCACCAACGACATGGGTAGTAGGATCAAGCCGATTCAAGTTGCCCTTTGGCTCCTTCCCCAATGTGGGTCTAGATTCATCAACTTTACTGCGTCTGCGTGTTCCTATCTCTGAATTCACCTTCAAACTAGGTTTCCAACCAATTCTCGTGGCCTCGAATACAAGCAAACCCACAGCTGGAATAATGATCAGTAGCATCCAGTATTTCAGTAGCTTCCTGAGCAATCGTCCAGCGATTTCGTTCTTCCCTCTGTGCGCGAGTTTCTTACGCTTGCGTCGCGCACGGACCCGCATCCGACCCAGTTCATCCGATTCATCGTCCGAGACAGAGATCGATACACTGTTATTGTTAGTGTTGAACATTGAAGAAGATGTTAACTATGAATCGTTACAATCTGCACCCTGGCGTAAAAGTAAAACGAGAACAAGAGAGAATGAGAAAGATTATGTGTCAAAATGCGGAGAAAAAGAAAACGACAAAAAAAAAAAAAATTTGCCTCCAGGGCGCCGTTAAACAAGTGCCTTTCTTAATATTTTCCATTAACAATATTGTTGTATCAGTAATTACTTAAACAAGAAAATACTAAATAATTTTTAGATTCTTAAGAAATTAAATATTTTTATTTTTCATTTAATAATTTTTATTATAATTCCTTAACCACACTTATTAACAAATACCAGTAATATATAAGTTTCTATACATTTTGATAATTTTTAAATAGGCCTTTATCTTTTAAAAGTTATAATTGAATTTCTATAAATTTAATTTTTTAATTAAATTCCTGAAACCTATTAGAAAATATAAAGACCTTATTAAAAATATTTAAAATTCTAAAGGCTCAATTCCAACTTGCAAATTAATTTAACCCTTACTTTTTCTACTTGTGCGAGCTGTTGGATCGTTAATCAGCGTTTTATTTATGGGTCCTTCTAAGGTGCCTTTTTTTGTATTGGTACCTATCTGACGTGACCACAAACTAGTTTTATGATTAGTTAAAATAATCTAATGAGATTTAATTCATTCGTAGCCTTTCTAGTTTCTTATTTATATATCGTACCCGTCAAATTCAAGTGAAGTCGGTTATTTAATTGAAACAAATTTACTCTCTATGGTGGAAGAGATAGACTCCACATAGTACAACAGGAATTTGAGAGGCATTTGGCATGGGAAATAAATTTTTGCACATCGGTTTTTCTTTATATATCACTTTTACATCCATGTATAGTGTTGATCCCTTACCTGGACCCACTTGTGGTATTGTGAGGACTAATCTCTACATTGAGATTGAGTGATATAAAAATAATATAAAGACAGAATTATGCATGAATATTAGTAGAGGAATGACATGTCATCTTAATATCTAAGATATCACAGTATCACACTCAGAAACATTTTATGTCAAAGTATAGAATACATAAAATTAGAATTCCACAATTCTCATGTTTGAAAGAATAATCGTAGGTGATCCAAAATTTCATTTATTATCATATCGGGAGATGGAGGATTCCATGAAAACAGGTAGTTGATGCATTTCGCATTCTCATACCAAGCATGGTACCTATATAACAAATAAACTAACGCACACATCTGACAAAACATGTACATGTTATACGTAATGGTACAGGGCCAAGGCTGTAATTCCCATCTTTGATGATCGGCATAGGCTTGGCCTACATATCTACAGGTATTTGAGAAATTCCAAAATTTTACATGTGTTTAAAACATCTCAATACGCCAAAAACAGGAACGAATACACAGATAAGGAATGAAGACCACAAAATTTGGTCTTGAAAAGAAACCTGCGATATACTAAAAACTTAAAAAGTGTGATTTTGGTTGGGGGTGAAAGGGAGAGTAAAATCTTATCATACCTACAATTCCCAATTCATTGTTAGTTGATACAGATCAATAAAAGAGAAGGGAAACAATGGACAGGATTCTGTATACAAGCGCCTTGGGATCTTTTTCAATTTCTCTTTACTTAGCTAAAAGGAAAGCTCCAAATGAAAATAATTGATAGTTTCAAATGTAACCCAACTCCAGAGTCACGAGGAGGAAAGAAAAAGACAGACCATACATGTAAAATTCCAACCTCAACGTTTGGAATACTGAGGGGCTTTACGAGCTTTCTTCAGACCAACTTTCTTCCTCTCAACCACTCTAGAATCTCTGGTCAGAAGCCCTTCCTGTCTCAAAGGTACTCTATGATCTTCACTCACCTTTAGCAAGGCTCGAGCAATGCCAAGGGAGATTGCCTGAGCCTGACCAGAGAGGCCACCACCCTCAGCTTTGACAAAAACATCATAACTATTTTCATATCCCAAAGTTATTAATGGGACCCTAATGTATTGAAGCCACAACGGATTTCCCTGAAGATATTCCTGTACAACATTAAAACAAATCAGACAAAAGAAGATTAAATGGAGATGCCAAGTTGCCAACTAACAACATGAAGAAAAAAAAAGATTTAAGGAGCACAGGGCCATCCTCGGGTTACAAATAAGTACACAGCATTATCTGATTCCAATTCAAGCATGTTTCACATTAAATCCTAAATCCAAGAGAACGATATTGAAAATTTCTTCATTTGATAATGAATAGTGAAAAAGAAAGAATGATCCAACAACAAGTTTTAATCATCAAAGTTAGTGATAACACTTCAATCATAATATGAAAAAACAAATTTCATTTGGAATAACATGTGTGTGTATTCAATATGTCATTATACTAATTATTCTTCCATAAGGAATAAGGCAGAACGTGGTCAAAATTCCGAAATCAGGCAGATGTTCAACACTGCCATTCAATTAAATCAAGTTTGAGGCCAGCGAATCAGATGACACACTACACGGGTATGCTTGGTAGAGAACGTGGAAAATAAAAGGGGTGGACAGGTTCTTGGAGAGGTTTCAGCTCACTTTCATGCTATAAAACGAGAAACCAAAAATTGTGTGTGAAGTGAAAATGAGTTGCACTCCACTTTTAACCATCCCACATTTTTGTTGTATCAAGCAAGTATAAAGTAATTTTCATTCAGAATTTTCCATTATCTTCTACCATACTATTTTCACCTCAAGCAAGCACACCCCAATTGAATGTGGATAAGAAGTATTCAATAAACAAAATAAGAGAACCATTCTAGCAAAATAGGAACTTAGATGTCATCCCTATGTCTGCCAGTACCATCACTTATGTAAGTCAGAGTCAGAGTCTGACTCAAGGTTGCCTTGCAACCAAATTCCAAGATTAATCTTTTATCCTCTAGTAACAGCGTGTCCTCAGACACTTCAATCTTTTCTTCGAAAGCAAATTTCTATCTTCGGCTAAAGGTACTTTCAAGCCTCAAATATTAAATAAAGACTGCAACTCTTAGATGTGTGAGAGAGAGTCGTAGCCACAGCGGAAAGTTACTGGGCACCTACTATAGAGCTATTTAAAATGGAATCCGAGATCATAAACAGAGAATATGCCAAATAATAGATCGATAAAATTAGTTAAAAAAGAACAAAAAAAGATTACGAACTCTCCGACCCAATTGGAAAAATCAGCTCAAAAGTTGTTTAATAACAAAATCAATCGAACTTCAAATGTACATTTACATATGCAGAGAGAGGAAAGGAAGGATGAGACCTTAGCGTCGCGGTAATTGATGACGAATTTGCCGGTTCCTTCCTGGAGAACAACCCGAGCAATGGCGCTTTTCCTGCGACCGGTGCCTACGATGGTTTGAGCAGCGAACCCACCTGGAAGCCTCGATTTCACGTATTTCTTGAGGTCTGCCGTTTCCAGTTCCGCCGGAGAAGCGACCGTCGCGGATACGACAAGCGAGGGGATTTTGGGCACGCGCGAGATGGAGAGCGATTCGGTTCTTGCAAGCGAGAGGGTGTTTGCTTTCTGAGAAATATGGGAGGAGAAGGAGAGAGAAGAGAGGGTAGCCGTGAGAGACGATAGAGAAACCGCCATTTTTCTTCGACTCCCTCACTATCGCTGCCTTAGCAAATTCCAAGCTTTGGTTGGATACGGAAGGATGTAGCCGGAGAGAGGAGATAATGAATTAAGACTTCTCTACAAAAAAAAAGACAAAAATATCAAAGGGAGTATAAAATTTTCATCGACGGTAACTAAAAAGAAAAGAAGGTTATATGCTTAGCGTGTTAAAAAAAGACAAGTAAATTATGAATTTACCCCCTGACTTATGAATATATTTTTTTATAACCTCGCTGGTAAGACAAACATAGAATAGAACCATTTATTTATATTTTATTCATTATATATTTATCATAGTTATAAAAACCGGACCGGTAGTCGACTTAATTGCAGTCTTGGGTCACTTGGTTCAACCAGGTGGGTCATTTGGTTCAACCAAATGTCACTGGTCGAACTGTATAAAATTAAATAAATATTTAAATATATATATATATATATATATAAATACACACTACATATGATGATATTTATTATTATAAATAATTAAAATATATTTATTTTGAAAAAAATATGACTACCATGGTGTAGATCTCGAAAAGTTATATGAAATGGACATATAATTAGTCTAAATCGGACAAATAAGTCAAAAGTTATGATTTTTCAAAGTTTAAAATTTTTTTTTTAATTTAGTAACCCGGCCGGTTCAGGTTCAACCAACCGGGTCACCGGTTTTCATTCAAAACCGGCCGAGTCGGACCGGTTCTGAGATATACCCGATCCAACTAGTCACCCGGACCGATCACTTGACCGATTTACCGGTTAACCGGCCGATCCGGTCCAGTTTTAATAACACTGATATTTATATTATGTAAAACTATTTGGATACAATTTTTTTTGTCAAATTCATAATGAATTCACCTAAGATGTTATACAATTTATATTAAAAATATATATAGGGATAGATAAAAAGTTTATATAAAAAGATAACTTTGAGTGCAACTAATCTTACATAAATTATATTTATATCTAAATATTTTACAATATTCGAAAAGATTATAGTGTAAAAAAAATTATTAGTTACGCTACATTTTTTTTGGAAATATTTTAATTAAAATAAAAAATTATATTGCTAGAAACGAAATAAATGAAAAAAAATCACAAATTTAATTTAAATAAAATGGAGAGAGGTTAAATTTTAAACTTATATACCACTGCAATTTTAATTTGTTGATAATTTGTAACAATTTAGCAACTTTCGTGTTTAAAATATCTTTTTACATTTAAAATATTTGTTTATAATTTGTATCAATTGATAATTTGAGTAGCAGTCCATGATGATGTTTTAAAATTAATTTAATTTTTTATTTGAATTTTATATAGATCTAATTAATTTAACTTTACATTTTTATTATTAATTAAAGAATAATTATTTTCTAAAAACAAAATTATACAAATATATATAAAATAATAATTTAAAATAATATTGACATAAATATAAAAACAAGAAATATATATATCAAGTTAAAAAAGATTATCTGTAAAATTTACGGGAGCATAGACCAATAACTAAATAATCATATAAAAAAATTTATACTAATAATAAATCAAATTTAAACTCTATTAAAAATAATAAGATGAGTTTTCATGTGTTAAAGGAGGATTAAAATCGATTTGGTACTTAACTAATTATACCGTAAAATTAATAACATCTAACGCCAGATTAAAAGCAAAGAAAGAGGTTCCTCGTATATGACCATTAGACCATACTTCGAAAAATGTCACTATAATTTGAAATTAAAAAAAAAAAAAAGCACTACACATGCATATTCATTTCAGAATTTGGGGGGGTGCTATATCGTAATTGTATGAATATGGGCTTGGCATGGTAATGTAGCACTCAATTTGATCTAGAAAGTGTTTTTTGGGAAACACAATTCTTTTTAAAAAAACTTTCTAACATTTTTTTAATGAAAATACCTCGACTCTATTAGTTTTCTGGTTTCTTGAGATGAAACCTACCAAGTAGTAGTGCTAACTTCCACCTTTTTTGTGTGTTTTGGGGGGGGGGGGCATCTAACTTCCACTTTCAAATAGCATATAGTGAAGGAGTATATATAGTTGCATATTAAATTCCTACATCACTCGTACATTATGGATTTGGATCATTAATTTAATGTAAAGAAATGGTGATAGCAAATATACTTCAAAATATAATTAAAAAATTATATGTGAGAGACGTTGTAATTGTGACAGAAGAAAAACGATGTGCAAATTCATAATAAAACTAGTAAACAATTTCCATCCATAAGTGAACAAGAACAACTAGTTGAACTGCATTGGTTGAAGACATATAAAACCTAACTTATTGACCAAGAGTTTCCAAAATCATCTGAGCAAAATATTATTGAGACAGTCAATCAAGGAAAAATCACACCCTCCCTTCCATCAACTGCTATAGAATTGGGTAAACCGAGACATATCTGAACCAAACCATGTGAAACTGAGTAAGTGTCACCGAGATTGAATTTCAAGGTATCATGATCTCATCATATTGTTATGCTTGCCAGAGTAGTACAATTCAATGCAGTCTCAATCTAATTGCTTAGAATGACAAAATCTTCAGGTAAGTGAGCGTTGTGCGACGCATTCACAGCCTCCCAGGTTCATTCATCTACTCAAAATCATTGATCATAAGCAGTTGATCCTCCCCACTTCTTCACACGGCTATCTGCTTCTTCAGCCTGTTAAATCCATGGGTAATAAATTAAATTTCAACAATAACAGGTTACTTAATTAGTAGAACAAAAAGAGAATTCTAAATACGAAAAGCGCCAACCTCTCTTCTCCAGTTGGTTATTGAAGTGACGACTATAAGGATTATGGTTTGCAAAGCTATGCCTCCGATCATCCCTGACCAAATACCCTGAATAACAGATAGCAGATATAAAGAGTAAGAATGAAAGAGTAAGCTCTGATAATACAATAATAAACTGCAAAACAATCATCACTAACTAGTAACTATAAGATTAATAATGTTATTGATTACTGAATGAATATCCCTTCTGATAATTGCACTTTATACGCGTTAGTAATTTCAAGAGAACGTAGTGACAGTACATCACCTCTGCTCCAAAATTAAATTTGAATCCCAATAGTATCCCTGCTGGTAATCCAACAATATAATAGCACGCAATGTTGATGTATGCTACAAGAGATTGCCAACCAGCTCCAACAGCAACACCTAAAAAGGGGGACAACAAAGGCATAAAAAAAACTAGTATCATCCTTAATTGGATATAATTTGACTGTTTCATTCTTTTTGGGACTAACCCGATAGGACTGGTTGAAGGCTGTTTAGAAGTACCGTGATACCGAGCAAGGCAGCAAGCCTAGTTGTTTCCTTGGCAACTGCAACGCTTGTGGTAAACAAGTAAGGAAAGTAATCCCTCGTCGCAAGTACAACGACCATGGCAACGACCCCTATGGCTACTGATGTGATGGAAACCACCAGCACTGAAAACTTGGCTGCCCGGAAATCACCAGCCCCAAGTTCATTTGATACTCTCACACTGTTCAGAAATTAAGTATAAGTTCTTCAGAATAGTCATTAGTCACCCCTATATACTTGCTGAGAAGACATAGAAAATCAGTAAGAAATTCAGACTGTCTCAACTACATACATGGAAAATCTATGTATGATGTGTTGTGATCTAGAGATTTCCTATATCGAGGATCTGATGTGTTGTGATCTAGCAAGAAACTTTATTCAGAAAAGGAACAGACACAGAGATGATTACCTTATTGCAGCATTGAAGCCCAACGCAATCATGGCATCCCAGCCATTTATGTTCATACTGCAAACATGGGAACACGTAATTAGTAATGATTATTGATCTTAAAATTTTATTATGTTCTCTCAATGTAATGCAGTTGGTTGATATGCAGACACTGACTGAGCAAAGCATGACAAGCTCATTTTTTAATTGCAAGCACAGCAAACCAGGAGATGACGTGGACATAATCACAAACTAGTAAATGGTTATCACCTTCACGTGGCCAACTAAATTGAACATTATGTCAAGTTCTCTAGCGAAGTGAGAATTTTGACAGGGAGTGTGTAAGAATTTCTTACCAGATAGAAATGGCATCAACGGGTATTAGAGGGTTTTCCAAACGCCCTGTTATCACCACCAGTATCATCAAGTACCAAAACTCCAAGCTGCCATCCCATTTACAGATTTCGCTTTCAACATCATATTTCCAATAAATATAATCAAGTCAAATGGAAAATGAAGTGAGAGAAAATACCATAACATAATAGCTGAAGCCAGAGAAAGCTTCACAAAACCAAACAAGTCTGCAAATGCTAGCCATGTGAATCCACTCCAAGCACCGTCAGACTTGGTGATGAAAATGTACAACAATTGCACAATGACAATCAGCCACCATGATGTGTTAAGAGTAATTGCTGCTCCAGTTAAGCCCCATCCCAACTTCAATATTAGATACCAACTAAAAAATGTGTGCAGCACCAATACAACTGCTGATATCCATAACATCACGATGACTTTTCTCTGTGCCTGTAAGAATTTTTGGATTGGAAAGTTCACAGCGTAGGCAAACAACTGCGGTAGCATCCACAGAGCAAATTTTCCTACAACAAGGAAGTATTAGTAATAAATACAAGATACTCCTAATGATACTGAAAAGAGATTTTAAACCAAAGATTTCATAAATTTCTTAAGGCAAGTTAATCTTATCCTTAAGAAACGAGTCACGGTCTATCATTGTTTCTAAGCATCCTAAAAGTCATTACCCTGAATACTGAGCATAGCTTTACTCCAAACACCAAACAATTTGATAATACCACATGCATTTATAATGTTACATTATTAATATATTGCACTTATCATTCTCTTATTATTACTATGATGTTAATCTCCATTGAGAATTTCCTACCATTTAACTAGCAAAATGACTTATAATGTATGCTAAAAGTTTAAATGAGGGCCCCCACAAAAGATCATTTCTATTTTCCAGCTTTATGAGTAATATTAATATGGAATTAATTTTAATTCACTGTTAGTATAAAAAAATCTTTATGCTGTCATCTAATCATATCATATGTAGACAAATCAATAAAAAAGTTTGACTATCATAACAACTACTTAAGAAATTTAACTCCTTTAATAATGTGTCAGTAAATTATTGGATGATAATATAAAATTTCTTTACACTAACGGTAAATCCAAATTAAACTCTATTAACATATTAAAGACTTTAATCTTTATTAGCTATTATGTTATCACATCATTAAAAGAAATTTTTTTTTAGTTATTATTATAATTAAACTCTTTTGACGAAGTAATAACAAATAGTTAAATAATACTAATGCATTTACAATTAAATTTGGATGATATGAGTAGAACTGACCAGCAGCATCTGAGATCTCGCTAGTCTGTCCAATGAGCTTCAAGATGGGAGGTGACCAAACATAAAAAGGTACCAAAATAACCGCTGTAGTCAACAAGATGACCCATGATCTTTGCATGTACACCCCCAACATCCTGATGCGACCCGCACCATATGCTTGCCCACAGAGCGTCTCCAAGGCACTCCCCATACCCAACTGGTCTCAATAAGAAAGATCATAAATAATCAATCAATTTGACATCTTAGTGCTGCTAAATAAGTCGGCCAAGTGAACCCTGGCGACTATTCTAGCCTCCAGCTCCAGGGTTTTAGACCATGTCCAGGAAGAAGTGAAAAATGATATATATATACACACACACACAGACTGTCAAATGGTTATATTTGAATTTAATTGATTCCACTAAAATTGAATTCAAGAGGGGCCAATTACACTTACTACAGCCATTTGTTAGTTTGTGTGGAATTAATAAGGGAAAAAAGTGAGAATAACATTACTTGGTTGGAAGAAGTCCTTAGTGCTCACAAAAATTTAGAATGGTAACTCCAAACTGTAAATTTTATCCACACCATATATAATTTGAAGATATATTCTTCCTTCCTAGTACCCTCTGCCTCTGCCCCACCCGCCCCTTTTTTTGCTAATGAATTTAATCATACTGTTGGCGTTGCTTAAGTCAAATTTCTTCACATTCTGATAAAAACAAATGTAAAGACAATTGAATAATAAAAACAAGCCAAATAGCCAATAAATAATAATAAATAAATAATAGTTACCATGACTCCAAAGGCGAGGCCAGCAATGACAGAGTTTTCAACCGAAACCGCCGCAAGATCGAGCTCATCAACCAGACCAGTGAATGTCAGAGTGAGCGCACCAAGCGAGTACTGACATAAGGCAGTTAAGATTGCTGGACCTGCGAGTTTCCATAGCTTTTTGGACTCGAACCCGAATCTCTGAACAAAGTTCAATGGCTTTTCGTCCTCAACATCAGCATAGTTGCCGCTGTTGTCTAGTAGTGGGGTGTCCATGGCCATGGTTAGGTTCGAGTTCCACTATGAGACACCCACTTATTACTAGTTTCAATTTCAAATGGCCTTTGAATATTAGAGAAAGGTTACTCTAGCTTATACTGGAGATGAGAAATCGGGTTTTATGAAAATGGGAATGGCTCAAGAGGAAGAGGTGGGGTCGAACAAGTAGGCACGAACTGCATTGGGCTAAGTTTGAACGGTAGTTGGTGGTTAGTGCCTATATCTTTGCTGACTAGTGATTATCAGACCTGCGGATAATGATTGATGACAAAGTGGAAAGCCAAAGTAAACTAACTTGTTGGATGGAGACAGAACTGGTCTCTAACTTGATTGGAATTGAGGGTCCCTACTCCCTCCCCTCGGCTCCTTCTTTTCAACAGTACATCAAATGCAGTCAATGGTATTACTCATATGAAGCATGTCCACAGAGCCGGTGAGTATAGACACTAATGGCTGTCTACGGTCTGGTGAGCGACGCCAGACGGTTCAAGGTATCCTAAGTTGGGTGGGATTGTATGGAAATATCTTTTTTCTAAGATGCTGAAAACTGAAAAAAAACTAAAACAAAGGTAATTTTGATAACTTTGTTGCTGCAAAACCTCAAGCTTAGTTTATTTAAGGAAAATATATCAAACGATGGCATCAAAAGTTGGAATTTCAACCAGGCAACAACTGTTGAGCCTTGAAAGCTTAGAATAACAGGTGGTGAAGTCACTACTCACTTAGTTTAGGTGAGATCACCAGCCACTTAAAAGGCTGGCTTGGATATGATGTTAGAGAAATACTTTTAAATAAAAGAAAAAATTTAAATTTGTTTGGATAAAAAATATTTTTTAATAGTAAAATTATTAAAAATAGCATGTATTCAAAATAAGAGAGGCATGATTTGCAAAAAAGAAAAAAAAGAATAAATATGAGATATAACTTTTAATAAAAATAAAAAAAAAATTTGTCAAAATATTATATTAAAAATTATTTTTCGTTCTCCTTTTTTTTAAAGATGATGATAGTTGGCTTTCAAAAAAAAAATTAATAACTATACTTTTTTTTAACTTTCTTTTTTTAAGTTACATCCGTTCATACTTAAAAGCTTTAGACTTTTTTTAAAAAAATGAAAAAAAATATATCTATCCAAACACTCTCTTAATTTTAGCGAATACCTTGATGTCACTACTCCCTATAAGTTGTGATCTAGTCTAGTAGTGAAGTTCCCTGCCACAAATTATATTAGTAATCAAGTCAATGGTTGAAGAAATATCAATCTCATTATAATGAGCTGCTTTCCTTAATTATACAAACAAAATTAATAACTTTTCACAAATTTGGGTAGTTGGGGGAATATTCAATATTTTCTTGTCAGAGCATTTGTGATCCTTCTGATTTAACAAGAGGTCCAATCTTGTTTCAGAGAGTCAGCCAGTAAGGTAAACAGGTAAGACATGGTCCCCAGGGCCAGGTTATAATAAATATAAACTATAAAGCACCGTAAAGTTTTCAACCCCCCGCCACCAAAAAGGAGCATCTAACTCCTGAAGGATCCTCAACGAATGGATATGTATGATAGAACAAATTATAAACAAGAGGGTCTTTCGGCTAGCCAAACTTTCTGCCTGAATTTTACTTTGACCAGAAGGATAGCTGGAAAGCTGAAACTTAAAACGTCTAAATTAATTAACCAGCCAAAAACTAAAAGGAGAAAGAAAAAAAAAACAACAATCAACTGTGATCACATATTCACACGACTTTTTATCAAAAGAAGAAATCACGGTTACACGACTGACAATTATTTCTCATTCGAAAATGCTATATCTTAATATTTTTACACGAGATGATACGCAAATTGAATGTGGCTTGATATTGATGTGTTTCAGCCTCCAAACCAACTTTCTCTTTTATCATCTTTGTTCTTTCACTAACATGATTGGTCCATGTGTTTCGTATTCTTTTTTCTTTTTTTTTTTTTGTAAAAACTCATTCGTATCAAGTAGCATCTTCTTCCTCATTTCCACATGTTTTGTGGTGTTAGCGATCCTTGACATGTGGTTGACGGGCACTTAACAAAATGATTGAAGACATGCTTCAAACTGTGATGATTTTCCCTCCAAAGTCCAAATTGTCTTACTTATTGACGGCTTCTAAACATATATGGTCCATAATTCGTATAATAAATTTCAATCAGAGAACAGGACAATATGATGGAATTTTATGTTACTTCTCTTTAGGTAAAATAAATCTTTAAGTAAAAAATTTCATAAAATCCACTTTATGTTTCCATACTTTTTCTTAGAAACAGCAGAGAATCCAAATTCATATTTATATTAGTCTAAACACCTT
The DNA here is from genome assembly GCA_023212625.1 of Styphnolobium japonicum. Classification (NCBI taxonomy): domain Eukaryota; kingdom Viridiplantae; phylum Streptophyta; class Magnoliopsida; order Fabales; family Fabaceae; genus Styphnolobium; species Styphnolobium japonicum. Next base: position 29,145,745 of record JALBWW010000006.1, read on the forward strand.
ATAAGACCCCTAACGATCAGAATCTAGAAAACTCGTAACTCTTTTTCATATTTGTTTCCGAAGTTTCTAGCCCCAAATTTGGGGGTCATTACCGCTAGTAAATGTATATAAATCTACTTGCACACCGTTATTTTTTACCTATTTTACATCTCTGTGCTTATTGGCAAAAAATTCTATGTTGATAACCGTTCTACTGTCATGATAGCTTAATTTTTAAACGTCATAGCAGCTTCTTCCTATCATAGAATGTAATGATAGCTTAGTTTTTTAAACGTCAATAGTAGCTTCTTCCGATCATAGAATGGCATGGCTCTAGTTACTAAGAGAAGTGTAAAAAAACAAAAACAAAAGTCGTGGAAGGTATACATTCACCACAAAAAAAGACAATTTCGTAATTTACATTTAAGAATTCAATAAAAGCATTAGGATTCCAGGTAAATAATTTCAGCTCGTCTTGAGGCTCTCCTGAACCGCAATAATTCTTTCATCAACTCTAATCCACCATTTAAAACAGGCTTCACAGTCATCCTTTCCAGCACAGGAGAATATAGAAGTAGAAAGCTGATAAAATCTAATTCAGGTTTGATACCAGAGATGCCATCTGTCCTCACAAATCGCAGTTGCATGACTGGACAACTCCAATAGTCATCTTCCCAACAAAAGGTGTGTTAACAAAACAGCCGGCTCCTCAGGGCGAGCCTACATGCAATTGTAACTCACAAGTGTTAAAATCTTGGAAACTCCCAAGAATAGAACCAGAACTTAAAAGAGACCAGACAAATGCTCAAAGCTAAACTACTTTGCAAATTCTAGAGCTTAATAACTTTATATAAATAACAAAATCTGTATGTGCAACCGCAAATTAGTAAGCAAAATAAAGTCACACTAAACTTATAATGAGTACTCAACAATATTTCTAGTTCTTGTAGATTAGGAGAGCTTCTTAACAGGCATAGAACAGCTAAAATTTTCTTTGAATCATTGAAGTTTATGCGTATGGAAAGATAACTTAGATCATTGCATGGTCTAGGAAGCTTTAGTGGCACAACCCCTGATGCCAAATACTGGAGCAGAAAGAAGAAACAGAAGAATGGCTCTAAATCAGTATATAATGTATTTACAGATCATGAGTTGCATTTTAAATGTGTCATCTTAGAGAGAAAGGTATCATTAGACTTAGGTTACTGCAGCACATCAATACATCATGTAGCTCAATTGGCACCGGCCCAAGTCTTTAAGGCTTGGATGTAATGTTGATGTCGGAGGTTTGATCCTCCACCGGGCCACATTCCCCCCTCCCCTACTTGTGTTTGCACCTCCAATGTAATCCAAAAGAAAAAATTGTAGGCAAAAACTAGCATTGGGCCATTCCTATAGTCTAATTCCATATTCAAAATGCTCAAGAATTCAACAGATATTTTTCACAGAACTAGATAAATTGCTTTGGCAATGTGAAGTTATGAGAATCGTACCTTTAAAAACTAGCTTTGAACCTCTAGCCTTCTTACGTGAGGTAGATGAACTAAAAAATTGAGCAAATTGCTAGAACTTCCCTGCAATTCACTTTGATTGTTGTCAAAGTTCAAATACAAACCAATGGATACCACAACTAAATGGAAAGTGTTCTCAAAGCTAACATCCTCAAATTTACCTCCAATGTTGAAAAACTGAAGATTCGGTGCATCAATATTAAGATGAGCGAAACCATCAAAGTTCATCAATGTCAACTGTTCAAGCAGAGGGCAGCTGGATATCAAGTTTTTGAACATCTTGAGCCAAGGTAACATGCTGCAGATCAAGACTCTTCAAGTTCCTGAAGCCTTGAAACGTTGATGGAGGTTTAAGCCAACAATTAAATAATTCTAAATGAATTAAACTTTGACAAGCAAATAAGCACGCAGATATCTCATAGCGTTGCCCTTTCCAGATTTCCAGCACAAACTTGTTGATAGACCTTCTGGATAGATGAAGAATCCAACGATCAATATCAGTCACACCAATGACATCCTGATAGGAGAGCTCGAACTTGTTGATTGGCCCAGAATGAAGTAAAAGTACACAATCAATGATTCTCACAAGCTTGTTCTTGATAATTGAATAATCTTGGGAAGCTACAGAGACAGATTGTTTATCAAACACAAGATTTGGTAGTGTGGCCCATTTGTACCTCCATTTGCTAGATAAAACACTTGTCATCACTGCTTCCTGAACTGACAAATGTGAGAGAATTTGGTCTATAACATGACCCGGTAAGCAACTGATTCTATCTGGCTCCACATCTGCTAGGCAAGGAGGCTGGGATTGTTCTCTTCGCTTCAGATATATTCAAACAGGATAAAGGAATCAGAAAACAAACTAGGTTACTCAGGTCTACTACAATTAGCAAGTATATATTATAAGGGTTTAGGTCCATTGAGAACCTTAACACATAAGCCAAAATATGGGTCCCATTATATGCTAATGTAACTTTATTGATAAAGTAAACAAAACAGCATAAGTATTTTCTCTTTTTTAATTCAAATTACAAAATGGCATAATTACAAGGATCGTTTTAGTATGATGGCTAAAATTTGCACGAGCAACAAATCCACTAGAGTTTCTCCTTATCAAAAACTACAATGGCTCCACAGGCCACAATCAGAGCTGTTGCTTCAAAGTTGCTTGTAGTAGCAAATACTTAAACACCTACTTGCTTTCATTCTGCTTCAAGGTGTTCTTGGTAGGAATGAAATTGACAAGTTATTTGGACACAATATATGTCTAAAATCAAAATACATCCCTCATTTTTCATTTCTACATTTTCACTCCTAACATAAGTTGTAAACTGTTTTTAGGCTAGTTCTACATTAATTCCATATTGTGCTCTAAAACATGCATTTTTTAGAACATGCAAGTACGGCATTTAGGTAATGAAGAATAATTAATGCTGACATATCATTGAAAACTTTATGTCTAGGACATCCAATTCATGTCGATATATCAAGCTTTTGAAGATCAACTGACCACCAAAACACAAAAAAAGACATTAACATGAGAGGCTTTGAACTGCAATGTGATTGAAACATTTTGTAAGCCAAGAAGAAACAGCAAGTTAACATTTCTATATGCAACCTAAACTATGTACTCCATTAAAAAACCACATGCTGGAAGCATCTTTTCTCTAAGCATACCCAGACAAGCAAAACAATTACACTCAAACACATCTAAAGTTAGCCATAGGCCTGAAAAGAAAGCTAATAACAACAGTAGCACTAGCAATACTCCATGGAATAACCTAAATGCTACAAAATCACAAGCTGTAAGCATTTTCGCAATGACTGAATTTGTTCTTCCATTTTCAAGAAATTTAATTTCCTCCACCTCTACAAATTAGTATCCAGTTGCCTTTAATCACCAACTTTTCAGTCTAAAAACTGTAGCCTAATCCTAAGTGGATCAAGGAGATACAAAATTCAATGAGCGAATCACTCTTCATCATAGCAATTAAGCGGGTGTCATGTCATTGTTACTCCACTATACGAGGGTCAATCAAACGCCTCTGGATTCGCTATAGATACAACTTTCATTCTAGAGAAATATTCAATTTAGATTTTTAATGCTCATTTTCACGCAATGAAAATCATAAATTCATCAAGCGCTTTTATACGCAGAAGAGGCTCAGAGAAGTTACCATGTCAAGCTACCAAGTGATTCCAGGCAAAGCACGGAATCTTTGAAAGTATATGCAACAACAACCAAAAAAAAAATCTTTACAAAATTAGTCAGAGTAACAATAACTAACTACTAAAAAAAATGACGCAGAAATGGAATGATTACGAACGCCATGGCGATGGCACTGCTTGATCAGCAATCTATTGCTTGCATTTGGCACTTGAAAACTTGAAGTGCAGTGCAGGGCAATCAATGACAAATTGGTGGAGATAGAACAAAGAAGACACTATTGAAGAGCATCGAAACCCCCGAAGTCCCAACCTTCTTACCAAAAAGGCAAAAACAAAAGCCAAAAGAATTGGATCGCGTAGAGAGAACGGTACTTAGATCCGATGTCATTTCTGAGTGAATTGAGATGAAGCATATAAGGATCACCTGCAACAGGATTGAAATTTTAAAAGACTCGAGAATTGAGACCTAGTTGGAGACCAAGAGAATGCTCGGGTACACCGAATGCGCAACTAGTATGGAAGGAATTTCGTTTACTTGCTGTCTTTTTTTATAAAAAAAAATATTCGTCCACTTGCTGTTTTCTACGTATATGTTTGGGAGTTTTACATAAAAGAATTTAATTTTCATCCGTCTATTGTATGATAATAAATTATTAAAATTTTGTTTGAAATTAATTAAAATTTAAATTAATTTAAAAATTAATTCTTATATTTAGAATTTATTAAAAAATTCATTGCTTTTATTTTATTTTACTTTTTTAATCTTATGTCATTTTAAATAATATTATTAAGTTAGTGAGATAAAATCAAAAAATTAGTAAGATTAAAATAATTAATCTAAATAATTAAATTTAAAATTAAATAAATTCTGCTCAAATCTAATCAAATTTGAGTGGATTTATAAATAAACATAAATCAAAAGAATTTGAAAATCAAATCAATTCATATTTTTAAATATTCTAAACACAAAATTTGATTTACAAATCAAATTAAATTCTATTCTTTAACATTCCAAACACACTCTAAAAGATTTTGATTATCACAACAATTACTTAAGAAGTTTAACTCTTTTAATAATGTACCAACATATTATTGTATAACAATGTAAAGTTTTTTACATTAACAGTAGATCAAAATTAAACTCATAATAAAATGAAATAGAAATAGATGATATGAAATAAAGTTTTTATACCATTATTTGAATGTTTAATAGTAGAGTGGAAGAAAGTTCTCGTTCCTTTGTTTGGAAGTTCTAGTATAAATGAATAAAATGACAATAATTATAAATTTATTATTCTCATATTGTCTTTATCCCCAACACACAAAAATATAAAAATTAAAGACAAAAAATATATATGACTCATTTCATCCCTTATATATTAATTTAAAGGGGAAGAAAAATAAAGAAATAGAGCATATAGAATGGTATGGAAGAAGATACAATCTCCCATTTTATTCATTTTCATATTTTTCTTAAACATCTAACAATTAGTACTCTTTACTATTTTATTTCATTTCAGTACATTTTATTCCTAACAATCATTTTAAACATACCCTAAAAGTACTCTTTTTAATTGAGTATTTCAAATCATTTTTGTTTTCAGTTAGGATTCGAATGATATGGGTTATCAAGTTCTAGATAAACTAGGTATAAACACGGTCTCAAAATTGGTTGAATAGATCATTTTCTCACAACATTTTTTTTCTTTTCTACTTTGAAGCTTCTAAATTTGTTATCAATTGAAAAAGATGCGAGAAATAATCTAGTGCTTGGTGCTAATAAAAAAAATGGGGGAATTAGAAGAATTGTAAAGTGATGAGGGAATATCAAGAATTGTGAATTGATAAAGGTATGAGATGACTCTGTGAAGTAATGGTGTGAATATTTAATATAAATTATTGAAAAATAGAGATGAGAAGAGATTTAAAAAAAACTAGAATCTTATAAATATGCTAATGTGGCTCCAATCAGAATTCATGATCATGAAAAATTTTACGTGATTAAATAATGAAGTTGACATAATAATTAAAAAGAATTTAAAATAATTGATGTAATAGTATTATAGCCCACGAATCTAAATTTATATATTATAAATAAAAGTATTTATTTGTTGATATGACATGATGTAGTTTTTTTTTGGGTACATTGATGTAGTTAAATAACCTATTAATATAAAATTTTATTAATAGTCAATTTTTTAAATGACTTAACGAGTAACTTTGTATCAAATTAAAAAACAATTTAAGACTCAATTGAAATAATTAGTTTTATAATGATCCAGTTAAATGAATTAATATAAAAACATACTTTTTTGTAGATTCAAAGTATTACGAAACTTTATTTTTTTTAAAAGTGCAATATTTGGTTTTTAATGTAACTCAAACAAATACTTATTTATTTAACAAATTTTAATATAAGATCAAATTATCATATAAAAGTGCCATTAGTTTAATATGAGTATATAGGAAAATATTAATAAAATAATTATTTTTTGCTATGATTATAATTACAATGTTACAAAAATAATTATTTAAAGGATATTTAAAAAAGTAACATGTCGTCACATTAGACACCAAAATATAATCGATTCAATATAATGATTAATATCAAATAGTTTTTTCTGGGTAAAGTGCAACAAAACTCACTTCAATTTTAGGTGATGCGCGATTTACGTCGTGAGTTTTAAAAATTGTTAAAATACTTACTTTTTTTTATTTATATATTACATGTGCAAAAGACTCCAATCTATTTAATAGATATTCATCTGATTAACAAATAAAGTGCAAAATTTCCTCACACTTTGAGTTATATATGATTTTATCCTCTAGTTTTTTTTTTTTAAGGGTCAAAAGGCACATCATTCTTTAATGTTTACTAAATGTGTTAAAAAAAAACTTTTTCCAACCGACATTCATCTAGCTAATAGAAATTGTTATATGAGTATCACATGCAAACACAAATCAATCTTAACGCCGTTGGACCATAAATCAACCTACAAAGCACAAAAGTAGACTTATGACGCTTTTACTTTTTTGAAACACCATAATCTTAACTCTGGATTCTACTTTTGTGCACTGTAAGTTTACATATATACCATAAATTGAATTATGAGTAGTGTAAGTCAACTTCTAAAAAGTGTAAGTTCACTAATGCGAAGTGGATAAGTTGACATATATAAAATGGGATTATTCTAGTATTTGTATTTTTTTAGGATATTGGTATTTAACTATTTTATATTTATTGGTTGTTATTTATATTTAATAAATTTTTTAATATTTATTATAAAATTAATAGTCAATAAATAATTGACAATTTACTTAGATACTAAACCTATTAAGATACCATAACAATTCTCATATAAAAGACAAGTCAACTTTTGACACTCAATTGGATTAAGAACTTGTTTGTTATAGATTATTTGATGAAAAATTAATTTTTTAAGTAAAAATTTATTTTTAATAATTTTGATTATGTTTGTTTAAGCTTATAAAAAAATTATTTATTAAAAAAATTATTTTTATGATTAAAATGAAAAATTATTCTAATTAATTTTTAAAAAAAATCTCTCAAAATAAAAGAAAATATTTTTTTATGAAAACACGAAACTAACTTTTTTAATAAAATTAATCTTATAATTTTATAAATATAACAAAGTTTTGCCCCCGTTAACTTTTACGTTTTCATTCTCGTCTTGCCTAGTCTTGCCTATGTAGTTCATTTTCATCTTGAATTCATGTTCAAACTTTTATACATTTACTTTTATTTTGAAATATTGTTACTTTATAAAATATTATGAAATATTACTAACTAAATAAATATAATATATTATATTATATATATATATATATATATATATATATATATCGTAACAATATACATATAACTGCGTACGCTAACATATACAAATATATACAAGTAAAACTACATATGTAACATATGTAAATATATATACATACGCTAATATAACATATTTAACTAAATATATATTTAAGTAAAACTAATGTGACATATGTAAATATATATAACGTAACATATATTTTATAATAAAACTAATTATATATATTTTATGTATATTTGAAGTTAATAAAATACACATTAAGATATGAAATATATTTAAGAATTATCATTAAAACTAATTGTATTCAAATATACATAAAAAGTAATTTTTCAATAAACATATTTTCTTGAAGATGATTTTTTATGTTCTTCATGGTAATTTTGTAAGAAAAAATGCACTTTTACATGGTTGTATCTAAACAAGTTAAAAATAGTTTTTTAAAAAAATAAATTTTATGATTATAAATAAATATAAAATAACTTTTTTTTTCTAAATTTCTAAAAAATAATCTTTAAATTATTGAAAGTCAAAATAATTTTTTTAAATCTATAACAAATAGAACCTAAAATTATTTTACATTAGCATGTGATATTCATACCGCAATTTCTATTAGTAAGATAAATGTTTGTTAGACGAATGCTTTTTATTTTCACATTTAATAAAGACATAATGTGCCTTTTGACTTTGTAGAAAAACTTAGGATAAATCATACGTGATTCAAAGTTTAAAGCCTTTTTGGCAACTTATCCATTAGACAGTTGATGACATATGTATGTTAGACGATGGATTTTTTTTTAATGAATATTCATTTTGGTCATCTTAATATATACACAACATTAGATTAATTATTTATTTTTTGATAATATTACATTAATTTTTAATAATAATTAATGATATTAATTTTATTTTTTAAAAATTAATTTGATGTCATTCTAAAAACTAATATTTGATGGCAAAAATATGAAATTTAAGGACCAATTAAATATTGTATATATATTTAGAAGATTAATTTGTTATATTAAAATATGAAGAACTAATATGATGTCATTTATATCTTTGAAAAATCAAATTATGTGTTTACTCAATCTTTTTTAATACATTTAATAAAAAATTAGAAGATCTTTTGATTTTTAAAAACTTAAGAGCTAAATCAAACATAATGATTAATTAATTTAAGACACTTATGTTAGTTTTGTACTAGACTTTATTAGATGTTTATTTTGTCTAATATTAATATTTTAGCTGAGTTTAATATTGTTGAGCCTCATTGGGTTTTAATGCAAATTGTGAATAATTCTTGGATTTTGATGCATTTTTACTTTTCTTCCTTGGTTAGGCCATAACTTGGGACTTGGTGATCCATTTGAGGTGATATTGGTATCTTTGGAAAGCTAAGACAAGGCTTTACAAGTTTCATGGAGAACTCAAGAGCTGGATCAGACTTTTAAGGATCCAAAATAGACTTGCAATTTAGAGTGGGTCTGCTGTCACTGGAATATGAGTAGTGTACACATATTAGACCATTTCGTGAGCTATAGACATCCTTTTGAGTTGAAACTCGATCATTGGAAAGATAAGACTTATATCTCCAACTTCAATTAAGACCATTTAGTCAATAGATGTCGTTTTAGGTATGATTATAAAGTTACAAGTTAGTTTGATTTGGAAAACACGTTCTGCCAACCTGACTTGAGGTAGATGCAGTGTTTTTAGAATATCTAGAGTTGTAAAAGTTCAAATGACATGAAATCAGGCTGGAAGTCGAAGTAGAATTACTGACTAGAAGCCACCAACCATACACTAACCTACCAACCGTGCATTAAGCTACCATATTTGACAATTTTTCATGTTTTTACAGCTTGCATTCATATTATTTTTAATTACAAATTGGCTTCTAGAATTAGTATAAATAGAGTCAATCTCTTTGTATTATACATCAATTCAATTTGAAGTAAGTTTGAGTATTTGTTTGAAGAAAATTTTGAGTATTTGTGAGAGTTTTATTTCTCTTCTTCTCCATTCTCTTTATAATTTCATTTTTGCTCTTTTATTTCTGAGTTCTTCCTTCCTATCCATGGAAGGCTAGGCTCTTATAATCAATCCAAGGGATTAACCATCTTGATGTTTAATTTGGAGATCTTGTTTCGCTTGTTCATATTTCTTAATTGTTATTCAAGTTTATCTTCTTCCTCTTTTGATTTTTATCTAGATTGAATTGCTTAATTTGATTTAGATATTGATGTGATAATAGTTTTATTATCATGTATTCAAAGAGGATAACAAAGACTAAACAATATATCAAAGTTTTTTGATGGATTGTTTAGCTTGATTAAATTCCGGATCTTAAGTTAATTTATATTGGATGATGCTTACTTTATCTAACCTTGGTTAATCAAATCCTAGATGCTTATCTAGTAGAAGATTTTTAGATCATGTTGAGGCTTCTTGATGTGATATAAGGCCAAGAACATGATTAGTAATTAATTGAATTCCTTATGATCAATGATGGATTAAACTCAAGATCAATAAATTTCCTTGAATTGATTAATTTGTTAATTACTTTCTTTTAATTCAACAAGTATATTTACTTTACAAATCATCAAAAACTCCTTTTTAATTATCTTGATCTAATTAAATCTTTATTTTTAGATCATTGAAAGACGATTTGATTCATGCTCTACACTACAAATTAGTTTGTGAACCGATAAATTTTATTTATTTGACGGGTCTCAACAACCTCTTATCACGTGACCCAAAGTTGATTTTTTTTAACATTTTAGCATATTTTTAAAAATGTTATTAAAAAACGAAAACCAATATATTTTTTTGACAGTACGAAAACCAATATTTAAGAATTAAAAAAATATGTTATAATGGGCAGATCGGGAAACACTCCGCAAAATGAGTAATAGACGATTTGAACTTTCTAAAAAGTTTTTTAATAAATTTGTTAGTGGGCTATTTATAAATTTGTCCATTATAAGTAACCAACCAATCCAAAATCCCCCCTATACCCGTTACTTAGAGGAGAGATTCTTATATGCTTTAAGAGTAGTATATTAGTACATTAAAATTTTAATATATGACATAATATAATGATACATATTATTAGATAAAATATAAATTATTATATCATATTATTTAAATTAAATTTGGACCATGAAAAATATTACTTTCAGAGTATCTAATATTTTTTGCAAGTGGAGACAAATTTAATCAATTTTATGATAAATTATTATTGTATATTTTAACTAACAATTTTTTTTTACACATATGGTGTGTCTAATGTAATTTATGCATTGAATTAGTTAAATTTAACACTTAATCAAATATTTTTAAACTTATCATATCATGCATTATTTGTTAAACTATCAAATGATTAATTGCTTATTATTCTAGTACACAAATTGAATGTGTAGCGTGCGTTATGTATACTTAAAAAAAGTCTCTCGGTCTTGATATTTTGAAAGTTGAAATCGAAGTGTCCAGAATGCATTATAAAACAACTAGGACATTATGTCTCTGCCGTGCAGTGGAAAACGATTAATGATAATGATTATGTGTCTTCATTTGCTCTTCTGAAGTCTTTGGCCTGCATTTGTCTTACTCGTTGATGACTCAGCGCTGGAGTTAGAAGTTCCGATCCTTCTACTGTTCATCTGTACGCATGAATAGGTGGAAAAGTTCTGTAAGTTGCAAAAGTGTGCTGGAAAACATTTTGGATTATCCTTTCACATTTTGGATTCTAGCCGTCAGAGAGAAATCTTTCTTGGGTTTAATTTGTACATGTTTCAATGAGCCAGTGTAAACGAACACCGAATCTTAAGATAACGAATTACGACTTAAAATTAAGGATTTAATTTTTATTCATTTTCAGTGTAAATTTTTTTTTATATTGCCATCTAATTATATATTGAAACATTATTATCTAATCATGTATTGACACATCATTAAAAGGGTTAGACTTTTTAAGTAATTGTTGTGATAGTCAAACTCTTTTAATAATTTGACAACACATGATTAAATAATAGTATAAATTTTTTTTATAATAACAGTAAATAAAAATTAAACTCTAAAATTAATTAGATATAACATTAATATCATAAAGAAAAATATTAAATAGTCAGAATTTATTTGTTAGATTTTTTTTTTGTAAGAATAAATTAATGTCATTCATGATTTTTGAATGACTGAAAGGTCTCTACTCTTTTTACTTATCTAACATTCATTTTTAAATTTTAACAAATTTTAACTGAAATTCTATTAAATTTTTCTGGTTGTGTAGGTGTAGCATTACTCTCATAAAATATGCTCTTTTATTGTACTCCTTTCTTGGACATTCCTAAACGTAGTTAGACAGAGTGGCCTGACGTAAATTGCATGGCGTGTGGATAGTGTAGTCCAATGGTCCTTTTCAACTTTGTTTTAACTTCTCTGCATTGTCAAAGAGGCCCGACCTAACTCGTGAGAAAAAGAAGACAATTGACGATCTCTTCCACAATTTCATTGCCAAATAATATAGAAGTTCCATATACTTGATGCCCCCCCCCCTCCCCCAAAAAAATCTCTCTCTATAATAAATACATGGTCCAAAGTCAATGAATTTAAAATCCGCTAATCTCCCTCGATCTCCTATGTGACTTTTCACTCAAAATCGTTTTTTGTCTACACGCGTTTGTAAATTCTTGTTCCTGGGTCTTGCCAATCACACACAATGGGGAACCAACTTTGCAAAGGGTATGATATGGAATTGATAACCTTTTCAATGCCTTTGTTCAAGTCTCATGCGCTATTCCATTTTGTTTTTTCTAAACTGATCAAAAGTGAAAAGAGGACGAGCCTTTTGTTTTAGTTTAATTACGATTTTTCTCTTGGGGAATCTGCAGACTAAAATCGAGGTCGAAGAGAAGGCCAATAGGTTTCATTCATCACCAAGCTTCGCCTTCTCACATAGGGATAAGAACTGTGGGCGTGAATAATGATTGTAACTTCTCCACCAATTCAGACCTCTGCATCTCCATTGTGACTTGGAATATGAATGGCCAGGTGCAGTCAATGACTCAAATGCGTGAATTAATATCATTCTTTGTGCCAGCAATAGAAACTCACTTTAATTTGTTATGTTCGTCTGTGCCTTTTTGCTGTGAATTAGGTTTCATTTGAAGATTTAGCAGAGATGGTTGGGAGCAACCGCGAGTTCGATCTTCTAGTTGTTGGCTTGCAAGAGGCTCCGTGTCCACGAAACGAAGTTGCAAGTCTGCTGAAAGCAGCTCTGGCTGCAAGTCACATGTAAGAGATTGGCCACACGTGTTGCTTTCACACTTCCCGTTTCGCTTTCTTTCGTTTTGAAAATCTTAAGATTGAAAATAGACATCAAATCCTAATCCTTATCTGCTGTCATGACTTCTTGCAAGTACAGCCGTGTTTTCTAATGGCAACAGTGATTATATGGTGACAGCGGATTATAATAAGCTTCTCAGTCTCACACATCAACCTAGCTAGAGACTTCAATCAAGTATTATCCTTTCTCGCTTTGCCTGGCGCCGTTTTATTTTTTCCAGCCTACATATAAGAATGCCATTTTGGGGATTAGACTAATTACTCATTTACTCATAGATCATTAGTTGTCATGAATTATATGGAGTTATGAACATTTCACTCCGTTGTATTTGGGTCATCATGTCCATAATCAAGTAGTATAATTTGCTTCATCGAGACAATGAATTAATTAATTTTAGATTTAATGTATATCTGCTGTCAACTTAAACTACAAATGAATGAAAGACCGAGCTCAAACTTTGTTTTTAGTATTATTTATTTAAAAAACATCTTTTTCCCCATTCTGTCTGTGAACTAATTGGAGTTTTTCTCTCTTTTCCTTTTTTCTGAAACGAAGCATGATAGGTAAAGTTATCATGCAATCTTTGCAGTTGTACCTGTTTGGGCCCAAGAATGCAGGATCATTCATAAAAGGTGAGATTTTATGTCAAATTTTTTTCTTCTCTTATGGTTAGTCTTATAAGGCTACCCCTACTAAGTGTGATCATTTTTATCAAATGCAGAATTGAAGGTGGACAAACAATCTGTCGGGGGCTGTGGAGGAATAATTGGAAGAAAGAAAGGGGCTGTAGCAATCCGCATTAACTACAAAGGCATACGAATGGTGTTCATCTCTTGCCATCTCTCTGGTAATTAAAGATCTCCTTGGTTATGTAGGTGAAAGATCAATTATAACTTACCTATAGAACATAATTACTTTAACTGAAAATCATTTTTACATTGTCATTTATTTTTCACATTCCCAATTTTCACTTTATCAATGAGACTTTAAGTCTTCTTTAATTTTAAGCACATTCACATGTTCAAGGGCCATGTACGCGAGGAAATTTAGTTGAAGTGATAAATTGAATTGTACTGAGTAGTTTTCTTCTGCAGCTCATGCTCGCAATGTGGATGAAAGAAATTCTCAATGCAGGCACATATCACACTCCCTCTTCTCTAAGATCTGGAACCCATATGCCAGACCATCGCACATTACTGTTTGGTTAGGAGATCTAAACTACAGGCTTCGGGGGATTGATACATATCCAGCGAGAAATTTGATAGAGAAAGACTTTCACATGGTTAGTTCAACTATCACCTCTTCCTTCGGTGGCTTTCATAAGTCAGAATGAGTTTGCAACTTTAAATCTCACACATATATAGCTCCTTATATTCCATTAATTCAGCAGTTGCTTAGCAAAGATCAGCTCTTACAAGAGGCTAGACGAGGACAAATTTTCAATGGATTCTGCGAGGGGACATTGACATTCAAGCCAACATACAAGTATAATATAGGAAGTAGCAACTATGACACAAGTTACAAGGTGAGAACGTATAATGCTTTTCAATTCCTCCTCATCAACATGCCAAGCACGGTTAGATTATGTGTGATTCCTTGTAAGATGCAGTTCATATGGTTATAGCTAGACTACGTAATATATCTTCACCAAAAAAAAAAAAGACTACGTAATATTGAAATTCAAGCAACAACTAGCCTTTTAGTCAAAGAATGCACATGGTATATATAGAGCTTTTTTGGTGTGGTTTTAGTTGAGGCAATTTGCAGGCCTTTCTTTAATTAGAAGGATTCAGATTCATCGACCGGACAGGAGTATGCATATCCTAAATTAACCTTACTAGTGATATATCATAACATATATATGATTAACAAAAGAGTCATTATTTGGATATATTTGGATTGTATTGTTTTTTCAATTATTAATTTGAGATACATTAGACAGATAACAATATCAGAGTTAAGGCCGAATGATCAAAACGGATTTTTGACTGTTTTTCATTTTCTTTATTATCAGTAGTATATTTCTTTAGTGTTTTCTAAGTCCAAGATAAGAAATTAAGAAATACCTCTCTTGAAATTTAAGGATGTTTCTCTCGTACCCTTTCTTTTTGTGAGGGTATGGTATCCTTTAATAGTTAGTAGTTAATATTTGTTCATGTATTTCATTTACTTAAAATATAAATATAATTAATTATTTTTGAATTTATATTTCAATTAAATAGATAAATATTAATCACTAATTATTAATAGTACCAATACTCTTATAAAATTAAAGAGAATCGAAGGAATCCCCATATATATATATAGAGAGAGAGAGAAAGACACACACAATTCATTTTTTAGATCGAAGGAATCCCCATATATATATATATATATATATATAGAGAGAGAGAGAGAGAGAGAGAGAGAGAGAGAGAGAGAGAGGGAGAGAGAGAGAGAGAGACACACACACACACAATTCATTTTTTAGTTACTTAATATTTGATTGTGTTGATAAATCTACTTTTTGGGACTACCTCGTTAACATCAGAGTCAAATTAAATTTGCTGTATATTTGCTTTCCTTGCCAGAACATATTAAATCTCACATGAAAAAACAGGATACATATTAAATCATACAAGAAATCAGTTGTTAAAAATACTATTCTTAGAACTAATTAAGGTTGATTAAAAAAATCTATATGAGCCAGTTAAAAGAAATAATTCCAACTGTTAAATTATGTGTACATGTGTAAATGTGTGTTTAAAATAAGGAGCAACTAATTAATCTTTTGCCATGCATGTTGTTTTATTACAGGTGCGAGTACCAGCCTGGACAGATCGCATACTGTTCAAGATAGAAGATGCAGATAACATGGAAGCAACCCTACATTCGTACGAGTCGATGGACGAAATATACGGTTCTGATCATAAACCAGTAAAAGCACACCTCTGCTTTAGACTTCATCAAGTTCCAATTAAATCCAATTGTAGTGCACCCATCTAAATATATAGTTCTTCGCTTTCTTATTATTTCAGTTTCTATTACAATATTCATTCGTAAATTGTATTAATATATAGTTAGTCAGAAAAACAAAATAAAACAAAAAAGAAAGAGATACAAAGAAAATTAGTATGAATTTCTTTGTTGCTAGATTTTGCAAATTAAACTCACTGAAGTCCTTCGGTCGGTTTATTGAGTCATGACTCCTTCGCGAGTTATTCTGATTGGTTGGGCTATTACCTTTGGGGATTTCCAACTAAAGCCACCAATGTTGAAGTTGACCGATTTGCTGACCAAATTCCTTTTTATTTGGTCATTCATTAGTTTTGATTTTTTTTAAAAATAAAATCATTTGTTTTTTTTTTTTTGTTGGTTTCCTTCTTTTTTTTAATCTTCTAACCCGTTAAAGGAATTCTTCAAATAAATTCTTTGCATGCGGAGGAACGTTTAAGTTATTAGGTGAAGGTTTAAGATTGGTTTTATATTTCTAACGTACGTCTCTTCACGTAAGAACTCTTTGAACTTGAAGTGTGGATAATGCACAGGTCCACTTTATCATGTGTTGAAATTCAATTTTATTTTAGAAAAATAAGAGGCGAGAATACTTAATTATAGAGGCTTTAATACCATGTCAATAACTAACTCTCCCAAAAGTTTAAGTTATTAGACGAATGCTCAAGTTTGGTTTTATATCCCTAACAATTAATTATTAATAACTGTTCATAAAGCCAAATGTGTTTTAAAATAAACACTTATTTTGGTCTTTTAAAAATATACGTTATATTATATTAGTCGTCTATTTATAAATACATCAAATTAATTATTTAAATATATACTTGACATCAAATTGGTCCTTACATTTTACAATTATGTTTTCAAATTAGTTATTAAAATAACATTAAATTAGTTCTTAAAGAACAAAACTAATAACATTAATTATTATTAAAAAAATAAAACTAATGACATTAATTATCATTAAAAAATAAATTTTATGTCACATATTTCTAATGAGTTTTACGAGGGGACATTGATATTCAAGCCAACATATAAGTATAATATAGGAAGCAACAACTAAGTTATAAGATGAGTAATGCTTTTCAATTCATCATCAACATGCCATGCACGGTTAGATTATGTGTGATTCCTTGTCCAAATAAGATGTAGTTTACACATAGTTATATGCTAGGTAATTTTAAAATTCAAGCAACAGCTAGCCTTTTTTTTTTTTTTTTGGTTTTAGGAAGGTTCTATTAATAATAGAATTATGTGAGATTTAACCCCCCAGCACATAACCACATCTCTCATAAAGAAAAGGATAGATACTAATTAAGTTATGCTTAATCAATCAACAGGTAACCTTTTAGTCAAAGAATATAAATAGCGTATAATGCTCCACTCAGCTCGAGCCCTAATGCGGTCGAGTTTGTATTGATTAAATTTTTAAGTTTTGTGGGACCACATAATTTTAAATAAACAACATCTAAAATAAATAAAAAATGAAATAAAAAAAGTTACTTTCCTTGATAAGTAAGCGGTATATTGAAATTTTTTTATGTGTCTGTGTGGTGTTAGTTGAAGTAATTTAGGGAGCTTTACTTAATGGATTTAATTTCTATCAACTGTCATTGTAAAGTTTTTTTACATTATCATTCAATTATGTATTGCTAAATTATTAAAATAGTTAGACTTTCTAAATAATTATTATGATAGTCAACTCTTTTACTTATTTGACAACACATAATTAGATGATAGTGTAAAAATTTTTTACACTGACAGTAAATGAAAATTAAACACTTACATAATTAGAAAGATTCAGATTCATTAATTTTGCTTTAAATTCCTTGACTTGCAGTACATATAAAATCTCACATGAAAAAATAAGATCGTACATATTAAATCATACAATAAATTAATTATTGAAT
The DNA here is from genome assembly GCA_023212625.1 of Styphnolobium japonicum. Lineage (NCBI taxonomy): Eukaryota > Viridiplantae > Streptophyta > Magnoliopsida > Fabales > Fabaceae > Styphnolobium > Styphnolobium japonicum. The sequence goes on from JALBWW010000006.1 coordinate 29,163,491, forward strand.
ATACTATCCTTTTTTTTTTTTGAAAGAATTGAAAATACTATCCTAAGCACTAAGGTTGTTTTAAAAAAAATTCTATATAAGGCAATTAACTTAAAAGCTAATAATTCCAACTGTTAAATTATGTATGCATCTATATGTGTGTTTAAATCAACATTAATTAATTAATTTCTTGACGTGTATGTTGTTTCATTACAGATGTCAGATGTGAGTACTAGTCTGAGACTGAATAGATCGCATACTGGTCAGGATAGAAGGCACAACTAACATGGAAGCAACCCTACATTCGTACACGTTCATAGATGAAATACACGATTCCAATCATAAGCCAGTAAAGGTACACCTCTACTTAAACCATCGTCAAGTTTTAGGTTCGTAGGCTAAATTTATCAATTAACTTGTTTACATAAATTATATAAGTTAGATTTTAAAATTATTAATTCGTAAAATTATTAACTCATAAAATTATAAATAATTTTTTATTTTATTTAAAATTTTAAAAGTTAAACACTTAAAATAAAACTTGTTTCACTTAAAATGAAACACTCAAATACTTACAGCACGTTTAATTTATTTTTTATGTTTTTAATTAGATATATTTTTATTATAATTATAAAAATATCATTTTATTTTTAATTTTAAAATTTTATAAAAAAAATTGTGAAAATAATATTTTATAATGTTATTTTAAGTTATTTTCATAATTTTCTTTACAAATTTTTAAAAACAAAAAATATAATAAAACAAGATAATATATATATAATTATAATAAAAATATATCTAATTAAAAATAAAAAAATCAAATAAACTCTTATAACATGTTTGATTTATTTTTTATTTTCATTATCAGTTAAATGTATTTTTATTATAATTATAAAAATATTATATTATTTTCACTTTATTTTTTATTTTTAAAATATTATAAAAAATAATAGAAATAAAATTTTATTATTTTTACTATTTTTTTCATAAAATTTTAAAAATAAAAAACAAAATAATAACAAAATAATGTTTTTATAATTATAATAAAAATATATTTAACTAAAAAAAAAAACAAACCAAAGATACCCTTTAAATCCTTACACACAGCACCACACTCACACGGGCGCGCACACACAAAATCGCAGATTCGTTCTCACACCACACACAATACGGTCACAGCATTCTCACTCTTTCTTAAGTCAGCTTGTGGTATGCCTATGCCTATTGTCTGTCTTCAACGATGGAATTGAAGCCCATTCTCCACTTCATCTCCCTTCAATGACGAACCCCTCTCTAGACAAATTTCCTCCCTTTATTTTTTTGTTTTTCGTTTTTTTATTTTTTTTCCAATGAGAAAAAATAATAAAATTGAAGAAATAAAAAAAAAATCTATTTTATAAACTAGTCTATTTAAACTCATAAATTAATATAATGCGAGTTAAATTAACTATTTTATAACTCATTTAAAAATAAATAATCTTGAGATGTTTTATTTAACTTACAATCCGTCACAAACGAACCTAAATGAGTAGAGTTAACTTGTTTAATAACTTCATACTAAATTCAAAAGGAATATACCCATCTCATTGTGTACCTTAATATCTATAAGTATATAATTCTTCTTTTCTTAATTATTTCAGAATCTATTATAATATTCATTCGTAAATCGTATATTTGAATTATTAATGTATGATTAGTCAAAAACACACACACACGTAACAAAAGAAAAAATTAACAAAAAAATGAGACACAAAGAAAAGTGCCAATTTGTTGGTTGCTGGATTTTGCACTTGGCCGTACGATGGACTCACATAAGCCCTTTGGTCGGTTTATTTATTGAGTATTGACTACTTCGCGGGTTGCTCTGATTGGTTGAGTGATTACCTTGGATTAGTTCAAACTAAAGCCACCAATGCTGAAATTGACCTATTTGCCGACGAAATTTCAAATTTCATTTTATTTACAATTTGTTTTGGATTTTTTAATAAATATTTTGTTTTTCCTTTTCTTTTATCCCCCTTAATATTATAATAGTGTTAAATGATCTATCGTGTATTCTTCAAATAAATTCTTTGCATGTGCAATGGACGAAAATTGTGAATCTCATTCCCCGATCTGCTAGCTTGAGCATTTTGTCAAGCTCTATTATTGTTACTGAATTTAAGTAGAAATTATTAACCACCGTCCATAAGGCCGAATCCTTTTTTGTCATAGCCTGGCCAACGAAAGAATCTCTTCTTTCTCTTTGAAAAATAAAAAATCTCTCCTTTCTTTAATTTTTTATTTGAGCTTTGCTATCGTGCGCGGAAGCTTTACAATTATAATTACATAGAAATAAATACTGATAGAGACAAATATCATTGGACAAATCTGTGACGGACGCCAAATACTACAAGAGTCTAATTTTTATTTACTGTGAGTGTAAACAATTACTTAAAAAGTTTAACTATTTTAATTATTTGGCAACACATGATTAGATGATAGTGTAAAGAAACTTTATACTGATAGTGGATAGAAATTAAATCCAAACTAAGTTTAATTTTTATCTACTGTCAGTGTAAAGTTTCTTTACACTATCATCTAATTATGTGTTGTCAAATCAGTAAAAGAGTTGACTATCACAACAACTACCTAGAAAATCTAACTATTTTAATTATTTGACAACACATAATTGGATGACAATGTAAAGAAACTTTACATTAATAATAGATAGAAATTAAATCCAAACTACAAATGTATGTCGTGGTTTCTGTTGCGCCTGTGTACACATTGATTCAATGACAACTTGCAAATGGCTAAAATTAGATAAAGTTGAAGAGGGATTTTTTATAGAAATAATTCTCTGTATTTGGCTAAAATATTACCCGTAGCCTTGGACAGCTTTGGTTGAGGATGACTCCAAGCCCCATGTTTTATATAGTTTGGCTGAGGATGACTCCATCTAGTTACTCATTTTCCTTAGCTCCACTGTGGATTTCAATGCTGCCTCAAGATTAGCTATGATTCTATCACACACTTCCTCCATAACTACTGCCTTCCTAATCCTTACCTCCCAAACTTTTGAGGATTATTGCAGTAAAACAGTAAATTCTTTTCTTGGCCATCTCTCCTCCTTAGGCTCAAAGCTGAAGAAATATGATATAGGGACTCCAGAGTAAAATTAGAATTATCAACTTGCGTTGGTTTAAATAGAAGAAATTTGGTTATTTTAAATATTTTATTTCGAATTTAATCATTAAAACAGTGTGTATAGAAAAAACACTATTGGAAGGGGTTTTTGCTATACTCACCTGACCGTACTTTGTGATATTAATCTCTCACCTTTCAAGCTAGAGAATACCCTAGTTTACATAAAAAATAGAGTGAAATTGAAGTTTATTTTGTCAATGTGTAGGGCTATGCACTTAACCCATATTCTTTGTGTTACTTGGCACCTCTCCATTAGATGAAGTTCGGTTTCAGTTTTACTTCAACACGGTGGGCAGCTATTATTATCTAAAATCATAATGTGAGCTAGCTTTGTTCTCGTGTAAAGAACTTTGACTATGAATCTCGAAAGTATCATCTTGAACCTGTTAGGGATATTCAATTTTCACAAATTTCTCCAAATATAATTGTTCTCCTCTATCCCTTGTAATCTTGATTGATATATCGCATCCCTTGCCTCAAAAGTTTGTTCTATCGAGTGGCATTCCAACATTTAGCACCCGAAAGCAAAAGCTCTCCAACTTTCATATCTTCTCTAATGGTGATTCCTTGCCTAATCTTGGGTTTGAAGCCTTCTCCAATTTTTAGGTTTTTCTTATTCTTTCTGATTCTTCAAAAACAGTCATTTATAAACCTAACTTGTATTTAAGTGAAACATTAATATAGTTGAGTGAAAAACATTTTTTTTCTAGTTTATTTTGAAGTCACATATATGTTACTTGATTATTTAGAAATTTCACGATTTGATATTTTTTGTACAAATTATAAAGTTCATATAATTTTCTTTCAGATTCTACATGAAATGAAGAGTATAAACTGTAATTTTCACTTCTTTTTATTTTTCTTTTGCTACAAAATTAGTCCTAAGATTAAGTCTCTTTCTTTCTGATTTTAACTACATATTTTTACGTTAACTTAGTACATAATCTAAGATTCAAACTTAAATATTGAAGAGACAAAGATACCTCTTTAATTATTAGGACCACGCCCTTTCACTTTAAAGTCTAAAGGTTGTTTGTATTAATTTTTTTAGGAGTAGAAGTACTTTTTTCAAATGATAAAAGTATTTTTTTTAAAGGTTAAAGAGTTCAAATTTAAAAAAAGAACACTTTATGTGTTTTTTTGTTACACATAAAATACTTTTTTTAAAAGCTTGAACTCTTTAATTTTTTTAAAAAATATTTTTATTATTTCAAAAAAATACTTTTTCTCGTATAAAAACTAATACAAACGGCCCTAAACCGAGAATGTTAGCTTGGCTTCGCCCCCAACGCAATTAACGATAATAATAAAAAGAAATAACAAATAAAAACTCTTATCGCTTTCGTAAAGAAACTTTTGGCTTTGGGTTTGCGTTTGCGTTTGGGGTCTCCTTGAAGAGAAGGGAAGAGCGAACAAGGACGACCCCACACATACCTTGTAGTCTTTCCAAATGATAGGAATTATCGAAACCGCATTGGATTCGGTGATCTTTCGTCAAACCCCTTTGGGGTTATGACAAACATCTGATCAACGTTTTAGGTTTCTTTAAATTTGACTTTGAAATCGCGTGCAGTTCTAGTATTCCCTGTTCGCATTTATTGGTTTTTTATTTTTATTTTTTACTCTTGCTTGAGGATCCCTGCAAATGTCAATGATCTGGACTCCTCGTGTTTCCATTTGTTTTGAAAAATTCTTTGTTCCCGTACATTCCTTCGCATAACATACAGAAAACTTAATGTTGTTGTAGTTCTCTGCCTTGTGAATTAGATCATAAACTTTGCAAGAGAGAGAGAGAGACAGAGAGAGAGAGAGAATTACCTGTCTGTAATCCTTTCTTTTGATCGAATTGTTATCTGATTGGGTCTCTCTGCTTTCCCCATTTGGTAAGAGGTAAGTCACCGAGTTACTTCTCCACAACATGTTCTCTGCTTTTCTCCTTAGTCCATGAAGTTAATGGGTATGGTATATTGAGCTGGAAATATCCCTCTCTTCCGTATCTTTCTCTCCTTGGTTGTTTAATTTTGTAACTTACTTAGAGCTACAACCTCTGTCTCACATATGCAGCTTAAATTTCTTGGAACCCCCGTTACTGCAGAGAGTCCAGTGTATTTTTTAGATGTGCTTTCAAGTTCAACTGATGTCAAATGCACAACTTGTTGAATCGTAAAGAGATGTACTAGTCTCACTGCATTTGTTTTTTTGTTTCAGTTTCCTTGACCGCTTTGAAACCATTTGATTTGACGGTATTATCATTTTCTTCTTCGCCGCAGTTTCACTTGATTTGGTTTGATGGAATAGCTTATTTACATTTAGCATACCCATATCTCCAAAATTCAACATACCCTCACTCATTTCTTCCTTTACCCCTTTCAAAATTCAAATTATTGACCTTTTGTTTTTTCTTTTTGGTTTGGAGTTAATGGTAGCATTGGTGTCCGTGGCTCTTGTTTTGCAATTTCTTGAGCTGTGACCATGTATACTTCTGTGGATGTTTAATGTGCAGGAAGGAATTTAACATACTACGAACGGATAGCAATTTGACTTATGGGTTGGCTCAGCAAAATTTTTAAAGGCTCCGACCATAAAATTTCAGAAGGGCATTATCATGCGGATTATAATGAGGATTCAGATTATTACTTGCCATCAACTTCAGGGGTAACAAACTTCAGCACTCCTTAAAGACATTGATCCACCAGTGATTTTGCAAATGCTTCAAAAATTTTCTGAAGAGTGCAAAAATGCTACAGCTACTCTTTCTGTCTTGCATTCATTTAGAGAGTCATACTTGTCTTGCTCATCTCCCCGTCTAACATATTTTGATGGAAATTTGAATGCAGGAGGTTCAGTCCGAGAACGAGAATGAAGATATAGATCGTGCTATTGCACTATCTCTGGCAGAAGAAAATCAGAAAAGAAACAATGTAAATGGTGAGTTATGTAGCTCTCAAACATTATTGCACATAAGCATATTCTTGAAGGGACCACATGTATGCCAGTGCATTTGTTTGAATCTTTACAGTCAGAGGGACAGCTTGCTATGGACTAATGCAAAATGGAAAGTTCTAATACTTGTATCAATGTTGTCCTAGTTGTTGTTCCTGTTTTTCCATTGCTCCCTTCATCTTCATTTTGTAATTATGAGAAATTTGATATGAAATCTGTATCAAATCATTTGAGGAATGAAGTCAATTGCTTTCCATTAGAGATATAAAATAAATCATGAGCCTTCATCTAATAGCTTTATCTTTGAGGAGAATTGGTCCTTGAAATGGTATAGAGCCTTTATGACCAAGTGGTCAAGCATTCAATCCTTGCTTGCCGCCCCCATTCTTTTAAATAAAGTTGAATTTCAGCACAAGGTGGAATGGACTTATTTATTGTCGACGCTTCAAGCCCAAATGGTTCTTTCGTGAGCGGGCTTGTTAAAGATATAAAATCAATCATGGGCCTTCACCTAATAGCTTAAGCTTTTAGGAGAGTTCGTCCTTGACTATTGAATGTCTTGGTTAAATGCGAGAGTAAATGTTGTTGCTATGCTTTTCTTTGCACGAGTTTTATGCAGTTTGATATTTTATATTGTTAGCCTAGATAAGCTTGGCTTTCATTTATGTGCTCATTTCATTCTTGGTCACTGTGTTTGCAATCATTAAAAATTAAAATTGATTTGATTTGATTTAGAAATCAATTCCCATGTTTGGAACTCCTTATAAAAATATGATTTGAATTGATTTGCTAATTAATTTCCATGTTTGGAACACATTTAAATGAATTGAATTCATTTTAATAATTTCTTTATTACCCCTTACTTAAAATAGGTAAAATGGCTAAACTATTAAGAGAAAAATTGTCAATTCAAATAATTAAAACTAAAATAAAATAATCCAACCAAATTTGAGCGAATTTCTACATGTACACTATTGGATTGAGCACTTACCACTAGACCAAAAGTTATAGTTATTAGTCAAGGCACAACTTTTTGTACTTAAGTCTATCAGCAAGCGCCACAATTTGATCTGAATCCGACCTTACCTGTGCCTTGCCAAGGTAGGATCCTGGCCCTGCAACCAATAAGCCCCTTCCAAGCACCCGCCTCCAGTAGTCCGTGCCTTTCCGTGAATCGAACCTATAATTCGATCTGACTTCAGCCCCACTTGGGTCTTGCCAAGGCAAGATGTTGGCCTACAACCAACAATCCCCCTCTCAGCACCTTCCAGCAGTTCATTCCTTTCTAGGAATCGAACTTTTGACCATGGTTCGTATACCACTTGTTGGATCGAGCGTTTACCACAATACAAAAGCTATTTTTGTTAGTTAGGGCTTTTTCTACTAAAGTCCATCAGCAAGCGCCACCATTTGATTTGACTCCGATTCTACCCGAGCCTTGCCAAAGCAAGATGCTCGCTCATAACCAACATATACAACGAAAATGAGGAGGATTTCAAAATCAAATCAATTGCTATTTTATAACGTTCCAAACAAATGATTTCATTTATAAATAAAATCAATTCCCAGATTTTGTGGCTCCAAACGAACTCTACATTCTTGCAAGAATCTGGCATATCCTGGTATCTTTTTGAGGCATCTAGTGCAGGATGTTGTCCCAACATGGTGTCTATGTCTTCTCTTACAATGTTAAGGTACCTGTTGAATTAATGAACATCATATATTGAAGATACTTTTCAGCTGCGAGAGTAAAGAAAGCATCACTTTGGTTTTATCTTTACCCGAAACTGATACTCTATCTGGTCTTCTAAACTCTAAGTGTCCTTTGTTGCATTTTGTTCTTCAACCAGATATTATGGATGATATAGTCAATGGTTTTGTGATGTTATCCGATTTGCATTTAGTTTTTTTATAAAAGAAGAATTCTGTTTTGCCTATATCTTTTGGATTTCTCTTATATTATTATTGTCTCACTGTTTATTAACAATGGAAATTTCTGCCTATGCTCTCAAGGAGTGTTGAACATTAACCAATTATTTGCACAGATTTTTGGATCAATCCTTTTTAGATTTACGTACCTGTAATCTTGTCTAAATTGTGTTTTCCTTAAGATCAAATATATTAATGTAAAACATTAATAAGTTTTTCTGTCCATTTTATAGACTACAGTTCACAATTAGAAGAAGATGAACAACTTGCCAGAGCTATAGAAGAAAGCCTAAATTTGGAGTCTCCTCCAAGATATGGAAATGAAAATATGTACCGACCAGTTCCAGTGTATTTCCCAATGGGGTCCAGGTATGAATTCCTGATTCTATCAGTACTTACCTTGGCATATGCTGCCACTGCTTGATTGTCTGGAATTCTCTATTTTGATGTGTGTTATACCCCTTAGTTGGTCATTAACATATTTTCCTTGTAATTCCCACTTATTTGTGCTGTCCTATGACCTATCGGATTACTTGTTAACTGATATTGCTATGACTCATTAAGGCTATTTTTGGTAGGAAGGGGTTGATTGATCTACATCCTTTTCCCTCTTCAAACACTTTGTACCAAACATGTCATAATTTATACAGCCAAATACGTTAGTTGAGTGAGGATTGCTGCAATAGAACTAATTTACAGCCAAATATTAATTTATACATCTGGATCATAATGGGACGAATTTGCAAACAAATAACCATGGGTCCCTATGAATTAAGTTCCACATTGCAAAGAAGGGATATGATGAGGTCTTTAAATACTTGTAGGTATTTCTGGAGTCAAGGTAAGATAGCCGTCATTCCTTTCTCTCTATCTTTCTCAGGATCCATTGACACTAGTGTAAATCAAAATTAATTTTAAAGTTAAACCAATGGATATTTTTTTTGTAGGATGAGTATTTCACAAAATCCAATGTTGGGTTGAAAGTTTGCATTGCATCATGCATATCATGCTAAATGCTCATAAATAAATGGAGAAAACGTCTATCTAGAATTTTCATGTTTATTTTCAATTGCTGAAGAGATTATTCTCTTCGTTCAATTTACTATTACCTTATGATGTCAACTATACATGTGATGCAGACATAATTAAAGTTGTCTAGTTATTTACATAATAGGATTTGTGCTGGCTGCAATACTGAGATTGGTTATGGACGATATCTAAATTGCTTGAATACATTCTGGCATCCTGAATGCTTCCGCTGCCGCGCTTGCAACCTACCAATCTCTGATTATGAGGTGCAAGAATTTCCATTTACTGGCCAAATTGCTTATTTTCATGGTTTCATTAATGGTTCTTATTCCGTAATTATGGTTTTGTTGCTTTTACTTATATATATCCCTGCTTTTGTAGTTCTCCACATCTGGAAATTACCCTTACCACAAAACATGCTATAAGGATAGCTACCATCCAAAATGTGATGTCTGCAAGCACTTTGTAAGTATTTCCTCTCAACAGATTTTCTTTTCGTACTTATTATACCCATTACCCAATATGCACAACTTGGATTCCCTTTACTAAGTAATACTTAAAAATGGATGAGGAGAATGGAATATGCTATTCAGACTATAATCTTATTTGAGCTATATCTTATATCTATGCTAAATGCAAATGGAGGTATTACTATAGAGAATGACTGTTCATTGATTGGTTTCCTGTTCCTGACCTTGAATGTTTGGTGTGCCATTAATGTGGACTAACATTTTATAAATAATAATAATAATGTGGACAAACATGAAGCGTGTAGAACTTCATTTCTTCAGGGAATATTAGTGTTTTTTTCTGTCTTTCACATTCTTTTTCTTTCTTATGTTTTTACGCCTGCAGTTGGAGCAACTGGATGCATCATTTCCATTTGAATTAGAATTATACGCAATGACAATGTGCTTAATCTATTTCGTTCATTATTTTTCTCATGATCAGTTTCTCCTGTTCATGTGCTTTTTAAAGAGTCTTTGGAAGCAATGGTCATGTTGTAATGTGTGTCAATTCATATCGGTAACAGCAATACATTTAAATTGGTGCTTGAAGAATGCTTGCTCATAGGAATGATGGGCTGGTTTGGATGAGCTTCTAAAAAAAATATCTTTTTTTTAAAGATCTTTTATAAAAAGTAAAACCTATTTTATGTTTGGATGCAATATTTGAGAAGATCTTCTCTTGTGTTTGAACAGTTTTTTTATGTTATAAAAAAGGTCTTTTTTAGATGCACCAAAATCTAGCTAATAAAAGGCATGAAATGTGCTTTTTTTATATGCTTGTCACGTTAAATCACTGTCTAATCAGGATATGGAAGATGTTATGTTATCAAAGTTTGTGGTTCATGTTCTTGATGATGCTTTTGTTCTTACCTCAAATGATCATGGAAGTAGTAGGAGCTTCTAGCATCTCCTTGTTTCTTGGAACTTGTGGACATTAAGTATCTTAGTCATTCATGATTTTTGTAACTTTTCATATGTTAGCATTAAATAAAGACATGCTATTCAGTTTTCACCTTGACATCAGCTATATATATCATTGCCTGTTGCTGTTAATTTTTGGTAATATATATATCTTTTGACAGATTCCAACAAACCCTGCTGGTCTTATTGAATATAGGGCACATCCATTCTGGATCCAGAAATATTGCCCTTCACATGAACATGATAGTACTCCACGCTGTTGCAGCTGTGAGCGAATGGAGGTCAGTCTGAAAAAGTAATATGATCAGATATTATTTATAGGCTTCCCTAGGGAAAGGTGCATGACCTTGTATGATGAAAAGTGAAAAGAATGTAATGAAAAACTTCTCTCTTCATATGCAGCCACGAGAGACAGGATATATTGGCCTTAATGATGGCCGGAAGCTCTGCTTAGAGTGTCTGGACTCTTCTATCATGGATACTAACGAATGCCAACCCCTTTATACCGATATACAAAATTTTTATGAAAGTCTACATATGAAACTGGACCAGCAAATTCCACTACTCTTGGTTGAAAGACAAGCACTGAATGAAGCAAGAGAGGGGGAGAAGAATGTAAGGGAAAATGCATATTCACCAGCTTGCTGCAGTAAATATAATACCTGATAATTTTATCGTAATGACATTCAGCTGTTGGACATACAAGGAACCAGTTTTCTGGTGTTTGGCATTATCCGCACAACTAATACTGAAAATCAAATAATGTTTTTTGTTATTGACAGCATTGAGAATACTTCCTCTGACTAAGTTTTCCTCTATGAGATATTTTAAGCACATACTATGTCAAATAAATAATTCTGTTTGACGTGTGCGATATAGTAAATTAATGTGCAAAAGGAAACAAACAAGTACATCAATGTTTGGAAGTCAACACTTGCAATAAATAAGTCTGTTCAAGTTCATATGCTTTCAAATGTGAAGCTTCGGTTCATAATTTGTTCATGATTAATACAAGTGCTTTTCCTTTTCCTTATTTGTTTCTTTATCTTGGCCAGGGCCACTATCACATGCCTGAGACCAGAGGACTCTGCCTCTCAGAGGAACAGACTATCAGCACTGTAAGATTTCCTTTTATGTTATGTTTTGGTGATTTTTTTCCTTATTTTTTTATGATTAAATGATGGAATTTGTTAAGAACCTCAAGTAATTAGCTATTTATGGTACATTGCATTTAAACGTGATCAGATCTCGAGGCGACCAAGACTTGGGACAGGAAATAGAGCAATAGACATGCGAACACAACCCTACAAACTGACTCGACGCTGTGATGTGACAGCAATTCTCATTTTATTTGGTCTTCCAAGGTAATAATTTAATGCTTTTGCTTTTACAACTTGTATCAGTTGGAGACAATCTCAATGCTTTTGAGCAGATAAATCATTGAATATTCACAAATCTGAAAGACAACCGGAAGAATTCCTAAAGAAGAAAATAACAGTTTGCAAGAGAAAAGTTGCAGAGACTCAAGAGAATATTATAATTTATATGTTAGATAAGAGCAGTGTGTTTTACATGGTCAACAATTTATATTAGGGAACTTGATCTAAGGAAGTCCAAAATTGAATGGCCAAATAAAAAATAAAGAAGTTAAAAGATGCTAAGTTGTAACTTAATTTTCTTCCTTCTGGTACCGTGGGTTAAACAATTTTTATTAATTCACTCTTCCTACTTAATGAAAAAGACCTTCGTGTTCTTTTGGAATTAGAAATGGAAGTTGATTGAGAAAAGTAATATGGCAGCCAACCATGCGTTGCCTTGTTGATATTGAAGTATATTATATTTCTCATATGGATGCAAGATTCTCTAATGTTTGTTTGCATGCTTTTACAAGTGTCCTGACTTTCAGAATAGATCAGTTGACCTTTTTTATTAGAGCAGGAAATTTTTTTTCTCAGCAGGGTTTTAGTTCTCATCGTTTGGTTGGCTGAATCATTTTATGCATGAATGCAATTCTGTTTTTTTACAGGTTGCTTACTGGATCGATCCTAGCTCATGAGATGATGCATGCATGGCTACGGCTTAAAGGTACTATTTCGTTATAGGGAATTTATTCAGTTGGGGTTCATCTAGAAATTCTTTGCATTTGGAGTGTACGTTTTCTTGGTTACAGCATGTGAACTGTTTATTCATTTTAATGTTTGAGATATTTTCACCTAATATTAAACCAATGTTATTTCATTGGGGTTGTCTCTCGATATGAGTTTTATGCTATCTGCTGTATATATGAAGGTTATCGGACTCTAAGTCAAGATGTTGAAGAAGGTATCTGTCAGGTTTTGGCTCATATGTGGTTGGAGTCTGAGCTCTCTTCTGCATCAGGCAGCAACTTTGTATCAGCCTCGTCCTCCTCTGCATCCAATGCATCTAGAAAAGGTAAAAGACCTCATTTTGAGAGGAAGCTTGGGGAGTTCTTCAAGCACCAGATTGAATCAGACATTTCTCCTGTTTATGGAGATGGATTTAGGGCAGGTCAACAAGCAGTGCGCAAGTATGGTCTACAAAAGACCCTTCACCATATATGGATGACGGGGAGTTTTCCATTTTGAAGTATAGAGACCCCCGATTTACATATTGCTTCTCATTCTTTCTAGAGATAAAGCCTTGCCTGTTATTAGAAATAGAGGCTAAGGCACTTGGGCATTAGCTTTGACAAATTGGTGATTTTTTTGTACTTGTAATTAGTTGATACCTTGTGGATTTATTGATTAAATTCATATGATTATAATTTTAAAATAATGCAAAACCATCCCTATAGTTTCATTCCAAATAAAGATCAAATTCAGTTAATAGGGACCATTTTGCATGGTTTGAAAATTATAGGAACTTTTTTTTATATAATTTTAAACTATAGAGATTAAATTAAATTTGAAATGAAAGTATGGGACCAAATGAGTAATTTATCCGTTTTTTTTTTAATCTTTTGTTTAATCACACTGGTAGTGTTGTATCACCCCCTCTGCTACCCCCAAGAAAAAACAAACACTTTCCTAGCATCTAGTAAATTAATTCCGAATTTCAAGGGGAATCGGATCATGATAGTGTTTTTAGGTCAGTATGATGTCTACACCTTTTTCAGCTAGCTATGTGTTTCAGTGTATACTTTAAGCTTTATTTAGATAATCAGAAATCAGGAGGCCATCGTGTAAAAGGAATAATAATTGGTATAAACAGATGCAGGGCATAAAGCTGATGGGTTGAAGAGCAGGAAGAAAGGAGGTTAAAATGAGGAATGTAGACATTAGATCTAGAACAGAGAGAGTGAAAAGGTCCAGATGGATTCATCGTAGGTTGTGGCTAGCCGGTAGAAGCCATTGTTGACGATTATACCATTTTCCCTGTTGACAGTGATCAACTAATATATGTTCCTCTTGGAACAACGCTCTGCTAAGTTGCATCTGGTTCCTAGTATATTCTTTTTTTCTACTTTTAAAATATTTTTGGGCCACATCTGCTTCGTAATTTCCCTCGTTTTTTTTTTTTTTGGCTAAGAAAAACTACTGCATTAAAGAACCATTTACATTTGTACATAAAAGCGTATTATATATACTGGCCATGTTTTGCAGCAAATGAATTACTAAAGCAATAGAAGTGTACATTGCCATGTCAGTTAGCTGAAGCGCTCTATCATTTCACCTCTCCATGCTTATACTGTTATTAACGCTGGGTGGTATTCTTTTGTCCAAATCATTAATCCTTGCTAAAGACTAGCTTATGTATTTTTAATAAGCTAAAGACTACCTCTGCCATCGTCGGTCTCCTTGCTGGTTCCTGGATCAAGCAGGCTAGACTCAGTTTAACTCGCTGGAGAGCACATACTTTCCCACTGTTTCCAGTAAGGCTAGGATCAATGAACAAACTCAGCTTCTCTTCTGCATTCTCCTTACCAATGAGATTTACTATGACTGCAGAAAGCATTACTTCTCTTCCATCTTGTACGGTAATAGAATCTTTTCCCGTGATCAATTCCAACATCACCACTCCAAAGGCGTAGACATCCATTTTGGGAGTGACTATCCCTGCCTCCAGATACTCCGGGGCCATATAACCCCTAGTTCCCATGACATGTGATGTGGGAGAACCGGAGGTTATTTTCCTTTCTGATTCTTCAGCAAGAGAAAAATTTGCTATCTTGGCCCTTAGATCCTTGTTTAGTAGAATGTTGCCAGTGTTTATGTCCTTGTGCACATAGCAAGGTTCTGTGAAGTTGTGAAGATACTGAAGTCCATTGGCAATATCCAGAGCAATCTGGATCCTCTTTGCCCAACTCTGGTGCTCCGTGGACCTGTTTTTACCAAGCCATTCTCTTAAAGAGCCATTTTCCATATACTCAAAAACAAGACAGAAGCAGCCATCGTCTTTACAGTATCCTTGCAACTTTATCAGGTTGAAATGATTGATCTTTTTCAGCAATTTGACTTCCTTGGACGCATCTGCTCTCATTTTTTTCACAGCAAAGATGTCCCTGCCATTTCCAAATACCCTACGAAAGACAGAACCTTTTATTCTATTCTTTGAACTAAAGTTTTCAGTCGCCTCCTTTATTTCCTCAAACCTGTACACTTTGCATAGATGCTCAATGCTTGCTATCTCCTCACGGATATCTTCTGAAGACACCCTCTTTGTTTTACCTTTTGTACCTCGCTTAAAGAACCTTGCTGATCTCTTTCTGAACAGAAACACCGCATATAAAATGACGCAGAGAACCAGCATGGAGCCCCCTGTGGTGGCAACAGCAACGTGGAGTATTCTCTTTGACTTATGCTTTTTGGAACTGTAAACAAGAGGAGGTGAAGTGGTTGGTGGATCGTTAGCAAGTATGGCCGTTAAACTCACTGGCTCACTTGGCAAAGGAATCAGAACAGTTGTGAATGGAAAAAGAGTTTGCGTTTGTGTGGAAAAACCATTGGCATCAAGTAAATTACCTACTGTGGCATTGAATCTTGTAGCAATATTATAAATATTATCACCCCAGTTCACTGAGTAAGTCAGTAAATACTTGGTGCCATTCCTGGTTTGATGCCCTGTAGGACAAGCACATCTGAGTGGCACGTGCAATTCCATGCCAGGATGCAAATCAAGTTCCCCATATGGATTGGCACGCATGAGAGAATCACAAGTGGTCGACCCCTGATACGTATTATTTGCTACTGTGAAATACGTTGGGTATGCGCCAAATATATATTTGGTTTCAGCTTGGTAATAGTCCCTGGTAAGACATGAACAGTTCACGGGGACAATTACCTCTTTGCCAGTTGGGAACACTGTGAGCACAGTGGCATCATTGATTCTTGCGAGCTCTTCTGGGTTTGATGATGTGAGGTTGGAAATTGCAGGGATGGAGTTGTAAGGAGGTTGGGATTTGAAGATGAGGAAGGCCATGCAGGATTTTTGGATGCCATTGCAGGTGTAAAGGAAGGCTGGAGAAGGCCCCATTCCATCGTCGTCCTTACTGCTGAGTATTGAATTTCCAGAGTAATTCTGCTGTGCCCTGGCATTTGAAGATAGAAGAAAGCTTTGTGTGAAGGGAACGAGAAGAAACACAAGCTGATCCATAGTGAGATTACTTTCCTGATGAAAGATGACTAGTGGCTAGATCGAAAAGTGAGAACATTGGAGTGCATGATAATTTAAGATACTTAACACATACACTAGCATTATTATAGCAGAATAACGCGTGGAAGATTTAAAAAATAATAAAGAAATTCATAATGTTGAATTTTGCTGACCAAGTCGAAGTAATCTTCATTGGAAAATGATAAATGCTACTAAACCTATATGGTAAAATTGCTACGAATGAGACGTGGAACAAATCCAGCTGTACACTTTTTCTTAGCTTGGGTCCCACAATCCTGATAATTCATTGCAGAGCTATAGTGCCTCATCATGTGTTCCTTTCGTAGAGCGGTTTTTTCGTAGTACGTGGCATTACTGATCTTCATTATATTACAGAAACCAACTACCTGGCACGCAGTTTCGCGTAACTTAGTTCGTTAGGCGATTTTGGAGATGGATTACATAATTGTGATTATATTTAATTGACCCAGTTTTGGCGTTACATCATATTACGTTATGTTATGATGTAAACTCTTAGAAATGAGGATGGAGAAGAATATGGAATTTCTTTTTATACACGGAATGTATAAATTAAAATATGGCTGCTTGGGAAGAGGAGCTTAACTTATTTAATAAGAAATATTTGATATTAATATTAAATATGAGATTCCATTTGATTTTTAACAAGTACATATTTATTTTTTCTTCTTTTCTCTCTTCTCTTCTTTCTTATGAGCTTCTTCAAAAGTTATCCTTAAATCTCACCTTAATAGTGGGCCTTTATTGACTCCAGCGAAATTAATACCAAATAAAAAAATATGGCCACTTGAATGGTTCTTCGGCTTGTCAAGAAATTGGTGTCACTACATTTTTGTTCTCAACCTGTCGAGCCTCACGCGGCTTATCTTATTAATCGGACTGTGCTGTACTTTTTCAAGACCAAATGATTAACTGATTATGATTTAGCCTCTACTAAACCATGGGTCACCGTCAAAGATGCTGCTGCTTCTACTGCCTGCTCTGTTGTGACTCCATTTGGACACCGTAATATTTTGTACTAAACCCAAACAGGGAGGGAATTGGTCAGATATTTAATAACTAACGAGGTTCATGAACAAACCCCAGTTTTACTTAAACGTCAGTTACTTTAATTTTAAAAATAAAAGAGTTTAAATTTAGGATTTAATATTGATCTAGAGTTTTACAATATTATTTAACTATGTGATAACACATTATTATTTAATAAGTTGACTCATTTCGTCCCCATATCAGGTCATTAACTTCCTTTATAACAAAAATACAATATTTAGATTCGGGTTAAAGAAAAAAGAATTTGACTTTTGCTCTAAATTGGTCAGAATTGTATGCCTTCGTAAGCCTTATATATAATATCGAATTTGGATCCATATATATCATATGATCTTAAATATTGTGAAAATATCCCACCAAAAAACATATATATTGTGAAAATAACATTATTTTAAGATCCTTGTCGACCCTCATGTAGTTAAATTCTTAAAACTTAAATTTCATTTTGGATGATGGCAAATTACCCCCAAGTTTAATTGTGTGGCTTGTACTAATAATCAATTTGGAGATGTAAATTACCTTATATCACATGAAAAGGTGACATTATATTTCCAGATTCTCAAAACTTGAATTGATTGGACTTTAAAGATCAAATATGAAACTAAAAAGAAAATCGCGTAAAGAATCATCTTTCCAAATCAAAATACAAATTATTGAAAATCCAACTTTTCTAAAAGATACCGATGCTTCAAATTTGATAGATAGACAAAAATAATCATATGATTGTACATCCATTTAAACAACGAATGGCACCATTGCTGACTTCTAGAAGAAAAATAAAATTATATCTATCCTAAAGAAATAACTCAAGTGGTAAGTAAAGTTAATTTTAACAGTTGAGAAGATTTTATAATATTAAAAGTTCGAGTTCAAATTGATAAAAATACACTTGTAAAAATTGACAACTTTAATTTTTCGAACGAAATTAGTGATATATTTCATAAAAGATGCCAAGCTCCAAAAAATCATTTACTAGCCATGTGAAAAGAATCCAACTGTTAAAAATTAGATAAATGGCGTCTTCAAGAAAATCAACGGATAATACATAGCCTGTACATCCGGCCATTTCAATTGCTTTAACTAGCTAATACACTAACTAGCTAGCAGGCATAAATGGTTAAAGAAGAAACTGGATGCATATGCCCAAGCATTTGTAATTTCGGTATACTAGAAAAACCAATAGCAGACACAGGCTATGATCAGTGACCATCCAGAATATATTAAAGTAAAAAGGCAACATTTATACTAATATATAAAAATTAAAAATATTAAATATTAAATGTGTTTTATATATATGTAACAATATGTAATTATTAAAAACATTTAGAAAAATTGTACCAAAAAAACATTTATAAATTATAATTTCTCATTACATGACTTTATATTTTTAAAATTAGTGTTAATTTTATTTGTATAAAAAAATTATATTACTAACACATTAAAAACAAGTATAATCATACAATTGGAGTTGGAGGAGTTCCTAGTCTTCCACTATAACTTCTGTGTTTTATTTTATGTCAGTTGCAAAACAAAGTTTAGGTGTTTAATTTCAATTAAAAAATTGGAGAGAAAACCTAAATAGTTAGGGACATCATATGCTTAAACTCATAAAAATCAAGGAATCCACTGCCATCAAGATTCAAGGCTCGAATCATGACTGCACACTCGCCGTGGGATTTCACGTCTCCTAATTGAAGCAACATCTGGCTGCTGAAGCTTGGGAGTTATACACCCACAGCCTTTTTCAAAACCTCTTAACACCCGGCCGAAGGCATCTCGGAGAACATCGTCCAACTCATGATTGTCTTTTTTCTTTAATAGGATCGACGAGAAACCATAGTATCAAGGGATATTGGATACATCAAGTCGATTTTGGATTGAATTATAATAGGTGAATAAAAATAAATCATTAATTTATTGATAAATTATTAAAAATTTATTAACATTATTTAACTCATCCTCTATATTTTAATAGATAAATTATTCAACTCACTTATTTAAAATTATTTTTTTAAAAAAATCTCTCTTGTGTAAATAACATACACACATATATATATATAGAAGAAGTTTTTTCAATATTTTTTTTTGTGAAGGTACCAATACCCCTTCACAGAAGAGAAAATTAATGTTGAAAATCTTGAGTGCTCAAGCCCTTGAGCACTCCAGTATTTGATAACACATTTTTAATAATTAGTGGTTAATATTTACTTATTTATTTCACTTACTTTTGAAATATAAATATAAAAAATTATTTTTATATTTACATTTTAAATATAAAAAATTATTTTTATATTTACATTTTAAATAAGTTAAACATGTTACTAAATATTAACCACTAATTATTAATAATGTTAGTATCTTTATAAAAACAAATCATACTAAAGGAATCTCTCTTTCTCTCTCTCCATATATATATATATATATATATATATATATATATATATATATATATATATATATATATATATATATATATATATATATATATATGGAATCGTGAATAACCTAAGTTAATAAGTTTGCTTTGTTTAAATTTTCTTCTCACATCAACCGTATTTTCAAAAAATAGGAAAATAGTTAGGGTGGGTCTCGCCTATATGGGTGATATGGCATTTTTTAAAGGTTAAACATGTCATTAAATATTCAATAGATATTTTGCTTAGTCCGTTAATCATTCATTAATTAAAATTGACATAATCCATCTAATACATTAAATCTATTTTTATATTTGTTTTTTATATTTGTATGAATTGAATTAAATTTAGATATAAATAGATTAGATGAATGATCGATTAATTAGTTCAATTGTAACCCTAGTCTTAACCCAAAGCATTTTAAATTCATGGTTTTTCCATTTATATTGTACTCGATTAGCTTATTCCTTTCTATGAACTTTTTCACTAATACTATCTCAAACTTAAATTATCAACATCCATCCACCAACTTTGCTTTGGTCTTTTTGGTTACTTTAAATATTTTGTCATAAGTTTGATATTTAAGATGGTGTATATAAAAAAAAACGCAGTTAGAAGAAGTCTCTTCTTCACAAACCTAACCGTATTTCCGTAAGATTAATATTATTTTTCAGATAATGATATATCATGGTTTATTAAAAAAAAAATTATCAACAGTATCAACAGCCATCATCCGAGTCAAAAGTCATTGATTATCCTCTTTGCCACGTCACGGTCACGGATGGAAAATAATCCATGAGTTCCTAGCTTGAAATTTTGGGATCTTTGTCAACGTGCAAGTGATCAAAAACATGTTTGAGTTTGTCATCTTGTTTTGTGCTGTACATGTTGGATGGTCTAATCAGGGGAGTGTAGTGTCAGCAGCTGGCAGTGATTTGGGAGTGGGACGAATTATTGGAAAGCTCAACTTGAAGAAGTTCTTGTTAGAGAAGAACCGTTTGGAGGACTCCGTAGGTCTGGGAAGGTAAGAGAAGCTAAATGTTTTTTGTCAGCTGTTAGTTAGAGGTTCCCTTCCTGATAATTTACATACTATACCTTAATTCACCCCTGTTCAATTGCTGGCAATGTGGATGATACTTTCAAATTAAGGAATGAGATGCTGGAGTGGGGGGTTATTCCAAATATGTGAAATGTAATGAAATCAGGAAATATTCAGACCCGGGCTTTTCAATAAACTTCACCTGAAGGGCTTGGCTCCCAATGTTACCTATAATTTACCGACGGATGGGTACGGTAGAACTGGACCAACCGATAATGTTGCTGAAGCCTCTAAATTCAGAGAAAAGATGACAAAAGAAGGGATCTCTCCATCGCATGCTCTACCGTGATCATTGATCTCCCAGTACCTGTCTCTGATCCTTTTGGATTAAATTATTCTGGCTGGTGTGGATGCAAACTTTATATGATAATTTAATTCATTAATTTGCTAAATGCAACCTTTATATGATTGGAAATTATACATCAGAAGTCATGATTTGATGCATCAATTACAAAGCAAATTTGTCCTATAAGGGTCATTTTTTTTATAGGAATGATCTGAAGTTTGGTAATGGCGTTGTGCCCTCACATATCTGTCCAAATGCACCGTATATGAAATTCTGGAGTTTCAACTTTGGCTAGATGTACTTGAAAGTTTGGATTAAATTCAAGTCACCAAATAATGTGCACTGCGTATTATAGCATTATTCACATTTCTTTTTAGCTAGAATATTACGCTAATGAATGTTCTTATATTGATTTAGTATACAATCTGTTGAATTCATCATAGAAAGATACCAGTCAGGTCTCCAATATGTTAATAACGAGGTGGCTCTGAAAAGTTGTGAAGCTAAACGTTTGGTTGACCGGTCTGACCGGTAACCACATCAAATATTGTTGCTCCAAGAGGCAAACTGTATTAACGTCGATCTTTTTATTGTTTTTCAAACCTTAGAATATAATCTGATTGTTAAAGCATGACTTCATTTTACTTGGATTTCTATTGCTGCTGCAATGGTATAGCTGATTTCCCATTTTGAACGTGTATGGTTCTTTCATTTTTCCTTGGTGATTATCAAGTGTTGAAAATGAAATTAACAGAACGACTTTTTGCAAGAGAAGCAGATATGCCAACTTACAAACTTCAACAATGGCACAAATATAGATGCTGACTCGTTTGTTAATTACTTTTCTTTTTCTAGACTAGTAATTAAATACATATCTTGCTCAGTTTCAACATTGATCAATTCAGAAGTTTGGCTATGGCTGCAAATCCGATGTTCAATGAAACACTGCTGCAGTTGCAATGGCATTAGGATGTAGAAGCAGGAGTTATTGTCACGGAGAGACATGATGATGCATAATATCTCTATTTACTTAAGTATGGACAAGTTTAATAGGTCGATTTGTTGATGTCATAGTTATGGGAATGAAATCTTAATGAACAAGTTTCCATTTGCTTCCGGAAGTCCTCTGTAACACTGTTGCTTCTTTTGTAGATGTCTTGTTGGCAGAATTTAAAGTGCAGACCTCTTAATTTTTCTCTTCTAAGTTCTAACTGATTTCTCAAACAACCAAACGAATTTTGAGAGACCAAATATATTTCCCCATTGTTGGCTTTGTCAATTGAAGTTATCTAACGCATTTGCTAATCTGCAGTTACTTACTGTCATTTCTAAAGTTGCCTGTATGCATACTGTTCATGTCCGGTCTCTTCTAGGTAAGCTCCAACGCGAATGTTGCTCTCTTCCGGCGTGGATGATGTGTTCTTCAAGGTGGGGTGAATACCTACAAAGGCAATCTGACGCTCAAGTTAACTTCTGTGAATTTATATGAGAAAAGATGGGTTCCTCTCTTATATAAGGATGCTGGAAAATGAGAGATAAGATATTGTTGAAGTGACCTTCCTCAAGATTAGGTCTCTTACTTCAACGTGATTGAAAGGATTGTGGAGTTAATATCCTAATACGTTGACCTGCTCCTCTACATGATTTTTATTCGAGAATGAACTGGCCTAGCTATAACCTTACTCAATTTCGAAGGAACAATGATGAAGATCATACCATACCAATATCATGTTTAGTTATTTTGAGTTGCATCCGAAAGTTACATTTTAGTTGCATAACTAGATCACTAATGAAAGTAGAGTCTTAGCAAGAAAAACTCTAATGTGGAACCACTAACTGATGAAGTATTCTTCTGTCAAAAAAAAAAAACTGATGAAGTATTTTTTTATCAAATTATTATTATTATTGTACTTAGATTTCGTCCTTTCGGAATTTGTTCATATTCTTATATATCAATACATAGTGAGTGCCACCTTATACATCAATACATTGTAACATTATTTCTGACTTGATCATTTTAAGAAATCTCCAGCGTTATTATTAATCTTTGAAGCAAAATAATGAATAGGACAAAAGAATCTGCCCTCAAGTCAAGAGGACACTGTGTAAGCTTAACGTTTTACTTGCTGACAAGAATATGCGCTCTCCCGGTTACGGGCTCTTAATCTTTGTGATGACAAAATATATGTTTCTTCGTATCTTTTCCAAGCAGAAATGCGCAAAAACTAGAAGAAAAAAAAAGTTTCCGCTTTTGATATGCCTTAATTTTTTTTCTTTTAATGAGATTCTTGATAATGAATAATGGGGACTTGATGAAATCAGAGACGTCTCATAACGCACGTTTTAAGAATCATCTAAGTTGAAGAATTTCAAACAAGGCTTTGGATTTACTCTTTTTCGTTTCTTTTCTTTCTTTCTTTTTTTCCATCCATTTCTTCTCCTTTTTAGCTTTGAAGGTTAGCTGTTTGCTCAAACTGTGTGGACCCATACTACATGATTTTGTTCACGTTTGTCATAAAATATATTTTTATTTCCTGTTGGATTAGATAGTATTTCTTTTTATATTAGTGAAATTACAAGAGAAATTACCTATTTAAAATTTAATATCGAGTTTGTTACTTTTTTAAAAAATTGTTTTCTTTTCTTTTTATGAAATTAGATATTGATAAATTGATGAAAATAAATAAACTCTTTATCACATCACATAAATAAGTTTAAGTGGCAAGTCATTTTATTTGCTGAATTAGTACGAACTGCTTTTGCCAAATAAAAGGGCCACTGAGAAATACGATTCCAAAAGCAAAAGGTGCCTTGTAGCACAGATTGAAATGTCATTGTAAACAATGACACTGCCATTGATAAGCATACATAATAGCAAACTTTAATACCAAGTCTTTAATAACTATACTTTAATTAATGTGGTTCTCGAATTGGTGCCTTCGATATTTGGCAAAAGTAGGTGGTTCTCCATGTGCAAAGGAAGATGCAATCAAGTAATTCACAAAATGAAAATAAAAGAAAGACTATATATACCAGGACCATTCTCAAATTTTGGGCTTGAGATTTACCCAAATTTATTGTATTAGAATCTGGGCTCTAAAACCAGTATTTCAAAACATATCTATATATATATATATTATTCTATGATGCGCTTTATATATTAAAAAGTACAGTAAATTCATACAATAAATATAAATATGATAAATTCATTAATTGTATATTATTTAATACATATTTGGGCTAAGGCAAGCTTTTGTTGATTTTTTAAAAAAGTCCGACCCCGGCCAAGATTTTAAGGGCTTTATAATCCGCTCAAATTTGTTGACCAATGATTCGGTCCATGAGAAAGATCTTTGATTATGATGTGTATAGTTTATTCAGAATTATTTATTATAATAAATATTTATAAATTATTTTTATTTTATTTGAATAAATTTATTAAAATAGTTTATAAAACTCTTATAAGTTGTTTTGAGTTTATTTTTATAAGCAAAAAATTTTAACTTATAAAAATAAGTCTTTATAGAAACTAAAAATAACTTAGATGTTAATTATTTTTATAATAATTTTTTAAAAAATTAAATTTAAGAAATTAACACAATTTATAGCATATCTCTTAAATAAATTATACTTATTTGATGAAAAATGATTTTCAAAATATTTATCTAAATTATATTTAATTTATTTTAGACCGCACTTATGACAGTGAAACTTATTAAATAAGTTTTACTCAAATAAATACTTATATATAAGTTATTTATTCAAATGAAGGCAAAGTAAAGGCAATTTTTTTTAGCCTAAAAATGCTATGTTATAAAGTTAATGGATGACTGTGTAAAAATTAGACTGGGTAAATAATTATTATTCATGTTATAAATGATAGTTTACAAATTTTTTAGTACCTTGTGATAGATTTAAGAACATGATTTTTCATGAAAGTGTATCTTATTAAGATATAACTTTTTATGAAAAAGTGTCTCAGTTGAGACATAACTTTTCATGAAAATGTGTCTTAATTGGGACATGAATTTTCATGAAATGGTATTTCAATAGAGATATGACTTTTCATGAGAGTGTCCTCATAGAAACATTACTTGTCATGAAAGAGTGTCTTTATACAAACATGACTATTCATCAAAGTGTGTCTTTATAGGAATATGAGTTTTCATCAAAGTATGTCATCATAAAGACATGAGTTTTCATCAAATCGTGTCTTAAATAAGACAAAAAATTTGGTGAAAGTATGCCTTCTGATGAAATATATCTCTTTGATGTTGATAACTTCTTCTTATAAAAATATGACTTTTCATAAAAATGTGCCTTTAATTGAAATATATTTCTTTGATGATGTCTCTTAATCATCTATAAATAATATAACCCTATTGATAAAAATATCTAATTCTAAAACATAAGAATAAGAGATTAAAAATTCCTTCAATATTGTTAATTACAGAATTCACATGGATTCATTGTATCTTACTAGCTTTGTGGGGGTGAGAACAAATAACTCTAAAAAACCAAACGTTTCATCGTGCTTTGAAATCTACAGTTTAATTTCATTTATGTCTATCCATCAATTATTTCCAACAATTCATGCAATTGTAGAACTTTTAACTTCTAGTCTTCGACCATCTGGAATTAGATTTCCCTTTGAGTGCAAATGGAGATTTAAAAAAATGGATCAGGATTCTTTCAAACCTTGAGGATTAACAGGTTCTCGGACGAACGAGTTGGAATATGACTACAGTCCGAATATTTATCTTACACGCGGGTTCCTAACTAGAATTTTTAATACATTAACCGTAATATCAGTATGCTTTCTACCTTTCTGTAAAGTGGCTTAGCAATCAATGATTTTCATAGAGTGAAGAAGGAACAACCAATGGGATCAAGTTTTGTCCCATTTTATATCATAAAACAGTTAATTACGAGGTTATTAGTTCTTAACAAGTTAATACTATTTTTTATAAGAAGAGAAGATGTCGATTTAACGATGATAGTAATATATTTTTTGACAGAAGATCTTCCACGACAATCACTTTAATCCTTTATTAATTCGTCTTATATGGGTCATAGTTATAAATTTTGTAATTATCTTGAATTAATGTTGCGTACTCAATAGGTAAGTCCTGTTAATGTATTGGGGAAATTCATTGAAGTTTGGAATTAAAATAACAATTATCATTACTTAATTAAAAACGAGTTAATGAAGGCTTGCCATTGAGAATGACAACTAGCATCAATTAATTAAAAACAAATTGATTGGGTAAGCCAATTAATTAATTTATAGCTTAGATGCATGTAAATAAGTATTGGGTCTTAATTATAATTTTTTTCAATGTTAGATGCTGCAATCAATTTAGGTTCTGTTTGTTTTAAATTTTAATTAACGCAAACGAACATTTGCATGCTTTCAAAGACGCATTTATTTGACGTAATTTTTGAGTCTTACACTGTTTAAGGATTATTTTTAAAAAATTAATAAATATTTTTAATTTCTAAATAAAGATTATATTAAAGATTTTTAAATTTTTAAAATATTAAATACATTACTTTTACATTTAATATTTTTTATTTTTTGATTCCCTAATCAATACATTTAAAACACTCGTTAAAAATGCTCTTTTTTTTGGGTCAAATACCCGTATGTGTTGATTCAAAATTCAAAGCAAATAAGTTATTATTAACCATGTGTCATTTTTGTCAAAAAAAAAAAGAAAAAAACCATGTGTCATTATTAATATGACCATGTTCAAATTAGGTAGAAAATATTTCTAGTAATACTACTTTACTTTAAAATAGTTGGATTAACAATGTGTGCATAGTTTATAAAAAAAAAAAAATGTAAAAGAAAGCTTATCAAGGTCAAATATATGGGGCAACATCTAGGTTATAGATTTGGAAATTAATCTTCATACAATAATTATATATCAATATGACAATATCTGTATATGAATACAAATAATATAAAATAGTAAAAACAAAAGTGTCATATAAATGTCAATATTTCGAGCATAGACTCGGGCTACCATTAATGCAAGGGATGTAGTAGGGGATAAAGATTTGTGACAGGATTTAGACTTGGGCATAGCGACTGAGATTTGAGAGTCCTTATCCCCGGAAGAAGAAAAAAAGTCCTGTGATGTACCGTCACCTCACCGTGTACCTGCCGACTCTGGATAACTAATTGAACATTAGGGTACTTGTCTTGTAACCAAGAATGAGATTGGAGTGATAAATGGTTTCAATTTCATATGTTAGGATAAAGGTTGGATTTTCAGAGTTATTAGTGTTTAGAGTAATTTAAATCGTCGTATATTTGAATTCGGACGAAATTATTTCCATGCTCAAAATGTATGACGATATTTGTGGTTTAAATTTTTTTTAAAAAAAAACACTTGTCTTATAAGTGTATTATTATTTAATTAGAGATTTTTTTGGTTTTTTTTGTGAGTACTCATATCTTTTTATAATTAGTGAATAATATTTAATTATACATTTTACTTAGTTAAAATATAAGACACGTAAATAAATATTAATTACTAATTATTAAAGATATTAATATTCTTATAAAAACAAAAAATATTGAAAGAATTTTTTTAATTGAGGATTTGTTAAATATTTTTTAGTAGTTAATATTTAGTCACATATTTTATTTAATTAAAAGATAAATAAAACATATTTTATTATATTATATATTCAATAAATAAAATACATAAATAAATATTAATCATTAATTATTAATTATTAAGAGATATTGGTGATATAAAAAATAATATTAAAAAATCTTCCTAATTAATTATATATTATTATATTATTAAAAAAATTTAATTATGATAATAACTAAAAAGTTACTTAAGGATACTCTAACAGTAAAAAAATAAAATAAAAATAAAAATAGATCTTTCAGTTAAAATTAGTGTTGTTCGGATCGGACCGGTTGATCGGATCATGAACCGGTCCTTCATTCTTTATGGTTCAATGTCAGGACTGAATTCATGATTGAATCAGGTTGAACCGATTAAAACCGGTGAACCTGCTGATTTTGATGTGAACAGGAAATCTCTTTTTTTAATTTTTTTTAATTTCCTAATTACTTAACTACTCAACTGAGAGTGATATGAGGCTTGATAATTGAGACTCTAAAACTTTATTATGTATTTTATTATTAGTAATGTGTGTTATGAGTCATGTATATATATATATATATATTTAATATATAATTATGACATCATCTGGTTCCACCAAATGGTTAAATTGGTTAAACCTGAATTAAAAATTTTTTAGTTCAGTATCTAATCCAACTTTAATAACATTGGTTAAAACTAATTAAAATTAAACTTTTATTCTATATTTTATTGTAATAAATTATTGTAGTATCTTGATAGGTTTAATATCTAAGATGAATTATTAATTATTTATTGGTCATTAATTTCATAATAAGTGTTAAAAAATTTATTAAATATAAATAACAAATATTAAATATTAGACAATTTAACTTAAAAAATCGATATTGTAAAAAAAACTGAAATAATCCTTCATTTCCAATATTCCCTCCTAAAGAATGCAGAGAGGTGAGTGAGAGTTAGGGTGAGGAAGCACCAAAGAAGTGGGACTCGACAACTGTAGGGCTGTTTCCATCAAGTGTCCTACAATCATGTTACGCACTTATGCTTGACGCGTTTTTCTTACAAAATACAATAGATATGATATTGATATTTGATGTTCTGCCAACTTTCTTTCTTTCCTCTACCGTCACCGCCTTTTCTTTTTGTTCCTTTTCAATTAAATATTAAGGCCATTTTATTTTATAAAGAATTACTAATAATTGTTTTATGGTCAGAAAACGATTTAAGGAATAAAAAAAATAAGAAAATAAATACAAAGGATATCTTACAGGTTGTCAGTGAATAAACGTGATATCGATCATGATAAAACATGGTAATCTAAATTTGAAGCCATGATGCATAAAAATTGTAAGAGAATTAGTACTTATTTGGATTAATTGTGAAAAAAATTATATTAAAAATTAATTATGTGTATAATTTAAAAATTAATTATAATAAAATTAATTTATGTTTAACTATGTTAATTTATAGTTAATTTTAAAATAAAAATTTTTATTTAAATTATATAAAAAAATTATTTTTATATATTAAATTACTAAAATATATATAAAATGATTAAAAATTTTATTTAGTTAAGAGAAAATAGACATTTCTCTTTTAAAATTTTTAAAATAATCTAAAATTAAATAATTAAAAGCTCAAAATAATTTTTTTCAAAAAAGTTTATTTTTATTTAATGAAAAAATAATCTTAATTTATAAGTAATTTTGCACACTTAAAACAAATAAGATAAATTTTAGATAAAATAGCTTTTAATTTAAAAACATTATTTCAAAAAAATAATCAAAATCAAATATAATCTTAAAAGCTCAAAATAAAAGCTTTTTTAAAAAAATTATTTTTAGTAAATGAAAAATAAATCTTAACTTATAATCAATTTTATAAACTTTAAACAAATAAGATAAATTTTAAATAAAATAATTTTTAATTGGAAAAAAAACTATTTTGTGAAAAAAGTAATCTTTCTTAAACATACTCTATAGACATTTTTATATGAAAATAGCTAAGTTTGTTTACACTACTTTAAAAACTATGTATTAAAATGTTTTTTTTTTTCAATTGGGAAGTCAATTTTCTTAAAACTGACTTCTCAGCATGTGTTTTTCTTTTATAAAAAAATTAATTTTAAGAAGTCAATTTTTTTAAAAATAAATTTAAATTTTATTGAGAAGTCGATTTCACCAAAACTGATTTCTCAGTATTGAAATTAAAAGGAAAAAAACATGTTAAAATATCAATTTCATGAAAATCGACTTCCAAAAAAAAAATTTTGATACATAATTTTTAAAGTGATATAAAAAAATCACCAATTTTCATATAAAAAGCCCTTATTTATGACTTTGTCTTCTTACTAACTCCCAAACTTTCTATTTAAAGTTAATATAAGTATTATATATAAAAGTAGTTAGTTATTATAAACTTAGGTAATAAAGCATCTAGAGTATCATCTTTTGATTATCATTTTAAATAAAATAAATTCAATTTAATTTCATAATCATGTTGTATAATTTAATTATTTTACTGTGCATATTAGTTTCAAAGGTGACTATTCCGTTTTTAAACTTGATTATTTAAATAGTATAATAAAAAATACAATTTTTAAAGTTTTTATTAAATAATTTTATAAAAAAAAACTAATGTTTATAATATAATAATATTTTAAAAATTTGTTAAAATAAAATGTGGATAATCAAAAATTAAATTAGAGGAAAAAACAGAACAAAAGCTCAACCAACATTATATGCAGTTATCACAAATGAACTTGTAGATAATATGATCCACAAGTGACGTGCATCATATAAAAATATGGTGCCATTTGTTGTTCTTACAAATAATTTTTACTTTCTTTTACACATATATGTATTCGTTAATCTTTGTCATTATAAACAGAGAAATAAAATAAAGTTGATGGGAGATCAGAACCGAACACATTATTATGTTTATCATTTAGATCTTAATTAATGATTAATTATAGTAAAATTAATAAAACCCTAATTGTTCTGCTTTTTATATTAATATAGTAAAAAAAATTTATCAAAATCATGCACTTTCAAAATTAATTACTAGAATGTAAATTTTTTTTTATATGTTAGGAAGTCGATTTCAATTTTTCAACATGATTTTTTAAAAAAATAAAACTAAATATGTCGAGAAATTAATTTCAATGACTTCCCAACATTTAAAAAAAAATTACATTCTGATAATTAATATCAAAAGTGCATAATTCTGATAATAAATTTTCTTTTACTATATTAATATAAAAAAACCCTAATTGTTCTCCGTTGAATTAGATCATTAAATAACAAGAATTTTATCTTTATCGTCTTAATAGTTAATAAAGGAGGATAAGATCTAAAGGCAAATAAAAATGGAAAAGATGATTTTTTTTCTCTCTCGTGTAATAGTATAATTGCATTGTCATAGGTCTAAACGCACATTTCAAAGCAGTATAAGAAAGAGTGATGAATTATTAATTTTTTTGATAATTCTAAATCAGTATAATATGCTATGCACAGTAATACAACGAAAGAGACCAGAAGATTCTTTTTGTGAGAATATATATAAAACATTACTCTCCTTAAAATAAAATGAACCAAAAATAAAAATAAAGCAAACTTTGTCGAAAGAACCCAATACATTCCGACACCTGCATCTGAATTATACTTTAGTATTCAAATTATTAAATTTCAAAATTCAATCATAGTTTCTTCGCCTCCAATCATCAGTTTCTGCTTTTCTTTCACTATCAAATTACTCATTAATGCACATGGCATTGTTTCTCTAGTTAAAGGTTTATCAGCTGGCATAATGCCTTTCCAACCTCAATTCTATTTCTATCGAGACAAATGCTAATAGCAGGGGCTGAAAAAATGAAAACAGTAGAAGGGAAACGAAAATAAACAGCGTTCAATTTGATTGTTAGTTCTAAATAGTCAAGTTAACTTCACTATCTAGACAACCATAACGCATTACAAGTGTTTTTATATATAAGGGATCATATAATATAACTAGTATTATTAGAATCAACCCAAGGGTTGGATAATTAATGGTGGGCTGAACATATAATGTTTGGTGAGATATACTCTTACTTATTCATATTCTTATTTTATCAATATTTTAGGTCAGGTTTTACATTTTTTTCAAATTTCCTAATGACTTCTATCCATGCGTGGATGGCATTATGTAAATGGGATGGCTATTTGTTTTAAAATCTTCGGGGCGCTTTCCTCTTGGCCTTATAATTTTTTCTACGACAATAACGTACGTGTTCCCATACCCTTGACCACATTTTTAAGATTTGGCTTAGATACATAATACATTTTTCTCTCTTTGTATAGAAGAAGTCATTTGATCCATATGACTGACTTCAGCAACGACTTTTGTTGTTGTATCTAAAAAAAAGTCGAACTTCATAACAGATCAATCCACTGGTCTTGCTTGGAATTCAGTTAACTAGAATTAAGTAATAGCCTCAAAATTCATAGACACATAATTAGAGGAACAAAAACAAAACCTAGTGTTCGTATACTATTGTTAAAAAAACAAAAACAAAAATGGAAGGTAAAGAATAGGATCTGAACGAAGAACACGAAATTGTCTATACAAAACTTCATTATGTTCTCACTTCTCATTATTAGGAACAAAAAATACTCACTGAATTTGCGCATCCAAAATATGCAGTTCATATTTCTTTTCCTATATACACAGTTATTTGTTACAATATTAATATTACAATTATCTGTCATTGGAAAATTCATGAATCTCACTCATCATCTTCGCAATTCCCTGCTTTGAGTAGAATTTAATTACGTTGAATTTTTTTGCCTGATGAGTTCTTCATATCTGTGTGAATCTACAAAAAAGATCGACACTTCTCCCTCCTCTGTGTATTGAACTGTGCTGTTGTCTGTTCAATCTTCCCATGTCCGACTAGAAAGCGCAGAGTTTTGTATATAGCTATATATATATATATGGATTCCAAATTTATATTTGAAGTTTCTTCAAGAATCCAAAGAAAATGGAGTCTGTAATAGATCATAAGGTGCCCAAAGAGCATCCAAAGGACATGGCCTATTAGCGTCCAATCGAGCCCATGGCTTACCTTTCCCACTCCAATGCAAGAGACTAACCGGACCTGGGTGCAGATCCCTGCAGAGACCACGAAAATTATCACCCCCGAGACCATGTTGGTTCCACCTGTGATCCACAGGAGCAATATTCCCAGCAAAGACAAGCAAAAACGGTGGCAATGAACCCAGCTCGTAGATTCTCATCCTCTTCTGGAGCTCCATCCATTCCTCAATCTTGGTTGTGTAATCCCCTGCTCGCCACCGCTCTAGATCGATCACCATGACCCCCGTGTTGAAATAGCAAGCCTTTCTGTTGGCAAAAGTGAGTGACAAAGAGGGGTTGGACCAGAAAGTTGGGGTGAAATAAGAGGTGAAATTGGCGTTGCAGTATTCAGGGGCTGCCAGTACCGAGTTTTCCCCCAATGGGGTGGCTGCCAGTTTGGTAATGTCATCCACCAGGATGAGGTCAGAGTCCAGGTACACCACTCTTCGAACGCATAATGGTACAAGATTAGCCATGTAGCTGCGTGCATAGTTGAGAGGGCA
Source organism: Styphnolobium japonicum (assembly GCA_023212625.1). Classification (NCBI taxonomy): domain Eukaryota; kingdom Viridiplantae; phylum Streptophyta; class Magnoliopsida; order Fabales; family Fabaceae; genus Styphnolobium; species Styphnolobium japonicum. The sequence goes on from JALBWW010000006.1 coordinate 29,196,735, forward strand.
ATCCAGTGCTGAGCGAATGGAGGTGGAGATGAGGCCAGAGACGATGGAGTCATCGAAGTTGTAAACTTGGAATTTGAGGTAAGGGAAGGATTTGGAAAGGGCGGCGCGTAGAAGGGACGCGTTGGAGGAACAGACAAAGTGGAAGAAGATGTTTTGAGGACAGGAAGAGTGCTGGAGGACCGAGAGGATTGCCGCCATGGAGCCTCGGATGTATGTTTTGTCGAGGGTCATTGCAACATGTACAGCTTCCTCAGAACAGATGTAATTATCACTGTCGTCGTTGCTGTTCTCGCTGTCGGCGACGGAGGCACAGTTCGGAGAGTTATCAAATTGAGGGGCTTCTTTGAATTGATGGGTAATGGTACTAGTGTTTGAGGCATTGTTGGTGGAGGATAGACACGGCGGCAACAACAGGGAGAGGATGAGAAAGAATAAGAGTGGTGGTTCTGATTTTGGCATAGACTTCATACTCATAGTATGTGTGTTGTTGGGGAGAGGGGTTGAGAAGGGAGAAGAGTTGTCTTGGCCTGTTGCTAGTTGGGTTTGAACTTTGAAGTGTGCTGGAAGTTTGAACTGATAGAGAAGAGAGATCTATGGGGTGGCTTATAATTGGAGTTTGAGGTTTCAAACACGCTTTTGGGTTAGTAAAGCTAATAAAAAAACAGAACAAGAGAGAAAAGAGAGTCGCTGGATGGCCTAGCCAGGCTGCAGAGTCGAAAAGAGAGCAAGGTCAAAAATATATATCGAAGGGGAATTTGGTGGAGTTCACATTGGTCCTGGACTTATCGCGATGGTTTTGTTTTTGTAGCATTTTCAGGTATGGGATGGGGACCCTCACCCTCCTCCTATGGTTCTGAACTTCCTTCATGTTTCATTAACTTCTGCTTTGTATCATTGTATGGGCTATGCACTCTTTAGATTAATTCTGGATTAACTTCTGCAATCTTTTTCAAAAATGAAAAACATTTTCCTTTGAATACATTAACTTGTTTAAAATTGTATAGTATAATTATCACATTTTAAAGTGAAAATTACAAAATAGTTTCATTTTAACAGTGGATTTAGACCACGTTTGAAAATGTTATAACATTTAGTGTTGGTGTTTCTAGTAGCAAACCTCAAATTTATATTTAGTAAAATACCTTTTCTGCATTTTGGAATTGTTGTGGATTGTGGTTATTCATGAGATAGTAAAATAAATGCTAAATAGTTTCAATTGATCTAAAATACTATAATTATTCTTTATTAAAAAAAGTTTACCATAGTAGCAATTTGACAGATTACTTAGTAAACAGATCACAGATTAGAAGTGTCCTTCAAAATTAAGAGAGCACTTTCCTTTCCTACTTGGATTAGAATGGTAAAGGGTCTGGAGACTACTTTATGCTAAAGTAACAGTGACGCAGGACTAGTAAAGAGCATCCATGAAGGTTAACATATTCGCTGTGTTTCTTGCGCAGCTAGCGTTGTTCGTACGGCTTCCTTCGTATTCATTTAAGGCATGTTGAATGCTGTTAATGGTTCATGGTCATGGCATTTAATTTCTTTTTATTTTTTTCTTCTTGTAAATGGTGAACTTTCACGCCCTCGTCCGAAAACTATGTCCCAGCAACGGAATCTTCCGTTAGGGAGCATTTCCACGAAAATATAAATTAAAATAAGAATTTAATTTTGGTCTATAAATAATATTTTTATATTATTCTATAATTATATATTATTAAATTATTATAATAATTACTTATGAGTTATAATTCTTTTAGTGATATACTAACACATTATTAAATAATATATAAATTTTACGATGAGAGCAAACCAAATTTAAACTCTTAAAATAAATCCACCAAATAAATAATTAAATTGATTTTGATTGCCTCATGACCAAATGTAATAGCTGCATTCTACTGGAACCCAATACACTAAATAGGTATAAGAGACATAATTATATATATCAAAGTCAAGTATGGGTGTCTCAATTTGTGGTGTGCTTAACGCCACCTTCATTTCAATTGACTTACTTGGGTTCAATAACAATTAACTAGCCACTTAGTATCTACGTTACTCTTAATTGATTCCTCCTTAATTCATATTGCCAATCCAAGCATGGGCCATTCACTATCAAAAATGGAATGGAGCTTCAGAAATCATATTTACATAATTTGTCTCAGCACAATTTTCATAGAAACTGTTAATTTTTATATTTGGATTTAGCAGAGAAAAAATAAAACCACCAATGAGGTGCATAATTTAGATGCAACTACTTCAACATATATTCACAGTTTACATTAAGATAAATATTCTTAAAACTTCATCTTACTAATTAGTAGTATTAGTAGTTACAAAAAGAGTTTTTTAAAAAAGGACAATTTAAAACTCTTAAGAGTATTAAATATACATGTTTTTTATATTTTTCTTTCATTCTCGGGCAATTAAAAAGATTGTTAAGTTGGAGGTTTTAACATTTCTCTTATGTAAAATAAAAACTTTATTATTTTTATTTGTCTCTTTACACTTCAATTCCTACATTTAAGTGGCAATATATATATATATATATATATATCCACTCGTACCGAAGGCAAATGTCAATGATTTTCTAACCTGGTCTACATGAATAAGAGTGGAATTAAAAAGAAAACCTCGTTCGTTAAGAGGTCTATATTTTAATTGTAGTCAATCAACCATCAACTACTATTATATTATGCGTACCTGCTCCGCAGCCGACGTCAACAGTGATCTTTTCCTTGTAGATTCAACCTCCTTCAGCAGTTTGCCATTGGCCAATAGAATATGGGACTGATCTTGAGTGACTATTATGAATCAACCTTACATTTAATTAAGATTTAATTTTAATTTATTATTAGTGTAAAAAAAATTTACAGTTATTTAATGATATATTGACACATTATTAAAAATATTACACTTTTGAGATAATTATTATAATAACTAAATTCTTTTAATAAATTAGTAATACATAATTAAATCACAGCGTAAAGAAATTTTACACTATCAGTAGATAAAAACTAAACTCTTTAATTAAAACCGTTTAACTCTTAAGTTATCCCCCCACTACTGTCAAAAAAAAAAGTTATCCCCCCACTAAACCATCAAGGCTCTTTTAATTGATACATATGTGTGAGAAATGAGATCCATAAACTAGTATTGCTCTTGTAGTCCCATTATTACATCGGTCGTACTCTGTCTTTGACACCTTAAAAATTTATTAAATAAAACAGTGTCAAAAAAATAAAAGTGAAGGCAACGCGTCGTTTGCAAGCAAATTGACGTTTCAGCTTTGGGAGGAAATGAAAGCATCTGAACTTTTTGATCACGTTTAACATATTGCAGCTTCTTCATTACTTGTTTAAACATATTATAACCATCTGTCATTTCTATGCGATCGAAAGCAAAATAATATGAAGCTTCCAGCATACCAACCAAAACAAAAAAGATTATAACAAAACACCGCAAATGACATATATATATTTCCGATAAGAGAAGAATATATGTTTCTTTGCCCGTGTGAGAAATAAACAACCATTGTATTATGAATCACAACAAAGGCTTGGGTTTAGGTACGAACTATGAAGTGAAACCGAGAAAAAAGAACACGTTCGTTCACAAAGGAAGACAAGTTTCCTGTTTTGGTCTCCTACACTGCATTCGAATTGTTTTTGCCATGTATATTTTGTTTTCTCAAAAGAAAATGCAATGATCACCATAAAATATAGGGTCACCGACATCTGAATCACAACCCAAAATTAAAACGCGCTTGACCTCACAATGGCCTCAAAAGTCGGTTTGTTCAGATGAGCTGGCTCATGTTGTAAGAATTTGTCTACATACAGAATCAGACGACTATACAGTTGGCCACAGCTCCCCTACTATGACCGACTATCGAACCCGTACCGTCCTTCGATCCCGTACCGTCCTTCGATCCTAAACCTTTCCTTAGTACAAGTACGTAACATAATTGTCGGTGCTCGGCTCAGCACAATCTAATCAATAGCCCTCCTTAGTGCTTACTCTGGCTATTGAGTATTGACACACTGTTCAAATTTCATTTTCAAATTAATTTCATAGTACAAATTTAATTTTTATATCAGAAGTTTTTTTTTTTCTGCTTCACTTATTAGTTATTACACTATAACTAGTATAAAAATATTTCGACAAATTTTTTTGGATAAATCAATGAGAGATGCTATAGTACTCTGATGAGTTTGATATTTAGGGTGAGTTGTCAATAAATTATTGACTGTTGATTTCATAATAAATGTTAAAGAATTTATTCAATATAAATAACAACTAATGAATACTAAACAACTCAATTTAAGTATCAATATCCTGAAAAAAAAAGATAAGTAATAGAATAATCCCCTAAATCAATTACTACTTTCCAAGTTCTTTTAACTATCATAAGATCACCTTGTTCTGTTTTCGATGAATATAAGTAAGTACGCAGAAATACTATTTACAAGTCCTACCATTTGGAATAAGTACAAGAAACTACTGTTCCAAGTACCCGTGGGCTACATTCACATTGCAGACTTTCTGGGCAATGGTTATGGACAATTTTCGCTACCCTACTTCTACTTGTGCATATACTCAATACAGTATATATTTATAAAAAAATATAAACTGAAAGTGATAGGGCATATATAATACTAATTAACTGTACAAGTTACAAATGTTTGATATTTCAACTTTGTAACTTGTTCTATAAAAAGTGTGTTAAACTTATAATTTTTATACACAAAAATTACAAATTTTTGTATTTGTAAGTTGAAGTTATATACTTTTAAAAAATTATCTGAATTTATATTAAAGCACCCAAAGTTTGTAACTTCTAACAAATATTAGTAACCTATTGCTACACATTTGTTTTCATAAGAGTAAGATCAATGTTATTTTCATAACATTTGAAGCCTAGAATTATTTCTGATCCACCACTTTCCGTGCCTAAAAAGATGTAATTTTAGAATTCATTAATATAAACTAGACAATAGAAGGTAAACAGAAAGAATCCTATGTACGTTTAAAAAAAATTCTGATGTTTGTTTAATCCAATATATATACATACAAATACTTAGCCCAGAAGGAAACAAATTCAGCGAAGGAGGAGGGAGAGGCAAGCATATTTGCAAGACAGGGGGAGACAGATTAGCCTTCATATCCGCTCTTGCCATCTCGGCAGTGGCATTCACACATAGCTTCTGGCTGAAAGTGGCATTATCATAGTTGCATTTGCATATTACCTAACGTAACACATGCTGCGGCGTAATACTAGTGGGATACGAGGAGGCCCACGACCTAAAGATCACATAGTCTTTAGCACTACCATCCCAACCTGTGGATCAGTTTATTCTCAGGCCACAAAGTCGAAATCAGAAGTCACACTTAACTTCATTTATATTTTGAATTTTCCATAAAACTTTTCAACTTTATTTTCAACAATTTTTTAAACAATCAAAGAAGCACCTTAATAACAATAACAACGATGATGATAATAATAATAATAATCCTCACCATCATCATCGAATTGAAAAAGTTAATAACTCCTGTCCCAAGCTCAAAACATCAGTTTCAACAGTCAAAGGCTTCATCCATGACAATCGATCAATGTTAAAACCCAAACTAACCAAGCAATTTGATTGCCAGAAAACCAAGAATTAAAATTCAAGGGACAAAGTTATGTGCTTGGCTCCATAGACGAGACAAATTACTGCGACTCTTCAGAAGGAGACAATGAGAATCGAGCTCAAGGAAGAACAATGTGCAATACTCCACACCCTTGTGATGAAATAAAAGAATTCTAACCTACAGCAGAGCACAAGAACCACATTTGCAATATACAAACATATATGTCTTATCAGTGACAGGCGTATAACGCTTGAAAAATCGTCGTCAGACAATTGTTCAAGCCTAACTAAATACCAAATCGTAGGCATTAGATAGGGTGACTTTCAGACATGCTATTGAAATAAGGCAGGTTACAATATACTACGGTGACGATAACCAGACCAGCACATAAGACCAACCATAAGATGAGCAGCAAGACAAGAGAATAATAATAAGGTAAGAAAATCTTGATATAGAGCAACATGTCCACTTACAACGGGCAAACCATTCTGGAAAAAAATTGTCAACTAATGCCAATTCTACATGTTTAATACTATTGTACTATAAACAGGCTGGAATCTTCGCACATAAAACTAAACAGAAGCTATACAAAATAAATCCAACTAGCATGAAAGGAAAGTGCCACTAGTTTCCAAGGTCCTTAGATTTCTATATATTTGTATTATTAATGTACAAAGTCATTCCCGATAATATAATAGGAAAACACAGCACAAAAAACAATCTGAATGTAAACATCACCAATGCACACAAACCCAAATCTAAGACAGTGAACCAATAACCACGAGGTGTGGCTCAATTGGCAAACTGAGTTTCATGTGGACAAACTTTACTTACAGTGCAGGGGTTCAAAACCCACTGGAAAAACCTTAAAGCCAGGGCCAAGCCAACATCCGAGCGGGGAGAGTAGTCCCACACCCAAAGGGTGTAGGGATTACCTTGTGGTCTTACCAAAAAAAGACAGTGAACTAACATGCATAACCATGAAATACAGAAAGTTAATGAATAATGAAATGAGTACACATCAAAATGATTTCTGATATAACATTAGCACAGCAACATGTAAATAACCCAAAAAAAGGAAAAAACACATAGCTTCACTAGCTACCTCATTGGTTCATACTCAGTACAATAACCATCAAACTAACGTCTATATGTTTATTTGCTTTCATGCTCTTGAAATGAAATTTCATGCAAGTCAAGTACCACAAAATAATCACAAAGAAGAGAACTACAAGAATAATAAGAGAGTACGATATGAACAATTTCCTTAATTACAAAAAAAAAAAAAAGAGCACACCAGAAGATCCATAAGAGCATAAGTTTGGTTCTGTTAGCAGTCTCAACTCTATCCAATCTATTGCCAAATAAAAGCAAGAACAACACAAAAAATAACAAACAGAAGCAGCCTCTTCAGAAAATAATCCTGTTGTCCTTGACCTGTGTGCTGAGGAAATCTATGAAAATGGCCACCATGAAATGAATTAGAAAATCCATAAGGAAACCCAGCTGCTCCACCATACATGGTCCCATCATGAAACCCATGCAACTGAAAGTTGAACAAGGATGGTATAAAGCCACCAAATGCTGCGGACAATGTGAAATTCCCAAATCTTGCGGTTGCCATTGGTGCAAACCCTCCCAACCCATGTTGAGGAAGATGATTTGATTCAGGTGGAGGAGCAGTTTCAGGTCTCTGACCAGCCGGACGATGTGGGATATTAAGGCCAGGAATAGATTTTGATCTTGGGTCAGTTGATGTCTTTCCTCTCCCATATAAGGGAACCAACTTCTCCTCCTCAATGAGGGCCTTGCACACTGGGCATTCTCGTGACTGTGAGTGGAAGTGAAGCCATTTGTAAAGACAAGGCCAGCAGAAAAGATGACCACATAAAGTAATTATAGGGTCTTGTGCTAAGTCAAAGCAAATGTTGCATTCAAAATTGCCAGCGTCGTTGTTATTATTGTTGCTGGAGCAGGAAGGGCTTGGGGGTGACCTGCTCGCTGATTCCCCAAACCCACTTGCCATCTGTAGAACCCCAACCTTCAGATGCCTATAAAAGCCGTATCTAATCCATTATATATGACAGTCCTTGTACACCACATACTCAAAACACATATTTTGGTAGAAAAACACTCGAGATTTAAGATGTCATATTATATATATATGTGTGTGTGTGTGTGTGTGTGATATTGCCGAATCAAAGTTCTATTGTTTCAAAGGTAGCAAAATACAGATCTCATATATATCTGATATTGCTGAATCAAAGTTCTTCTATTGTTTCAAAGCAAGCAAAATACAGATGTCATATATATGTGATATTGCTGAATCAAAGTTCTTCTATTGTTTCAAATCAAGCAAAATACATTATCAATGACAGTACCCCATGTAAAAGAGGAAGCGCTTCTTCCCCGACCTTCCCAAGGACGGTATTGAACGAAACTGTCAATTGCCTATAACCATAAGTAAAAATTGATACAGCTACGCAGAAGCCACAAAACATGAAGCTACATATATTGCACATGACAGAAAATTCTTAGGAAGAAAAAAAAACCCCAATTTCGTGAAATTTTAACAAAATTCGCTGAAATAAGTAATAAAAAATTCAATTTCCCACAACCCCAGATTTGGTTTCATCATAATATCCAATTACACAGCGGTTCTTAAACAAAATTGCAACTTTCTGCAGAGAGGAAATCGGGGTTTACAAATTGAGGGCATTCATAACCAAGGAAATGAAATCCAAACGCAACCCAAAACCACTGAGCAAAGAAATCGCACAAAGAAGAGATCAATAGATTCAGAAAAACGAAGCAAAAGGAAAAAAGAGAAATTACGAACCTGCAGAAACAAAAACTGACGGACCGATAGATCCTCCAAGTCAAAACTCAAGAGAAAATATGAGGTATAATTTGTTTTCTTCTTTTTACATTAAAAAAAAAAGTGTAATTTGTGCAAATTGCGAAGATAAAAACAAGGTTGTTTTTTTTTTTTGGACACTTTTACTCCAAATTTTTAAATTAATTATCAAAATATTTTACTTTTCAAATTAATTATTTATGAATTTTCATTTTTGCCTCCCTTGGAAATTTTATTTTTTGACTTCTATGTAGGTCACGTGTACTATGGTTGGAGTGATACAATTTTGTAACTATTTAATAAAAAACATTAAATATTTTATTTTAATTTTTTAGCCCAATGACTTTCAAATCACTCGTTTATAAATATTAAAAATAATATTCATAAAAAAAACAAATATTAAAAATAAAAATAAAAATAAACAAAGGTATGAATTTCCAGCCGGTGTTAAGACTGGTAGCGATTTGTCTGCTATCAAATTCTGGGTGTTGAACGACGCGTTGAACCATGACTGAACATTCGTAGTACAATCCAATGGGGGAGTAATTATTAAAGTATTACACATGATAAAAAATATATAAATACATGTTGTCAAATTAAATTTATCAAGCCATAATTTTTTAATTAGTTTTAAATAAATTTTTAGTTTTTTTACTGTACACTTATCTTTATTTTAGTTCTTATATGTGTAGTTTTATATAAATCAGTCACTATATTTATAATTATTTGTAAAATAATTCTTACTATTAATTTTAGTTATGATGCAATTAGTTTATGGTCTTTATAATTTTTTATTTTTTTAATTTGGTCTATATAATTTTTTCATAATTTTTAATTTGGTTCTTATAAACTGACGATGTCATAACGAATCTAACGGTATAAATTATTTTACAAATGATTATAAATATAATGACTGATTTACAAAAAAAAATATAATGATTAAATTAAAAATAAATATAAACTATAAAGACCAAAAATTTATTTAAACCTCCTAATTATAAGCTAAGTGCACTTCCCCCCTTCTTGAATCACCTATGAAAATCAAATTAAACCATAAGAGTAAATAGGCAACTTAATCTTTGAAAATATATCTTACTTACAGTTTAGTTTTTGAATTTATTCTTGTATATGAGTTAGTTCTTAAATTTATATAATTCGTATCAATTTAGTCATTCATTTATCTCTAGTTGACTGAGTTAAATAACTTGATGTGACATGATAAGTGTCTATATATAACATTTAGTCTCACATAACACGTTGTTTAGTACTTTTTCTTAAAATACAATATAATTTTAACTTAGTAAGTAAATGATTGAGCATAATATATCAAATGCTAAATCAGATTTATAGTCAATTATTGATATAATAAGGGGTGGACCTGAGAAGACGCATCAGAATTAGAATGCTCAAGGATTTCGTGAGGTAGACTTGGGTGGGAAATAAAGGCATGGAATAAGAGGAATTAGGTAGGCAATTACTGAGAATGAATTCCCTTTATCTCTGGACATTCTTCTCCTTCTCTCTTTGAAGTTATTTTTCTTTTCCCTTCTGTTGAATTGTTCCTCACTTATCTTTGGGTTCACTCTGTTATCTTAGAGGATTGACTCTTATTTCTTGTTACTACAACTATCAATGATAATTCCATTGAATTCTTATTATCACCGTTAGCTACCATTACATTGAGTGCTATATGTATAAAGAGATTATAGTTCACTAAGCTAAAACGATATCGTATCTTAATAAGGAGAGTTAAGTAACGTATTATGTGACAATTCACGTTACACATAAAAATTTAATATGTCACGTCAAATGTCACAATTTAATTTAGTCAACCAAATATAACAAAATGACTAAATTGATATGATTTTTATAAATTTAAAGACTAACTCGTACATAAAAATAAATTTAAGAATTAAATTGTAAATAAAAGATTTCTAAGGACTAAGTTGCTTATTTATTCTAAACTATGACATTATTTCAGTCATCATTGAAGAACATACATGGATAACAGTAATGTTAAAGAAAGATGTTCAAAGATGTTTGACAGAAACAACTATTATTATAAAGAGGAAGTTGCTATAGTATCTTTATGAATTTAATATTTATAATAAGTTGTCAATCATTTATTAACTATTAGTTTCACAATAAATGTTTAAAAGTGTATTAAATATAATTAATAACTAATAAATGCTTAACAGTTCAACATAGGTATCGATACCAAAGAAAAAAATATAGATACAAAAATAATGCCTTTATAAAAATAACTTATGTTCTTTGTGTCATGTTCACAAGAGTTTATAATGATTATAAATCCTATTTATTTACATAATAAATCATATGCTAATATGCATCTCTTTTCATTATTATCAAATATATATGAATAATTTTATATCTTCATAATGAATTAGCTTAATAATTTTTTTAATTATTTTAAGAAGTAAGTATTAAGAGCTCGTTTAGATAAGCTTTAAAAAATTTGACTCTTTCTATAGACCTTTTTTTAAAAGAAAATTATTTTTTGCATTTAGATGTAATATTTGTAAAGTATTTTTAAGTAATATAAGAAATTATAAGTTTATTTGGATATAAAAAAAGAACAAAATAGTTTTTTTTATAGCAAAAATACTAAAAATGTAAAATATGTAGAATGAAAGAGGTAGAGCTTGCAAAGAAAAAAATGAAAGACATGAGATGTAATTTTTCATAAAGGCAAAAAGTATTTTGTCAATAAATTATATTAAAAATCATTTTTCCTTCTCATTTTTTCTAGAAGTGGAGAATCATTAACTTTTTAAAAAAAGTGATAATTAAGTTTTTTTTTTAACTTATTTTTTAAAAAAAGTTGCATCGAAACATACTTAAAAATATATATTTTTTTAAAAGTGCTTAATTTAAATAAGTAAAAAGTTTATTCAAACACATTCTAAATACTTTTTGAATTTTTAAAATATTAAATATTTTTTTATTTAATACTTTTTATTTTAAGTAATTAAGATAATATTAAAAGAAGGTGTTAGAAGAATATACCATTCCCGAATATGTATACATGCTTATTGCTCATCTAAAAATAAGAACACTTGCAGGGTACAAAGAATACTCTTCCTTTACATTACAATAACTTGGCCGTAACTATTGGCACGTAAAAGCCCGACTCTGCGTAAAAAAATGTTATATGTATCGTGATTGATTGTAGTATTTTCCTATTTCATTACCTACAAGGAGACAAGAAACACAATAAATTTAAGAAACACACTAAGGGTGAGTTTGATATATCTTTAAAACTGAAGGTGAAAAATTTCGGACTGAGTTTTTTATATATATAATGTATGAAAAACTCATTTTTAAAATTTTCACCCTACTTTTAGGGTATATCAAACTGACCATAAGAAGAGGATTAAGAAAAAATCCATTAATATGTCATTTCTTATTTTCTCATGATTCAGTGTAAGGTGGCATATATGCACATGATAAAGTACCAAAGAAACTTTCAAGTACAAGCACAAACAAAGTTTGCTAACCAAAATATGGGAATATTCAAATTTAGTCAAGCCTAATTCTTTCCTCCTTACAACTACACTGATATGATTGGATAATTCCCCCTTTTAATACCAAGTTACTCAAAACTCAACAAATCGATATTGAATTCACATAGCAAAATTAAATATCACATTAAAAAAACTAACTTATAAATATGGTAACCAAGTGGCTATGGTTCCAAACAGATCATCCCCCAGCTTATTTGGAGCAAGGAAGAATTTCACACATGTTCAACGTCGTAATATAAATTATAACTGTCCTCATTTTAATTTGTATTCTGTGTTTTTACCCTCTTATTCCTCATCAGATATGTTGATTGGTTGTTTAGCTTCCTTTGTTTATTCATGATAAATGATCTCTTCTGCCTTTGAGGAAAAGCAAGATACAAATCTCTTAGCATTACTTTTTTTTTTTTTTTTGGGTAAAACTATTAGCATTACTTTTAGAACACTTGGTCAACGTTGGACTTACCTTTTGATAATTTGATTTGTCAGCTTGGACTTTTACCCTCAGCTATTGGACGGTGATTAGTATACTTATAAGAAGGGGGGAAAAAACGAGGATGCAATGCGAACGAGTTGAATGACTTTTTCTAATTTGTAAATTACATTTTTTATCATGTCACGATGCTGCGAAGAAAGACAGAACGAAGCAAATAACGTTAGTCATGAATCAAGACCAAAGAAATATATAACTCCAAGTCTTGATGTACATTACAAGACATACACTTGATTGGGTTTCAGTTTTCCTGGTCCAAATTCTATTCCTAATATCTGTCTCTTTCTCAGTTTAATATTAGCTACTCAGCATTTTCGTATTCCAAATTCTTATAGTAGAAAAGAAGACAAAACCCAAGCTTGCAAGATTGCAAGAAATTTACACAAACACATTCACTAATCAAAATCATAGTTTCCTTGTTGATTACAAACTACATCCTAATTCCTACATAATGAGATTCCCTGTAATAGAGAGCCTAAAATACTGGCTATTAGACCACCCCTCCATAGTATGGTTCCGGTGGAGCCCCACCCAATCATGGGGTTCCACCTGGTCCTTCCTCGTCACAGCCATCGCCACCTACATCGCCGCCGCTCTTGCCCTCCACCTCATCCTCAAAATCTGCCGTCGCCGCCGTGCCGTCCCACTGGGGCCTATCCCCGCAATCCACAGCCTGGCCATGTCCTTCATCTCCGCCATCATATTCGCCGGAATGGTCTTCTCCGCCGGTGCTGAAATCCGTGACACTCGCTGGTTATGGCGGCGCTCCAGAAGCACCCCTTTCGAATGGTTCCTCTGCTTCCCACTTGGTATTCGTCCTTCTGGTCGTGTCTTCTTTTGGTCCTACGTTTTCTACCTCTCTCGCTTCCTCCACCTTTTGAGGACATTCTTCATCATTCTTCGTCACCGGCAGCTCTCATTTTTGAGGCTATTTAACCACTCCATTTTGCTGGTCATGTCATTTCTCTGGCTGGAATTTTCTCAATCTTTTCAGGTACTTGCCATACTGTTTTCGACGTTGGTTTACTCCGTGGTGTATGGGTACCGATTCCTGACGGAAATCGGGTTGCCCGGCAAGTGCTTTTCGTTCACCGTGAATTGCCAGATGCTGCTATTGGGTTGTAATTTGGTTTGTCACGTTGGGGTGCTTTCGTTGCATTTCTTGAGAGGAGGGTGTAATGGAATCGGAGCTTGGGTCTTTAATTCTGTGCTGAATGCTGCTCTCCTTTTGCTCTTCTTGAAGTCCTATCTGAACATGTATTGCCAAAGGAAGGCTACAAATTGCTCATCTTTGGATGGCGATGAAGACTCGGGGAAGCATGCAAGCCGTAGTGCTAAGTCAAAGACTTAGAATTTGGACACGAGAATAAGGGATCGATGACTTGATTTGGCTTTCTGCAATTTATTATTTTATTTTTATACAAGGCTTTCTGCAAATAAGTTTTGTATCATTTGAGGATTAAGGTTCCTCCGCTGCCCTGTTTAATTTGTTTTTTTTACTTCCCCCTTTAGTTTGATTAGGTCCACCTTCGCCTCTGTCAAATGTAAAGACCGTTTGGATACGGAGCTTCAAAGTTTTTGTAAAGCTTTAATTGATGAGTTTCAAATTGAAAATGTGCAGTTAAAAAGTAAACTGCAAAACCGAAGATGGTTCTTTGAACTTTTTGTCTTGAAAAGAAAATTTTTGGGGTGCTGCAATATTAGGAAGTTAAGAAATTGTTCTTTCTCTTCCATCCGACCATCTGAGAGAACGGCCCGATATATGATTGAAGATGCTATAGATTTGACTATTTGAGATCTGTCCTTAGTCATTAGTGTTGTTTGAGTACATAAAGTTCTAACTTTAAATATGATCCAAAATGCTAATAGGAGCCTAAACCTCAGAAGTTGTTCGACCTGTTGGGTCATTAAACTTCTTCCTATCCTGAGTTTTTGTCTCAATCAAGGTTAGTCTCAATCTTGGAGGAATGGGGAGGGGAGATGTTAGGGCTGTTTGGTCCGAAGTCCTATCTCCTGGGAGTGATGGAAATGTTATATTTATATTATGTGTGTTAATATATGAAAGATTTAGAACATAAAAAATAAATATATAATGAATCTAATTGAATTTAAATGCAATCATTATATATAAAATGCAATATATATTAGCAAATATACAAAACATTACTTTGTGATACAAGAATAATGATATTTGCATATACTTGTACAAGTTATTAAATAACATTCTAATCTCATTATAATTTTTTTTTGAATGATCTATATTATGTATATACTTCACATAATTTGTAAAATATTTTTTTCCTTGACACAAAAGCTGCAGTTCACCTCATACAAAGGCTAATGTAAGAATAATCGTTAAAGTTTATAACACAACATTAAAATGAAACAACATCTCATTTTCTTAAACTTTTCATTACCCAAACAAATAAAAAAATATTGCACTATACTTTTCCCATTCTTTTTTAATTCTTACCTTGGGCGCGGCAGCAAGGCTCAGTCTAATTGTAACAAATTAATTTGAATTTTAAACTGATGATGTTAGCTTTATTTTAAATATTTGATTTGACTTTTCTCCAACCTTAAAAAAAAAGTGTATTGATGTTAGGTTATATAAAATTTAATTTTAATCTAATATTAATCTAAAAGTTATTTATAGTTATTTAATTATGTATTATTTTGTTATTTAAAAAAATTGACTCTTACAATAATTATTTTAAAAATTAATTTTTAATAATATAAAAATATATAATTAAATAATAGTATAAAAAAATTTATACTAAAAATACTTAAAAGGCCCATAACCATTATTCATCGAATGCTCAACGTTTCTACGTTTTAATTGAAATCATTCCAAATTGGCTTGAGAAGATTTAGATTTGTATAAAGTTTTCTTTATTTTATTTATATAATTGACTTTAATATTTTGAATCCAATGCAATTGAAAATTAAGGTTAGAGCGTAATATGAGAAACATTGACACATCAGTGTTCCAGAAGGAAATGCTCTTGTCAATGTATCTTATCACTCGCCAAAATTGTCACACTTTTCTTTGTTTTCTCTATCTTTTATTTTATTTCCTATAGATTCATGTCATTGCAAATTGACAAGTGTAAAGTAAGATTTATGTTATAGTGTGCTTCTGTTTCAAAGAATTGAACCTACTACTTCTATTCAAATATCCATTCACTGGGTCATTTGAGCTAAATTTAAAAATCATTCGCCTTAATTAAATGATATTTTGTTCAATGCTTTAGTACTTTAAAAATATAATGTTATCAGAAAGACAAAAATACTCGATGCGATAATTTTTGCAAGAGCTGTCTTTTTTTGGAGGGTAGCTGGAAATGAGAGACTTTGTATAGAGTTTCCCACTTTAATGTTTTATTTACTTTTTGGTGAATAAAAGTTTAGTGAATTAGAAATTGTTTTATTTTAATGTCAAAACATGTCATAAACTTTAACAAAAATTACAATAATACTTATAAATGATTTTTTAATAAAAAATCACCAATAGAATTGAATTTAAGACATTTGTGTTGATGTTGTTCACTCTATCAATGGAGCTAATCTTCATTGACTTTAATATTTTATTTTAAATTAATAGAAAATATGACATGTGTTTCTTAAGACTGTGACGGTCTAAATTAATTACACATGTTTAAATGCAAGTAAAATCAGTTCTATTATGCTTTAGATTAAAAATGCGATAAATGAATACCAAAAAAAAATGTGAGAATTAATTATAGGGTGTGAATTGATCTAAAAATTAGAAGTGCGAGAATGTTGCTTCTACCTTCCAAAATTAATTATTAATTTTACATATATATATATAAAAGTTTATGAGGTAATTCACCTTTTAAGTATAAGACTAATTTCTATTTTAGTATTGACTTTAACTAGCCATATGATGTTTCTTTTTTTTGGTTTCTCAGGGTATCTCCTATATGCTACTGCAGAGACTAATCTCTCGAGATATGGAGATCCATTTAAGGGGTTGACCTCTTCTAACAGATGTTTTTTCATACACATAAGTCAGGAATCAAATTCCTAACTACATGCTTAAGGGACCCAAATATCTACCACTTGTATCATACCATGTTGGTGCCATATAATATTTCTAATGAGATTTGAACCCCTACATTGTAGGTAAAGTCCACTTATATGACGTTCAATTTACCAATTAAACCACACCTCATGGTTTACACTTATATTTTTAAAAATTAATTCTCAAAATCTAATTAAAACTCAAAGGCATGTATATTTTTCTTTATAAAAAAAATAATTATAATAGAATAAATATTTATTTTAATTATTTAAAAATATACATGATAACGCATTGAATCTTTATTTATTAGCTTCATTAAATTAATAATTCAATAATAATTAATACATCAATTTTACTAATTGGTATTATTTTAATAACTAATTTGATGATAAAAATATAATATTAAAAGACTAATGTAATATTGCGTATATTTTTAAAGGACTAATTTATTATATTTATAAATAAAACATCAATATAAAATTAAAATGAGCACTTACTCAATTATAATAATTGAAATTTGGTATTTTTAAATTTAAAATTTTCAATATATAAATTGAATATACATTATAAATAGTAAAAATTATTATGGTACTTTGATGTGTTTGGTATCCAAAATGAATTATCAATTATGTATTAATTATTAATTTCATAATAAATATTTAAAAATTTATTAAATATATATAATAATGGGGCATTATTCTGATACTCATCTTTTTTTTCAGGGTACCGATACTCAGGGTGAGTTGTCTAGCATAGTTGTTATTTATATTGAATAAACTCTTTAACATTTATTGTGAAACCAACAATCAATAACTTATTAACAACTCACCTTAAATACCTAACCCTAAAACTCCCACAATAATGGAAATCTCAAGTCAGAAAAGAACTTCTGTCGGTAAATTGTTCCAAAAGCCATGGGAAAGATCAAAAGTCGAAACAGGAAATAAAGTGTCCATCACCAATGCCATTCAGCCTCATAGAAACGTTTGCAGGTTGTTGGGGGGAGTTTCTTGGAATGATTCGCCAACAGCAACATCCCACCATAATTATATAAGCGTTGTTCTTCTAGAAGAAAGGCTGCGTGGTTGGTGAATCCCGAATCCTACGGTGACGTGTTAAAGCTTGGTGTGCTTTTATTTCACCGAAATAATAAATAACAAAAAATAAATTGAGCGGTAATGATAATACAACCACTACCACAACAAGATCTGGATCCGAAGTGGACCCAAATCCATATGGTCCGTCTTCTACGAAAAGTCAAATATATAATATTCCATTGAGTGTCATTGGCCAATCGCGTTGCACATCTCCCTGAGCTGCAGCGCTGGTGATTTCTACCCGAGCGTTATCCAAATTTGAGATTCGGAATTCCTGTTTCATTGATCATCCAAGTTATATTGTGGAAGGAAGCAACGAAGGAGTGGAGCCGAAGCAGAAGAAGAAAAACGTTCCCCGATTCAAATCTGCGAACCCTGAAAATCTCCCTCGCTAAAGTCAATTGCCAGCGGTGTTTGGTTGAAGGTGAGTTCTGAGTCCACTATTTTTATTATATATATAAATTCGTCATCTTTGTTCTCCTTGTTCGCTATTATATATGCATATATATCAGTACGTTGTTACCCTTATTCAAGGTCTTTTATTAAATGTTTTTGGTTCATTTTTCATGCGTTAATTACGAAGGATTCTGTGTTGAGTCGAGTGAGTGGGAAAGAAACGAGAGTTATATAATCTTTCGATACGCGTTGTTTCAGCTAACAGAAATTTCTTGGGTTTTGTCCTACTCCTTGTTTGTCACTGTTTCTGCGTCGGCCGAATTGAATTTCAATTCCATATATACAAATTAAATTCAACAAGGGGATTGGAATTTTCTGTCCTGATAGAATTCCTTCCTATTAGCAATTCGGGTTTAGAATTTTTCTTATTCGGATTTAGAATATTTCTTTTTCTTTTAAGAAGGATGTTGGGAGGGAAAGATAGGTTAAAGTGCAGGCAAAGCTGCTAGGTGAGATTCGATTGGGTGAGTAGTGGTGCCACTTGAGGTTAAGCTCTTGGACAATTCTTTTATTTTATTTTTTTGCCCGTAATTTTGTTTTGCCTTAGAATTGTAAACTACTCAATGATCTTAGTAAAGATATTGATGTCATGTTCAAAAAAAATATATGATATTGATGTCAATGGCTCGTGTTTGGCCAAAAAAATGGAATAGCTTGATAATCTCTTTGATTCGAATTTATTAGGATGCCTCTTATCAGAATTACTCTCCCAAGCTTCATGAACAAGATTTTAGATTAGAATAGTACGTAATACCAATAACTCATGCTTATTTCATGAATTGATAGATGGGAACCTATTCTCTAAAAGGAAATGGTGTCTTCATCCAGAGAAAAAAGTGACACTGTTCCGCTGTATAAGATGGGTTTGAATTTGTCATCTCTGGTTGAACATTGGGGATGTAATACTGGACTGGAATACAAGATAGAAAAATGGTTTTGCAGCATTTCTTAGGTAGGATTGCACGCTAAAAGAGACAGTGTAGTCTAACAAGCAGGTATCTTCTGGTCCTTGCAGAAGAAGTTTGGAAGTTTTAAGAATCCCCTGTTCTTTCTGTGTCGTTATTACTGGTGATTCAGTCTCTTACCTCAGGCTCAACCAGTTCTATATTTCTGGCATTTTCTGCTTTTTGCTGCTTATGATATTCTTAACTGCTACTACATTTTTTAAGGTAGAGAATATAAGTTATGCAGAAATATGCTCTTCTTCCTTAAGCGACCTTACCATTTAATCAATTACTGCATTATCTTTTGCTTGGAAACTTTACTGTGTGTCAATACATTGACAACTTGGCATTTCATCTTCGCTGGCAAATTGCTGTACTGAGATACGAGAATAATAATTTAGAATGTGTAATTGTTTCCAAGTTTTTAGGCTACTGTACAATCGATCGTTCAGCAGCTTAAGGAATCAGTACTTACTGTCTTGTTCCTCTGCTACTTGAGAATGCCTCTGACGAAAGGAACATTGAATTTACATATCTTGAAAAACATCTCCTTCAACCGATAAGTAACTTACTTTTATACAACAATTGAAATTCATCGAAAAGTTAAATCTATAACTTTGATATGTAACTCCAATATGCCACAAATTTAAAGGCTGAAAGAGCATGTTTTGTGATCTGAAAGGTCACTGTACAGCTATAAACCAACTTGAAACCTTGCCTCCTCATTGCTTGGACATCAAAAACCATGAAATTGAGTTCACCGAGTTTTAAGACTAGATTTTTCTCTTTTCTGTCTACTATTTCAGCGAGTATGTGATTTGCCCAACTCATATAGCAGAGCATTTAAAACCAGGTGACTGTTCCTATTATAGCTGTTTTCTGGATATGGGAGGAACTTGTCACAAACATTAGATGCTTCCCACTTAGCTTATTGTAAATAAACGTGGGTTTCTGTAATTGTTATTATAATTGCTACTCTTTTGTCCTGAATTTTGGGAATTATCAAATAACATTAAAGCACATTATTGCAGAAGGGAGGTTTTTCAACAATTCCTCGAAGAAGATGGAAGTTTGCAGGCCTCTCAAATCTGATAGTAGATTAAAGCACCGTCCTTTAACCCCTATTAGGTTGTTAAGGGGTCTGATATGTTTAGTGGTGTTTCTTTCTACAGCTTTTATGTGTTTAGTCTATTTTGCACCAGTGGCAATTGTAGTATTGCGGCTTTTCAGCATACGTTGTAGTAGGAGGGCAGTATCATTCGTCTTTGGACTTTGGCTAGCTTTGTGGCCCTTTCTATTTGAAAAGATAAACAAAACTAAAGTCTTCTTTTCTGGAGATAGTATTCCAATGAAGGAACGTGTTTTACTTATTGCTAATCACAGAACTGAGGTTGATTGGATGTACTTGTGGGATCTTGCACTTCGAAAGGGAAGACTGGGATGCATAAAATACATCCTAAAGAGCAGCTTGATGAAATTACCTATCTTTGGTTGGGGATTTCACATTCTGGAGTTCATTGCAGTGGAGAGGAAGTGGGAGATAGATGAGCAAATAATGCACCATACGCTTTCAACATTAAAAGATCCTCAAGATCCTTTATGGCTAGCTATTTTTCCTGAAGGAACCGATTATACGTAATACTTGATATCCCTCTTACCTTTGATCTCGTTTTAGCTTCTAAGTTCTTGTATCATCATATAATATTATGAACTCATTTCAATTCCAGAAAATCTTTTATCTGACAGATGCATTTAAGTTGTATTTTGACTAGCATTCTAAAATTTGGGCTTCATATTATGCCATACAAATAGACAATATATAATTCAATTAAGGAGCACATTTGACATATTATTTCCTTTTTATGTAGTGAACAGAAGAGTAAAAATAGTCAAAATTTTGCTGCTGAAGTTGGGCTCCCTGTGCTGACAAATGTGTTACTTCCAAAAACGAAGGGTTTTTATGCTTGCTTGGAAGCTCTACGAGGCTCATTGGATGCAGGTTTCTTTTATAATTTCTGGCCCTGATTTTTCGATTATACTCCGCCAATTCATAATGACTCTATGGTGGCTATTTTAGAAAATCATGTAACCTGTGTTACCAAATGTAGCTAACTCAGCTTTTGAAAATTATAATTTAGTACTTGGCATTTTTTCCTTGCTATGGCTTTATCACTTAGCATGCTTTGTGTTTTGTGTTTTGTGTTTTATGTTTTGTGCTTTGTGCGTGCATGTGTCTCTGTGTGTGTCTTCATTATGTTTATGTTCCATATGCCCTTGGGAAATATAATGCTAGTTCATAGACCGAAGTTTGCTCGTACTGTGTTTGATTATCTTTTGACATGACAGTTACACAATATTCCAATTTCCAGTTGCCCCTTTGTGTTGCTTTTCTTTTCAAGTTTGATTCAGCTTTCAAAGTCTGTTAAACTTCTTCACTCAATTACGTGCAGTATATGATGTGACTTTTGCGTACAAGAATCAATGTCCTTCCTTTCTGGACAATGTCTTTGGTGTTAATCCTTCAGAAGTGCACATGCATGTTCGGCGTATTCCTATTGAGGAGATTCCAGCTTCCGAAACTAAAGCTGCTTCTTGGCTAATGAATACATTCCAGATCAAGGACCAATTGCTTTCTGATTTCAATGTTCAAGGTCATTTCCCTAACCAACTAAATGAAAAGGAACTTTCTACATTCAGGTGCCTGGTTAGTTGTACTGTGATAGTTTCTTTGACTGCCATGTTTACTTATTTTACATTTTTTTCTCTCATTTGGTTCAAGTTGTATGTAGGCCTATCTTGTGCATATCTTGCTACTGCAACGCGCTTCAAATTTCAATTGATGCCTTTTACAGACTATGTTTATGCTCTCTTTTACAGCAAGAATCAAAAGAGTGGATAGTGTTCTCAATTTTTAATGTCAGTGAACAATTTTGGTCTTGAACCTGATATTGAAGTGTCTAAATCATTTGTTGTTATTTGATTCTTTTCATAGAATTGCACAGATAGCACCAGGAAATTGAAGCTACAATTTTACAACTGGTGTTTTGTTGGAAAATCAGTATTTAATATAATTATTTCCCGAAGCCCTATTTTATTATGCCCAGTGACATAACAGATAGGGCCAAGTGAAGGAATGAATAGGAATCTAGTTCTAATTCAAAAAGTCAGGAGCTGTCAGCATTTCTTTACCACTTTAGAGGGAACAGATCAATAAGCCTCCGGTCGAGATGATATTCTGTTAACTTGTTACAGGGTTACAGCTTTACATTTCTGAATTTGTAATTAGCTTCTTAGCTTCTATAACGGCCCCATTTAGTCGATGATAGGAAGCGGGAACTTTGATATGGTTTTTGTTAATTACATATTACTTTTCCTAGGACGACTGGAAGCCCATCATTTGACACCCCTGTCACTCCTTCATTGCTTGATGCTCATTTTCTTCTTCTTTCTGAATCCACTCAGCAGAGCCTTAGTGGATGTTCATAGTTGATCCTAATTGTTTAGCTTCATAGTTTACTCAGGTTTTAAAGAAATAAATTTCTAAAGGAACTCGGGAATGGGGATTCACAAGAGGATAGGAATGTGTTAAAGTTTACATGTAACTTATATATGGACACCGAAGCCTTTCAGGAGAGGAATGGTAATATTGAAAACAGCGAAACTAACCAGAATCGTTACTTGGCAATTCCTATAGGACAACTTAGTTGTCTCGCAACATCTGAAAGTTGACTATTGTAAGACAACAATGCATTAGGATTTTTATGGTAGGTGTCTTTATGAAAAGCTTTGTGAGAGGAATAGTGAACAGGATGCGCATTTGTATATTAGATTTCAATATTATGTGCAGGAGACAGTGCATGACGCAACAGTAATTTAGAAATAGAGCATAGAGGTGAATCCCTTAAAAGAGAAAAGAAGTATGGCTTCAACGGTAATGAGGGATAAGCTGAATTGCTACCCTTCTTGTAACATTTCCCGTGTATGGTGTTTCTTGCATGATATGGTGACTAACAAAAGGCGCGGCTATATCTAGGCTTGTGGTATATGGATAAACCAAGTTGATTCTCTCAAGAAACAAGAAGAGAACTCGTGATGCATGTCAGACATTTGGAGATGTTAGTCAATGTCGGGTTTGGTTAAATCTAAAAGGAAAATGTTTAGTTAGAAGTTAGAACTAACACCACCATGTCAACCTTTTCTTTTGGTGGGGCAAAACGCCTAAAAGCACTTACGGAATGTGCAGGAGCACCCAGCCTGTTCTGTTACTTGTCTCATTTACTTGCTGTTTAAAAAGTGCAGGGCCCAGACCACGACAGAGATACCTGCCACACTCTCAAAAGTGGAAAGATTCTATTAAATCCTACGTCCTAAGCAAAGCGAACAATTAACTCTTTCTTATGGTGTTTTAATGAATTTAGTATTTGAGTGAGTTATTAATTATTTATTGATTGTTAATTTTGTAATAAATATTTAAAAGTTTATTAAATATAAATAACAACTAAGAAATGTCTGATAACTCACTATGGTACCAATACTGGTACTTTAAAAAAAAAGATAAATATTCGAGTAATCCTCAAGTAGAGTTCTTAGTTTCTAACTTGTAAATTGTGAATCAAAAATTGGCGGAATAGTATTAGATGCCACCATTGAGCAAGCCTGATCAAAGTTATATATTTTTATGGTGTGAACTAAGGTATTTCCTAGTCTGAATGGCAAGAAACTAATCTCATAAGATACAGTCAGACGTGTGAAGTGATGGCTCCTCTCAAGTACGTTTTTCCCATATACATTGTCCTAATGATGGAACTCAAAATAAGATACTTAAGGTGATCAAGCTCCTTCTACTTAGACCAACACAAGCTGGTGATCAAGGCTATATATGATCTCCCATAATATAATACATTAATAGTGATTTGATAATTATTGGAATTTGGAAGTTCGTATAAACTTTTTTAAGCAAAGATTGCAGCATATGATTTCTCAAAAAATAAAATAAAAAAAGTGCACTATATGAAATGGAAAAATAGGGCAAAAAGTAGGAAAATGGTTTTTTTTACTGAAGAGCTTAACTTCAATTGGAAAATGCATGTTGCGAAGACACCGTTCACGATCTACCTAGCTTCCATTTGCTTCGTTTGTTCCTCCGAAACGGTCGTCACTCTTCACCTGAAGACTGAAGTTATATTCTTTCCTCACAGTCCTCTTCTCCTCTCTCTTACTGCCAGTTCCTAGTGCCTAGTGCACCACCTCTCATGTTTGTCATTCTCAATTTTCTTGATTTGTTTTTTGTTTTTCAAATTAATTACATTGCTAAACAGAGGCCGGGGAGGGAAGATGATAACACTAGTGAGCATGGGAATGAAAATTGAATAGAGCTGGTGCGAGGCAATTTGAGGATTTCTTTCATTATGACTTTACGAGTAAATTTATTTGTTACGGGATACAATATCAAATTTTGATTAATTGTGAGTGGCATTATCATTTAATTAGGTTTTAACAAATTATTAAAAATGTTTAATTATTACAATAATTTAAAAAATTTAACTATTTTAATGATATAATACATTATTAAATGACACTGACAGTGAATTAAAATTAAACTCATTTCTTATATATACAAAATATAAAATAAAGTTTTATTTTTACTATAAAAAAATTAAATGTTGACTTATTTTTCGAGATATCCTTATACTCAATGACTAATTCTGGCTGAGACATTTATTTAGTTGAGTTCACAAGGTGATTTAATAGGATTTCGAACGGCTGCAGGTTAAAGACCATATTGATTTCATAGTAATAAGTCTAAATAGATTATTATTCACAATTGTTTTCTTAATGTAAAATATAACATGATATTATTATGAATTTATAGCGCGTGAATGGAGAGAGCCCAAGACTCGTGGTGCAGTGTAGGCACGTCCCATCCCAAGATGACCCACAATCTTAAACTTCTCACAGAAAGATTGGGCCCAATTATTAAATTATAATAATTACGTCAGAAAAAAAAAACAAAACAAAATCGGGTCCCGAAATATAAATTCAATTCCCTCTACCCATCTTGCCTCTCATTCTCCTCATTCTCACTTCAACTCTTGGTTGCATTCTTATCATCCCATCCCAACCGTCGTTCTCTCCTTTCTACTTTTCGACCAAAGTCATGTCCCTTACCTTAAACTCAAAAACCTCTATACTCTTCCACTTTCTCCTCCTATTAGGTAAAGACGAAATCCTTCCTTTTACGTTCAATCCCATACATACCAAAGCATTTTGATTTCTTGTTCTTAATTTTTTTTTAATTATTATTATGAATGAATGGTTTTGCAGGTGATGTAGCTTCAGCCACAGTGTTTAACCTCGAAAACCGTTGCAGATACACAGTGTGGCCCGGAACTCTTTCCGGCAACGGCCCCGCTATTCTCGGCGACGGCGGTTTTTCCCTGGCACCCGGTTCTTCGGTTCAGCTCACCGCTCCGTCCGGCTGGTCCGGGCGCTTCTGGGCCCGAACCGGCTGCAACTTCGACGGCTCCGGCAACGGAAAATGCGCCACCGGAGACTGTCTCGGGGGGCTCAAGTGCATTGGGGGAGGTGCTCCGCCGATGACGCTGGCGGAGTTCACCATTGGAAGCGCCATCAATGGCAACAAGGATTTCTACGACGTGAGCCTCGTGGACGGTTACAATGTGGGGATGGGTGTGAGGGCAACCGGAGGAAGCGGTGACTGCCAGTACGCGGGGTGCGTTGCAGATTTGAACGGTCACTGCCCGGCGGAGTTGCAGGTCAGGGACGGCGCGGGTTCGGTGGTGGCGTGCAAGAGCGCGTGCGCGGCGTTTAACGCGGCGGAGTTCTGCTGCACCGGTGACCACTCGACCCCTCAGACTTGTTCGCCCACTCATTACTCGGAGATGTTTAAGAAGGCGTGCCCCACAGCTTACAGTTACGCTTACGATGATGCTTCCAGCACTTGCACATGTTCTGGTTCTGATTACCGTATCACATTTTGCCCAACGGGATCGTCATAGTAATCAGTATGATTTTTTTTATTGGTCAATGAATTATAGGGTGTTTGGATTAGACGTGGAAAAAATTATGTTAAAAGTGAATTATATGTATAATTATGTTTTAAAAAAATTAATTAATGTTTGAATATGTTAATTTATAAGTAATTTTAAAATAAGAAATTTTGTTTAAATTGTATAAAAAATTTACTTTTATGTATTAAATTATCAAAAGAGATATAAAATTATTGAAAAAATTATTTGATTGAGGGTAAAATATATTTCTCTCTTAAAGTTTTTAAAATAATCTGAATTTAAATAATCAGTTTCTAAAATAATGCTGAAATTTTAATTTTTAAGAAAAAGTTTTTTATAGTATAAAAAAATAATTAATAGTTTTTTTTTGTAATAAAACTCAAACATGTTACTTTCTTTTTAAAAAAAATAACTTTTTAAGTATAAAAAGACACATTCCACTTAGTTAGCATATTGTCTACTATTGTAGTTGAACAATTATTAGAGGTTGCAAACTTTTAAGAGGTCGCCTATATTGGTGCCAAAGAAATTCTGGCCATGTAGATTTAAGGACCTTGAGAACATAAATTTAAGACGAATGGCCAATTTAGTTGTTATTGAAATTAATAATCCTTTTTATAAGCTATAACTATAGTTATTATTGGTTACTTGACGATGGTGAATGCCCCGCTTCATGTTGAATCATGGATTGATCTTTCTTTGGCAGTTCTTGCTCATTCATGGGGTGATTTCTTATTTGAAAAATATATACTTCGATGATAGTCTACTACTAAGTAACAATCGGCTTTAAACCTATATTAATTATAAACTACACCTGACATCAATTGCATTCATTTTCAATCGAAATAAAATTCGTTATCTCGGTATTGGGTTTCATATATATACAAATTAAATTCCCATTTCCATGTGCATGCAATATCTATATATGATAATGTAATTAAATATAGATTATTTATTTTTAGTTACAAGAAGGATCTTAAAACCTAGTGAAGAGATGTGAACGAGTGAACTAATGATGACAATAGATAATGTCTAACATCAAGTTTGTAACTGTAATTTAAAATAATTAATACTGATAAAGAGTGGGTAATTGACTAATTGCCAGAGAGCGAGAGTATATTAATTAGCGGTAGAGGTTGAATGCGAAGCACTTAATTTAGGTGCTCACAATTCAAAGCTTTGATGTTAATGGAAATGCACATGCTCGATAACAATATTTTTGCATATATATATATATATATATATATATATATATATATATTCTAATCAGCTGATCTTCTTGAAGGCATAAATTCATCCAATTAAGTATTTTTCACCCTTTAATTTTTAAAATTTTAAGTTTAATATGAAAAGTTAAAAAGAAATTGATGAGGTGATAGCCCCACAACAAATTTTCTTGACCATGTATGGGATGCAGTTCAAGGCTTTAAAAAGACTAATTCTCAAATATTTACTTTCTTATTTTTGGAGAAAAAATTCTTCTTTTTAATTACTTTCTTATTTTTAGAAAATACTTTTTTTGTAAGGCCACGAGATGTCGAATGTCCCCCACACTCAAAGGGTATGAGACTAATTCTCGTTCGGACGTTGACTTTGTCTTAGTCACATGATACTTTCAATATGATTTGAACTCCTACATTACATATAAAATTCATCCATATAAAACTCAGTTAACTAATTAAGTCACACCTCATTATCTCTTTAGCTCACATTATTCAAATAGACTAAAAAGAAGAAAACAACAAGAAGAGCAGCAACATTCTTTATTAAGACAAAGCCTAAGGCTGCTGTTTAGTTGGAGCCCAAGAATAAGAGTGTGCACAGCAAGATGGGAAGCAGAGGAGAGAGGTGTGGCTCTAAGCCTTGCACCCACAAAGTTCTGAATTTTCTCCTCTTCAATATTTTCTAAGTTGTTGCTGTTGTTGTTGTTTTCTTTTATTATAAGCTAAATCATTGTCACTAGAGTATAGATATATAACCTAACTATGATTCTTTAATTCTAATAATTCAAGTACACAAGTTTAATTTGAGTTTAAATTTGATTCTCTCTGTAAAAAATTTTACATCATCATGTGTTGACACCCGAAACAAAATAAGTATTTAGTCTTTTATCAAATTGAAACAAAAATAAGTATTTAGTCTTTTATCAAATTGTGTATTCATTATTATGTTTAATGCTTCTGAATACCTGACTAATATTTGAATACTATGTTAATTATATCCAGACCAATAGATTATATATAATATTAAGAACTTAAGCACGGCATAATGGGTTCAATTTTTATAAAAATAAAATTTTCACTTCTATGTCTAAGTTTTGGTATTTCATTAAAATTAACAATCTTTACACGACGATCCTTTACTCATTTTATAACTTGAATGATTTCTTATACTTTTGAAAATTAGTACCAAGCGACAGAGGCTTTAAACCAACAGTGCGTATAAAAAACCAAATAAATAAAAACAAAAAGACAACAAAATAAAAGGGTAAATTAAAGGAAAATAAGAAAGACATCGAGTAATATATACAGAAAAAGGAATGAAGCAGAAAAAAATTTCTTCCCCTTTCAAGGCCTTCGGCCAAAGCTCTGATAACCATGTCAAATTCCTTTTTCTTCTTTCCCCACGTTTACACTATCCCTTTCCATAGACTCCCAATTTTCTCTACAAAAAGGCTCTCTTTGAAAGCCAAATTTGTAACCTCCTCATCCAATTTTTCCTAGACAATTTTGGATGAGTAAGCAACCCCTAAATCTAAGGTGTTACATGCCATCATTTTTTCCTACAATAACCCTGTAAAAATTCAAATCCCCCAAAAGAGGACAAAGAATTGAAGTTAAAGCTGCCTATATCTTACAGATATTACTTTCAAGGAACTATTTCTCAAAGAAAAACTACTTCGCAGACGATTAAACCACGACAATTTCATCTCACCCGAGCCAGTGCACTGACCCTCCCCCTCCCCCTCACTACTGAAAAGGGTTTGGTCACTGCAGTCCAGTGAAGCTCCACATGCTAGATTATAAGACTGACATGCAGAATGACATACTCGAAGCCTGTTGTCTCCATCCTTGTCACACTTCTGGATTGAGATCTGGAAATTAAGTACCAAGATCTTCAGATAAATAGGCAACATTACCAACTATGCTCAAATATCTAGAAACGGGGTTAGAAAGCATTACAACTCAATAAAGAATTCTAGTTTCATGTTTCTACCATCCTAAAAAGGCACAATGTTAGAATCAGCTTGTTGAGAAGTCGGGATTATCTCACGGCCAATGGAATAACCACGTCAGCATATATATATTAAAACTAACTAAATTTAGCTTATACTATGGTTATCAGAATGGAAGGTCAAATTTAATGCATAATAATGTGTGAACTAAATAGGAATGGAAAGATAGGAAGGGGGAAAAAACAATAAAAATTACATTCAGAAACTTGAGCAAGACTAGGAATAAAATCAATATTTCAAAAAGGAAAAAAAATCTAAAGAATAACTTTATCATGAAAAGATAGGATTTACCCAGCAGGCAAGCCGTTTAGCCGCCTCATCACAGTAGGTGCTGCCAAATATATTAAATAATTTCCTAGCACCACCAGGGAATAATCGGTGGTAGTTGGGCATGACAACCACTTCTTCTAGCTGCTGTAGTATACTAGGTTCGCTGGGTGCACAATGCTGTCCAGAAATATCATTTCCCAGCACATTTTTGCAAACTGAAAGACTGGAGAGGAGCATGGAGCTGTTCTGGCATGTGTATCCCGCATAGTCAGAACAACGAAATTCGCATACTCCATTATCACAAACCCCACCATGAAGGCTGCATTGCTCATCACAAACAGCTGCATGTAGTATCAGGGACAAGCCAAGAAACCTAATTATGCTTCCACAATAACTAAATACATGTTTTCAAGCTTACAAAATTGTTTTAACAAGACTGGCTCAATCTGTTTTAATTAATATGTAATTGTGATTTAAAAATGGGTTTTGGGGGGGGAGATACAGCACATGTTCTAGTACTCCAATATCCTTCATATTGGGTAACAAATATTGGAGCTTACCAGTGGAACAGTCAATGCCAGTGTAGCCAGTTTTACATTCACAAATTCCATTGGAGAGGCAAATTCCATTGCCATTGCAATTGCTGGGGCAGGAACCTGGAAGAAGTTAAGAGAACACATTTTGAAAAAAGGAAAAGTGAAAACTACAATCTGCTGCCAAATAGAAGGTAGCGTAGCAGTTGAAGCACAACGAATACACAAGTTAAAATATAGCGTGGGAATGAGAGCTCACGACTACTGCAATCATGACCATGAAATCCAAGAAAGCAGTGGCACCTTCCATCAACACAATCTCCATTGAAATTACATGCATTGGGACATTGCCCAGACACAGCTACTGGGTTTGTGTTACAGAGCTCATGATATGCAGGGCAGATTAATTCGCCTATGGAAAAATATAATGAAGACTAAGTTGACAACTTATGGGGAATCTAACATCAATCTGTAAACAAAAAAAAAATAACAGTAATATTAACCATTAAAGCCAGGGAACTGAATGGATCCACCAGCTTGAGGACACAATTTCCAGATACCATCCACAGCAACCTGTATGTAACATATAGAGCTTCATTTAGTGACTTTCATGATAAAGGAAAATGGAGGGAGGGGTGATCATACAATTCAAAGCAGCCGCAATTGCAGCCTACCCAAACCTTAATGAAGAAATTGTCCTACTCAAACATAGTTACTCAATTACAGAAATAATCACTTATTCAGAATCTAAATTATCTAATAATAACATAAACCAAGAGGAAGGAACAATAAGCCTGAAATCATCGCCTCATCAAGAACAAAAGAAAATGCATATAGCAATTCAATTATTTATTGTACCATCATATATTTCTTAAACAATCAACCCCTGGGAGGGAGGGGGGGCTTAATTAAACTTATCATCCCCTTAGTTTCACCAAGTTCGATTTCAATTCCCTAGTTTCAATTGCAATAATTGGCCCACATAGTTTTCAAATTTGATGCAATCAAGTCCTCTTGTAAGACTGTCATTGAATGACACTCTTCTTGAGGAAATGGTATTGTACCATGTCATCTCCATGCCAACCGACAAAGTTATTAAGACGACCAAAAGTGTAATTAAGCCAAAAAAAAAAATACAGGTTAATGTGACGTATACATATTGCTTACAGATTAAAGAAAGGGCACTCTGGAAATTTTCATTATCAAAGATTAGAAAATCAGGGGCAGCGCCAGAGTTCCAGGTCAAAATCCAATGACATAAAGCATTTTAGAAATGATTTCACTTATTTGACACTCCAAACTATACCTCTAAAGAATTGTTGATACATCTGTGCTGATAACAGCCATTTCCCTGGGTCATAGAACCTCGTACAAATCCTGTGCGCACTAATGATGAGGCCATACACCTGCATTGAAAAGGGAACAATAGTTAGCAACTCTACACCTTCATGTTGTGCATAAAATGCATGCAAAGCAGACTAGAGTATAAGTTTGCAGTCACAAATCTGACCTAGAGTTACTTCCTCGGACTTCACCTAGCATTCTATCAGGTGCCCGTGCACTGTTAGTGTCTGTACATGATCCATCGGAGTATGCAACAAAATAAGTGCAATAATCAGCCAATGAGGATTGTCCACCTGCAACATCCAGTGAATAGTGAGATTTCACTACAGCTAACCCATCATTTAGTATTCAAAAAAATTTAATAATGACCACCAAAAAGAAGAAAATCAACTATGTGTAATAAGACAATAACAGCAGCAGATACACGTCAATCAGAATGCAACAGCATAGAAGGTAGAAAAATTGCTTGACAGCATTGAGATCAAAGAATCTAGCCCAATTGACGTCAATAGATGGAAGGCATCAGTCATCAACAGATCATACATGGATTAGCATCGCCTTATTAAATATTAGAAATGAAGACAAGAAATTACAAACCTTTATTAGCTTGTGGAAAATACTGAGCCCATTGAGGGAGGTCTCCACTATAGGTTAGAATTGGGCAGTAACCCTCTGCCTCCCTGTTATACGTACAACCAGAAAACTGTGTTGTGTTGCAATGATATGCCCCCTTCCAGAGATTGCAAGGGGAGGTAACAAACTCAGTACCTTGGTTACGACCCCAATCAAGACGGTCTGCCATGCTATAATTGGCTTTGTACCATCCACTATCTTCTAAGAGAGCTAGTGTCATTTTTGAAACTACAGATCTTGTATCCACAGAACCGGTCATAATCTCATTCATCAGAAGCCTTTTTTCCCAGTGAGACCCTGTAAGCCAATTTCCAAACTTCGATTGATCATTTTGTTGGTGGGTTAGCAGAAGCACATGCTTAGACATCATGCAGAAGCACATGCTTAGACATCATGCATGGAGTATCACAATAGTTGCCATATTTTTGTTGTTTGATTATTTTAAGTACCTCTTGGGCAAGATTTTAAAGCAACAGAGATGAGGGAAGGCCAATGCTTTGTTTAGAATCTTTCCAATAAAGAGGGAAAAATTACTTTAATATTTCATTTTCAATATAATATAGAAATTTTAAACTGTTAAACTTAACACCAATTTAACATATTTTAATAAACATGATACTGCAACAGTCAGGATTCACTATTCTTACTAAAAACATTGGTTGGACACTCGCATTCCTTGGGCACTATGATAGTTATTCTAACAAACAAAAAAGTGCAAAGGAGGGATAATGCATTGATAATTCTTTAAAATAAAAAAATTAAAACTGTAATGTAAATGGAAATTCAGCTTTTGCCTGCTACAGGAATTACAAAATACAAGTTACCAAGGCAATAGAACTTCAAAGAAAAGGGCAGAAAGAGAAGGAAGAGGTAGACATGTATATTAAGAAAGAAAAAAATGAAGAATTAAAAACCTGATGTGCCACGTCCTCCGCCGTCTTCCAGCTCTAAACCGGTAAAATTTCCTGAGAACGCCTGCCCATAAATCACTCATCAATCATTTGTTGAATCCTTTGATGAAGGACTCCTTAAATGTGTTAGAATACTTGACTAGGTACATTAGCACATTTAGCACATTAGAATGTTAGTCAACTATAGTTATGACCATAGTTAATAGTTGATAATTAGCTTTATAATAGTCCTTGATTAGCTCCTATACTCAATGTATTCATATTGACTTGTGTGTAAGCTATACACACAATTTCTCCCTAATATTCTCGGTTTCAACATGGTACAAGAGTAGTATCATCCACCTTGAGGATAGTTTCTCCTTTCTCCCGTGTTGAGTTCATAGAACTCGTTTGTATATCCCTTCCTCTGTTTTATTCATTTGTTTTGTAAGTCAGAATCAGTTCTCCTTCGTGTCCTCTCCCCTGGTTTCTTCACCTTTTCTCCTTTGTTATTCAAAATAAAAATTTCAGATCTGGGTTTTTTTGTTTCATCATATCTGTTCTCTCTCTCTCTCTCTCTCTCTCTCTCTCTCTCTCTCTCTCTCTCTCTCTCTCTCTCTCTCTCTCTCTCTCTCTCTCTCTCTCTCTCTTGTCTGATGCAGCCGTGGTAGGGTTGCTGTTCTGAGTTGCAACTGATGACGTGAGCTTGGTCTTGTTGCGTGAATCGGTGTTAATGCTGGTGTTGAGTTCTGTCTTAACTGGAGGAGATTCCAGCAAGGTCTGATGGTGTTTCTGACTTTGGGCAGCCTTCTTCTTGGCTGCAGTTGATACTTTCAGGCAACCCAGCGATGTCGCTGGTGTTTGGAGGCCGGTTGTTTCAACCAGTGTCAGGCGCGTTTCTTTGGTTTCTGACTTCGAGGGGGCGCAACTTCAGGGTCTGTCTTCCAGACCACTTTGCGGGGCGACAATGCCACATTTGGCTGTGACCAGAAGCGGCGAGACTCGTGGAGTTCCCATGACCAGCAGCATTTGGCAAGATTGGCAGTGCTTGTGTTGTTGCTTGGGCAGCCAATTTTGGGTTGCAGTTATGCTTTCCAGGCAACCCAGGGGTGGTTGGGTCGCCGGTGACTTCAGGCCAGTCGTGGTTGACCAGTGCCAGACGAAGGACCGGCAAGTGCAGCAGCAGTGGCAGCATTAGTAGCAAGAAGCCAGGATTGCACTGTTTTAATGCACAGACTTCCCAGATCTGTTTCAGCATTCTTGAAGGTTGCAGGTGGCTCACTGTGCCATGGTTGAAGGTTGCAGCTTGAGGGGGAGTGTTAGAATACTAGACTAGGTTCATTACCACATGTTAGAATATTAGTCAACTATAGTTATGACCATAGTTAATAATTGTTAATTAGCTTTATAATAGTCCTTTATCAGCTACTGTACTCAATGGATTCATAGTATAAATAAGATTGACTTCTTGTGTAAGCTATACACACAATTTCTCCCTAATATTCTCTGTTACAACAATATGAACACAGTAAAAATGATTGAAATTATACAAAGAGAATATGTTCCCAAGCAAATACCGCATAATGATATCGTGAATGCATGACAACACGTGGAAGCACCACACGTGTTACCATCCGCCCAAGCTTTTCATCCATAACTTGTTCAGTAACCTGCAAAGACAAGTAATGATGAGCTTTCAACATGTGAGCTAGGAAATGGAAAAGAGTGATGGAGCAGAAAAGTTTTTAATATAGGTATTGAAAAGAAAAACAGAGAATAGTTCTAAAAATAAGACGAGATATTCAAACGTGCAGCTCGATTAAATGCCAGGAAATTTTGGTATTGTTCATTCATTATTTTTTCCCTAAAATGTCCTGCATTCATTACAGTTCCTCAACTTATTTTAAAGACAAATCAAAGAAATTGTATACAATCACCATTCACCAGAAACACTAAAATTTGTCTCCGCCAATAAAAACAGAAATTTTACTAAAATTTCATATATTTCAAACTTCATATCTAACAAAGTGACCTGTAATAATAATTATAATAATAAGAACAACATCAAGCTCCTATATCTGAATATGGGAAATGTAATCATGATTTAGTAACTCATACTTTGTGTGGCTCAAATTCCCAAACACAGAGGAAAGTATGCTTGAACCTTGAAAACCAATGGTTCATATATATTGAATATACTGTTACATTGTAAGGGAAAAGAAAAAGAATCTTATAGTACAAAAGGCAGCCTATACCTTATTACGCCGTCTTTTGCTTTCATCTCGAAAATGAGCAAAGGCATGTGGATCGAAACCAAGAACGTGCATAACCTGAAAGAATCAAATATGATGAACAATGCCCCAAATTTCCACCCATGTTTCCAATCTCACCTCATTTATATACAAAAACCAAACCAACCTCGTGTATCAGAGTAGCTGAAAGCAAAGTCTCTGCCTCAGCTGT
Organism: Styphnolobium japonicum; assembly: GCA_023212625.1. Classification (NCBI taxonomy): domain Eukaryota; kingdom Viridiplantae; phylum Streptophyta; class Magnoliopsida; order Fabales; family Fabaceae; genus Styphnolobium; species Styphnolobium japonicum. The sequence goes on from JALBWW010000006.1 coordinate 29,232,202, forward strand.
CAAATGACGAGGAGCAACATTAACATGTCCTGCACACACATACACAAAATTTACTTTCAGTTCTGAAGCATTGCAAATGCAAGATAAACACAACCATTTAAACCAATATATGTTTCTAGGATAAATATAATCTACCAGCTATTGCACGGCCCCATTGATCCCGTTCACATGCCACTGCCCAAGCAAGTGTATTCCCAGTCGTAGGTCTTGTAGTCACCAAAAGAACTAAGTCGGCATCAGAGACTCCCTCTGGCAAAGGTGAACAAAGAGGTTATCTCTTAAATTCACAAGTACAACTCTGAGAAGAAGTTTTATAAGAACTACAATTTCCACAGAAGGCATGCAACAAATGAATCATACCCTCAACATATTCATGAGGAAGCTGCACGCCTCCATCTTGTCCACATGCGGAATATCCACTTAATCGCAAGTTCCCCTTTACAGGCTCAACAGCCAATGCTCTCCTAAACCAGTCAGCTGTCTGACCTAATGCCTGCAAAAAGTTTCTATAAAGGGTAAATACCTCCATCCAATCTTTATGCAAATAATAATTTAACTATTATTATAGATCTGACAACACCATGCCCAAAGAGACATAATAAGCTGCCAAAAGTGATGTAGTACCAAGTAATTTTCACATTAGATTATCGGCCTAGTGAAAAGAAACAAAAAATTAAAAGGGAGATAAAAAAATTAACCTTATGAAGGCGGTGTTTTTTGTCCTCTCCTGAGATATCTTCAAAAGTGCAGTTATACCAACAATCACCAAAGATTGGAGGATCAGCATGAGGATTACAAGAAGGGAAACCAGGAAGAGAAGTCATGGGAGGCTCCCCAAGCTGTTCATAGAAAATTAAAGATTAACTTAAATAAACAAATGAGAAAGAGAATACCAATGTTATGGTTAGAAATATACACTCTAAACAGATTCTTTTTTCATTTATATTAAATACTCACTTTGACAATATCACCAACTTTTCGACAATCCCTGTCAGGGGAGTGGCCAACAGCATCATAATTTAGATATATCCTAATAGGTTGCTTTGCATCCTTTTGAGGCCCCGATGATGTTGACACACCAAGTAATGCCCTACCTTTATGCTGAAGGGGTTTCAAGAGACCAGGCTCATAAACCTGCGGGGTAATTGAATACACCTTGTGACCAGGTCGCTTCCTCTGTTCAAGTATCTGGTCATGTATGCAAGAGTGTGAGGCAATGTTCTCAATTCTCCTTTCCAAGCCTCCCCATTGAAGTTGGTGTTCTTGGGGCTTTGCATTGTTGGCTTCCAACCATGCCAATATCAAAACAATCTGAGGGAGGAAGCAGAAGTTTAACAACATATATCCAACTTGAGCAACCATAGCTTCTATATTCTTACATGCAATGAGTAGATCAAACACCAACGCAAAAACACTAGCCAAAAAGATAACAAAATAGAAACTTTTAAGTTACAACCCTATAAGCTCAACCATACTTACTAAGAAGGTATGAAATCATTTTTTTTTAGTTAGACGTAATGAAATTTCTTTTATTATCAGTGTTGTCGACCAAATCTTAGATCAACAGGATTTAAAAATTAATTTCGTTAAGCCAAAAGGGAAACTGGAAACGAGCAAGAAATACTCTATTACAAATTAGCCGCAAAAGATAACGACGCTGGAGATCAAGAGAACGAAATCTTCAAAACGAAATAACTATCTGCGACTAAACCAGCACCTTCCAAGTCAAAGTCAAACATTGCTCTTACAACAAAACCCTAACCTTCCGGGGTTGGGTTCGCGACAAACGTAAGAAAAAATGTCATTAAACAAAATTAAAAAAAAATAAAATCAGATTTCATGGCCAAATACAAAATGTTCAAACATTTATTATCATCTTAATTTCCCCTTACAATCTTCAGCTACAAATTAGAGCCCAGGCATAGTTCAGGAGATTATTTAAAAAAACCCAAAACCCTAAACGCTATAACAACATTGAACGAAAAGAAATCTAAAAACAAACAAACAAACATATAAGTAGAAACTCATGAACTTGCAGAGTTTACCTCGAAAACGACGACGGCGAATCGAAGCTTACAAGGAAATCTGGATAGCGTGCATGAACTACACGGTACCATTAACTCCATGAAATGGCGAACACTGAAACACAGACGGCGCTGATTCCATCAAACCGCCGGCAATTTTTCGATCGGCTTCAAAACACACAAAAATGGCTGCCTCCGATGCATTTTTGGAAAGCCTTGTACGGACAACAATATAAAAGAACCAAGTAATGGAAGAGTGACCCTTTTGGTTAAAACTTAACAGTAGCTTTGATTTGAAAGGGGTGATGAACAATGTTCCAAGATACAAAGTGAAAAGGCAGAACTTTGATTTCTGAGGAGAGAGGGTAGAATGATTCAGAGAGAGAAAGAGATGAGCTTTCAATTCGTATATCAGCTTGACAAATAAATATGGCTTCAGCTTCCTGCTCTCTGAAACGGAAGAAAAATAAGGACACTGACAGTGAAGGGAGGAAGAGAGGAAAAAATCAAATAGATTGGGTGGAGTGGTTGGAGAAGATCATATTTTTAATCTTTTTAGGTTTTTCGGAGAAAAAAAAAGAGACATAATGGGAAAAAGTTTATTATATATTACTTTTTTGCATCTGTCTGTGTAAAATTGTAGACTTTAATAATCAAAGAATCCCAAGCTCACGCTCTGTAATCAGAAAGTATTGAAAATGATTTTGATGTGATAAATAATGCGTGTTAAAAACTACCCATCCTTAATTATTAAGTTAACCTTAAGTTGATAATTGCAATGTTTAATTCCTTCCTTGTTTTGTACCCAAGAAAACAAATATGAAATTTTTAGTTATTATGAGCTGAAATAATAAATTTTTATTGCTTTTGTATTCCTCTTATTTGTTCCACCGAGTGTTTGCACTTTGCAGTGCTTATAATAAAAATTATAAAATTACACAACTAACCAACTATAAATTAATTTCACATGTAAAGGACAGTATTATTTTAGCAAGAAAATTTTCTATCACTTAATTTTATTTTAAATTTCCTTTTTGTTTTGTATATTTTATTTTATTTTTGCCTTAAATTTTTTTTAAAACTTACTAAATGCACCTCAATCGCTTATATAGTTTGAAATGTTAATATAAATTGCTAACATAACATTCTAGATAGATAGAAATACAAAATTAACATTGTCTAGGTAAGATTTATTTTTATAAATAGTTGGGACGAATTTAATGAATTTTAAAATATTCAAGACAAAAATGAAAATTTCAATAAAATAAATCGACAAATGTAAAAAAAATTCCTATAATTGATTTTATACAATTTATTATTTAAAATTTATTTTTATCTCATAATTATATTATTTTGATTTTGTTTTAAATATTTTTAAAATTCATTAAATTTGTCCAAAATACTAATAAAAAATCTTAGTTGAAAAATGTTAATTGTACACTTGTATTCACATAAAAAAATTGTTTAATTTTAACTGTATTAGTGATTGAAACAATTTTAATAAGTTTTGTATTTTAGAAAAGTTGAATATAAAAATAAAATTATAAAATTATAAAAGAAAATGAATAAGTTAAGTTAAGTAACGAGAGCATATTATCGCCTAGGTTTTTTTTTTTTCAGAAACTGGTAATTTGCAAAATCCAAATGATACTAACTAGGTTCCATGACTACACGTCTCACGGATTTGAGTCGCAAAATTTTGAATATAAAAAGGTGCCTTTCCTTCATCAAAGAAAGGTTGCCTAACAAATAAGAAAGCAACATGTTACTCCGAAAAAAAATATATAAAGGAGAAACAGAAATACATAGGCGCGAACTCATGCCCAAGATACAGCATTATAAATTTACAGCTCAATAACTGACCAAACAAAATTACAGGGAGTAGACTGATAAGAATATATTGTGATAATAGTTTATTGAGCCTTAGCCTTACACAATACAATAACATGGTTTTCAGCTTTCTTTTGATACAGAAGATTCATATGGTCATATATAGGGACTATGTTTAAGGGAAAAGGTTATCAAATTATGATTTTTAAATGAATATTTTAAACATTTAAAAAAAACATGCATATTGGTTAAAACAAAAATTTGTATATTGGTTAAAAATCTATCCTGTAACAAAAACTCTGTTTAACAGCCACTGAAATTAGCGATGCCACTAGGGAATAGGAATCATAGTCCTTTTTGCCTTGATATAAGTTAATTAGGGGTCCACAATATTAACAAGGGCCTATGAATATGATCCATTTTATTACACGCTGGCCCCATCTTTTGAGCAGCATAAATGTCATTTTATAGCAAGCTGATATGTCCCACTGACAACAGAGAATTGTCCCCCTTCCATTGCATATGGTATTTATCTCTCTCATTAATTAAAACCACGTTGAAGTATATCAGTCTTCCATAATATTGTTTGCCATTAAATTAAATTAAATACACACATTTGATTCCTTATCCATAAGTTTCGCGTACATAATCGTCAACAATGAGAAAAGATTTTTTAACATAAACCAAGCATGGGGAAATAATAAAATGTATTTAGATATATTAATGCAAAAATTTCAGACCCTTATTAAGTTATTATGAAATTAGCAGTCCTTTCCTTTCGTTCTTGAAAACAGCAATTGAAAAGTGAAAAGTGACATTCCTCCCTAACCCTTTATTTCTTTCCTTTTCCTCCTTTTTTTTTTGTTTTTTTGTTTTTTTGATAATGCCTTTTCCTCCTTTCTTTTTTCACTCCTCTTAAAAAAGTGTCTTTTCTTTCATTCCATATATTCTATTGTTGGAGTAACGTGAACTAGGGTTTTTGTTCCTTCGCTTTGGTGGGATGATGGGATCAGATAAAAGTAAAGGATGGCCCAATTACCAAAATCCAGCAACCGGCTGACAATTTAATTCTCATTGTGTGTTTCTGATTAAATCAGACTGTTGAAGGAGAAAAATCATGCAAATAGTACTTTTTCATAAGTGCTCTTTCCATTACTCCTGAGGGCAAATAGGAAAAAGAAAAGAAAAGAAGACTTGAAAATGAAACTAAATGGATGCTAAGGACATCATCTAAACAATTCTTATATGAATCCGGCGAGTTAAGGCAACGGTTTTAAACTTACTTACAAGCAAAAGACCAAAATCATGGGCATCTCTGATGATGACGACTTCAACAAAAGATGGGTCGGTTAGGTTTGGTATTTTGCTAACCAGCCTAACCTACAATCTAAGCTTCCATGATTTTTTTAGCTGCTTTGACCTTCCAACCTTTTTTGTTTTAAAACCACTACATTGGATTGGATAAGTATACATATACAAATTATATAATATAATAATTAGTATTAATCACAGTTCACGTACAGATATAATGCATTAGCTCAACAACGTTGATTAGGAATTAGGATACATCTCATCCACCCGATTGGTATTTCACCAACCGGCACAAGATATTTTAATCACAATTGAACCAGTCTGGACAAAGATGCTGTTTTGAGTCCCTATCAACGTAATCTTGTTTAGATTTGTTAAAGTGAATTAGTTTGTGGCCAGTGGTCGTGATCATTCTCCCAAAAGCATTCCCTGTGAAAGCCAGTGAGCCACCACACTTTACTTAGTTAATCTAACTATTTTTCTTAGCGAGGTGAGCTGGTGAAGAGAGGGGATGATGTTAAGTCATGACATTACTAAACCAGACCCTGTAATTATATAAATTAATGGATTGTTAATTCGCCCACCTGAACTAAAATCAGCTGAAATCTTATTACAAATTTAAATTAAATGAAATACTTCTGTAATCAAAATTCAGTAAGTGACTAGTGTGAAATCTCCAAATGATTTAATTTTAATTCACTACTTTACACTGTCATTTAATTATGTACTGACACATCGTTAAAAGTGTTAGACTTTTGAAGTAATTATTATAATAGTCAAACTCTTTTAATAAATTCATAATACATAATTGAGTAGTGTAACAATTGATCAAAATTAAACTGATGTTCAAATCACAAAAAATTCACAAACATAATATATATATATATATATATATATATATATATAGAATGTCATATAATTAGGAAACTATAGCTACCATTCTTTTTACTTCAAATGATAAACTCGATAATTTCGACCAACTGATCGATATATTATTTTCTTATACGTTGTTTTCAAACTTCTAACTTCTGACGATTCTCTTGCATGAGGTGGTAGCAGTCAGTCAAATGCTTAAATCCACGCGCGGCATGGTTTCTTCAAAGCTATTTGTGATGTACAATTTAGGCCCAAAAAAAACAGCAACATTAATCCAGGGAGATGTTTAGGCCCCCAGGGCATGCAATTTACAAATAAGAAAATGACAAAAAAAATTAAAAATTGCAAGCATAAAATGCCCAATTGCGTTGACTGCTGAGCCGTTGAAATACATGCTCCACCAATAGTATTGTCTCTCTCTTCTCTTTGGAAAGAGAAAAAGTTAGTCCACGAAATACAAGTAGAGCGTCGCCGTATAGTATGAGAATGGATTACGAAAACTACCGTACAGGAAGAAAATGAAACAAAAACAATTATAATTCGCTTCAATTTACGGAACAGTTGGTTTATAATTAATCACATGATGGCAACTCTTTTGTAAGTTTTCGTTTTGTAATAATGAGTATTTCTCATACAAGTATTGCTCTCAGATATTTATTCGGGCGATAATTAAGAGTTGTACTTGTACTCAACAAATCAATTAGTGCCTTTTGAGCTTTTTTTCAATTTGTGCTTCAAACCATTCCGTTTTGATCTGCATTGTTAAATTATGGGTTTAATTTTAATTTACCGTAAGTGTAAAGTTTATTTACACTGTTATTTAATTATTTAATAATCTTTACTGTCATAAACGCTGTTTAAAATAAGCTAAATAGCGTTTGAATAAACACTTTAAGAAACGTTTTTTATAAATTATTTGAAATAAATATCAAGCATTTGAGATATATGCTATATGAATTGTGTCAATTCCTTAAGGTTAATTTTGTCAAAAATTACTATAAAAATAATTAGTGTCTCAAGTATTTTTAGTTTTCACAAAAGTTTATTTTCATAAACTTAAATTTTTAGCTTATGAAAATAAATCCAAAACAGTTTACAGGAGTTTCATAAGTTGTTTTAATAAGTTCATCCAAACAGAATAAAAATACTTCATAAGCTCTTATTATAATAAATAAACTCAAATAAGTTGCATATAAATCTATTTAAACGGGACTTTAATTGTGATACCCACTACTCATATATATGGCGGTGGTGTAGATCTTAGGCAAAAAAAAAGAGAAGTTGCATAAGTGTTGGTGTCTCTTCTTCAATGTGTGGGAAATGCAAAAAGGATAGGGTTTTGTTTACAATTTTCAGACCCTGGTTCCACAAATTTGGAAAATTAACACATTGTTTGGATCGATGGATTTTGGAAAAAAAGAAAATAAGAGGAAAAAAAATGGATAAATTTAGGTATTTTTTTCTCTTTTGGGATGTAAGAAGAAAAGAGAAAAGAAAGAAAAAAAAAAGACCGTGAGACCCACCTAAAAGTTTTCTTCTCCTATCAGAGAAAACTTAAATCATGCACAGAGGATGAACTTAAATTATTATTCTACCCACTTTCATAGCATCAAAGATGCTATTGCACCTTATACGGTTATACCTACTTTTTCAACAATAATAATAAGAAAAGTTTTGATTTTGTATTTACTTGTGTGAGAGATGAGAGGATATTTGAAGTTAGTTAACTTACTTGATCCAAATAAAAAATATTTTTTATAAATAAAATCATCTTTTTAATTAATTTATGTGTCAAAATTTTAATTTTTAATATTAATACTTGTAGTAGAATTTATTTATTTATCTAATTTATAAGAAGTGTGCTAGGAATGTAAAATGAAAAATAACAAATACTTATATTCCATTACATTATATTAAGGATATATGAGTCATTTTATATAATTATATTTTCTTTCTTCTTACTTTTCTACACAATCAAATAAGTGAAAAAAATATTTTCAATTTCTTTATTTTTTTTCCCTTCATCTAAGAGAGGAAATGTACTTTTTTTTTATTTTCTTTCTCCATTCAAACAAAGGCTAAATGATAAATATGAAACCAAGTTTTAAAACATGATTTTTTCTAGGAATCCTACAACTACAACTAGACCAGATGAGAAAATGAGAGAGAAGGAAGAAAACACCATGTTCCTTAGCTTACTCAAGTCTCAACCCAATGGCGGAGAACCACAACTGTTACACTAACAGAGGAAGAATAATAGAATTGGTGATGAAAATGTACTTAACAAAATAAAATTTTGCCACATCATCCCGTATCAATGCGGGCAAAAGTAACCCGGCCGTATAATGTTTTTCTTTTAATTTTTAATTTTCGTAACGAATGCGAGGTTGGCGTACATAGTTTGGTGGCTACTGGCTACCGACACCGGACTGACTAGGCTTGTAATTATATAACATTAAGCTGTCATTTAATTGTCCCAAACAACTTTTGTTTTTTGTAACAAAAAAAACTTTGTTTTTGAAGCTGTTTTCACTTTTCAGAGTTCAATAATAAGAGGAAGAAATTCCATTCAAATTTAAGTAGTGTAAATAAAAAGTCATTAGCAACTATTAAATATAAAAATAGAATATTTCATATTTTAAAATTTTAAAAATAATTTAATAATTTAATATTAAATAATTTAGAGTTTTTTTAAAAGGTATTAAATAATTTTTAAATAATATTCTTATAGCACTAGCTAACAAGACCTAAATTAAAAAATAAATATTTCAACTATGGTTGAAAAATATTGTTTAAGAAATATTTCATATTTGTCAATAATTTTTTTTAATTATTTAATAAAAATATTATTAATTTTTTAACTTAAGTATTTTATTTTTATATTTAATACGTTTTAGTTTAATTTTTTTAACAAATATACTAAGTGCATTCATTAAGAACACATTTAAAAAAAGAGAAATAATAGTTGTTTATTTTCTTGTATTATATATCTCACAACTCACATATAGCGAGATGAAAGTCACTCATATCCTAAAGGTAAAAATAAATGTGGTATCATATGAGTGACATTTATTTCATTATATATGAAGTATGTGAAAAGAAAAAAAAAACTATTATTTTCTTTATAAAAAAAACTGTTGGTATTAAAATATCATACCCAAATGCGCTCGATCTGCTGCTGCGTGTTACAATTTTTTTTAAAGTTTAAATATCATATATCACGAATCTCAAAAAACAAAAAAGAAATCAAATGTTAAAAACCTCGAGCGCTCATCGAGTGTTTCATAACAAAACCTTAAAAAAAGAGAGGATAAATATAGCACGGGGGATTAGATGATTGATACCATACATATAAGCCAAGATAGAGAGTCAGTGCTTTCAAAGAAAAACCAAGGTCAAATTAATTATTAGATAGCAAAAGTTCAAGTGTTGATGATAGCTGACTATACTCAGCCGGATGGTACATTCATTAAAAATCGATCTAGCTAGGCAGGCATCCCAATTGCTCTTGCTATATGTATATATTAGTTATGGAAGTGCTTTCATTTTTTTTATGAAAAAAAAGAAAGAAAAGGGAATGGTGGGACTAGCATGGCCCCCAGATTGGACAAGTCCAACGCCCTGCGACATGAAATGGGCCTGATTCGAAATGCACGATGTCTGGTGGGGAATGAATACCCATCTCGTGTGTCTTTTGAGATATGATTTAATTTTATCTAATTTTACTGAAAAATTATTTTACATTATTATTTAATTATGTATTAATAAATTATTAAATAATTTTGACATCATAATTATTATTTAATAATTTTAATTTTTTTAATAATATACTATCACATCATTAAATGATAATATAAAATATTTTATACTAATAATGAATCAAATTTAAATAATATATAAGGAACGGTTGCTAATCTGTTATCAGCTTTTATTAAGTGGTTTGCCATGTTGGATTTTTCCTTTACTTGTCTTATTATTCAGCAAAGGTTTTATACAAAGGGAGAAAATAATATAATATAAGGAAACATGTTCTATAATACATAAGAAAAAGCATGCATGCAAACTCTAAATGATCCCTCATATTTGAAACAAAAAATTTGTTTATCCAAGCACGCTATACATAAGAAAATTTTTCCATATCCTATCAATACCTTCCTACTTTTTACTTCTTTATAATGTAATTAATTTCCTCAAACTATAATAATGGGAAATATAACAATGATAGAAACAACATCGAGCAGTGATGCAATGATCCGAATCCGAAGTACAGATAACCTACTAACAAGATTTGTGACCTCATAGAGTTGGCAAAGTGCCTGATCCCATATTCAAAAGTGCGCCCAAAAAAAAAAACAACAACAAGAAGAAGAAGAAGGGAGACAATAAATAAGACCAATAACGGCTTATTAACGGCTGTTAACGCAAACCAGAAAATCGATTATAGATTCATTAATATCAAATGTACGAGTTGAGGTAGCAATCAGAATTTTTTTTATGAATAATTTTATATCTTTTTAATGAATTAATTTAATAATCCTCCTAATTACTTAAAGAAATAAATATTCAATGTTTTTTAGATTTTTAAAATATTAAATATTTTTATTTTTTCATTTAATACTTTATATTTTAAATAATTAAAAGAATATTAAGACGATGTGTTAAGAAAATAGAACATTACTTATTTTTTGTTGGAGTTTAGTCAGTCATTAATTGTCCAAAGAAATGTTATGCTTCTCCGCACATTTTTATTCTCATGTCACATTGGAGACAGAGAAATTGTGATTCCATTTCATAATTTAGGGGTGTTCATGGATTAGGTTGGTTCGAGTTTTGAAAAAAAAATGTTCAAACTAATTAATCTTGATTAGGTTGGTTTGGTTCGATTTTTGGAAAAAAAAAGTTGAACAACCTGAACCAAACCAATCATATTAAGGTTGGGTTTGGTTAGTTCGAATCATCAGGTTGTCAATTATTATTTTTTCTCATAGCAAACTTACTATTGCTAAATACTTCAAACTCAATTAGATAGTTACATATGAATTTTAAGCATTCAAGTCTTCTAATACAGTAGAAGTATTAAGATAAAAGTAAAACCAAATTTGAAAGGAAACATTTTAACGTCCCAAAATTATCATATGTTTCATTTGTAACATAAATATATGACATTAAATGTATCTTGCTTCACATAGAATGTTATATATAGATTTTTATATTACTTTATAAATAAGACTTTAAGTTGTAGAATTATGTGACACAAATGAGTAAGTTAATCATTAAAACGTTACTATCATAATATATAAATAAAATAAAATAATTAAATAATTGATGTTTGAAAATAAAAAATAAAAATATATTATTATAGCTTTTTCTTTAAGTTTTTAGGTTATAAAATACAAGACTCATGAATTAAACCACTGCTAGTCAGTTTTGATCAAGTTAGACTCAATGACCTAACCCAAACCAAATTCTTTTAATTAATTTTTCGAGTTAATCGGATTAACCAAAATAATAAACACCCTACCATAACCATTTTATGGAACGAGGAACTCCCATGCTTGTTAGGAAAATATATATTTTATTGTATGCCTCGTATCACATAATTAGAAATTGAGTACGGAATTAATTCCCTTGTAAAGAGGTAAGATTGAGACTTCATGCTCATATAATGAATTTTTAATTCTCCTTTTTCCATTACACCATCATTAATTTTATAAAATAACAATTATTACCTTTCTTAAATTTAATACACTTAAATTTTATGAGTAATAAAGAATGCTATCACTATAATATTTAAATAAGAAACGAGATAATTAAAAGTTTAATATTTATATTATACTTTTGTTTCAAATAACAATGTATACACTTTAATTTTTTTTAGAACAATATTTTTTTTGTTATCAAGTTATGAAATAAATTAAACTATAATATTGTTCTTAAGAATATACATTTAGATTGCATATATAAGATATATATGAAAAAATTAATTTTTTATTGTTCGACATCAATGTCATTTAGATCAAATTTCATTATATTTCACATTAATTCCATGTACTAAATAACAAAGCTATCTAACTATAGACTGTGAATGTATATTCCATTCTAGCCAATTCTATTTCATTCTCATTTCAAGAAATCACCATTTTCGTGTACCCAACTTGACATTATTGTTAGTAGCTAGACGCTATAAGCATGTTGTTAGTGTAGGAATTTTAAAAAAGTATATCTATACCATGTTTGGAAGAGAGATTAGATGAGAGAAAAGAAAGGAAAACTGATAAGGTCATGCCTAAAAAGAATTTTAATAAGGAAAATGGAGGGGAAGTGTTCCCCCTCATTCCCACTCAAATGGGAGGATAAAGGGAAAAAAGAGTATATTTTTAATTAAATAAGGAGAATGAGAGTTAATTTTTTATTTTTTATTTTGGTGACAAAGAGGGGTCAATAACTACACTACGGAGAAAAGAAGCTCCAATAATGTCATCTATAAGAATCGTCCCACACCCTATTGGGGGTGACTCTGGCAAGTGCAAACCAAGAGTCCTAGAATGAGAATGGTTGGCAAGTCAATCCGTCACCTTATTTCCTTCTCTCAAACCGTGAGTAACACGTACAGATCATCTCCTGTTCTTGAATTATGTAATGAGATTAACCAAAGAGGCACAAGGGTGGGAAGCACCGCAGCCGTGTTGAACAAACTTAACTGTGCAAGTTGAATCAGATTCGATCCAAAGATGGGGAAGACCTTTCTCCCAAACAATCTGAAGTGCAGTAAGTATACCCATAACTCAAACAAAATAATGCTAGATGAACCTAGATTCCTCATAAAACCACCCAACCAAGTTCCTGAACTGTCACGAAAAACTCTTCCGCACCTAGTAAAACGACCCTCGAATTTATAGGAACCGTCAACATTACATTTAATCCAACCCTCCACCGGAAACTGCCAGCCAACCATAACTTGTTGATAATGATTTCCCTGCACAAGGTCATGAAGAGGGGACGAACCAACCTGGGACATTTCCATAGCTCGAAGTTTGGCCAAGAACAAGACATTGTCCATTGAATTGCCCTTGCCTTCAAATATCAAACTGTTGCGATTCAACCAGATAAACCAGAGAGTAAAATCAAATAAGAGGTTATATCCGACCCAAACTGTTATAGAGACTATCCTCCAACAAGAGAAAGATAATTCCCCTCATTCTCCCACTTAAACATCCAAATAAGAGAATTTAACTCTCCCCTCGATCTCCTTCCTTCTCTTTCCTCTCCTTTCCTTTAAGAACATCCAAACATAACACTAAAATTAAATCAATGCTTGCAGTATTCTGGGCTGTAACTTGCGCAACTTATGAATTAGGACCTTTTTCATATATCATCCAATCAAGCCAGCATCTGGTCCTCGATCGACCTAAGATATTAACGTTACTGAAAGTTTACTCTTTTACTGCACGTAAACTATAATTAGATTCCTTTTGTACCATAGGCAAATTAGAAAAATATTTTATATATTTAACTACTACTAATTAATCATGACATGAACATATATTGACAACATTATTGATGATTAAATATGTATATTTCCCTTCTTCGTGGATTAAATGAAAATGAAACAGTAATAAACTCTGAAAGAACTAAATTCATTGCTGGACGAAAATGGAAAACTTCCCAAATGACACAATGAACATTGCAGAGGGAAGTACTGGTTTGTCTGAGGCTGAGAATTCCACAATGGGAGTGGGAGAGAGCGGTTATAACATTCAAAATTTAATTAACGAAGTTTTACATTACAATCTTTAATGAAAAGAATTCAATAAGATTAGTCTAGTCACTGGTACGTTTCTTGGTGCAGCACATGGCAGTGTGCGCCTGAGAGACAACGCAGAATGATGCAGGCTTTTAAGTTAAACTATTTTCTGGATCTGGAGATCAGAAGTGAATGTTTCTGAGTGTTGACCATTTTGATTTATTTTAAAGACTGGGTTACGGCCATTTTCATATATATGGATAAACTTGAGTGAGGGCCAATGAGTGCAGGAATAATACATGATGTAATATAGCCGCGGAAAGATGATGGGTCATGGTTTGGCTACAAGTTGGTCTCCTTTTTGTCTCTGCATTTATCACTACTTACTACCCACTAGATCTGATAAAAGACAGTTTGTTGTTGCGATGGATCATAGTCACTAATTTTTATTTGAAAAAAGTATAATAAAAACTTTTTTTCGAAAATTGAATCTTAAAAATTAGATAATTCAGTTCCAAAGTCCATTTGTGTGTACAAAAATAGTGAAGACTTTAATTTTATTACATTTTTTATAAATTTACTCTAAGTCAGTTTGATATATTATTAAAATTGGAAGCAAAAAATAAAGAAATTTATAAGTCAAATAAATGTACTGTTTTTTTTACTCTGTTAATTCTGTTATTCTTTTACATTTTCTAAAATGAATAAATAATGTAAAGCGAATTAAAATTGATATATCGCTGCCGACAATTTAAATCGTTGGGCTTTATTTCAAGGCCCAGTGGAGATCCCCTGAGGCCTGAGCTCAATGACTTGAGAAGGTGCAGTGGTGCTGAATCTGATAGGCAAGCCCTCGCCCAAAGTAAAACATAGAGGCAAAAGAAATGGTGCACTGCTAGGTTTCCTCTCCATCTTCCTTTCTCAGTCATTTTGTCCCTTCTCACTTTACCTTTCATCACTCTTTGTTTTTCACCCCTGCATCTCCCTTCTCTCCGTGGTCCTTGTGTGTTTTTTCATATTTTTTCTTTTAAGCAAATCATTGTGAACTTGTCTACATCTGCTGACCTGACTCTTTACCAAATTTTCATTTTTTGTGAAAACTTTGCTTATTTTAGTGAACGATTTTTTTTTTTCATTTTCTCTCAGTTTAGTTGAATATAGTGTTAAATAATTACTGTGCATTAAAAAAATATGATTATAGTTTATATGTGTTGCGTGTTAATAGTTAAAATATTTTTTTTTCATATATATGTTTATATATTAAAGTTGCTTCATGTGACGAGGGTCTTACAATAAATTATTTTGAGTAATGTTTTAATTCATCATCAATTAACTTCAAATATTCACCTATTAATAAATTATAAATTTTCTCGAATTTCAGTGCATGATCTTAGTTATAATTAACTGACTATTTGAGTTTTTAACTATTAATAAATATTTTAATTTAAAAATAAAAAAAATATTATTTCTTTCCATTCTCTTCCAAATTCTTCATCCTAAACGTAGCCTTGACCGTTTGTGGAGGGATGAACGTGCGGAGGCTCCAACAACCTTCACCAAAGGATGCCGTTGCCCTGAATTCATAAAATAATAATGACCATTATTTTATTTTTTTGCCGACAATCATACATAAAATCATATTGACCATTTTATTTTTTTTGGCTGAGAATCATAATGACCATTCACTCACGGTTTTCTTGTGCCATCCTCGTTCCAAGAGAACATACACATAGACTGCTGCTTTCTTTCTTTTTCATCGAAGGCTCATGACACTTGCTAGAAGAAGAACCACAAAATAGTGGAAAATCCACCTAAACCGAAAAGAAAAGTTACCACTTTGGGATGGAATAAATAAATCATGACTGAACTCTGTTTAAGAGGAAAAAACAGGTTTGTACCAACAACAAAAATAAAATCACTTCGAGCACTACTAAATAAATTTTAATTTTGTCAATGAGGATTAACTCACTGTTAAACGCAAACAGACCCTCATGCAAATTATTTGGTCATAATATAACTTTTTTTTTTTTAATGATTTAGATGAGTTAACCTTAAAATATGTAAAATGTTTGTAAAGATAAAGTTTGTATAAATATCATTACACATTTTAAAATTACCCAAGTAGCTAACCAAATCTGCTTCTCCTTTGGAATATCAACCTATACATGGAAGTGTCCCGTTCTCTACCTCTCCAAGTTTTAGCTAGCCAGTAGCTACCCACCCATCCATGGATCTACTCACGAACACAATGTATTTAAGGATGTCAATTCGGGCCAAATTTGTTCTGAGTCGTGCTTAATCAATTTTGTTTCAGGCTAGCAAATTGTTAGACCATTCCAATCCTATGCGACTATGGGTTATTTGTACTGGCCTATTGGCTTGTATGTCCTTTATTTATTTTTTATAATTAGAGCCAAAAAAATGTAATATTAAATAATTTATTTGATTAATTTGTATTAAAAAACTTAAATTAACTTGTATTGAAAGATTGCAAACTATTTTTAATAAAGTTAGATGTTTGTTTTAAAATAACATTTGAGTGAACTAAAATGGATGACTATTTGATTTAAAATAAGTTAAATAACATTTATATTACTCATGTGGGTTGGCCCAGCCTGCATTAGGCCAACTTGAAATCAGGCAGTGTCAGGCCTAACCAGATTTTATGCAATTTTTCATTAGACTTGACTTATTTTGACAACTCTAAGTGTATTTCTTCCTCAACTATTCATCTGTATATTATTAAATTACAAAAAAATTAAATATTTTTTTCAGTTTAATTCAATTGATAGTACTTGACAACAAATTTAATATAGGGCAAGCACCTAAAAAAAATTGTTTTAATTTTTTTTCAGTAAGTAATTCGCTTAATAATTCTCTGAGTTAGTCTAAATGAACTTTTTATATGTGAGACTTACTAAATTTCAGAGAATTTTATTTTCTACACATGCTCCCAAAAAAATTGAATTTGAGAAACTATAAGAATAAACTCTTTTATCATTTAATTCATTCAATCAAAATTTATTGGTAGCTTAAAATTTGAATTTGAGAAACTATAGGGAAGAATAAACTCTTTTATCATTTGAATCATTCAATCAACATTATTGGTAGCTTATTAGATATAAAGGTTAAAAAAAATAATTTATACATTTTTTTATTTTTAAGAATAAAAGGAATGATTCTTTGAAAAAATTTATATTCACAAAAAAGATCATTTTAATTATGCTCATTTAAGCTAAGGGAGTTCACCAGTTGGGTTGAATCGAGTTCAAGGGAAAAAAGTGTCCAAACTAATTAACCTTGAATGGGTTGGGTTGGTTCAATTTTTATGATTTTTCGACCAACCTGATTAAGGCCGGGTTAGTTTAGTTCAGGTCATCGAGCTGTCTGATAAAAAAAATCACAACAAAACAACAAACCTGATAAATATTGCAAACTCAATTAGACAATTACATGTGGCTTTTAGGCATTCCAACCTTCAGTATAATTACTTAAAGATAAAAACATAAGTCACAATACTTAAAATTCAAGTACTTAAACTTAAGATAAAAATATAAACAACAAATTACAAACTATGAATTTAAGTGAAATACAAGTTCTAAATTGCATAATTGGCATAAGCAAAAGCATGAGCAACAACAAAAGCACTTAAATCATTTGTACAAAATACTGTCACTTATGAAAATCTATCCCTAATAGAGTAATAGCTACACAAACAAAATCATAGCCACACGTTTGGGGCTCAAATTGTGAGGGGAGGAAGTGTATGAGAACTAAGTAAACTTGAGTCTAGAGTCTTCGGACTCTCTTCGGTGTGAAACACATGTTTAGTCATCGAGTCATTGAGAGGGTCATCAGATTGAGAAATGCTAGATTAGTCAACTAAATCAACCTTAATCGATTTTGATCAAGTTGGACTTGATTAGACTCGATGACTCAACTCAAACCAAAATTAGTTTGGTTTGATTTATTGGGTCAAGCCAAACCAATGAATATCCCTAGTTTAATTTGTGAATTTGTTTGTTCACATTGTTTTCATATTTTTTAAGAAAATCTTATTTTATATGACTTGTGAGATTTTGAATTTTGTTCATATGGAAATCCATTTAATTAATTTGTATATTGGTCCAAAATAAGTTATTAATGATTCTATTAATCATGTGATTTAGGAGAAAGAGATAACTAGGGCATCGTCATCGCACCCCATCTATCAGATTATTTTACTTTTTTACCTTCAATTAGGTTTGATATTTTATGAACAAAAATGAATAATAGAAGTAAATTAGACTAATGTGACACTTGGGGAATCTATCAAAGTATTTAACTTTTTTACCTTCAATTAGGTTTGATATTTTATGAACAATAAAAGTAAATGAGACTAATGTGACAAGGGGAAGGTGACTAGATAGATGAATTTTAAGATGTCTTATTATTTTTTTAACAAGATTTTAAAATGTCGTCTGGAAGGTTAAAGTTGAATTGAGTATTGATACCAAACTACAGTAAAATCCACATTTAATTATTGATTATAAACAAAAAATTCCACTGGAAATAAGACAATACCTATCTTCCCGCAATATTTATAATCTACTAAGGTTGCAATCTCTCTCTTCCTTTTTAATTTTTGGTTTTCGGGTGAAATATTACAACTTCCTTTTCTACGTATTCTCGGAGAAAAGGCCCAGAAAAACCACAAAAAGTGCACCAGTTATGATGTCACGTATGTACAAAGCCCAACTAGTTCATGTAAAATTTGAGTGTTGGGTGATATTCGCGGAGAGCCTATAAAGCTCCCGTTGATCTTCTCCACATTAACTGGATAATGGAAGGATATGTCAGTCAAACTGTGTCACTTTAAAATCAAGATAGCACATAAGAAATAACTATATATCCTATTTTGGTCTGAGAAGGGGTTTCAATATGTCCTCCATCGTGATCACATAATACTTCATAGTTGTCCACACAATTCTTCAACGATGCATTGCTCCCAGAAGTGTCCCTTCTGTGTGGTGCAAGGGGGGAGAAGGTTCTGGCTCAGATTTTGCACCGGCATGACAACTTGGATGGCATGCCTTGCAGAGCTTGTTGTACCTATGGAGGTCGAAGTTGTATGTCTTCATGAGCCGCTCTTGCTTGGCCTTGAATCGGCGATGGAAATAACCCTGGAACGTGGGCTCTGTGGAGGTCCTGAGGAAGAAAAGGTATGCAAGAGCGAAGTGTACGGAGGTAACAAAGAAGCATATGGGTTCCATCACATCCCAGCTTAGCTCCCAGAAAGTGAGCCTCATGAACCCAAGGGTCTGGACCATCAAGAAGCCCAGTCCACAATAAAGCTCCGCTCGGACCTGGGCTTTCGCCTTATCATCAATCATCGTCTTTTGCTTCTCCATCTGCTCCAGCTCCTTTCTTCTTGGGTCGCATGGATTGGCTATTGATTGATAGATTAAGCTCTCCATTGTTTTTGCTACCTATAACCAAAAAAAGAATTACAAGAAATTTATATATTACTGAAAGGGAAATTGGTAAAGCTTAATATGAATTAATCAACCATTAATTGACTGGGTCGGCTTCATATGCCACAGGTTGGGCCATCTATTGGGCTAAAGACTAAAAGAGGCCAGGCTTCACGACTAGATCTTCCGCACCTTTGTCCCATTGTGATAAATTGAAGAAAAAAATTATTGAATTCCAAACTCTATTTTGGGTTACCCGGTCCCCAAGTCAGAGTAAAATTATAAACAAACCGTCAAAAGGAAATCGAAATAATTTCTCATCAACTCAGGCTTCCGAGCGCATTTGACCTCAAAACAGTGTTTCGAAAATGCATGCATGCATGACAATTTCCCCAACGGTCAACAGACTCTGATATATGGCATTAACCTTAAATTAATCCCAACTTAATAAAATCACAGAATCAATCAAATCCCACTATCTTGGGTGAAAAATAAATGATTAAATTTTATTTTTAAAGACAAATTAATAATTATATACAATTTTTTAAAACTTAGAGATGCGCAAAAAGCCAAAAAATCACGTCCCTGCAGGCAGGCAACGGCAGTTACCCCTGCCAGAAAGTAAAAACCACCCACCCAGCAGCACAGCAGACAGCGAATCAAATACTGAAAAACAAGACTCACGTGACGTCATACTCCTTAAAATACGTGCCAACCAAGCCAATCAGGCGCGTGATATTCCACCTGTCCCAACCAAGCCTACGCCTATGTAACCGTCCAAAGGTTTCTGCTACTACTATTTAAATATTTGTAATCCAATAAATAATAACAAAATAACGGGAAATAACGCTAGTCCTTTTATGGTGGACAAAAAACGTTTTTGTTCTTATTCTTGTTCTTGTTTCTGTTTTTACCAAAAGAACGGAAAATGGGACTCGGTCATGACTCATGAGATTCAAAGGGTCCATCGTAATTGCTAAAAACAAAATCAGTAAATCCTCCCACGCTTCTAGGGAGACTAGGATTCACATATTTTAGACTTTTTTTTAAATAATTTTGATGATATAAAAAATAAATAAATATACGAGATTAAAAAAATAAACATGGAAGAACGAGAATGTCATCGAATACCTGCTCTGGTCGGAGAAAGACGACGTTACCCAAAACGATAACGTTTCCGGAGTCATCCAAGATCTTGGCAAACTCGGCGCCTTGATCATGATTCTGACAAGCTTCAACGCAGATCCGAAAGAACTCAGAGTATGAAATCGAAGTCTCAGGTATGTCCCTGAGCTTCGCTTTCAGCTTCTCCACCTGCGATGCCCTCAGAATCTTCCTCGCATCCTTCACAGATATTCCATTACCGTACACGGAATAATCGCCAGTGCTGAGATTAAGATCTCCGGTACCGGTGATATTGTTGATGCCTTTGAGCTTCTCCCGGAGCTTCTCTCCGACGGGAACTGACAGAAATTCGGGGAGTCTCGTCTGGGCAGAGGCTCTCCGGTGGAGAAACCGCCGGGAAAAGCCCTTGTCAGCGGAGTCCGGCGAGGTGAGGTACTCGCGGTGGAAGTTCTTGGGAGGCACTGTGGCTTGCAGCGGCGGAGACGCCACAATTGTGTGTTCTGAAGTTGCAGACGGCAACGTCGTTTTGACACCGACGAAAAGACGCTTCGTGAAGATTTTCCGAAGCGCCATTGATTTGTTTGTGACAGTGTGAGTGTTTTTTTTCCTATATTTTGGAGAGAGGTATAAAAGAAATGGGTCCAATAGCTGAGGACTGAGGTTGTGAAGGCTCTTGAGATTTGGGGGAAGGTTTGGTCGTGTATATATATACAGGTCCAACGTTTGTGGAAGAATTTTCTACCTTCATTGTTTTTTTTTCATTTTTTAGTTGTCTCTTTTCAATTTTATTTTTGCCATTTCTGAGAGATTATAAAAAGTTAAAAATCATATATTTTATTTATCAGGTCACGGAGGGAGCACAAAAGGAGAAGCTGATGTCATTATTTATTTTTTCCTCCTAACTACCGGCTACTACTTGTACCTTTTTGGCAGCATGAGAATTGTGCCAAGGGATAATAAATTTGGCAATTTGTGACTATATTATTTATATTTTATAGATAGGAATGATAACTATAGTCAGTATGAGTTTATTTTAAATTATATTTTTTTAGGTAAGATTACGAGATGTAATTACATTTTTTAGATATAAAATAGTTTAGATTTAATTGCAGTTTAATATCTACCATGAGGTGTTTATGTAATGTTTTGAAAATGTAAGTAAAGTTCACACGTATAAAACTTAATTGAAGTTATATTTTTTTGTTATAAGGGGAATTTGGCAACTTGATAAAAAGAGAAATTGTTTCAAAAAATAAATATTATTAATGAAATTTACTATGAATTGATAACAAGTATGTGAGACTATAAAATCTTTAAATGTATTGAATTTGATAATTAATATTTACATTAATACCATATAAAGTATTTATTAAAAAAGTTTTTTTTAATTAGACCAACGCAAATTGATATATTGTTATTCATTTAATTTGTTATAGTATTTAATCATATATATTATATTATTGTTTTATAGGTCAATATGAATTTTTTATTTTTTATTTTTTATTCGTATAATTTTATTATAAATTAGTATTTATATCTAATCATATATCATAACAATGGATATATTAAGTTTTATACAAAATAATCTGCCTCATAAGAAAAATTATTTATGAATTTATTATGTAGTGTTAAAATAAAATAAAGTTTTCTTAAAATGTAAATAACATAAGTTCATTCCATACAAAAAATCTTAATTATACATGTCTTATTCATTTGTCGACGAAAAACACATATATTACGTTATTTAAACTACACCAAATTAACCAAGCACTCATTTTTTTTATTTTCTTTTTATCCCTTTTCGCCATGAAAATATGTTATTTTTTAAGAGATAAAATAATCATATAATCTATTTGGAATTTTTTATTTTCTTTTTATACCTTTTACTATGAAAATATGTTATTTTCTCGGTAAGAGATAAAATAATCATATAATCTATTCTGAATTTTTTTATACAAATATATTAATATTGAAAATTTATGAAAATTTTATGTAAATGATCTAATAATATATCTCCTCGTTTTTTTTTTTTTCTATGAAGTCTGATGAGCTTTGATATTTTCCTAAGTTTCAACATAAAGGCTCATGCCATTATTGCCATAGTCAAAAGTGAGTCTAACGTGAATGAAGATTACAAACCAATCTCAACGCATAGCCTTAGAAACACTACTAACAACTCACAAATACAACCATCACTGTTATTCCTTCAAGTTAGATTCATCTCACAGTTAGCCTATAGTATTGGTACCAATTTTTCATAGAGTATTTGTTCAATTTTTATATAATTGCTGGCCTGGTACTCCAGTAGCATTTTGTTATAACTTGTCTTCTCATACCGTTTTAATTGCGGGCCTTGTGGCACAGTAGCAGTGCACATTTTGAAGGTGCTAAAGAGCCACCATGGAGATCCTCTTTTAGGAAATCAGAATCTGTGTTGAGGTAATCACGTTTCAATGCCTCCTCAATATCATCTTCATCCAAGGCATTCTTTTCTAAGTTAACTGCAGCAAATTCCGCAGCTTTTGTACCTCCATGCCATCAAATATGCCAAAAAAAGCCTGTTGTGATCACAAAACAAATTTGCATGTTAAATTGTATTTCACTTGCATTGATTTAGCTCTTTAAGCATGAGAAGCAAAGGTATATTCAGCAAGCCTCAATTAGCAATTTTCTCTCTTGAAATACGGCGTTATTTTAGTTTTGTAAACCTTATCTTTTTTTATATATAGAGCACTTAGTTACTCATATACTAAATAAAAATGACATCACATTTCAAGGGACAATATTGATTAACATATTATATAGCACTAAACGTTACACATAGACATTTAACATATCATATTAAGGGTTATTGTTTAACTTGATTAACCACAAATAATAAAATAATTAAATTAATATGAATTTTATAAATTTAAGAACTAATTCATATATAAGAATAAATTTAGAGACTAAATTATAAGTAAGAGAAATAAGTTACCTATTTAAAAAAAAAAAGAAAAGGAATACGCTACATTCTTCCCTATACCTGCGCTCTTTTCTCGTTTAGTATGCGTCAATTAAGGCTAAAAATAGGAAAACATGGAAAGCCACGTTTTCAGGGCGGAGATTAGACAATATTTTTGGGAATCGACAGCAAAAAATATTAAATTTAGTTAATACTTACAAAATAATCAATAATTTTATGTAACATTAACAGAAAACGACAAAGTAAAAACTTTTTAGTTCACACACCAAAGGATTCCTGTCTTTTTATTTTGAATATTTTATTACTTGTTGTGAATTATCTTATTTTGTGTTTAGAGTAATTTATAATTAAAATATTACATAAAAAATTAATTTAAAAATTATATATAAAATTAAACATGTACGTATAATGTATTATATATAGCATTGGCATAGGTTATTTATTTATTTATTTTTAAGTTTTAACCATAAATATTTTTATATTTTTTATATATGAAACTAATCTCATTTGAATTTAAAAATGTAATGATTTAAACTTTATCAATAATGATAAGTTTAAAAAATTGAACCGTTAATCAATATTTAAAATTAAAGTTATTTATCACTTTAACCAATTATTTCTTTAGTACGAGTTATGTATTTCTATGGACATGTATGACCTCTGCACAGACTATCGAGATGTCATGCTCATGTGGTGGTGTTTCACTTGTTGCCAAAATTATTACCGAGGACTACCTAATATGTGTAATTTACTTATTTCTTATTAATTAAACCCACTTAACTTAAATAAAATTTGAATATTAAATCTTTTAAATAAATTACCCAAGTAACCAACACTCCACCATTAGTGTTCTTAAGACACAATATACTTTTCTTAATGATTAGGAATTGCTATATATTATATATAACAGGGTTCGAAATAACTTTTTAACTACCTATAATTTTTTCTCTGCCAAAACAGTTTGCTGCATTCAACAAGTGCTAAAGGTGTGCCGAATTAGAGTATATAGAAATGCCAAGTTCAATTCTCATCTAAATAAATATATTTAACATTGTTCATTGAAAGTTATATAATAGGAAGTGTTTCATGTTTAAATATTATGATTTTGCTTTCAAGTTCAAAACATATTCTTAACCTATTTACATATTTCAGTTCAATTTTTTTCTCAATTTTAAATACATATTTTTATATAAAAATTAATTACAAGCGACATAAAATTATTGATTATAAATAATCCTTTTAGTTCAATTATTTTTATCATTTTTACTGTAAGTTAACCATAAAAACATTGTATATCATTAATTATAAAATAATTGAGATAATTTTTTTATATAAAATATATTAAAAAATATAAAATAAATTAATTTTATAGAATATTAAACTTAATAATTGATCCATAGGAAAGTACATCTTTAAAATCATCCGAAAAATTTTAATATTGATTAACACAAAATCTCATCCAAAATATCCTTACTGTGAGGAAATAAAAGTTAACAACTTACTTAAGATGTATTTTCTTTAGCGTTAGTAGTGTAATCCATGATATTAATAGGTACTATATATATATAACATTTAATTTTAATACATTGTCAGTGTAAAATTTCTTTACACTGTCATCTAATCATGTATTGATACATTATTAAAAGAGTTAGACTTTTGATGAAGTTGTTATGGTAACCAGTTTTTTTTAATGATTTGACAATATATGATCGGATGATATTGTAAAGAAACTTGACAGTAGATCAAAATTAAACTCATGTATATATATATAATTAACATTTTAAGTAGAAAAATATGAACAAATAGTAACCAACAATTAAGAAGAGGTGCCCATATATGCTCACATAAAGAAGGATACCAAATCAACACACACACATATATAATTTAATTTTGATTCACAGTTAGTGTAAAATTTATATATATATATATATATATATATATATATAACATATCAAGTTAGAAGAAAGATTTATTATGAGAGAGAGATGAATAAATCTTAACATTAAATCATGCATGTATGATTAAGATTATAACTGTGACATTTTTAAATAGTCATATGATCATTAAGTAACTTATAATCTTCATCATTCATATAAGATTTAATGGTCAAGATTAACTACTCTCACCTCTCATATATTTATATATATGAGATATATCAAGTAAAAACACTATCTTATTATGATATGTGAGAGAAGTCAATCTTAACAATCAAATGTTATATGTATAATATATTAGAAGTTACTTAAAAGTCATATGACTACTTAAAAAATCACATGACTTTATATTCTAATTTTAAATATATATATATATAATCTAATATTCAAAAATTAATTCTCTCACTCTTCCAGTATAGTAATGCATGATAGTTAAAAGTCATTTCAATCATTGCCGTATAACTTTTGAATTTCATTTTGTATTCTGAAAAATACATTCCAATTAATAATATTAGAACTCTCATCAGGACGTCCCTTAAAAAAAATTGAAATAGTTAGCTGTGACTTTGTTGAATTACTAGTTTCTTATTTATAATTTCACTTTAAATTTAATTTAGTCTATAATTTAAATATTTTTAAAAGGTTTATATATTTTTAAATAATGTAAAATAATCCTTGTTAATTAAATTTATTTCTTATTTAAAATGAAATTATAAGAATTTAAGGATTATTTTATATTATTTAAAAATTATAAAGATTATTTTGTATTGTTTAAAAATTGTAATAACTGAATTGAATTTGAAGTAAAATTATAAGAACTATTAAATAATTTAACCGCCTTTTTAATATGCCCAAGATTGGCCTTTCAGGTTTGCACTTTGCAAACGTTTGGGAATCCATGAAAGGTAAAGTAAGGAACGGAGTGTCTTACTATCGTGAATCTGACGACGTGAGGAATGGTGTGGGCAGTGGCCATTTGACTCTCACACCAAAGGCCACGGCTTATCGAGCACCAATGATAATTACATTGCTCCACCAACGCACCAATTTTGCCCCTATTAGCATGTACTATGGTCTTAATTTGCTTTCCCCCATCTCTCTCACTCTCTCAATCGTTTTCTAATTACCAAGTGCGTCTAATACTTAATACAAGAAATCAATTTCTTATCATCGATTTGTGTTTATTTCAATATATATATATATATATATATATATATATTGACTCGGTATATTCATAAAAAAAAATTGAATTGATCACTTGAAACTTGTATAAGTTAATTGTCAGTACTATATATTGATTATTAATTTGCGACTATTTTCTTTGGAATTTCGGCTCAAAGATGATTAGTTCTCTTTCAATTTTTACTGTTTTAAAATTGGTTTGGACAAGAAGTAATGAGAAGATGAAAGGGAGACGATGGAAATAATTTTTCTTATTTGACAGAATAAAATTTATGATGAGAAATACAATGCAAGGAGATTCATTTTTCCTCAAATTCTTATTTTTTTTGTTTCCTTTTCAGATGATCACGTATAAAATTATATGAAAATGTTTTAAAGATTTGAAAAGATTTAAAAGAGAATTTTGAGAGCTTGGAAGCTCGATTTGACCCTACCTGCCCTTCCCTCCGTCATTGTTTGAGTGATTTAACTTTTGTAACAATATACAAGCGAGAGTATTTGAAGAATGTGCTCATCATTTATGTGGTTTTTTTTTTTAAATCATTTTTTTATTTTTCTTTTTTCTTTTCATGTAGCATGACTAAGCCAATAGCCAATAAGAAGGCATGCAATATGTATCAAAACATGTTGAAGATTTTGAACAAGTATTTTGGAAATACAAAAAGATTTGTTAATTGTTCAGCGATACGGTTGCTTGAATTCCTAACATAAAAGTCATATATGGGAAGACCAACTTCCTATATAGGTGTTAGTACCAAAATAAAACCTTTCGAGAGAGTAGATATTTTTTGATAAAGAATGTTGAGATAAAACATTTATTAAAAAAGAGAATATTGACATAATTCATAAGGCTATTTTGACAATAGTCAACACGGTTTAATCATGGTTTTGACATAAGTTTTAGTTAAAATTTGGAGATCTTTGACTTTCAAAGGAAAGTCGAGATGATGAATGTCAAAAATGTGTCTAACACTGACAAACACTGACAAATGTGTTAGTCGCATGTAGTATGTAATTTTGGTCACAAGGATAGTGATTGTCAATAATGTATTTGACATTGACAAATAATACTTATTTGACGTTATTTGGTGTCAAAAACATAGTCAGAAGGTAATTCAACGCCAATACTTGATGAATTTTTGAAGGAGAATGATGATTCACATTGACTTAACATTTGTTGGTGATATATAGATTATGTTTTCGGCAAAACATGAAGATGTCAAAAAGATTTTTGATTTTGACAAAAAGAACGTACATGGTTTTGATAAGCGTGAAGAATAGTTATCATGATAATTATATCTTTTGGTGATAAAAATCAAGTTTCTTACAATAATGTGAAGTTGTCAAAAATATTTTAATATTGACAAAAGAGTCTATATGATTTTGGTGGACGTTAAGAAGAGTTATTGAGAGTAGAAGTGTCAAATGATTTTGACATCAAAACTTGTGAAATTCTAAAAGAAGGTTCATTTTCGACTTAACATGTTGCTGGAAGTTACTCGTTCATTTGAATTCAAATATTTAGGAGCTGACTAAGGAATCAAAGTCAATTTTAGAAGTTTAGAAGAATAAATAAGTGTGTTATCTGTATACTTCAAACCTTTCTAATGACAATAGGTGTTAGAATCCTAGGACTTAGGCAAGTCATTTCTTTGTCTATAAATACTAGTCTCTTTCATTTGTAAGAGGTTGACTTTTAAATCTATCCTAGCATTCTATTTTCATTTTGATGCCTACAGATAATAAGATTATAATATGCCTTCTACTTTCAATTTATGTATCTTTACATATCAATACAATTAAATTCAGTCATTATTCTTCATTCCTTTATATTTCCTACAAATTAATTTGGCGCACTTCTACTTTCACATCAATTTCCTTTCATTGCAGTTTACTTACTCCTCAAATTATTTTGTTGTATATTTACTTATAATCATTTACCTTGAAGCACTTTTACATTCAGCGCATTTAATTTCTTGTTCATTTACGTTTCTTGCTCCTTACACTCTGCAATTTATCTTTCATATAACTTTATATTTTATTATCTTTACAATTCTGTCAATTTTACTCTTAATGTTGATTTTTTATTTCTAACACTTTAATAGCCTTTAAATTCACTCTTTACGTATTGTCAAATTTATGTTAGATTTTGACATTTGTGTTTCAATATCATTATAATATCAAATTTGACACTTGATCTTTGCAAATTACTAATAACTTGGGAATTTATTTAAAGGACATTTCCTTCCAAGATTGAGAATTAAAATCATGGCTTAGTCAAATTCATTGATAAAATTTCACCATAAACAATAAGAATATTCGCCAATTTTATAGCAAGTCATGATATATGTAGAAATTATGCAACCATTTTTATGCGGTCTATTAAATCAGCGCCAGTAGTTATACTCTGAAGTCTGAGTTTAATAGCATACAAAATTCCCTTATAAATACAGTTTACGATTGAGGTTTAATTCGTACTTACCTGAGCGTCATTTTAAAAATGGAAACGAACATTGGTCCCCATAGGATTTGGGGAATATTCTCCAAACCAAGTGGATTTACGCTAAAAGATTCCTGGCCATAGGGAACAAGTTTTTATCAAAGAGAATGATATGATGACTCTCTTTTTTATGACGAGAGAATGATGACTCATGATGCAAGTATAGCCAGAATCTAATCCATCAAAAAACGAATAAAAAAACAAAACAAAGAGATGACATATAAGAATTAGGTTAAATTACTTTGTAAGGTTTTATACTATTTAAAATTTTTAATTAAAGATTTATATTTTAAAAGTTTGTAATTGGATATCTATAATTTTTAAAAAAATTAATTAGGTTCTTGCTATTAGAAATTTATAACAATGCTTTAAGGGTAAGTTAGATTTAAGAATTTAATTATAAAATTTTGAAATTATAAATAACTAATTATAATTTTTTTTAAGTTTTTATAATTTTAAAAATTTATAATTAAGTCCTTAAATTTAAGTTACTATTAACATTTTTAATGGTGTTCTGACAGTAAGAATCTAATTAAAAAAATTTAAAATTATAAAGACTCAATTCTAAAATTTTAAAATATAAGAACTTAATTAAATTTTTTTAAATAATATACAAACGTATAGATTAATTTACCCTAAAAATTAAACCCAAGAGTCCGGTACGTCCGAGTGGGAATCGTATAAGCAGTTGGATTCCAAATCACACAGATTCCAAAGCCATATTACGGTGTCACTTTGCTAGTGGAAATCTACTACCCCCACTGTCATCACGTGCATCAAGCGTGCTTATGGCTTATTCTACCATCTTCCCCTTCATGATTCACCCATATATGCTACCAAACAAACTTGCTACCACAAGCTTTATGTTGCCAAATTGAGCACTCATCCTCTGGGTCATCCTCTTGGTTCTGTTGGCCTTGTAACTTGCATGGTTTGTAACGCCCCCCCCCCCCCTCTCCCCCCCAAAAAAAAACACTTGCATGGTTACTAATTTCTTAATTTACTTGTACCCCACACTCTTTGCAATTGGCTACTTGACTTACTTCCTTCCCTCAAATCCTTAATCCTCCGTAGCTGGCTGCAAGTGCAAATCCGCACCACGACCACCATTTAACTAAATTCAAGCAATCTCAACAGTTGGTCATTTTGATTTAACAATTTATATAGTACCCAATGTGATCTTAATTACCTCTTTAGAAATAGTATTTTTATTATTTTAAATTATTTATAAACCTTTTAAAAAGTGGTCGATTATTTAGATTTTGATGAACCTGAATCTCAATAGATCTCCTTAAATCTTGAAAATCGATATGTGCCATTAGACATACCAATTGGCCTTTCTAGTCCCTTTTAAAGTTCATCTAATTATAATCTTCATTTTTAAGGTTCTTCATTTTCCCCCTAAATGCTATAATACAATAATAATGAATGAATTTTGTTGTAGTGAAACGTAAGCCCACTAAACTTAATTACAGGGTGCGGTAGACATAATTATGCCTCGGCCATTAGCAAGTGATGGCTTTTAAAATTAGACATTTGGTAACAAAGTTAATGAAGTAAAATAAAAAGTATTAAATGTAAGAGTAATGTTGTTGAAAGCTGAGCGCTCATCAATTACATTTTTATTTTTTTTGGTTTTAATAAGAGTTATTGTAAATCCCACAAAAAAAAAAAAAAAGAAGAGGAAATCAAATTTTGAAAGAGTGCTCAAGCACTGAGTGTTTGATAGCACATCCTTAAATGTAAAAGTATAACAATTTAAATTTTGAGAACCCAAAATTTTTTTTATACTATTTTTATTTAGTAATTCAGAGAATTTATTAAGGATATTAAATACTTCTTAGACACTAGTTACCACCACCTTTAAAATTAAATTTGGGGAGACAAGATCAAGCTTGCATCCAATGAGTTCCACTTAATTAGGGGCATGATTGGTTGGTATATATGTTTTGGAGCATGACTCAAATTGTTAAGTCCGGTCCCAAGAAGGTCCTGCCAATTAGTATATGATCAGCCAGGGGTGAAAGCATCAATCCTGAATGATTTATATAATATAAACATTACTTTCTTTTCTATGTAAACACTTAAATAAGAGTGCTGAACATATAGTAATCAACCATTACCTTAGACCAAAGCTTAATTCGTTTGCTCACAAATGAGCGGCAAAATATCCCTCACAATATTTTACAATTAGTTTCTTTATAAAGGAAAGAAAGAAAAGTAGAGAATCATTTATTCATTTGCGAAGTTTTTTTTTAAAAAAAATCTAAACAAATGCAGGTGATAATATTTTGCATCAAACTGTTCGTCGGAAAGGTATTATATATGAATTTATTATTATTTTTTCTTTTTTCTAAGCACCCGTTCCGTTACTCCCTTCCATATTTTGCATCTAATAGAGAATGATTTTGGTATGAATAAACAGATTATTGTTGACGCCTAGTTGCCCAACATTTTGGGTAATGTTACGTAGCATAATGGATTTTGCAGCCACACTAATATTAGTCGACTGAGGTAAGCGCACTAAAATTTGATACCCATAGTCACGACTCACGACCATTTTAAAAACACTAATGAGATGACAATAATTTAAGACCAATAAAGCCAATGCCAAAAGTAAATGATGCAAAACAAATACTAGCTTGAAATTTAGTTTTTGTCAATGTCACAGTTGATAGGTGGCTTCCACGGTAGACGCAGATATCGCAGAATAGTATTGGCCTCCCTTTTTTCATAGGTCCAGATTTTTGTTTTCTTTATATATTTTGGCAAAGGAGGAGATTGTTGACGTAGGTAAACGTTAAACCTTGTGCGCACTGAATTGGTCTTTGTGTTCTTCAAAATCGTTGATAAAGAATCACCTCGTATATATGCATAATAATATGGATAATAATAATAATATTTGAAAGTTTACTTGGATTTGAGACTTTAATTACGTCATGCCTGATTGGAATTTTCCCGCTAGCACTGCATGCAATGGGGGCCGAATCTGACCCAATTGCAACTGTGTTATTAGAAAGATGAAAAATAGTGGGGAAGTGAGAAAGCATTTGCTATACACTACTATCTACTAGGACAGGTTGGTTTATCGATGGTCTAGAATCCGCTTCTGATTCAAAAATATTAAATATTAGTAACAAAATCAAGAAGAATGATACTTCTAGATTAGGTATGCAGGGTGCAATTTGTTAGCATTTGTTTATGAGTAACTTTAGGATATTAGTTAAGGAATGAAAAATGAAAAATATAAAATATAAAAATAAAATATTTAATATTTTAAAATTTTAAAACATTAATACTTTTTATTTAATAATTAAAAATATTTATTAATAGATATTAAATGATTCTTCTACCAGCAGATTAAATTCGAGAATTGAGATGCAAGTCTAGACACAAAATGGGTTCTGGGGGCTAGCTGCATATCCAAAAAATGATTGAATTATGGGGGCTAGCTGCATATCCAAAAAATGATTGTATATAATTCATTATTCTCTCTCATAAATATACTATCTACCTTACAATTTGTGATTTGAAATATTCTAATTAAGTTAAATCATTTCTGATATTTGAAAACTGTACGGAGAACTCGATGTCTCGATCGTTGATATCTGTTGAGACTTGAGAATGACTAAAGTGAAGAGAGATATTATTCCCGCATATGAATTGACAAATATTATCAAATTGCAGAAGGAAAGCAAGCATTGTGTATATAGTATAGTGAGGGTGTCTGTCCAATGTCCATAATTCTGGTGGAAGGATCTAGGCCATGCACCGTCTTAATTAGTATCCAGTAGCTTCAAGAATAAAGCGGTCGAGGGCATTTGCATTAGTAGCATTAGATTTCTAAGAATTTGAATCCACGTTCAAGTTCCCCCATTCTTCTAGACTCTAGCTAGCTAGATTGATAGGATTTCCATTTAATTGATTAATTCCCGCAACTCATTCTCGTTGACAAATGATGGGCGTCTGATTCTGATGCTATGCTGAATCTAATGTTATTCTACGCTAAGCAATGGCCCATTAAATTCAGTGAACTGGCCTTTAGGATGCGAATGCGATACGGTTAGGCGGGCAGCCCCTATTTTGCCATTGGCCCAAAGTACTTCCATCATCATATTCATTCATTTCTATTACAAATTAAGAGTTTGGAAATCATACCCCAAGTGCCAACATAATCGAATTTATTCATTCTTAGCTCTGATTATCTTCAGGAATTTGCCGGAAAATGTCGTGAATATTGATATTTACGTAATTGTTGCTAAAATAGTTTTTATGAGTGCGTCTCAGTTAAACACCAATAATATATCAGTGGCTTTCACTCTGACTCTTTTCTTGATAGTTCATTTCGCGTTAGTTGACTCTTAATAAAAGCATCAATTATTACGATTTAAGTCTATGAAGAGAATCCAATCCAAAATACTAACTTATTGGGTGAGAGAACCTCATAACTTAAGTACCCCATTGAGTTATTTTTTCTAAACAATGTAAAACATAAAGGCTAGTCTTTTGAATTAAGAACCTCATGACTTAAGTACCTCATTAAGTTATCTTTTATAGACAATGTGGAACTAAATGCTAGTCTTTTGAGTTAGGCTATCTTCATAAGTATAAGTTGTAACAATTATGTTACTTTTTCTAGACAATACGAGACATAACAAATACGCACTAAGAAAAAGAAAACAAAGTAAAAATAATTTTTAACAAAGTTATGGTTCAAAGTGAAAATAAGTATTTTTTATTTTTCACATTTTCATGTTTTTGTTATACTAATTAACAAGTGTAACGTAATTTTTATTTCAAATTTCTTATCTCATCACTTTTGAACTATTCAACCAAGTTTATCCTCAATTAATGAAAGGCGTATTAGCAATAAGCAATCTTCTCTCTTAGGCAGTGGCAGACCAAAAATTTTATCTTGAGATAAAGGATTAATTTTCATTTTTTTTTATGTGAGTTAAATATAAAATTATATGAATTTTTTTAAAAATTAAAATTTAAAAGAAAATTTTTGAGGATGTGGGGCAGTGAGCCTGACAGCACCTTCTCTCAGCCCTTTTCTCCGCTTAGCATATCACCATTCTCCGTCCAGAAGACGTTGGGGAGAAGTCAATAACATCAACTTGCTTTGTATTTATAGTTTATTTTACATATGAAGACGAGGAGTTAGGGAACGAAGTGTAGATATAATTGAGTAGAGTAGAATTTGCTGCCAATTGTGGGTGGTTCTTTTTACAATTTGCAAGTGTTTTAACTTTTCTAACTTTTCCCCCTATGCAATTCTATTACAACTCCTTTTTTAAGCTTTTAATATAATAACAGAAGTACTGCATAAACTCAATGACATTATCCGATCACCAATTTAAGAGGGAAAAGATGGCCGCTGAAAAAGGT
The DNA here is from genome assembly GCA_023212625.1 of Styphnolobium japonicum. Lineage (NCBI taxonomy): Eukaryota > Viridiplantae > Streptophyta > Magnoliopsida > Fabales > Fabaceae > Styphnolobium > Styphnolobium japonicum. The sequence continues at coordinate 29,266,537 of JALBWW010000006.1, forward strand.
GGCCACGAATTTAAAACCAATATGATGAAGTGCATGAGATGGAATTTGGAAGAAAGGAATCTTTGACCGAATTCTATCCGGTCTTTACTACGAAAACAAAGCAAGATTGTTGGCTAATCGGCTTATTTAGACTTACAAGTCACAATTATATACCAACAAAAAAAAAAACTACAAGTTGTAAAAGATTTTGGCTCTTTCCGTTTTCCTTCTCCTTTTATTTTCCATAACTTTTTGAGAAACTCCTTGTGGAAATTTTGATTGAACATAAAGACACCTCACATTGTGGGATCTAAAATGAATTTTTGACTGATGAATTTGTCGTTTATGTTGTGGTGCTGGTTTAGTTGACATGATATACTCAATCATGGGATCTTTGTTTGCCTCACTCAATAAAGGACATTGGGTCGTGGGTTGATTATGAAATGGTGAAGAAAATTTTCGAGTGGTGACAACTAAGTTGAACTAACAAGTGGATGCATGCTGCAAGTATACGTATGGTGCAATGCAAAGCGTGCGTAACAGCAAAGCAAACAGCTAGCTGTAGAGTCCTAAAGGGTTACGAGTTTATCACAATTTTGAATTTTCTGCGTGATTTCTCATTCCGCACGGTTCATTTTTGTACTTCAACGATCCTCAATTCTTAATGGTGGGTAAATTAAAAATTAAATTAAATTAAAATAATTTAAAAATTAAATTTTATGTTAAGAATTTATTACAAAAAAATAAATTTGAATTAATTTAAAAATTAATTTTTATGTTTGGAACTTATTAAAAAAAGAGTTAATTTGATTTGATTTTATTATTTTATTTTTTTTATTCTTATATTATTGTGAATGATATTATAACAAATCAAAAAGTTAATAAAAATAGAATAATCAATTTAAATAATTAAATTTAAATTTAAAACAAATTCTAACGAACCCCACAATATCTCACAGGTTTTTTAAATTTAAATCATTAAAATTCATGTGGTTTTAAAAATCAAATTATTTATTACTTTTTAACATTCTAAATACAAGGTATGATTTACAAATTAAATCAAATTTTATTTTTTTTACCTTCTAATCACACTAAATCAGAATATCCCCCTCCCCCTCAAACGAGACGAGGTTTAATTAGGACTCATAATATATTAACCATCACATTTTGTTCAGAATAATATAAATTTTTAAAAATTGAATAAGTTTATTTTATGACAAAATAACTGCACATTTCACTTTATATATCCTGAATCCTTAATACACCAAGGGATGACTCCTTTTTTTATCTGATTTTTTTAAAAGTGTTAGGAAGCTGATTTGCAATATTATTAGAAAAAATTGCTGTAAATGACCAATTGCTTTTAAGCATATAAGCAATGGCCAAGGGTGTAGCCAATTATAACATGTTTGATTTAACTTTTAAAAACTCTCAAATCATGGTTTAGACAAAAATTTGTCTCTTGATGCTTTTGTTCAAATTATAATTTTAAAAGTTAAACCAAACATACTACCATAAATTTAAAACAATGCATTTGTTAACTAGTGTTGTCATGACATTGGTTAAAAAAATAAAAAATATTAAATATTAAATATAAAAATAAAGAAGTAAAGTATTTAATATCTTAAAAATTTTAAAAAAATTAATACTTTATTTATTGATTAATTAATTAAATGATTTAAGGAACCAATGAGAGTCCAAGAAAACAAACACCGAAACAAAGACGCTACAAGGTTGTTGCTAAATAGCTGAGCCACTGCATTTCTTGCTCCCCCCTTGACTTCAGCGACCTACTCATCTGAATGACATCTTGAATTACGGCAACAATCTTCCATGCCTATACTACTTCTTCTTTGTCAGATTCAAAGTTTAACATTCTGCAGTTGTAGTGACAGGCCAAGCTGACTACCTTCTTTAGGGCCAAAGATTCATTCATTAGAGCATTGTGGGCTATTACCTTCATTGGTAACCCAGTGATCAAATTACCAGTATCGTCCCTTACCACTGACGCAACTACAAAGTTAAGCCCAGGTTGAGTTGGTGTTATACATAATAAGTGGCCCATGGAATTTTGAGAATACGTCAACATCTTCTGGCCCCAAAAAGGAAAAAACAAACAAGCAAGCAAAGAATGCGTCACTACGTCAGTTTGCCAAATGACAGTAGTAAGGGACAGCCAATTTACTGAGCTTTCGAGTAGGGATTTTCAATTAGTCAAGTTAAATTAAATTATTTAAAATTAATCTACAAATTTATTTAATCAACTCATAAAAAATTCATAAATCAAGATTATTTGGTACATATTTCTTAACATCTAAATCCATTTTTAACTAATAAAATCAACACGAAAGTCTATTGTTATACAGAAAAAAATTCGCAAAATCCATGTTGTACTCTGTGAAGTCTGAATTAGGTACACCAGTACAACTGTTTATCTAGATGTTAAGTGAAAAGTCGTACAGATTTGGTGTTCATTACATTAATTATTTAAGTAGCCGAAATAGATAGGAATTCAATAAATGCCGTAGACTTTATTTTAGAAAATGCTATAGATTTTGATCGTCTAACAACTTTTTAATAAAGGAGAATCGACTAGAGAATCCACAAATAAGGTGCCTAGAAATCTTATGTAGATGTTTAGATTAGATTATTTTGAATTAAAATAAAAAAAAACTTTTCATTCAAAAGTTCTCTTATGCATTTTGATTATAAACTGTTCTAAAAATAAAATAATTTAACGCAACCACTTGCATATATAAACTGGCTAATCTGTTCACGTCAAATGTACACGTTTAGCCTCTTTCATTTTAACATGACGAACATTACAAAGTAACATTTACCACGAAAAGTAAATATGAAAATAGTGACGAGCGTTCACCATAATTGAAAGGACGTTAACATTCATTATGCGCCTAGCTAGTTGAAGCACTCTCTGTGATGTTGTGCCAAATCAAAGTAGCCGATACCTTGGTGGTACTGGTAATGGACTCAGAGACCGTGGGATTTTAGTAGGAGGAGGATAACTAGGAGGTGGGGGAGAGAAGAAGTAGAACCACGCCGGCGGTGGAGGTGGTGGAGGCAGCGGCAGCGTATGCTGGTAGCATAAAGTTGTAGGTGGTGTCAATGGCATGGCTTTTCGGCCCAAGTGAGCGCCTTGGTGTGGGTGAGGGGAAGAATATGGGGTGGGGTATGAGTAGACAAGAGCACATGAATTGCAGAGTAACAAGGCTAAGAGAAACGCAATCCACATTTGGAAGCTAGTCATTTTTTTTTTTCAATTTACGAGTCACAGCACACTTGGATCTTAAAGTTACAACTTACAATCAATAATGGGGGGAAATCGTACTTATAGGGCAAAGGGTCAAAAGGTTGTGACTGGTTTTACAACTTACAATCAATAATTTGGGGGGGGGGGGGGGGGAATCGAGCAAAGGGTCAAAAGGTTGCGACTTGTTAATTGTTAATAATACAGTGGTGTTAAAGTGAGTGTTTGGGGTGCGAGAAACAACAATCATCAATGTCAAAGGAAGCAACAACCGACCACCAAACTTTTTCGGCGTGTCTGAACTCTTTCTCTTTTTGCGCAATCAGGTATTGAATTTTCACCGGCGCAGTATTCAGTACTCCCACTGCTCCCATTCCCATATGCTTCATTATTTTTCATTCCACTCACATTTTTTTAATGGGGAATGATTTTTTTCTTATATCAATTTGTGCAAATTAAAATATAAACCATATTATAACAGAAGTTTAAGTAGTTTCAACTAAATAAATATAGTAACTTGAATTAGTCTGAGTGAAAGAACTCGATTATTTTAAATATTTTATTTTAAATTTGATCATTAAAATAGTATATATGAAAATAATACAATTATGAGGGATTTTCATTTTACACGTTTGATAATACTCCATAAAATTATTCCTTATCCTTCAAGAAAAAAAATATTCTGATTTTCACTAAAAGAAAGTAATGTATTAAAGTAATGTTTATATTTAAATATCTAGGACCAAAACGGGTTGGCTAATAAATATAATTTTTTATTCATCTTTCTTTGACCAAAATTTTTTTAAGTTAAGTTTCTTTCTTTTAATGATAAGAGGTAAGAAGTAAGAACGGAAGAAAAAAATGTCTCATATCTTTGTTTGAAATATTTTCACTTTCTCCTTCAAAGTTGCCCCCCAACCCTTTAAATTATGAGATAAGAAAAGAATTCCCTATTTTTTCCACACTTAAACATTCAAACTAACGTAAATAATTTTCCTTCCATTCTCTTAAAAACATTCAAACATTGCAAACAAAATGCAAATGCTAACAGAAAAAAAATTGAGAAGAGTTTAAAGAACTAGTTTTTGTATTTCCTTTTTTGCTTTAGGTGACTCTTTTTTTTTTGACAAAATTAGGTGAAAGTTTTTTTTTTTAGCTATTTCTTTTAACTAGAGTCTCACTACTCACTAGGCCTGTCTGCATAATAAAGAGATTTACTTTTTTTTATAAATTAACAAATATATATATATATATATAGTGGATGGTGAGTGAATATCACATTTATGGTGCAATTATCCATAACAAATTATCTTTATTTATAGTGCAATCACATTTATCTCTTTATAACTTTGTGTTCATTTGTTAATGAACATTCAAATGAAAAACTAATTTGAACAAAAAAAAAAAAGTAGTTTTTTTTTCTTAATGTTTCAGATAAAACAATGCAGACAAAAAATTGTATTTTCTTTCTTTATTAGTAATGAATATTTAAAAATAATTATAAAAAAAAGTTTCCTTTTCCTCGTACTACTTGACTACTATTGATCTGCTGATTTATGCTCTTTCCATCAGCGTAGCGCTATATTGCTTTGGAGAACTGGACCGTATGTTGTCATCTACAAGTGCATTTAGTACGTACGCATCAAATACGAAAAATATATAGGGATAACTGAAGTAATTACTAATTATATAAGCCACTTTAGAAACAAAAAGTATAATTATTGTAGTATAATAATTTGTTTGAAAACTTTGCCGTCGTTATTTGACTAGTGAGGTTAGAAGCAGGCCTAATGAGTTATGGATTATGGGTAATGAGTTTAATGACCCTACCACAACTGAACTGACGGTGAAGACTGTCTGTCTATATAGATTCTCTTTCAAAGTTTCAGAAATTGATGAGATTTAATTTTAATTTATTATTTGTTTAAAAAATTTATAATGCCAATTAATTATTTAGTATTATTTATTTTAAAATTATTTTATTATAACAATATAATAACATTTTTTATTTGAGAGCTATGTATATTTTTATACTAATAAAGTAATAATGAATCAAATTTTAAATCAAGCTGATATTTTTATTTTGTTCTGCCATTGCCTCTTGAGGATTTGAAGTTCAAAGTTCAAACAAATGCATGGCTTTGCATACGTTAATGGGACCCGTTTTGATCCCAAAATCCACCTGATTTTGACACACTTGGACATCACGAGTGTGACCCATGCGTTTGGATATTTTTGTCAGGATTACTTTAGTTTTTTTTTTAAGTTATTAATATTTAAGATGAATTGTTAAATATATATTAATTATTATTTATATTTAATAAATTTTAAAATATTTATTATAAAACTAATAATAATACTTAACAACTCTTTAAAAACTAATCCAAACATGTTAGATAACAACTCACTTCTTACTAAGGAGGGAAAAGGTGTATCTCACTCACCCCGTTCAAGCCACACCCACACCCACCAAGTGAAACAGCGCCACTGCGTTATCACCACAAAATAAAACCATAACCCATAGCTTTCCTTTTTTCTACTACATCTACATTTTGATCTGTCTCCAATTTTTTAGCTTTCCCGTACTTGGATCTCAACCTTTTATAGCTTCTGATTTTTTGTCATAACCTCATACAATAATTCAAAACTACTACTATTTTTACTAAAATGGGCATGCTTCCCTCTATTATATATACCACAGTAATTTGGACGTTTGAAATTGAAATTGTTTGAAACAGAGGTTATGCAGTTGGCCACAGCTGGCAATCGGATTTCAAGAAGAAAATTATAATTGCAACTTTGAAAGAATCTTCTTGCCATCGGGTTTGAATATGACATGCATGCCCAGTTTTTTTTCTTTTTTTAAAAAAAGAGAAAAAAAAGTTACCCATTGCGGAAATGATTAGAATATAATAAGAGTGTTAAAATCTAAACCAACTAAAACAAAATCAAAACATTTAATTGAAAAAATCAAAAACTAATTAAAATTAAAAAAAAATTTAGTTTAATCCTTTTTTTTAGAAAACGATCAATTTAAAATAATTTTCAATTTTAAAAATTAAAACTGGACTGATACAAATCAATTAAAATATCATATATATATATATATATATATATTTTAAATAACTTAATATATGTTCTTAAATAATTTGAAAGATTTATTTTTTCATTTTTGTTAAAATTATTCATATTCATAATTTTAAAATGACATTTATTATTTAAGGTATATGTCTACTTAATAATTACTTTCTTTAATAATTATGATTAAAGTTCTAGTTTATGTAGTTTAAAATTAGTTTAAAATTTTAAATTTTTATTATATAATTATACTTGACTATTACACTAAAAATTTAATTATAATTGTATTTAATTATTACACTAGATTATTAATTTTTATTTAAATGAGTTGTTTATTTTAAATGAATAAATGTTATTTATTATATAAACATAATTATCTTTTATATTATAAAAAAGCAAAGGAATAATATTTTTTTAAAGATTTAATTTTAATCTACTATCAATGTAAAAATTTTCTTTACACTTTCATCTAATTATATACTGACACATCATTAAAAGTATTAGACTTTTAAAATAATTATTATAATAGTCAAACACTTTTAATAAATTAACGAAATTAAATGAAAATGTAAAACTTTACACTAACAATAAATTAAAATTAAAATTTTTTTGAAATGATCAAAAACTAAAAAATCAATCCAAACCAAATCAATTAATATCATTTCAATTTACTTCAATTTCTAAATCAAAACTAAGCCAATTAATTTTATATATGAAAAAATTAATTAATTTAATTCGAATGATTTCACACTCTACAAAACTGATAGAAAGTAATCTCTGCAAACACTCTAGATTATAATGCCTATAGCTCCTATTTTATATTATTTTTTTGTGACGCTACCATATTCCAAAACATTCTACACAATGACTTATACTTGCAGTAAGGGGAAAAAAGATTAACAAAATTTATAGTTATTCCCGACAAGTAGTTTGTTTGACAAAACAAAAACATTTACCAACAAATTTCTTCCCACCAAGAGAACCTGCTTAACATAAAATATTTCTTTATATAGTACAGTAAGTAAACGATTTATTCATTTAAAAAATAAAAAACTATCAACTAGTAAAAGTCGTTCTTCTAACGGTCTCCCTCATACGGTTAATCACCACTCCACTCACCAAAGGTTGAAGAATGAATTCATCTGAGACGAATCAAAGTTAGAAGAACAAGATATATACATTAAGTCTCAGGAAACCCACTTCCCAGGTCAGCAGTACATTCAATCAAGCTTAGAATAGAAAGCCATGGAGACTTCCCTTCTCATCCAGTCGCGAGGTCACATATATTATATCTACATAACTAGGCGGCTACAAAAGAGTAAGAGCCTCTATAACCTCATACAACTAACCTACTACTAACTGAGATCCGAAAGATACAAACCACCGTTAAATATGTTACAAAGTACGAAGGGAAGTGGATATTCATATTAGACACCATTATCTTTGTTAGCATAGGCAATATAACTTATAAAATATCCTTTCACTTCATTCCATCTCATTTGCACACAGTCTTAAGCCTCTTTGCAGCTTGGACAAATCCCACAATCACCTGCAACTCGTCCATTTGCTTCACAATAAAGAGAAACATAATTTCAGAATAATATTAGCAAAATACTTATCCAAGCTCTAGAAAGATACGTCTGGAAGCTCTCCAAGTACACCGGCATTCACATTTCAAGGCAATGCCCAATCCTTGAGGTAGATTTTAGTGGCATGCTTGCACGATAGGAACAATTACTAGCTAGTCAGAAACATGGATGCAATTGCAATCATTAATTTATACGTACCTGCGACATGAAATGCCGCTGGACAACATCTACTAGCTGCTCTTTTGAAGGGTTTGGGACAGCATCCACCTGCAAATCCATTTTAGATGTCAGAAAAACGGAAACACATACCCATAAGCATCTTTCCCAGGATACTGTAACCAAACAGACAGGTCTAGGAATTTATTTACTAGATTGAAGTGTCGCCAATATCTCCACAATGCAGCCATCTCCAGTTTGCTCAAGTCAACCTTCTACATAAAACATTTAAAAATAATGTTAATAGTTGAAATAACGAATAAATTTCCTACTATGTAATAAAGTGGCAAAATCAATTACTCAAGTAATAAAAGCAGTAGAGTTGATATACCGTCCACCCATGAGGCATAGAAATGGACCCCTTGGACTGTGAATCACCAGAGAAGGACCTGCTCATAGTCTTGTGAGATGATCCCAAACCCAATGACCTATGCATTCTGTGCCTCGATTTGTGGGACTTTTGAGTGTCATCCGATGCTGAGAAATCAAAGATAGTACGAACAAAATCAGAAAAAGTGGTGGGGCCAATAGAAAAAGAAGCAAGACACTATAGCTTTTAGAAATAGCAAAAGCAAAAGGGAAAGACACAAATGGATCCAATGTTACCAACCAAAATCACTTTTCAAACCCACAGGCATGGAAGCCAAAGAAAACAACTATCTAAAACATAACAGTATTACTGATCAACTCCTACCTTCAGTGCCGGGTGTGCAAGTAGGAATTACATTAATAAATATTACATTAAAGAAGAAAACAAAATGATAAACTTGTTAGTCTTTTACTGAGATAGCCTTAAAATAAATCACAAGTCGAGTATCAGTTAACATGCAAGACAATTAGGAGCTATAAAATCTCTGTACATCCACAAATTAATTTCCAAAAAGTGAGTGAAAAAACAATTTACAAAGATGGAGAAAGAACAGTAATTTCTCAAATTCAAACCCACCCATATCTGATCCATTCCACTGCACATTTTCAAATTCAAGGTCATCATCTTCCTCATTACCGGTGGGTGCTTCAAGCACACTAAGAGCATTTCTCTGCAGCTTCACTTCAATACCATTTGTAAGAACCTGCAATTTTTTATACCAAGCACAACGTAAAATAATCATCTATGCTACAACAATGCTTTTTAAAATAATCCACGGTATAAAACGAATGGTATACTGGACAACAAGCATAACTGTAGATGAAATACTTTCCATCACCTAACCATAGATTTCTGTTTCAGGATCGGAGCAGTGCCAAACTAATTTCAGGGAATCTGAGCGTATAACCAATATTCAGAATTCAAATATCTAAAAAGAAATCCCTCAAGATAGATTGCAAAGTGAATTGTTAATGCAAGATGTCAAATCAATCAGTTTGGTATACACAGTAGTGGGGAGCAAACTAAACGAAAGATAAAACATTTTACAATAAATAAACCATTAAAAGAACAACATTGATTCAGATTGAAGTAAAATATTCCAATATCCAAATATTATTAGCTTCTCATCCGAAACGGGAAATGAGAATTCAGCTTTCACAATAAAACATGTCTATGCTATTCAATATTCATAGCCATGTCAAAGAATGAGCCCAAACTGTATATGAATGAGTTCTGCATTCAGGATATAAATCACAATCAATCATAAGCAAAACAAATTAAAAAAAATACCACAACTATGTATTTCGTAATTTTGTCCGGAAAAAGAAAAAGAGGCATAATCAGAACATGCATGTAGCGAACAGGCAACAATCTGAGATAAAACATCCGAGTCAGTCCGAGAAAAATCCTCTAGCAAATATCGTTTAAAATAGGTAAAAGATTGCCTAAAGGATATAAAATACGCAGTTATAAACAAAAGCCTCATGGAATAACCTAAATTAGTATCTATTTAAAAGCTTACCAATGCGGCAATACCTAAACCTAAGCAAAGATCATTTAATTGACCACCATCGATCAGAAAAACCAAACAAAAGACCCATTAAACAACTAATCGTTATAGAGCACCACCTAAAACACCAGATCCATGGATAAAGTAGGACATGCAATGGATACCCACGAGTAGTGATTGAAAATTATAACTCAGGCTATATAAAGGAATAAACTCTATTCAAATTGCAACATGAATAACCCAAAACTTGGAAAATATGAGTGTAAAATTATTTGGATAAGTAAGAATCTACGCGGTAGGGTTCAGAACAGATTAAAACCTTCTGTATTAAAGCATATCATACATCAGTAGGGGCGTCGGAGCAATAAATTTGATCAACAAAATGAAAAGATTGAAGAGAAGAGATAACGAAATAGAAATAGAATAACAATAACCAAATAGAGCAACATTACTTTAAATCACTTCCCTTTAAACACCCCAAAACACAAATTTAGAATACAATAATGCAAATAAACCACATTTGTAATCCAAAATTAGAATCAAACAATCCCCAATACCTGAACCCATTTTCAAGGAAAACCAAATTTTTGTCGAGAAAATTACCAGCCAATGCCACCCGCCTAGTCCAACGGCCTTCTTGACCACGCCTTGGAGACCAACAAGCACGGATTTGGTACGGTTATTTCCCGTTACCACCACTTTGGTATGACGAGGGAGCACAGAGAGCTCCTCTTCGCTGCTATCTCCACAGCTCTGCAACTGCAACTGAGCGAAGCCACCATTGACCGAACTTTCCATTGCTTCGAGCATTTCCACTCCCAACTCAACAACAAACTTGGCCACCAAAAAAGGAAGAAAAAAAAAACAAGTAAAAGGACGCAAAATTAAATATCAAAATCGCGTTTGTTCAGAAGATCATGCATTGCTGATGAAGTGCGTGGGAATTTCAGGAGCAGAAGAGATAGGATTGAGGAGAAATTTGGGGAATTTTGCAGAAAGAAAAGCACAGAAGAGAGAGAAAAGGCACCCTCCGGTGTGTGTGAGTGAGAGACAGAGATGAAGAGAGAGAGAGGTTGAGAGTGACTGGTATTGTTTATTGTTTATTGTTTATTGGTATGAATCCCGACGAGAGAAAATGAACGAATCAGTGAGTGCCACGTCGAATAAGAGAGGTTGGGGTTTTCAATCATGCGCTGGGAGAGAGGGCATGATGCAACACCCCACTTTGCGGGTTTGGTTTTGAGGAGTTATTCCAGTTGACTTGTTGACTTTGTGACAAGCATCAAGCTAATTATCTCACTTCCTGCAATGACCAAATTCTCCCTTCTTTTCTTCTTGCTTTCCCTCTTTCATAATTATTTCGCTTTTATTCTTCTTCTTTTTCTCTTTCCTCCAGTTCCATTCCACCGGCGTATAAATACAAACTCGTAAATAAAATGTTATCAATAACAAGTATTTTTTTTCTAAAATAACTCCGACAATATTAAAATATAGTTGAGCTGCACCCAAAAAAATATATAGTTGAGTTTTTTTTTTTTACTTTTCTTCCAGAATATTGAATAAATATATGTAGTTCAATCTTCATGTTTGAATAACTTTCCGCAATATTTAATGCATGTATGGTTTTCTCTCCAAAAAAATACATAGTTGAGTTTTTTTACTTTTCTTCCAGAATGTTCAATAAATACATGTAGTTCAATCTTCATGTTTGAATAACCGCAATATTTAATGCATGTATGGTTTTCTCTCCAAAACCGACATCTGTATCGTGCGTTATCATTTTGTACCTTGCGTTATTATTTTGATGTAAAAATGATGTTAGTATTGAAGTTGTATGATATGCTTTGGCATTAAGGTCTAAATGATTTTATTTTGATTTATTATTATTGTAAAAAAAATATTTTATCATTTAATTTTATATTACTATATTGTTAAGAGAATTTAATATCTCACATAGTATTATTATAATTAAATTAATAATATAAAAATATATGATTATATAATAATGTAACAAAAAAATTACACATATTATACATGGTTTTATAAAATTTTCATCATGTGAGATTCCAAGTAGGGAGAGTTCAACTAATTACGCTGTGTACTGTATATACCAATTATTTACATATAAAATAGTACGTATTATCAATTTAGCATAGTTCATAAACTCAATCGGTATTTTTCATGATCGATTACTTTCCAGTTAGTACCATCAAGTACAATAATGATATATTTATTGTCAACTTTCGATTAAAAAATATCAACTTGTGGATCATTCGATGATCTAATATAATAATGCATACATCCACTATTATAAAAGAATAAATAAAATTACCTATCACAGTGTATTATATTTTGAAGAATATTTCCACCGAAAGGTGTATAATTATAAGTTATAAATGTAATATACTTGAACCGTTGTGAAAAAAAAATAAAATAGAAGAGAGAGGGATACCCAAAGGGGTGGCCATGTTGTAAATTCGCAGAATGAGCCAAAAGAACAAATCAAGTAACGTAGAATGGAGAACGTAAAGGTACACCAGAAAATTCATCGGAGGGTCCCACGTATACAGAAGGCTGTACATGCCGTCGGTGTTGTCCTCTCCAACACGAGATTATCCCTAAATTCTAAAAAAATAATATGTAGGACAGCATAATTATACATATTGTTAAATTAAATTTAAAAATATTTAATAAAATTAAAATTTAACCTAACAAAAATTTCTGAATTATAAATGTGTGTTTAGATTAATTGTAAAAAAAGATTGTTAAAAATTAATTATGTATATAATTAATTTTAAAAAATAAATTATGAAAAATTTAATTTTATTTAAATATATTAACTCATAATTAATTTTAAGGTAAATTTTTTATTTAAATTATATAAAAAAATTATTTTTATATATTAAATTACTAAAAAACATATTTAATGATAGAAAAAGTTATTTAATTAAGGATAAATAAATATTTTTTAAAAGCTTTTGAAATTAAATAATTAAAATATTAAAATAAAATATTTTTTAAAAAAATATTTTTAATTAATAAAAAAATAATCTTAACTTATAATTAATTTTACATACTTTAAATAAATAAGATAAATTTTAAATAAAAAAATTATTTTTTATAAATAAATTGATGTTTATATTTAATAAATTTTTAATTATTTATTATAAAATTATTCACTCATAAATAATTAATAACTCACATATTTATTAAGATACTAAAGTAATTTCTTGCAAAAAAATCATAATTTTTTTTAATAACATAAAAGTTTAAGAAAAAAAATACACTCATAAGTTTTTAGAGTTTACAATGATACTTAACTTACTAATAAAGCATCATTAACATGAATCAAATCAATAAACTTTGATGAAAAAGTTTTATCTTATTAATTAAGTCAACTCTTACAAATAAAACTAAATTTAATAGTAACAGTAATAAACCTCTCTCTTTCTCTTTATCCTTTTGCTCTCCCGCCTGTTACCAGGACCTGATTTTCCCGCCACAGGCGAGCAACATGAGCCGTGGATCTGGGATGAGGCTTGTGGCCACCGTTGGATCGTTTTGGCGCTAAACCAGCCACTAGATTTCGTGAGTGAAAATCAAAAAGCAATCCTTAGCAGCAGCATCAGATAAAAGCAAACATGTCCCGGTAACGATCATCAATTCATCAATTCATAATAATAAAGTTCAGAAAGGAGGTTGACAAGTGTTTAGCTTAATTGACACTGTATGATAATGATGTGGAGAGTTCAATACTACAGTTGTGATTTCAGAAAAGAAAAAATAAAAATAAAAATAAAAATATGTATATATTATTTTTTTCACATTATTTTTATATTTAATTAATTATAAGTAAATATTTAGTTAATATAATATATTATTTAATTAATAAATTTAAATAATTTATAAATAATTAATTATCAAAATTTATTAATTAAATAATATATTATATTAAAAAAAATTTATTCATCATTAATTAAATATAAAAAGGATATAAAAAAATAATGTGTAAAAATTATTATTAAAAAAAACATGACTTTTGCTTTTTTTTTTTTGCAGTCCGAGAGAACTTAAACCATCTGAACAGGTAGGTAGGTATGGGACCTATGGATACTTGCGTGTGACTGTGAAGGAAAACGGAGCGGATGATTTGCGTATTCATTGGATGACACATGTCTCGATAACTAGTGGCTTTTGCCTCAGTGGTCTGAACGTGGATAACCCTTCGGTCATTTCCCTTACCATTTTCATGCAATGGAGCGCTTTAACTTGTTTGTACATAATAATTATTATCTCATGTACATTTTAATCATTATTTTTTATAAATTTTTTTTATTATAAATGACGTTTTCATATATTAATAAAATATTATTTTTTTATTCTTATGAATTAATAAAATATGTAAGAGATAATGTGTCGTCATAAAGTAAAATAATTAATTACTAAAAAATAAATAAAGATAATTTAATAAACAAAATCATAATTAAAGTTTAATTTTATAAATTTTTAATTCTTATGTCTTGTATTAAAATAATATTTAAAATAAACTATAAAAAGTATAATATATGGAAATAATGGACGTAATCAGACAACATTACTTTAATTAATATTGATTATAACCTTTAAAAGCTTCGACTTTGACTGAAGTGTGCACTATGAGTCTATTTCTATAATGATTTTTCAGGTAATCTATGAATAAAATATTTTTTTATATCATTTAATCTTAATCATATTAATTTGGTCAGTTATTATTATTTATTTAGATAAAATATTTTAAAAATCATAATAATCTGTAAAAATTAATATGACTAAGAGTATCTTTAGGAAAGCTTTTTTATTTTTTAAAATATATTTTTTTTAATAAAATTTTTTTATCTAAAATTTATCTTATTTGTCTAAAGTGTGTAAAATTGATTATAAGTTAAGATTATTTTTGTATAACTAGAAATAGTTTTTTTTTAGAAAATCTTGTATTTAGAGCTTTTAATTATGTGATTAGATATTATTTCAAAAGTTTTAATAAATAAATACTCTTTTGTCCTCAACTAAATAAATTTTTTTATCATTTCATATCTCTTTTAGTAATTTAATATATAAAAATAATTCTTTTTATACAATTCAAACAAAAAAAATTAGCTTAAAATCAATTATGAACTAATACATCCAAACATAAATTAATTTTCTCATAATCAATTTTTTTGAAAATTGATTACACATATAATTGATTTTTAATATAATCTTTTTTTTCACATCTAATTCAAACACACATTAAGAGCATGTTTGGATTTCCTTAAATTTTAGAATAATCGCTTTTTAAATTAAAAATTATTTTATCTAAAATCTATCTTGTTTGTTTAAAATATATAAAATTAATTATAAGTTAAGATTTTTTTCAGAACTAAAGATAACTATTTTAAAAAAGTTATTATTTTAAGTTTTAAATTATTTGATTTCAAATTATTTCAAAAATTTTGAAAGAGAAATACATATTTTCCCTCAATCAAATAACTTTTTTAATTATTTCATATATCTTTTGATAATTTAATACATAAAAGTAATTTTTATACAATTCAAATAAAACTATTTATCATAAAATTGATTATAAATTAACATATCCCAACATAAATTAAATTTTCTCATAATTGATTTTCTTTAAAATTAATTATACATATAATCGATTTTTAACATAATTTTTTTTTACAGTTAATCCAAATAAGCACTAAGATTAAAAGAAACAAAATAATACTTAGAACATATTTGGATTTGATTATTTTTAATTAAAATTTATTTTAACTAAAATTTATTTTATTTGTTTAAAATGTGTGAAATTAATTATAAATTTAGATTATTTTTTCATTAACTAAAAACAGTTTTTTTAAAAAAATAGTTTGAGCTTTAATTTTTAATTTTAGATTATTTCAAAAATTTGGATTAAGAAATATTAATTTATCTTCAACCAAATAAATTTTTTAATTATTTTATTGATCTTTTAGTAATTTAAACAAAATTCTTTATCTTAAAATCAATTATGAATTAACATATTTAAATATAAATTAATTTTTTCATAATTAATTTTATACACATAATTAATTTTATTAAAAAATAATTACACACATAATTAATTTTAACGTAAATATTTTTTACAATTAATCTAAACTTACAGTTAAGAATGTAGTTTGTGAATTGGGGCTGTAGCAATGTGTTACCCCTTTCGGACGGGTATCTTTTGTAGGTCTTGCTAATCAGTCACATTGTTACTCATTTTATTAGGTAGAAAGGTAACGAAGTCACTTGCTGACGATAATTTGTTAACTTAATGCAACTCTGAAGTATTTTTTTAATTATTTTCAGTAGACCCTTCTTTTACACAAAAAAAAAATCCTAAAAATTAACCAAATAATAATAAAAAATTATATGAGCAAATATATGAACAAAAAAAAGTTAAATAGTTTGCACAAATTAGTCTTTTGCTGGTACATAATAAGTCATGATATTGTAAGCTCTATTAATCTCTACCTATTTTTCACAAAAGAGTTTGAGAGGTAGATATAATAATAATAATAATAAAAATAATAATAATAAAGAGCATGTCTATGATGATATCAAAAGTTAACAATTGAAAGTCATTAAGTCAGTATGTCACTTCCTCTCTACCTAATAACATGAGTAGCAATGTAACTACCGGGTGATATTAATTTTATCAATACTATTTTACGCAAATTATCAATCTTACTTAAAATGATAGATAGTGAATTGAAAAAGTTTTTAATTTAAGTTGAATTATTTTATCAAAATTATATGATATTATAATTATATATTAAATAAATAAATATATAAATAATTCATAACATATATTATTAATAATAAAATATATAATAAAATTTTAAAATATTAATTTTTAAGTCTTATATTACTCTCAATTAAGTATTTAAGTAATTAAAAAATTTTAAAAAAATGACCAATTTATTATTTGGTCAATTCATCAATTTTGATCAATTAAACCCAATTCAACTATAAATCTAATTTTAACATTTAATTATTACTAAAATAAGAATCAGTTCACAATCGAATCCGATTCACACAACTTTACAAATTACTTTTCACGAAACAAATGATGAAATGTATATAAAATACGTGAGTGGTAAAATAGTAAGTATTTCAAAAGTAATTTCACACACTAATTAAAGACTACCAACTTGGCACGTTGGATTCGTACTTTATTTTACCCAAAAAAAAATAACCCTGATAATTAGCATTTTTTTATTAGTTTTGGAATTAGGGTCAAGCGTTGGGGCTCGATAAAGTGGGTTTTAATCTGTGGGCGAGCCCGTCTTAATTTAATAAAATGATAATTTGGATTGTTTAAAATTTAATTTACAAAAATTTATGTTAATTTTGACCTAATTCACTAATTCACTTAAGTCGTGAATTGAGTGGGTCAAAGTATAATTTGAATTTAAGAACCATCTATTTATATTCTTTTATTTTTTTTATTGAGAGTTGGGATGATATTTTAATAAATGTAATATTTAACGTAAATTTATTAATTATTTATTAATTATTATTTTTAATAATAAATATTTAAAAATTAATTAAATATAAATAATAATTAATGAATAAAATAATTTATTTTGATTATTAATATTTAAGAAAAATATATATACCAAAATTATTATTATTTTCAATTGTATATCAAATTATTAGACTTTGTTTAGTATTATAAATAAAAGAGAAAAGAAGAAAATATAATAAAAAAGAAAAAAAAGTATAATAGAAAAAAAATAAATGAAAAATTAAAAAAATTATCATTTATATTATTTGTTATTATTCAATAGAAAAGAAAAAAATGTTTATTTTATTTTATTTGATTTCATCAAAAAAGAAATAAAAATTTATATAAATAAATATTAAATTACTTTATTACTTTTTATTAATAAAGTGGGTAAATTTAATAAATTAGATAATGTTAAAAATTAATTTCATTTTCCTTTTAATCTCTCAAAAAAAGAAAAAAAAAATAATGTGAATCTCATAAAAAATAAAAAAATAAAAAATTCTTCTCTTTCATCTTTAAGTTAATATCAAATAAAAAAACGTATTTTCTTTTTACTATTTTATACATTAATATTGAGAGCGGAGAAAGTTCGGTAGTAATCGATTACTTGCAGGTTTTGTTTTTCTAGACAGGTGTTTGTGTCTATAATATAATTTAAAAGTAATTGACTACTTAATAAATATAAAAAGAAAAAAATATAATATATCTAGGGGCGAGGAGTTGATAACGATCACAAATTTTATCGTTTAATTAAATTTAAATACGAAACTTAACAATGAATGATCTTACTAATTAATTAATTATGCAGGACGGTACCTTACGAATCACGAATTCACGATTATGAGTACCGAAGAAATGAAGAATGATCAAAAGAAAAACTTAAAAAAAGCAAACGGGTCACGAAAAAAAACACTTATCCAGTATGAAACAATGAATGTGACAGAGACATTGGAGGAGACAAGGGGAAGATGGTTGTGCAGTAGGTCTTAGTACTGTAGGACTAGGAGCCCTTCCGAGCAAGTTATGGGGAAAGTGGACAACACAAGGGGGCTCCACATTGCAACAACTTTCTTTTTCCCTCTTTCCCTTCTCTCCATCCTTTCCTTGCAATGTTTTTCTACTGTACAGCTTATAATTTTTTTAAAAAAAGAAAACAAATAATAATGAAAAAGTAAATGATATTAAAGTCTGTCAGCTACTTGGCTTCCCATTGCGCACGACTAGAGGAGTTAAAATTAAACAGACTGGTATGGCCTCCTCATCGTTGAGTCACATTGGCCAGATTTTAGGATATGGATATGTTTGGGGGATGGCATATAAGAAAATAGATTGAATTGAAATTACATAATAAATTTTATAAATTAAATATTTGAGAGTTATTAAAGAAAATAAAATAGAGTGGTAATAGAAGAATTTTAAGACATTTTATTATCATTAAAAATCTCTATTTTATTATCTTTTTAAATTGGAGTATTTAAGAAAGAGTGACATAATTTTATAAAAAGAGTATAGAGAGTTCTTTCTATTCTTTATTAAACTATCAAATAATGGAATGACATATACCTTTTTATTTCATTCTCTTCCTTTCTATTTTATTCCATTATTAACAATTCATTTTTATCTTTTTTAAAACTCTCAAACATACTTTTAATTTTGAGAAATGATAGTTTTAGATAAGCACTTCCTTCACATATCTCACATTATTATGATAAAAACCTATTTTAAAAAATAATAATTAATTTAATAATTATTAAATTAATAAACATGAAGTATGTGAGTCTAACATTATATATAACTATCATTACATTTTAATAAGAGTTGCTATAATAATTTAATGGGTATAATATTTAAAGTAAATTATTAAATATTTATCAATAATTAATTTTATAATAAATATTTAAAATTTTATTAAATATAATTAATAAATAATAAATATTTAATAAATTACTTTATAATTATCTAAATAAAGGTCAAGTAATCCCAACTTCAATTTAAGAGAGTAAAACCTTGACTTAATTTGAATATTTAAATTGACTTTTGAAAATTTTCAAATTATAATTTAGACAAAAGCTTAAAAGAAAAGCTTTTAACCAAAATATAGTTTAGAATTTTCTAAAATCAATCCAAACATATTATTATTCTATGAAAATGTAACGAATCGGATTTACTGGATCCAGATTAGTCTGATTGTATTAATATCTTTTTGCCTAGTTAAACCAAATAAATCCAAAAAAGATATGCGCTTCTAAAATTTCAAATTAACACGAAAGAATTATTATGCCAAATAATACACACTGAAGTTGGTTGCTATACACACGATTGTGGATGAATGTATTTAATGTGTATTTGATTTAGTTTTTAAAATTTTAAAATTTTAAAATTATGATTTAAACAAAAACATTAATAAATAATATTTTTTTTCAAATCATAATTTAAGAATTCTTAAAAACTAAATCAAACATATTATTATTACAATTGGCTGAGCTGTATGTACAAACTTACAATCACCAAATGTATAAGTATAGCGAAGATTATGATATTGTTTATGTAATCGAGGAGTTAATGCACCCTCACATTCTCAATTTACACATTTTTTTTTAAAAATATTTTGTATGTACTAAATATTAATTAAATCACAATTAAAATTTTGTAAAATAATACAAATGAGCCGTATGTCTAGTATTAAATTTGAAATAATCATTATATTTATATGAAAATCAGAGATCGCTGGTCTCAGCCCACTGATTGGCCTCCTTATTGAGAAGGATATTAGAGTATATTTTGATTAATTGTGAAAGAATAATATTAAAAATTAGTTTTGTGTATAATTAAATGTTAAAAAAATTAATTATGAGTAAATTAATTTATATTTAGATATGTTAGTTTATAATTTATTTTAATTCTTTTTTCATGTATTGTATAAAAAAAAATTTTATGTATTAAATTATCAAAATAAATATAAAATGATTAGAATAATTAATTAATTAAATACAAAAGATAATTTATCTACCAATTTTTTTTTAAATAATCATAATCAACAATAAAAAATACTAAAAAATTATAACTTTTACAAAAAAAAAATTAACCTTAAAACATAATCAACAACTTTTTATATTTCAACCTAAATATGTTTACATTTAGAGGAAAAAACTTAATTTGAGTAAAAAATTATTTTTCAAAATAATCCATAAGAAAACAAACACGCACCTACTTATTTCTCAGCTCTACTTCTTAGCTCTCCATCTCTCTCTCGTCTTTCATCCTGAAAATTGTTCTTATTATAAAAAGGAAAATAGTCGCAAAAGATTATTCTTATGGATATAGGAGCTTTATACAATGACACGGTAAATTATAAAGTGTTCTATTAGAATTTTGTATATTTTAATTTACACAATTTGTTTTAAAGAGTGAAAATTTTATATTAATTACATTTTATTACAAAAATACATCCATTTTAGTTTAGGTGCGTCAATTAATTTTTTATAATTAAATTCATATAGAGGGATTTCTTATGAAGATATAATTTTTATTTACTCAAAATAAAAGAGTCTGAGAAAAACATCACAGCAATGCAGCACATACCATAAATAATGAGAAGAAAAAACGCAAAAATGTAAGTGTATGTTTAGATTAGTTATGAAAAAATATTATGTTAAAAATTAATTATATGTATAGTTTATTTTAAAGAAAAAAATTAATTTATATTTGGTTATGTTAGTTCATAATTAATTTTAAGATAATTTTTTTGTTTGGATTGAATAAATAAAAATATTTTTATATATTAAATTACTAACAAAAATATGAAATAATTTAAAAATTTATTTAGTTAAGGGTAAAATAATATTTATCTCTCATAGCCTTGAAATAATTATAATAGATTAAAAGCAAAATGCTCAAATTCTAACTTTTAGAAAAAAAGCTAATTTTAGTGTAAAAAATTAATTAACAACTTTTAATCTAACAACTTAAACATATTACTAAAAAGTGAAAACAACTTTTATAATAAAAAAATTATATTTCCAAATAATTAAGCAAACATACTATAAGCCAATCACTAATAAATTTTTATGCAAACTCAAACATTTCAAACTCTTTCTCATTCCCTACCATTACATAAAGAGGTATTTGTATAGTTGGGCATAATCCAAACAACATAATTTGTTTACACTGCATTATTTACTTCTCAAGCCTAGTACGTTGAGAGAAGAAGACCAATATTTAGATTAAGATTACGATAAATTATTAATTTTAATGTGAATTTATGATAAAATTATAGATTGTTTGTCAATATGCATACTATAGATTTAAGCTACAGTTGTGGCTAACATGAATAAAAAGTTCAACTAGATTAACCAACACCTGTTGATTCAACGTCATTACCTAATTTAATTATTCTCAACTAGGATATATTTGGAAGTTTTATGGTAAGTGTAATGAAATGATATATGATAGAATGAAAATAGATGGCATGAAATAAATTTTTCATACCATTATGTTGATGTTTAATGGTAGAGTTGAAGAAAGTTTATATTCTCTTATTTGGTAAGTTTTAATGGAAGCGAATGAAATGACAAAAATTATAAGTTTATTATTTTTATATTATCTTTATCTCAATCATAAAAGTATAAGAATTAAAGATAAACATGAAATTCCATAACTCATTTTATTCCCTATTCTCTAATTTAGAGGAGAAAAAAAGAAAAAAATGAAGTGGTATAAAAAAGAATAAAGTCTCTCAATTTTATTCATTTCAACCTATTTTTTAACATTAATACTCTTTATCATTTTTATTTTATTTCATTTCATTCTATTCTATCCCTTACTAATAATCAAAACATACTGACTCCACATCAGGTCCATTTATCGACATTAGGTTAACTTTACAGATCACGCTATTTATGTATTAAGAGCCCAACCCATCGCGGCCTGCGTCAAAGTTCAGAAATAATTGGCTATATTTATTTACTCACTTAATTTTGCAAAACCTGGGCTGTTGTGGCACTTGACGGTATCCATTGAGCATGGAGTTGTGAGTTGTGGTGTGGATGGAGGACTCACAAAAGCTGTCATTGTTTCTGGAATCTGGTATATACTTTTTTAATGATTCGAACGCCGTTTTTGTGGATCCTGTCCGCGTTCTCAATCGTTCTTACAACCGCTTCAGGGTTTCTCCTTCTACCTACTATCCTCGTTTTTTCGAATCCCAACGCCCCAATCCTGTCTCCACCGTTACTTCAACTTCCCGTAAACGAAAACGAAAACGGAATGCGAAAGAACCTCGACCTCTGAACGAGAGAGAACGAATTGCCGATCAGCGTCATCAGGTATTTGTGCCTGGTTCCTAACCTAACACTAACAGAAGTGTTGTATTTTATTTTAGATAATTTCGTTGAATATGTCTTTTATGCAGGAGGCGAGGCCTTTGTTGTTGAAGGCTCACGAGTGTTTGCTAAAATCTAGTGGGCTCTTAGATGCATTGAGCAATTTGAGAAATGATTATAGTTGCTCGAGCATGGAGTGTCAGGTTCTCCAACACTCTTTCATCGAACTAGGACAGCAACCGCCGCTATTTGAGGTAACGCTGAATTTACGTCTCCATGACCATGACCAGAAGCCAAACGATTTTGAAGGTGGGATTTGTGTTTTGTGTTGAATTGAGCTTGGCTTTATACATTTTTATTGGATTTGCATAATGATGCAATGATAGCGGAACTTCACCGAATGTTATGTGTTTCAGTTCAGATACTTTCCTAACCACAACAATGTGCAACGCATGTTTTTCTCGGCCTTATTAAATTATTGAAATTTTAATTGGTTTTTGTTCTTTCACACTTCTGTTGATTGTTGACGATCATGTAATTTAGTATTTCATATTGGTAGGGCTAGTATCAATTAAGTTCTTTATTGGCCGAGCTAGGAGTTACATGTAGGGGCTTTTAATGTCAAAGTCAAGATACGTGTTTGTGTGTGGCTACCTATTATATTTAGTTTTCATCATTGATCCAATGTTGGACTCTTTTTTTTTTTTTTACTTAAATTGTGTGTCTTACTTGTGGAGGTGACTGGTGAACGAAAGCTTGCTGCATGAATGTAATTTTGATTTTTTCAGACTCCCCAAGTGTGCAATGCTGTGAACAGAGAGTACTTCCTGCATTCAATAATTTGATTGCTAATGACACCAAGGATGATGCAGTGGCTGAATTTTTGGAAAATCATTATATAATACCTCAAGAGAGTTGCTTTTACATGGTATGTTAAAACCTCCATGATAATAGTAGGAATGTGTTTGCTTTTCAAAGTTTGTTTCTGTTTTCTAGTCTCTTCTTTTGTTCATCCTTTTCATTGAGGATTTTTTTTCTTAGGTTTTTTTAGGCAATTAAACTTATAACCCCAGATTCTATGGAGTGTATCTTACATGTTTTTATATTTATTTGTTTTCATCATGTGGAAGTCTGATCTGGGACAGATTCACAACCTAATTCCTGGTAATGGTTGCATATATAACTCAATTTTATTTCTTGTTATATACCTTGGTTCCTCTTCACATATGTTAACTGTCTAGTTGTTCATTGATATGAAAATGTAAGAATCTATGTTTGTGCTGCAATCACCTTCATGAAAAGAACAAGCATTCTTCTTACTTATTGATCATTCTAACTATTTTCCTTTCTTTTGAATTTTAACAATTCTCTTCCAAAGTTGCATGACATGTGAATGGAGTTATTTTGACTTCATAGAATTATTCTAGATGGAATAGTTTGGTAGTTTGGTATTGTTGGTCCACCTGTATGGTCTTATCTGTGAGGAACCAACTATCCCAATAGCTTAAGCTATTAGGTGGAGACTCATAAATGATTTAATATCTAACATGCCCCCTTACGCAAAAGCCCTTTGGGCTTGAAGCATGGACAATGCACATGCTCATTTTTGCCTTGTGCTGAAATTTAACTTTTATTTAGAAGAATGAGGGCGGTAAGGATCGAATTCTTGACCACTTGGTCATAGAGGCTCTGATACCATGTCAAAGATCAATTCTCCCAATAGCTTAAGCTATTAGGTGAAGGCACATGAATAATTTTATATCTCTAACACGCCCCCTCACGCAAGAGCCATTTGGGCTCAAAGTGTGGACAATGCACAAGCCCATTTAACCTTGTGCTGAAATTAAACTTTTTATTTAGAAGAATGAGAGCGGGAAGGATCGAACTCCTGATCACTTGGTCATAGAGGCTCTGATACCATGTGAGGAACCAACTATCCCAATAGCTTAAGCTGTTAGTTGGAGGCTCATGAATGATTTTATATCTAACACTATCAACCGCAACCTAGTTGCTGAAATTCTTCATGTGACATTTCTTAGGGAGCTTATTTGTGATTAGGCCAATTTTCTTGGTCAAGTAAGCAGGCTCCAGATGTTGTCTTTCACATTTAATTGCGCTTTAATTAATTTATGCAGCTCATGCGGATTCCGGTTTCAACCTCATAATGGTTGATCCACCATGGGAAAATGCTAGTGCCCACCAAAAATCAAGGTATATAAAAAGTTGCACTATCTTTTGCTGATGTAATATTTACTATACCATATATTGTGTTCTTAAAGAAGGGATTTCTATGTGAGGGAATTTGGCCTTGCATTACCTTTAGCTTTAGGATATGCCCTGCTTCTCTTTGATATTTATTGTTCAGATGCATCTTCTCTCTCCCATGAACTTATCAAGAGGTTGAAACCTTTATTATGCTTTTTCTTTAGTTGTTTTTTTGGCGGCAGGGAGAGAAAGGAAGGGGGAGGGGAGATATTAGACAGTTGCATGAAAATGAACTGAATTGTAATTTTAAATTTTAATTAATTGATGAATAAGATAATTATCTTTAACTCTAATATTGTAAATGATGATAGCTTTGTGGCTCACTTATGAACTTGATAGCTACTACTCTTGAGAAAAGTGAGAGATAACCAATTAGTGACAACCTACAAGGACCCCAACTTTAGTGTGATAACCAATTAACGACCTTAACTTCAAAACTTATCGATTGAGGAATTAAATTTAATTGAAGAAATTCCGGAATAAATTTTTTCTAGGACATATATGCCAAATGTTTTGTTCCTTATAAATTGTTTTGATATATCAAGTTGGATATTTTTGTCTTTTCAAACTTTTCTAATTAATAAAAATATTTTTCCGTAAAGTTGAGGTCCTTAATTGTTAATAATAAAAGTGCAGTCCTATAATTGGTTTATCATAAAAAGTTTAGGTCCTCAAATGATAGTTCACTCTGTTACTCTGCATTTAAACTGGCCACGAAATGCAGCTTTTCTTCCAGGGTAGTTAACTATTTTGAAAACCTTTCTGTAAATTTAGATTTTATAAGAAATCTTATATACATTATGTCATCAAAGTAGGTACCCAACCTTGCCCAACAGATACTTTTTATCCCTTCCTATTAAGCAACTTACTCATACCGAAGGAGCACTTGTAGCCTTATGGGTGACCAACAGAGAAAAGCTACGTAGTTTTGTTGAGAGAGAGCTTTTTCCTGCGTGGGGAGTCAGCCATGCTACTAATTTTTATTGGTTAAAGGTGATCTCTCAGTCTTTCCCCTTCCTTTGCTTGCTCATACAATTGTGTAATGCCATTCCAATCTCTGGTATTTGTTGTCTATTGCAGGTGAAAGCAAATGGATCCTGGATTAGTGATTTAGATCTCTTCCATCATAGGCCATATGAAAGCCTTATCTTGGGCTACAGTCCTGGGAAGGTCAGGTTTTGCAAACTTCAATTAATAGACCTTCTGGCCATCAGATTATTTTTTTTCCTTCTTTGTTTATATCTCTCACTTATATTTTTTATTCTTTCAAGGTAAAAAATAATGATAACCAATTTAGACCTGTGAAGGATGATCATGTGATTATGAGCATTCCTGGGGATTACTCAAGGAAGCCCCCAATTGCAGGTATTCTTGTCTAATAAATCTGTGATGTTTTCACTATATGATGGCACGAGTAAATAATTTTTACTGAAAATCAATGCATGATATGAATGCCGAAGTTCCTTTTCTTCCTTCTACTGTGGTCAGATTTATTACTAGATTACGTTCCTGGGCCCAAGCCTCCCCGATGTATAGATCTATTTGCCAGAGAAATGATGGCTGGATGGGTTGCTTGGGGGAATGAACCCCTTCACTTTCAAGATTCTAGATATTTTGTCAAAAGATAGATAGATGATTCATGCAAAAAGGGATCCGTCCTTGGTGGTAATCTATTTTCAGTAGCATGAGTAATGAAATGTTGTTTTCTCCTGGCTGCGGGGAAAGGTTGCTGCTTTCTGGGATTAGCGGTTCTTATTTTCCTGTTCGGCGCCCGGGAGAACTGGATGGATTTGATTTGGTTCAACTGTCGAATGATAGAATAATACTAGCGTTTGGACATGGAAAACAAAGGCAAAGAAATGCTCTTTTAAGAATGCATCAAAAAGCTGTATCTTGTAGCGAATTTTATCATTTTCTGTGGTGTTTAGCAAATTCAAAAGAAATGAAAGATCATGTATGATGAGATGGCTTGTGAAGTACTCATGTGCTGCTGCTCCTCATCCATCTTATGATTTCGTTTTCATCTGTCTTTAGTTGGTTCCTGTCTTTATAATGTAAAAGCTTTTTATATTCTCTTATCTAATTTTAAAAATTAAATAATATAAAACTCCACCAAAAGGGATTCCCAAGCCACATCCCCTTTCTTTACAAAAACTTGCCCATATACCTATTTCTGACTTTTAAGTAATTTTTATTTTTTATGTAAGTAAAATTTATTTATTTTATTTATAGCCAATGCTAACTTGCAGTCATTCTAACTTTAGAGAGATTTTATTAAACCATGTTCACTTCAAAAGACAAATTTTGTGGAAAATGCATAATTATATTATCTTATCATGCAAGCGTTGGAATTTTATGTGTATGTAAAGGCAGTGTGGTTATGAGAGTCTAACGGGGAATGAATGTAGTCACTATTAATTGAAATGTAATTCTAAAGTTGAGGTATGCGATTTTTACACAGTATGTAAGTTTAATTAGATTATTTTTGAATTTAACAAGACTTAAATTTCTTTGTAATCCAAAATTGTGTACACAACTTATTATGCATTAAAATTGTGTCATTGGTTGAAAATCTTTAATGGTTTGTATGTAGTAGAACGTGAGAACCTGTGATTCTTTAAAGTTCACCAATTCAATTTCTCTGTAATTGAGTACCTATTATTTGTAGCTTCAATCTTTGACCCATTAAAGAGAACGTGGAAAAAGACAAAGTTTCCAACACAAGGCAAACGAAAAACATTTCGGCATTCGCAATCGAAATGAAAGGCATTAATTTAAGCGAAAATGACACGCGGTTTGCTAAAAAGTGTTTTATTTTAATTTATGTATTAAATTAATTGAGTATTAGATTAATTTAAATAAATATTAAATATTAAAATAAATAGAAATTATTATTTAATTAAATAATTTTTTTTTAATATTTAATTAATTCAATACATAAAATAAAATAAAATACGGTAAGCCGTACTAAAATAACATTTTTTCTAATGTAAAATGTTATTGGAGTCATACAAACTTTTATGATTGATTTAAGAAGTATTTCTTAAATAATTTTTTTAATTATTCAAAATGAAAAAATATTAAATATTATTATTTTTATATTTAATAAAAAATAAAAATATTAAATACTTTATTTTTCAATTTAATATTTTAATTTTAATTTTTTTAACTACTTCTCTCTGTACACTAGTTAGCAAATGTCTTGAATAATTTCTGTAGTTCAGTTCTGGCCCCACGCCCACCAATAATTAGGTGGATTCAGAAGGCAGCCCACATGTGATGCAAGGCCTCCACGCGTCAAATCTCTCACTGCTTATTCTGAGGTCCACTCGCGTACCATCAATCAATCCCAGCCGTGCAATTTGTCATCAGATCCCAAATCCTGACCTGATTCCACCTTGATACGTGCACGCAAGAAAATCCCTTATGATGTTCGTACGACCTCAGGAACTCCGGTGTAACTGTACGCACCGTATCATTAGCCCCCGAAATTAGCTTAATCTGTTTTGAATTTTTCTCAAACGCGGACAGATTCTTCTACACATCAAGCGAAGAAGAGGAAGGGCATTCCTCGTGATCGTGTCGTGAGCCCATTACTCTCTCTCTCTCCCTTGGGTTTATTTTTTAAATCACCTGCGACGCACCCACACCGCACTCTCATTCCTCGCCGGAAAATGAGTTCCGACGGAGCAACTTCGGCGGCGACAAGTCGGAGGAAGCCTTCATGGAGGGAGAGAGAGAACAATAGGAGGAGAGAGAGGAGGAGGAGAGCCATTGCGGCCAAGATATACGCTGGGCTTAGAGCGCAGGGGAACTTCAATTTGCCCAAGCACTGTGACAACAACGAGGTCTTGAAGGCTCTCTGTGCGGAAGCTGGTTGGGCCGTCGAAGAAGACGGCACCACCTATCGCAAGGTAATCAACTGCCCAATCATACTTGCACTGTTTATGGATCTTTTCTTTTTTTGGATTTTGCTTCTCGATCTTCACTGTTGGATCAAAATCTGCGGATAAATGGCTAGTTTTAAGTGCCATTAAACTTGTTTTGCTCGGTGTACTAGTATCTATTATCTGGGGAGAGATCTTTTTCAAGTTTCTTAGTCGAAAGAATGCTCTGTTATTTAATCCAATTAGGTAACTGTCCTGTCCATTTATACCGCATTGGATGGAATCAGGAAGCAAAACCGTTCCTATACAATAAAGCTTTCTGTTCTAACTTAATAATCTGATTCTGATCCTTTCCCTGTGTCATTAGATTTGAAAAAATGCATGTTTTGTAATCATTTTTTCTATTGGTTTACCAAAAAAAGAAACAAACTTTGTTGCTCAAGTTGTACAAGAATTGCCATATTATGTCATCTCATTTATTTGCAACCGTAACCTACTAATCTCTTTTTGGCTATGATTGTTCTGAATAGGGTTGCAGGCCCCCTCCAGCCAACGCTGCAGGAACCTCCACCAGAAACACCCCATTCTCTTCCCAAAATCAAAGTCCTCTTTCTTCATCTTTTCCAAGCCCAATTCCTTCCTACCAAGTCAGCCCTTCCTCCTCCTCTTTCCCAAGCCCTTTTCGTTTCGATGGCGACAACGCATCAAACCTCATTCCATACTTTCGCAATGTCATTCCTGCGTCTCTCCCTCCTCTAAGAATATCAAACAGCGCCCCTGTAACACCACCTCTCTCATCACCAACTTCAAGAAATCCTAAACCAATTCCCACATGGGAGTCTATTGCCAAAGAATCCATGGCCTCCTTCAACTACCCTTTCTTTGCAGCTTCTGCCCCTGCTAGTCCAACACACCGCTATCTTTATACCCCAGCCACTATTCCTGAATGTGATGAGTCTGATACTTCCACTGTTGAGTCTGGCCAGTGGGTGAAATTCCAACCATTTGCACCCTCTGCATCTGTGCTGCCAACCTCTCCAACCTTCAATCTTATTAAACCGGTAGTTCAGCACACTGTGCCTGATAACGCAATCCAAGAGATGAGGAGAGGTTCAGAAGCAGAGTTTGGGGCACGGGTAAAGCCTTGGGTTGGGGAAAAAATTCATGAAGTAGGATTGGATGATTTGGAGCTCACACTAGGAAGTGGAAAGGCACGGAGTTAGGCTGGGGCTGCAAAATTACTTCATGTGGGTTATGTGAGAGTGAGACCACAAGATTGTTGTTGCTGGTTGGTTGTTCATTCGACTTGTGTTAAAGCGCAAGTAACAGTCACCTTGTCCAGCACTCTTGGTGCAAGCAGCATGTCTGGAACCAGACTTGTTATCAGGAACTGGACGTATGAGATGTCATGGACATTTTATGTACAAAATCATCTCTTTCCATACCTCGGTAAAACATAGAAATGAGAATGTCACCTCCTACCTTCGTTTGGTGATTAATTCTCCAATCGTTTGGAAAGGCTAACAGGCATCACTATTAGATGCCGTAGGTGACATGGATTAGAATTTCCAGGTTTTATCAATGTTATTGTCTTTGTCAAAAAGCTCACAAGATCAGATTATTTGTTAATGGCATACCTTTGAATTATATTATTATTCTTTTTTTTTTTTTGGTAAAATATTTTTCTTTAATTTCCTTGTTCTTTGTATCAAATTGTTTATATGTGATTCTACCTACAGCTTTTTTTGTGAGTTCAAAACGAATGATTCTCTCTTTTGTCCTTGTACCATATCCACCCGTTACAAATAAAAGAGCCCTAAGTGCTATGAACAGTATTTTGAGTAAGGAATTACGTTATTATCCTCGAACTGATGAGGCCGTGTGGCACTTTTGGGGTGTGGTTTTCTGATTTGTAGACTGTATGATATGTGATGAATTGTGCGGGTGTTGGTTTTTTTCAGAAAGGTATGAGGTTCCATAGTGGTGTCTTGAGGATTGCTGTTACCTTTGTGCTTCTGGTTTGGCAGTTGGGCAATTTCTGTATGTATTTGTGGATGCTTTCTTATTTTCTTGGCTAGTTTCAGTAATGGCTGTTTGCTTTTTCTTTTGGTTGGGGGGGGGGGGGTGTTTGCTCTACTGAAGTCACGTGGGAGTGGGTTGTAGTCTGGTTCTTCTTTTGGGTCCACAATTTCCCCCCGTTGCTACCCAAGTATAATTCCCTAGTAGAAGCTTGAGGGTACATATATTTAATAGCCAAATATCAGCATGGCTGTAGTTTCCTGCAAAGAATGTTTGATGAGGGCACACCAGAACCAGAAGATGTTCAAGTGATATTTAATGAGATCATTAATCATAAAGTGGAACTTATGTGAATCCTTGTGGCATGTAACTTATGCAGAAGTTGTTGGATCTCTGTGATTCTGTAATGAAGAACAGAGGATGCAGATCCTCGTTGTTACTGAAGACCAGGGCAGCTTGTCAGAATCTCTTTAAACACTCATGCGTAATGATGCAGCTTATGCAAATATTGCTATATTATTGATTGTCTAATGTTGAATATGACATCATTTTTGTCTTTTGTCTGCACTTGTGTGGTACAGAAACTGATTGAGACTCTCAAAGCTAGGCAGTAAATTTCATTAGTTGTATCAGCTCTCTCATCAAAGATCTAAGTGGAAACCACGTGATTCAGTGTTATTTGCAATTCCTAAGCAATGAAGATAACAAGGTATGACTTTATCTTTCTCAAAGTATTTAAAACTTAAAAGTATAGATTTGGATGATAACCTTGTGCATGATGTTATGGGTGAACAGAAATTTGTATGCTTAATTCACTCTTGTTGCTATGTTTTTATAAACTCTGGATTGATCCATGGTAACTGATAATCTCATGTGAAATAGCACTTTAATGTTTTTCCCTCGCCCCCTTCTTTCCTACATCTTTTTTTCCAATCGGTCTCTTACTTCATAAACTGCACAATAAACTGTACTTCATACTTGCTGTGTGGAGAACTCCAAGTTTGAGGGCAGTTTTTGAGATGGTCCACAAAGTCTCTGAGATTGTGAGGATACAATTCGCTTTACCTCCTAATCTGAGCTTACCCCAGAAAAAAGTTCTCAGCACTTGGTGTCTTAGTGTTAGTACGCATTGTTCATATGAATTTTTAGTTATGATCTCTAGCTTTCTTTCCTTGTTGGATTATTAATTCATGTTAATCATGGTTTTAATGGCTATTTTGAGCTCAAGTTAACTTATAGTGCTTTAATTTTGGATATATATGCTCAACTTTGTTTCTTTAGAATCATCATGATTCATGGGTTTTGGATTTGTTAGAATATTAGGACTATTATTGTGTTAGGAGTCTTGTTACGTTGGGAGTATTATTGGATTGGGTTTGTACTAGTTGTATTATACTTGTACTTGGCCTAGATTGTAGTATAAATAGGAGTATAAGGTTAGGGTTTTCATGTTTTGTATCACTATATCGCTATTATTCAGAGTCGACCTGGGCTGTTTCCAAGCCTGATTTGAGTTGTTGCTCGAGCTGTTTTGAAGACAATCCGAGTTGTTTCCAAGCTTGATTCTGTTTTTCACATTTCCAACACGTTTTCCAAGGTTTTTTTTGGGTCACCTGAGTTCAATTTTGAGGTTTCCAAATCTTTTTTTTTTTTTTTGTGAATTTGGATAAGTTATTTGGCGGATTGGACTTTGCTGTGTATGTGGCTAGGAAAATTCTCTTTGCCACTACGCATATTCTAGTGATGACTTTGTATACCCACTGTTCATTCTAGATTATAATCATTAAACAGTTGGCTACGATTCAAATCTTCTTGACTTAAGAACCAATTCCAATATCTGTATCTAATTTTTGACATCTCTAAAATTCTACAATCCAAGAGACAACTATAATTAATAACGTAATTCTTTGCCCACATATTTGATTATTCCATAAATTGCCAAGACATGAGTTTTATGATGCATTGATGAATAAAAAATATTTTCGTCACCAATAAGTGGGTGGATGAAATGGTAAGTAATTCTTGTTAAAAATTTAAATGTGAGGAAATCTCACATTGGCTAAGAAGAGACTAAGTAAGAATCATATAAGTTAGGAGACTCATAAACCTACTGCCTTAAGGTTTTGAGTTAAAATGTAGTATTATCATTAAGCTCATTAATAAAGATCTCCTCAGCTCTTCTTAATCTAACTCCTTCGATTCTTAGAGAAGGTTAAATGTTTGAATTCTAAAAGTCGTCATTTGTTGAGGGAGTTTTATCATAATGTTTTTTGGCTAAAATAAAATAAAATAATCTCATAGCTAAAAGGTGTGAAGATACTTCTTATAATATATATTTTCCCTTTATCCATACATGTTTTTGCTTCACAATTTTATTTGTTTTATTTAAGTTAGCATTCTGGTTTTATTTTTTTTCCTTTTCTTGGAATTTTTTGCACATGCATATGTTGGACGTAGGCATGTAGCATATCACTTCGCCTTTTCTTTTACGAGTTTAGGTAAGTAGGTTGCCAAATTTATGCAACATGAAGTTGTCAACGTCATTAGACAATTAATCAGATATTCAAAAAAGTTTAAATTAAAAGATTTGGAACAATTGAATAAGGGAATAATAATATTTGAATAAATTTTATCCTCACAAATTTTGTATAGACTTTACAGTAGACTCGTCCCAATTATTTACAAAAAATTATAGTGAAATTAATGTATTATTCAATTATTTGCATAAATTTTTTTGAGAAATTTGTAAAAATAAAGTTTATATTGGTATCATTATTTTATATAAAAAATATTTATTAACGAATATTCTTAATTTATTAGTTAAGGAGTTAAAATTTAAAAATATTAAATATAAAAATTAATATTAATATCTTAATTTTTTAAAAAAATTAATTTTTTTAATTTAATAATTAAAAATAGTAATTTAAAAATATTAAATAATTCTTAAATACTCATCCATCTGTCTAGAAAACGAAAGACACTTATATATTAAATGATAAAAGGCTTCGTCACGAGGCTCGAATCAAAGCCCGATACTGATTAACAATACTTATTAAAAAAAAGGGAGAATAATTGTATGTTAATTTGGAGAAAAATATTTTTATTTATTTTGAGAAAAAAATTAATTAAGTATTAATTAAGTATTAATTCAATTAATAATTTATATATAATTAATCATGTATTAAGTATAAAAATAAATTATTAATTAAATTAATTTTATTTAAAAATTAAATAAAAATACTTTTTCTATCAAACTAATCTTTTGAGATATTTTTCTAAAATAAAACGTGCGCAGAAATAAACTAGCTAAAGTTGTCCAATGGGTTAGCTAAGCCATTGGTACGCGAGTATACTAGGGTCCTGAAGATAGTCCCATCAAAACATCTTATAGGTCTTTATCACCTAAACTTGAAGTGTCGAACATAATCATATATGAGAAGTTGTTAGATATTTATAAGAGTAAAGTAGTAATTTGGTCCCTGAAAATAACTTGCAATTACAATTTAGTCTCTGAATTTATTTTTATATATAAGTTAATCCTTAAAATTTTAAAATACATTGCAACTTAGTCCTTATGTTATTTCTCTTTCCAAAATTAAACAATAACACGTGATGTGGCGTGTTAAGTGCTTATGTGTACCGTTAAATGCCACATGGTAGGTTACTTCACATACCTAACCCTTCCAACTACGTCATTTACGTGAGAAATATGAAACTCGACCCTCTCAAGATCTCTTAATTGACCAAGCAAACCTTGTCCCTAACTCATTACCCCTCAGTTTACCAATTGACCGATCCTCTTAACAGTTTTTCCATCAACTTAACTGACTGAACTTACACTTAATCGATCAGTTATTACCTGATATGTGACATTTAATAATACATGTAGGCACTTAACATGTCACATCACATATTACTGTTTAATTTATGAAGAAAAGATAACATATTACTGTTTAATTTAATAAGGAAAGATAACAAAAGAACTAACTTGCTGTGTGTTTTAAAATCTTAAGGACTAACTTATATATAAAAATAAATTCAGGGATTAAATTGCAAGTGTAAGTCACTTTCAGGGATCAAGTTGATAGTTAACTCATATTTATAATCTTATATAAGAAGTAGATATTTTAATAATTTAATATTTAAAATAAATTTTTAATTATTTATTATTTATTAATTTTTTAATAAATATTTAAAATTTATTAAATATAAATAATAATTAATAAATATTTACCAACTCATTTTAAATATTAATATCTTAAAAAAAAATAAAATACCGAAACAATCTTTAACTCCACGAAATATCTTGAATTCACGTGCTCAACCTGTAGATACGGGAAAGTTTGTCCACTTTACTTTTCAATTTTTACTAAAAATGGCTGAGACAATCAGAATTACCTGCGGAGTCTAGTCGACATAATTACGAAAAAGGATAGTTAGGTTGGAAAGCGTTTACAAAGAATACTGTAATATTTTCTGAATATTTTTTTTAAAAATATTAAATTTTAAATTTTTAAATAACTAATTTTTTATTAAATTAATTTATTAAAAAAAATATAAATTTATTTATTTTATAACTATTATATTTCATATTTTTATAATAAAAAATTTAAATGAGAGAAAAATTCATTTTTAATTTAAAATCACCACAAATCACAAATGTGTGGTGCATTATGTTCCATTTCTTTCTTCTTCTTATTTTTTTTTTATGCAGATTATGTTCCACTTATTCCCATTATGTTTCATTTCAACTGTCACCATGTGCCAATTGCTGGAAAGGGAGCAACAAGATCGTACACCGTTGTTGTTAAAAAAATTGATATGATATTTTGATGGGTATATAACTTATTTGATTTAGATTCTATCAAACACTAATATCTTTTTGCACATTTCCCAAGTCAATTTCTAAGGTAGGTTTATGTTAAGGAGGAAATTATCAACGCTCGTTTCCCTAACGCAAAATTATAAAACAAACAGGCGCATAATCAACATTTTAAATTGTGGTTGCAGTTGTAATCGCAATTACGTTATATGGTTACTATGATTGCGGACATTTATTTGGGTTGCGACCGTGAATCATTTTTAACTATACAATTTATTTTTTTTCTTTTAAACAAAAGCTGTAACATTACACTAATATGGAAAGAGTTATTATAATATTTGGATGAATTTAATATTTAAAATAAGTAATTAATCATTTATTAATTATTAATTTTATAATAAATATTTAAAATTTTATTAAATATAAATAATAACTAATAATTACTTAACAATTTATCATCAATACCGATATCCTAAAATATCGATATCCTAAAATACCGATATCCTAAAATGCTGGACCTATAATTATCCATCAATTTTTTTCTTCTTCAGCGACAACTAGGGCTGTCAAACGGGCCATCTCGGCCCATTTAAGCTCAGCCCGTGACGAGCTGGGCTTAAACAGTTGGGCAAAAAATGAATCAAGAATGACGGGTTAGTAAAAAGTTAGCCCAACCCATTTATGGCCAGCCTGCGGGCCTAAACGGGCCGCCCATTTAATTAATTAATTATTTTTAAAACTTCAAATTTATAATGTAACATATGAATCAAATTCATAAATGATTCAAAGATAAAGTCAATCATCGTCTAAAACAAACTCAATCAGACATTAATACATAATCCAAATGACCAAATCCAAACAAATATCAACCAACAACTACAAGCATAAAAATTTACACAAAAATAAAAATTATATAAATCTAAAACAAGAATCTAATTCAAATTTCAAAATCCAAAAGTATTCACTCTAAAACATGTTCTTTTTACAAATTTACAAGCTTTTCTCTCAATTGCAGCATCCATCATCCATGATATCTACTTGTTGTATGTAAAAATTAAAGATCATTTAATATATATGTATCAATAACTAAATAATATGTCTAAAATTAAAGTCTTATGTTAAAATATGTAATACTATCATAAGATAATGTTTGAATCCTGAGCTAAGGACATTCATAAAGTATGTTGATTTTTAAAAAAAATTACAAAAAAAAAAATACATGGGTCAGCTCGCGAATAAATGGGTTTAGCCCATTTAATTGGATGGAGGGCTAAACGGGCTGGGCAAAAAATACATTAATTTAAATGGGTCAATAATTTTAAAGCTCAGCCCGCATAATTTTAAAGAATAAACAAGCTGGCCCAACATATTTGACCTTTTTTGACAACCCTAACGACAACATCTTTGGCGAAGTGGCCCGCATCACTTATATTATATTGCCACAAACAAAAAACAGTGTATGTGGAGTAATTCACTTGCTGCGTTATGCTACTTCTTATTAATAATAATCTTTACGAATAAAATAAAAAATAAAAAATTTGTTTACTTAAAATTAAAACATAATTGAAAAAAGTTATGACTCTTTATTAATAATGAATTATTTAGTGTTGGTATGGTTTGAGAAAATGTTTTCTGTTTTCATTTTATATTTTTATTTCCTGAAAATGATTTTCTTTTAAATTTTTAAAACATATTTCGTTGATATAATTTTTATTATAACTACAAGGTTGTCATCATTTTTTCAACTTCTTATTTTCAAACATGATGAAAGTTGTGTTTGGTTTAAATTATAAAAATGTTAAAATGCCCGTTTCCATGCTTGTCAACGAGCGTTTGGGTTGGGGGAAAGTTTAAACAAACATGCTAACAACTATTTTGTGATTTTCAGATTTAGTACAATTTTAAGAAATGTTTCTTAGGAAACATTTTCATTAAAAGTCAATTAAATACATTTTCATGATTTTTGTTTTTATTAAAAATAAAATCAGAAAACACAAAAATCAAATACACTCTTAATTTTTTCGGTTTATTTATCTTAATAGGTATGTTCAAAATTTAAAATAATATCATGCAAGCCAGTTTTCTTAATCATGCGAATGATAACATACAAAATTAATATTGATTTTTTAATTTTTTTACATTAGTATGATTTTTATTTATAAAGTCTTATTAAAATAAAAATTATAGATAAATAAATTACAATTAGTCTCTATAAAGTATGGAATGATTAATTTTTCACATTAATAATATATTGCTTATTTGGTTAACGCGGTAATTATTAGAAATATAATTAGTTAGATATTAGTAGTTAGTTTGTTAGCCTATATAAAGACTTGATGTAATCACTTTGTATTTACTTCACTCATTTTAATCAATATCAATTTTCAGTTTTCTCTCAATTCTTTCTTCCTTTCTCCTCTGAACCATGATTCCTAACATGGTATCAAAACATCTATGGTATCCACCATGAACATTTCTCTTCCATTTCCACTGCAAGAGTTCTGTTGAACTCTCAAATTTTTTTTCTCATGTTTTTGCTTTCATTTTCCCTATCTTTCATGGCAATTCATCGCCTGAATATTTTCTCTCCAAAATTCATTCTCCGGAAAGTTCAAACATCATCATTCTCACTCATAATCTCTGTTTCGCTTTTCTGTTACAACACTTTCTCTCACTAAAACCTCTTTCTTTCTTTCTCTTTCTACAATGGCTAGAGGCTCAATCTCTGGCATCTTCACCGGCATCGTCTCCGTCCAAGTCGCTGGTAGAAACTCCACTGCAGTCTTCATTGTCTCTGACGCCGGCGGTTTCTTCGTCTGTTAAGTCACCGACGACCTCACTTCTTGCTCCGATGCAGAGTAGTCCTTCTCCTTCACCAACCGCCGTCAACTCTTCTCCTTCGGCTACTTTTGCATCGCCTTCCGATCTGCTCCAAGAGTTCTTAAGCGCTGCTTTACTGGTGGTGTGGAAGGCTTGATGGATTTGCAAATTTTCTGATTTATCTCACACGTGTTCTGTGGCTTCCACATTGGTGATGAGAAAGAAAACTTTTCATTTCACGTGGTTTCATGATGAATTTTTGGGTGCATCTCCAGTTTGCTTTTCTTATCACATTTGTGTGAGTGGAAATATGAAACCACGTGGCATAAGATTTGCCATTCATTTTTTTTTTCTTTTGCTTTTGATTTTGTTAATCTTGATTCATTCATGATTTGATTTTGTTGTAAGCTTCTCTCCTATCTTAGTTAAGCATTGATATGAGCTTCTGCTATGGATTGTTAAACATTGATATTTCTTTGATTTTGCTTCTGTTTTGAGTGGTTAAGCTTTTAATATAGCTTCTGCCTTATGGTGGTTAAGCAGGCCTTATGGCTTTGATGATTTTAGCTTCTGTCTTTGTTAGGTGGTTAAGCATGATTGCTTCTATTAAGTGGTTAAGCCTTGAGTTGTAGCTTCTGCTTAATGGTTAAGCTTTGTTCATGTCATTGTTTGTATGTTTTTCAGTCGATATATTATCGCATTTCTCATTGTATTTTTTTTGATTTGATATCTAGTTGTATTCATCCCAAGCTGAAAGGGTTGTGAACACCTTCCAGCTTGCGGGAGACTATTAAAAATATAATTAGTTAGATATTAGTAGTTAGTTTGTTAGCCTATATAAAGGCTTGATGTAATCACTTTATATTTACTTCACTCATTTTAATTAATATCAATTTTTAATTTTCTCTCAATTCTTTTTTCCTTTCTTATCGAACCATGATTCTTAACAGTAACAAAGCACAAACGCCCGTTTTGTGAAAGAATTTTTTTTTAACACTGAGTAAACGTCCGTTCAAACGCCCGGAGGTATTGGAAACAATTTAAAACAAAAAAGCCAATAGAAAATGTTGTTCCGAATCCGATGTTTTGGTAGTGTATGTTTACGATCTTGATATTATTTTTTAATAGAAAATATTGAGGCATTAACGTGTGAAATATTTGAGAAATATTATAAAATAAAAAAATAAAGCAGAGACGGGAACTGAGGGGCCGGGTCGTGACGGTGACGAAGGATTGAAGCAGAGAAATGGATGCACTTGTATAGGTCGAAAATGAGTCGAGAGTTGAGTTAAACCCAACTTAGGTTTTGCTTACTAATCAATAGAGTTTATTTTTTTGATTTGAGATTCACACGTTTTAAGCTCACCAATTATTTGAATTTAATGAGTTATTATTAAGTTTTGTATTTATTAAATTTCTGCTACTGAAAGAGTTAAGATCAAATTTATAATTTAATAAAATTTATATTTTTTATATATATTTATTTAAAAAATAAATTAGTTAAATTAAAAATAAAATAAAATATTAATATATATTAAATTAAAATATTATTATCTATAAAAAGTCATTATATATATATATCAAGTCAACTCACAAAATAATAAAAAGAGTGGAATATATAAAAATTTAAATTTGTTAAAATTATTAATTTATTAAGTTATTAATGAATTGAACCAAAAAAAAAATTCACGAATTTGTTGGACTTATTACTAACCTTACACGTGGGAGATTTGTTTCTATAGAATTTTGATCCGTATCGAAGGTTAATCTTATAATAGGTATTTAAAAATTTATTAAATAAAAAATATAATTTTTAATAATTATTAAATCATTTTAATTAATAAAAAATGATATTTGACTAATTCCTTTGGTTTCAGCTTACGAGAAAGAAGAGAGAGAAAGTCTTTGTCCCTGTTTTTGTGTATGACTTGATTTGACGAGATGTAATGTTTTTCTTTTCTTCTTTTACTTGATTAGCTGTTAATTAATAAGACAAGACACAGAAATTAAAAAAAAAAAAAAGACATGACAAGACAAGACAAGACAGAGAGCCTGGTTAGGCATTCTATGTCACTAAATTTGAATGAAAAATACTATATATTAAAAAAAACAGAAAATATCAGAATTTTTTATAAAATAAATTGATATTATTATATGAAAAAGTGATTCTCATTATTTTAATTTATTTAAATGTATCTGTCCGGGTATCCTTAGGATGACATTCTGGTAATAAAACCGACCTTTCCAATGTAATTTGCTTCTGTATATACGTTAATTCCATGTATATTTACTCGGATAATTTTGTGTTATTAAAATTGCAACTGCTTTTCATATAATAGAAAATAAGAATGTCCAAAAGAGACAAGTTCTAAAAAGTTGGAGTCTAAGGTGTGGTGGTGTTTTATAACATATCAATTAGCAAGAGAAAATATTTACAAATTACATTACAAACCCAGAAAAATAACAGCAGTAGAATATATATGTTGCCTATATATTCAGTCTATCATAGAAGAGAAATGCTGCATTATCGACCATCTCAAACAAAACTGGTCAAGAGAAATCCTTCTATCTCGCATAACTATCATGGGAACCGTGGCGAAGGTAGCAGCTGAATTCAAACCCATAAAACCCCATGTTGCTGTTCTCCCCAGCCCAGGAATGGGCCATGTCATACCTCTCTTTGAGCTCGCAAAGCGCCTTGTAATCCACCATGGCTTTCACGTCAGTTTCCTCAACATCACCACCGAAGCTTCTGCAGCACAAAACCAGCTTCTTCACTCACCCCACCTTCCTCCCCATCTCCACGTCATCGATCTCCCACCCGCTGACATCTCCACCCTCGTGACCGACGAAACCCCGGGGCTAACCCATCTTTGTCTCAACGTACGGGAAAGCTTGCGCTGCTTAAAGTCACTGCTCGCCGAGCTCCACAAACCCCAAGCTCTGGTCATCGATATATTCTGCACCCAAGCTTTCGATGCTTGCAAGGACTTTCCCAATATCCCCATCTTCACCTTTTTCACCTCCTCCTCGCACATGTTTACCTTCTCCTTGTTTCTCCCACAACTTGACCGTGACGTGGAGGGAGAGTTCGTGGACCTTCCAGAGCCGGTGCAGGCCCCAGGTTGCGCACCCATCCGAACCGAAGATTTGCTAGACCAGGTCTCGAACCGGAAGATTGACGAATACAAATGGTGCCTTTATCACTTTAGCCGGGTGCCCATGTCTGCTGGCATCTTATTGAACACTTGGGAGGATCTAGAACCCGTCACGCTTAGAGCTTTGAGAGAGCATTCGTACTATCAGAAGATACCCACTCCACCGGTTTACCCCATTGGACCGCTGATCAAGGAGTGCGAACCGTTGATGGAAACCGAATCTGAATGCCTTGCTTGGCTAGATAAACAACCCTCGGATTCAGTTCTCTTTGTGGCATTTGGAAGCGGGGGCGTTCTGACTGCCGAACAGCAAACCGAGTTTGCTTGGGGCCTTGAACTCAGTGGCCAACGATTCATATGGGTGGTTCGTGCGCCGACCGATGCCAGCGCCTCCGCTGCATTTTTCAACGCCGGTGGCGATGCCAACGATCCCGAATCATATTTGCCTGAAGGGTTTCTCGAGAGGACTCGAGAAATAGGCCTTGTGGTGGTCTCGTGGGCCCCACAAGTGACGGTTCTCCGCCACCCATCGACGGGTGCGTTTCTGTCTCACTGTGGCTGGAACTCGACGCTGGAGAGCTTAGCGAACGGAGTGCCAGTGATTGCGTGGCCGCTGTACGCTGAGCAAAGGATGAATGCTACGATGCTTTCGGAAGACGTGGGCGTGGCCGTGAAAGTGGTGGCTGAAGAAGGTGGGAATGAAGTGATTGGAAGGAAAGAGATCGAGGGGACAGTGAGAATGATGATGGAAGGCGAAGAAGGGAAGGCGATGAAACGAAGAGCAAGAGAGCTAAGAGAAAGTGCCTCAAAGGCGTTACACTTTGGGGGATCTTCCTATAAGTCGCTTGCTGCGGTGGCTAACCAGTGGAAGAAGGCTGACCTGAAATCATAACGAGCGAGGGGGATTACTTAAACTTTTAAGTATTTATCGTGA
Organism: Styphnolobium japonicum; assembly: GCA_023212625.1. NCBI lineage: Eukaryota > Viridiplantae > Streptophyta > Magnoliopsida > Fabales > Fabaceae > Styphnolobium > Styphnolobium japonicum. The sequence goes on from JALBWW010000006.1 coordinate 29,309,325, forward strand.
AATTAAAAATATAACTAGTTATAGACCCGCGCGTTGCGCGGATGCTACTAAGGAGGTGCTTCTTGTGTCTCTAGTGCACTGATCTAATAAATTTCTTCTAAATTTAACATTTTTATAAATCTAGAAAGCTAAAAGAGTTATTCACGATTAATGGTAAGTAGAAAATAAGTGATCACGGAACATTATCATCATAATACTAATAACCTTGGTTTTAACCATTGGGTATTCAACATGTTCATCAAATCTTATGAAATGAAAGTTGGTAGATGTGTAGAAGGAATAGAACCCACACTTTTATTTATTATATATGAGCTTTTTAGTTGTAATACATAATTTATTGACATTTTTTTATCAATTATTAAATAATACTTTAAGTCATATTATAATTTCTTTTATAGAATCAAATTCAACATTGTAACTATATATTTTCATAATGAAAAAGACATGCTGGATTTGTATAAACAGGCAGATCTTGTAATAATCACCCACATTCACATTTACTTATACCAAACTTGGCCAAACATTAAAAACATGAAAATTAAATAGCTTGAGGTCAAAAGACTCAAAACACAAATAACAAAGCCCTGTAGGCAACAATGGACCCACTCTTAAGAGCAATTACACACAAATACTCGTCCCCTCACATTCTTCCATCTACTATCTATATATATTCAATTCAATTGAAATTGTGGACGCTCCTATGCTCTCCTAACTTTTTCACATTCCTATAACAACATTATGATTAAAATCCTTCTCCCATCAAGTGAGTGGAAAGAAAAGAAGATCGTCCGTCTGTGATTTGATCTGCACAAAGTCCACATTACCCACATTACTTTAAAGCCTTTGAAATATTAGTAGGCATATCTGCATATTCTTAGATAATCCGATCCTCTCTTTGAAACCTACAATTTTCTTTTGCTTGATGCTGCGGAGGAGGTTCTTGAATATTGCCACTGTTAAAAACACTTCTTCTAAGATTGTTTATGATATACAACCATGAACAATTTCCTCCAGGAGGCCCTAGTTTGTTTATGCCTCTCTGATATGCCTCCTTGTCCTTAAGTTTGTGCTTAGCATGTCAGCCAGTAAGGAGGTTCTTGCTCTGGCTTCAATTGAGGTCAATCTCTTATATGTTATCTTTCATTTGTTTGCCATAAGATGGAACTATATAGTAATCAATACTCAGTTTCTTTGCTTTTGTTATTACCATTACATATTCATCATCCACCAATTGACTAAGCAACTTCTATTGGCAGACAAAATACTCGAATTTTTGAAGATCATGAGTCACATTCTCAATTCCAAGTAATATGATCTTGACTAAAATGGTAAGGTGGATTATCTCTGTATCTGCATTGAATATGGCATTTAAATTGAATTGTTCATTGTCAAGCTAACTTATTTAAATGGTCGAATAGGATATAGATTTCCTTTACTTTCAGAATCCTAAACTACACAAACTTTCATGGGAGCAAAAATAAGACTATACCTATGCAAAGAATCGATGTTTCTTCTGTTCCTGTACAGCAACAAATTATATGGAACTGATATATTTATTGTTCATGCATTTTGCTGCCACACAAATAAATTGAAGAGTTCACACTTTAGCAATTAATATATCAGTAAAAAAAAGTCTTTTGATCATTTCTTATTGTGGTTATTATACTATATTACTACTCCTCCATATACACTCCAGGTCCTCTTACGTGTAAAGCCTGAACATGTTGTCATCATTAGACTTTACAGAACTTGGACTCAGAAAACAAAATCCAACATAAAAGATCCTCCAGATGCATGATTAGCACCATTGCACAAATTAAATGAACCTAAAATACATGAAAATTTAAGTTCTTGTGCCAAGCAGTACTGTGACTGTTAAGTGGTTTTTCTTCCAATGGAGAAAATGATCAATTACGCAGATGCAAAAGAAATTTTGGATGGAATTGTATATGAGAAGAAAGAGAGGAAGTTAAATTTTGGATGGAATTGTATATGAGAAGAAAGAGAGGAGGTACTCACTAAAGACGATGTAGTTGATAAGAGAAGCTGAATTGAGAAGTGACTTGCTGCAAAAATCCATGAATGGCTATGGCAAAAGAAAAAGAAGAAGAAATTAGAGGGAGTAGAACCGGGAGAGAAAGAAAGAAATTACAGATATAAAATATAGCGTATGAGGACAAAGCAATTGCCAAGGCTTTTATTGTTGATTTCACATAGATTAAACGGTTGGTTGCTATAGTTTATGAAAGAAAGTTGAAAGGGTACTGAAAAGAGTAACATAAGAAAGTTGAGAAAACATGGTATAAATGTGAGGAAGTAAATGTAAGGAAATACCTATTAAATGTGGTTGAAAGTTGGGATTCGAAGAGAGTAACTTGAATTGCCACATGGTTGAAAAATAGAAAAGTGAAAACTTGACATGTCACCATAAGAGAGATTATCATGGCTGATTTGTCAAGATTACAGCCCATGAGCCTAAAATTATATATTATAAATAGATTGTCATCTTAAATACTAAATTTATTAAAATATTTAAGTATTATTTTTTTATATTTTTTTTATAAATAATTTTTTTATTAATATAATATATTATTTAATTAATAAATTTTAATAATTAATTATTTATAAAATTAAATAATAAAATATATTATTTAATTAAAAAATTATTATCAAAATTTATTAATAAAATAATATGTTTTATTAATCAATAATTTACTTTCCATTAAATATAAAATAAATTGTGCAAACAAACATTTCCCAAACATAATAATGCAAAAGTTCTGCCATGCACGGTAAAAAGCCTAAAATGTGGCTATTCGGAGTTCTAAACTAATATCTATGGCCTACATGTATTCCTTTCCTTCTTTCTTTCTTTTTTCCTTTTAATTTTTCGTCTCATGTATTTGTGAAAATGAATAAGAAGTTTATGTACACCAATAAATGTGTCTTTTTATGTCTTATTTTCTATCATTTAATTAAATATTGATAATTTAGTCTATTTCTCTTAATTGATAATTTTTTTGTCTACTTTTCTATGAAATTATTAATATTTAATTAAAAGAACAAGGGAAGAGATAAAAAAAATTGAGATAAGATTTGATTATCATATATTAATGCCCCAAAATTTTCATTTGATGATGCTGTTTTTTTCTTTTTAGTTTGCAATTTTAAGAAGCCTATCGTTAACCTGTGGATAGAGGCTTTCGAGTTGAAAAATAAATGTACACATTAATATTTTAAACTCAAATGTAAAAGATGGTTACTTTTGAACAAAATATATGTGTGTGTAATATGTGTAATATGAATTTTGGACATTAAATTTAACTCTTAGAATTTGGGTTTAGGCCTAACTCAACCCCAAAAGCTAGCTCAAGGAGTGAGGGTTGCCCTCCATTTATAAACACTTATACATATCACTATCCAATGTGGGACTCTCAACACACCCCCCTCATGCCCAGGACTGGACATCTGGAGCGTGAAGTTTGCGACTGGACATCCATGGGTGGTTCAACGGATCTCGACAGGCTCGATACCATCTTAGAATTTGGGCCTAACTCAACCCCAAAAGCTAGCTCAAGGAGTGAGGGTTGCCCCCCATTTATAAACACTGTTCAAGCCATATCACTATCCAATGTGGGACTCTCAACATTAACAAATATGCAAACAAAATTAATTATATATGTAATAATTAAATGTAACAACCTGCTTCCAAAATTACTTTAATATTTGATTCTTCATGTTATTTATTGAATCATTCTAAATTCCTTATTTTGTTCATTTTGGGACCATTTTATTGCTCGGTCATTTTCATGTCTTTTCTTTACCTATTTAGTCCATCGTTTTTATATATGCTTAGAGTAAGTGGTGAAATGCTTTCCCCCTTGGACACAACCCAAGTTGTGAGGTCCATCCTTCACCTTACTACTTCTATTGTCGGTACTTTCCAAACTCCTTCACCTTTGTTACGCAGCCCCTGTGTGGTAAGTTGGTTGAAACCTCCACAGAGTTTCATAAAATTTATGTAGATGTTAGTAGTTTTGGAAACATAGGAAGGGCATGGATTCGAGGTGTATTGAGAAAGGATGATGGTTCTTGGATTATTGGTTTTTCAGGCTACATTGGGTTCTCTGACAACCACCACGCAGAACTCATGGCAATGCTTTACCGCCTGCAAGTAGCTTGGAGATCGGATGTTAGGAAGTTGGTTTGCGAATCATGCTCGCAAGATATTGTTAGAATGGTTCAAAAACCATTTGCCCCTTTCTACAAGTATGCTGGGATTATAGCAGATATTCATTGTCTACTAAGACAGCATTGGAGGGTTTTGTTTCAGCATGTTTTACGTGAGGCTAATAGTTGTACAGACTACTTTGCTAAACTTGGAGCGCGACGTGATGATGCGTTCCAAGTCTGGCATCATCTTTTATTTGGGTTAGAACCTCTTTTGTTGGCTGGCACTATGGGTATGTGCTTTTTGAGGAATTAGTTACCTAAAAAAGTAAGTGGTGATAATGGCTAGTTTAAGTTAGAACTTATAGTTTAGCTCGTTTTGCAAAATATTAGATTTAGTTTGGCTTATTACTTATTTCAGACTTTTATTTTGGGTTTGACCTAGTTTTTTGTATGAAAATAAAAAATTTGGCTTGACTTAAAAGGCCTATTTATAAGTTTATATTGTATAAAGGTCTTCAAATAAGTTAATAGACTAAGAATTTATAGGTTTTAAATATATTTAATTTTTATTAAATTTATTATATTATATATAAAATATATAAATAATATTAATATATCGTTAATAAATTATATAAATGTTTAATTATATGTTATTATGATAAAATAAATAAATAAACTTATTAGGCCTAATAAACTTATTAAAAGATACCTTAACCTATTTAACTAATTAGATATTGTAAAATGTTTACGTCTAATTTATTTAATAAATAGATTAAGTCATATTTCTATTAAGTGACCTGGCCTATTTGAACATTTGAACATTTATAAAAACTGTAGAAGAAAGATAACCAATTTATTCACATGACAGCACAAACAAGCAATTTATTGGACTGATCCAAGGGGACCAAGGCGCTTGTCCACCACAGTGATATAATTTCTTGGAGAATATTTGAACATTTATAAAAACTGGAGAAGAAAGATAACCATTTTATTCACATGGCAGCACAAACAAGCAATTTATTGGACTGATCCAAGGGGACCAAGGCGCTTGTCCCCCACAATGATATAATTTCTTAGGAGAATATTCATATGAAAAAAAATTGTCCTTGCAATAATTTTTATACAATTGATCCATGTAAAATTAAAAAAATTAAAATACTCATTAGCTTAAATTGTGTGTATGTTATGTACTGTTTGTTCTATTAACTTATTAAATAAATAAATTAACAAATAAATTTCTACCCTTAAAGAATATACAAAAAAGAAAGAAGAATACAAAGTTAATATTATGGTATCAATAACTATTCGCTTACATTTCTACGCTGATCGAACTTTTTAATTCCAACTTAATATCGCAGTGGCACAATTGAAGTAAGTTAATTTGGCTCTTAGGAGGGAAAGAACACTGTAGGAGAAGCAATTACAAGAACAAAGTCCTAACTTCAAAGGCCTACCATTAAAAACATTCTAGATTTGTAGGAAACGCAATTACAGTAACTTATTTTTTAATTTTTATTTAATTTAAATTATTTATTTATTTCTATATTTTGGTCCTTATCATTAGTTTTTAAATTTTTATATATGAAAATAATTAAATAATTAATGTATTTTATGATATGACAGGAACATCATGTTCAACTTTGATAAATGTAAGATACATTTAATTTTTAAATTAAAAATTTACTTAGATTTTAATAATTTTTTCTTGAAACTCCACTTTTATAATTTCGGCCTGGATCCGTTATTCCTTGTGTGTTATGAATTTCTCTATTTTATCATGATCTTATAACTTGAAAGTTATGCGAAGTTCATCGTTTTTATTTTCTTGTTTGGAATAACAACACCAGCACTCAAAACCTACTTTCGAATTTTTGTGATAAATCATGTGTATCACGTAATGAATTTAACTCGCCCTTCGTCCTCTCGTATATCTTATAAAGTCACTTTTTACTCTTCCACAGGTTTTTAAGGTTGTCTTCTTGTTGACATACTTACCAAAGAATGAGTTCAAGAAGTTCGATTTGCTAACGTTCCTCCAAAAAAATGTATCTCTCGTGAAGGTTGGCACGTAAGACTCCTAATCATAAAAAATACATATTGGTTTAGTTTAGAATCTTTAGATAAATTATACTGGCTAGTTTATAGACTTTTAAATTTGAATAAAAATTCAAAGATGAATATTATTAGTTTATTTCTATTGGAGAGAAGTATCACTAAATAGAAGTTCTATACTCCATAGAACTCTTAAAATTATATGAAAAATTAAAATTACATTCTTACAAGTAAAGGATTTGGGCTTTGTTTTAATTGTTTTTTTAGGACATGGGCTTTCCTATATGAAGCAACCGGATGGAAAGCACATCAATTGGTCATCTGAGTCCATGTTCAATCAGATTGAAAACACCCCATTCTCTTCCCAAAATCCAAGGCATCTTTCTTCATCATTTTCCAGCCCAATTCCTTCGTATCAAGTCAGCCTTTCCTCCTTCTCTTTCCCAAGCCCTTTTGTTTTCCAGCTAGCCAACGCACCCTCACCTTGATACCCCAGTCACTATTCCTGAAATTCCAAGCATTTGCAGCCTCTGCATCTGCGGTGCCAACATCTCCAACCTTCAATCTTAGTATTTATTAAACCTGATAATGCAATCCAAGAGATGAGGAGAGGTTCAGAAGCAGAGTTAGGGGTACAGGTAAAGCCTTGGGTTGGGGAAACAATTCATGAAGTAGGATTGGATGATTTGGAGCTCATACTTGGAAATGGGAAGGCACGGAGTTAGCCTGGCTGCAAAATTACTTTATGTGTGTTATGTGAGAGTGAGACCACAAGATTGTTTTTAATTTGCTGGTCGGTTGTTCATTCGACTTGTGTTAAAGCGCAAGTTAATAGTTTCCTTGTCCAGCTCGCATGGTTCAAGCAGCATGTCTATCAGATGTCATACGGACATTTTATGTTCAAAATAATCTCTTTCCATACCTTGGTAGAACATAGAAATGATAATGTCACCTCCTCCCTTCATTTAGTGTTTAATTCTCCAACAGGCATCACTATTAGATACCGAGGGTGACATGGATTAGAATTTCCTTGTTTTATCAATGTTATTGTCTTTGTCGAAAGGCTCACGAGATCATATTATTTGCTGATGGCATACCTTTGAATTATATTGTTCTTCTTTAATTTTCTTGTTCTGTGTATCAAATAGTTCATATATGAGTTTTAACAACCGGTTTTGTAGTCAGCTCGAAAGTTGCATGGTTACGAGTAACGAAACATAAATATGAAGTTTTTTGAAAAAAAATACAGGTATGATAATTCATATTGAATAAAAGGACAGAGCCAAAAATTGAATGGGAGGAGGATTAAGACTGAAGTGATAATAGAAATGATATATCATGTGAAATGATAAAATAAATAAATAAAATTACATTAAAACATAAAATTATTATTTTGAATAAAAATAATAAATAATTTTAAAATAATTTGTGCAAAACACGAAAAACTAAGATGATAAAAGACATTTTTTAACATAAAATATATAAAGGAACATAGTTTGCCTATGATAATAAAAGATTTGTACTCCTATTATAAATTTTTACTGAGATTAGTAATTTATCTTAATTTTATAATTAGAATCCTTTAACTCTAAACTTTTATTCACAAAAAAAAGGACATATTTCTTCTTGATTTTTCTTATTGAGCTTTCACATCACTCCACTTAAATAATATAAATTTTATGTAGAATTATTAGATTGTAGGTAGGTTTAAAAAAAAATAGATATAAACAAAAATTTAATAATTTAAACAAAATTAATTTTTTTTATAACATTTGCTAAATTTCAAGTTAATTAGAAAGATAAAATTGCCCCACCCTTTATTGCTATTTTCTTCTGACTGCGGTTCAACCCATTCTCATTTCTTCACAAATTGCACAATTTCAGTGGTCTTGACTCTTGACTCTAAGTAAAGATGATAGTCGAGACCCCAAATTTGCGTTATTGTAGGGATCGCATAAATAAATGGTTCGTTCGTCATGACACACGCTCCATTATCGTGTAAGGAATCTCAACGCCAACAGTAACACCCACATAAAAATAAGACGAATACGATTCCATAGACGATCATTGTTGGGTTGGGTTGGGTTTGCTCTGAATTTGGAACTTGAATGGATTCGGAATCTTCAGCACGAGCACCGCTGCATCTTCAGCAGAACCCTAAGCCTAAACCTAAGCCACCTATTGTTGTACCAAAAGCGAAGGACAGAGACTTGTTGAACCACCTTGAAGCTTACCTTGCCAAGAGAGATGGCGTGGACAAACTTCTCAAGATTTCCAGGTATGCCACCAAGATCATCCTTGCCTCTTCGCTCCTTCATTCGACGAATCCAACCCTCTCTCAGCGCCTTAAGAGCTTCGAATCCAGCGTTGGAGTTAGCCGAAAAGCCTTCAGGCTCGGCAAGTTTGTTCAGGATCTCAACGCTCTCAGAAACTCTCGCGTTGATTCGAAACGGGATTTGGTCTTGTCCATAATCGCTTATGGGGGCGAAGGATTGTACTACTTTATTGAACAGTTTATTTGGCTGGCCAAATCGGGTCTGATCGATCCTAAACATTCCCGTAGTTTGCAGAAAATAAGTGCTTGGGCTGAATTCGTTGGGTACTTCGGTAGTATTGTTTTGAAATTAAGGGATTTGAGAGTGATTCTCGAGGACGAAGCGTGCTTGAAATCGAGTATTGAAATAGCGGTTATGAGGGGTCTTGGTTGCCAAGAGGAGGAAGCAAGGTTAAGTAAGTTGAGAGAGAAGAAGTTATTGAAGAAGCTTTCTATTGTTCAAGATTTGGCTGATGGGTTAATGACTGTGGATGATATAATGGATGGCAAAGGACCCTTTTCTAGGCCACTTTTGATGTCTTCTGCGGGGCTTTTATCAGCACTCATTAGCACTCACAAGAATTGGGTGTCTTGCTGAGTTTGATTGGAATTTCTGCGACATGTGGTTGGCCCTTATCTGGTGCGTTAAATTATTTACTCATAAAATGTATGAATCCCAAGAAAAGGTGCTTGGTGCTTGGTCTTTATCTGCTTTTACATTTAACATTAATCCAGGAATAAATTGATTAGAATTCTATTCCTTATTTTGGTTTATTTTTGGGGAACTTTCTTTTTTATGGTTTATTATACTTAGCATACTGTCATTGAGAATTTGTGACAGTCTTGCTGCTTGCTAGACTTGCTTAATTTTATATGGTTTAAACAAAAAATTATCTTGGCATCAAAATTGTGTCATACTATATTGTCAATTTTTGTTGAGAGATAACACTAAATTGCAAAATTGAAGTCTTCATGTTAAAATCTGACTGGGAATGATTAAAGGGACAGAGGGTATAGGTTCTTTACATAACAAGTGTGGCTTGCCATTGGTTTAACTTAACACACCACTGAAGTTTAAAGATAGAAGGAAAAAAATTGACTTGAATGCCTATGAAACTTGATTTGGAGTGGCTGTTGTTGGATGGAAGAAAAAGTGGAAAGGAAATTATTTTTACCGAGTTACTTTTCCTTGTGGACATGTAATATAGAATGGAATTGCAATCGTATAGTAATATTATGTCTGTCGTCACAAATTTATTGAAAAATGTTTGTGACTTGGAAGGGCGTTTCTCTTGAATAGTTATGTTTCATGCTTCTGTCTAGTGTGAGCTGGAGGAAAATTTACTTCACTTTCTATTCTTTTTATTTAACATAGCCATTCCTAGTTCTTCTTTCTTTTCTCCGTTAGCTACATGATTAAAGGAGACTGGTTGGTTAACTTGGCATCTCTCTTACATGATGGGAAAGATGGCTGCTGAATGGCTTGCAAATTATGCTCTAAAACTTCCTTGGGACGTGTATTACTTCCCTCAACCCTGTTGGTTTAGTGCAAATTTTATTAGTTGATATTGGAGAATGGGGAGTTTCTTATTTTAGAATGTCTGTTGTGCAATTTGTGGACTCCTGATTACCAAGAAAAGTACAAAACGCCAAGGCTTTTTCAAAATGGAATTTTAATCACGTTGGTTTGTTTTCTTAGTTTCTCTACGAAGGTTTTGGTGTCAGTATAGGGTTGTATTGCTTATGGCAATTGAAAAAAGATTATATATTAATACCTGGCCGCTTTCAGGATACTATGTACTTTTTTGAGCTTGTTTATCTGGATTCTTTCATGGAAATGTAACACTTTGTACCGCTTTTATACTTGATGCTCACTCTCTTCTTGATTTGGATGAGTTTACATTAATAAAAGCATTGCTTCTTATATATATTTCTTTCCACAGATTAGTTGCATCTGATTCTCAGCTATATTGTATTTTTTCATAATACAAGACAAATAATTTACACAAGGCTCTTAACAACTTTCAAACTAACTGGTCAAATGCTTTCCTGCTGCAAGCTGGTTGCTGGTCCTTATCATACAAATAGGTCAAAAATATATTTTAAAATTTCTAAAACTGTGTCTTATTGTTTGTCCTTATAAAATGATATGTATTGTTTAGTTGGCTATATAGCATCGTCTTGGCTCAATTAAGGGAGTTTATATTTAAGGATTTAATTCGTTCCGTATGGTGTGTGAAGTTGGAGGTGTTGTTGAGAGTCAGCTGGTTTGATGTCCTGCTAGTACAACAGGCTCAGTAATTTTCCGCCATTATTGTTCTGTCGTAGAGAGGGTGAGTTTTAGTGCAACGGTTAGGTTGCAGCCTTGTGTCACGGTGTCATGAGTTTTAGTCACAGAAACATTTGCACATGGAGTAAGGCTGCCTACATCTACATGTGATCTTCTCCAAATCTGACAGTAGTAGGAGCATCGTGTATTCAGCCGCCCTTTATTGTTCTGATTTAGAATTAAACCTTGAAGCATTTCAGTTCTCTTGGCGTGTTTGTGTTGCAGCTAAAATCTTGCCATGGGGGATTTTGATATGCTAGATAGTACTGATGTCAGATTAAACATGTTGCTGGTTTCGACTTCGTCTGGCTCATGGGTCTTGAAACAGACTGATTGGAAGCATTGTTTGAAAGAGAAAGGCTTGATATAAAATAAAAAGAAAGAAACAGAAGGGCGAAATTTGGACTCTACAATATTGTAATCCGGGATGTAGAAAGGCCTAAGCTTCGGCGTGTTAAGGGTTTTGCTCGTTGATTATAGTAATGCTAATTATCAAATGGAAACAATGAATAGGGAACTGTGAACCCGTAAACTCAAGTTCATCACAATTTATAGTACCAATATATGAATATTTTGGTATTCAATTTTTGTTTGGAGTACTCCGTATTTAAGGTGAATTTTTTTATCATTTATATTTAATAAATTTTTTAATATTTATTATAAAATTAACAGTTAATAAATAATTAATAATTTATTTTAAATACCAAATTCATCTGCTATTACACTTTTTATACATAACTAAATAACCACTGAGATTCTATAATTTTGGTTGTTTTTTTATGTGCGGAGGATAAAGATATTTTATAGCTGAAAATGCTATTCATGGCTGTCACCTATCACTATCAGGTGCTTGCAGATAGAGGAGTCTTAAAGAAGGGAGTTGTTAAGATATACTGATTTTGTCAAATAGTATGATGCTTAATAAATACATAACAATTAATGAGAATATTTGTTTCATAAAAAAAAAAAAGAATATTTGTACTAAATTTTTTTAATACCAGAGTAATCCTTCTTTCTCTATTGGGTAGATATTTAACTTTCCATGTCATGTTTTCAAAATTTCAACTTAAAATAAAAGTGACAGATAATTTGACAAATAAGATATTTAACTATTTTAACAAAACAGAGTCACAGAAAAATTTAATTCTGCCAAATTAAAAATATATATAGATAAATTAATACAAAAAATTATGATCTGTAATGTAAATTATTAGCTCTAAATCTCAATCGTCTCTCTGTCTCATTCTTTTTTTTAAACACTTTCTCTTCCATTAGAAAAAATAAAAAAAATCCAGCAATTACATTCAATACAATAAATTATTAAAACTGGATTCCTTACGCGAACGCGAATCCTTCATCACGATAGCATGAGCTTTTTTCCCAGATCTATAGAAGCAAAGCACCCTTTGTTCATCATCTCGCAACTGCTTCTCCTCCTAAGAAAAATGCCATTTCCTTTCTCACCAAATTAAACACCTCAACATGGAAAAATTTTCAGACGATTATTAAGGGTTCCAACTTCTAACTCCTAACTATGGAGTCTGAACTCAAGGACCTGAATTCGAAACCGCCCAAACATAACACCAATACAAATACCACACAACCCGACCCGATTCGGGACGATCGTCCTCTCCTCAAGTCCGACTCCACCACCACCGTTTCCTCCGACAACCTCGAAGACCTCGAGAAGAAATTCGCGGCGTTTGTTCGGCGCGATGTTTACGGAACCATGGGACGCGGCGAGTTGCCGACCAAGGAGAAGGTGTTGCTTGGTTTGGCACTGGTCACTCTGGTTCCTGTAAGGGTGGTTGCAGCGATGAGCATCTTGGTGTTTTATTACTTGATTTGTGGGGTTTGTACGATGTTCAAGGTCCCCAATCGAGAGGAAGAGGAACAGGAAGATTACGCGCACTTGGTTGGTTGGAGGAGGACCGTGATTGTTCAGTGTGGGAGAGCCCTCTCTAGGCTCATGCTTTTTGTTCTAGGTTTTTATTGGATCACCCACACCTATCGGATTCCGCAAACTCATCACAACCCTGCCACTCACGTACTTCCTTCACTCTCTATCAGACCTAGAATTATCTTAATATTCTGCTAAACTCCATTTATTGCATCTTTTTCAACTTTTACTTTGATTATTTCCAGAGATAGATTAGATTCTAATGTTTTTGAAAAAAAAAAAACTACAAAAATAAAAAAATTGCATGTCATTCAGTTTAGGATTGCTTCTGTTCATATAATGTAAACAGAAAATGTCATTCACTCACGTATTGTGTTTCTCATTATCAAATTATAAAGGTAATAAGGTTGATTAGCGCATGCCTATATTTGAAAGTTATGTGACTTCTGTCCCATTGAAACTGTAACAGTAAGAATTCCCCCCCCCCCCCCCCCTTTTCAGTGCCTTCATTTATGTCCTCCTTCTTGAAGGGACAAGAGGAATGCGATTTAGCAGCTATTATTAGATAACTTAGCTTCCTACCATGTCATTTCTTTACTTTTTTGCAAGCAAAATTGTCTGTGTTGGTATTTGATTTTAGTTCTACTTATTTCTTCCACCTCTTTCAATGTAAGAAGGAAAACGAACGTCAGCCTGAAGAGATGGGAAGACCTGGTGTAATAATATCTAATCATGTGTCATACTTGGATATTTTGTATCACATGTCTTCCTCATTCCCAAGTTTCGTTGCTAAGGTTTGTGATGTTGTGACAGTTTTTTTTTTAAATTATCTTGAACACATGAATCATTGTTGACCTTTAGTTTTGTTACTGACATTTTTTTTCCCAAATGCTTTATTTCAATCTTGGATTTCATCGATGAAGAGATCAGTGGCTAAACTTCCCCTCGTCGGTCTCATCAGGTCTGTTGTCTTCTTCATGTTGGTTTCTTCTTGTTTAACTTCATTGTTGCTCTTTAGGTCTTGGGGTTTTTGGCTGTTTATTCTTTTTCTCAAAGAAAAATTGAACTTTCATATTAGTTATGATCAACATATAGATGCATTTTATCTGCTTTACTGTGCATTATTTTTTCTTTATAAGTAGGATTGTTCAGAACCTAATGCTTACATATTATGACATTTTTTGTGACAGCAAGTGCCTTGGTTGTGTCTATGTTCAGCGGGAATCAAAGTCATCAGACTTCAAGGGTGTTTCAGGTGCATAGATTATTGGTGTGTGTGCACTTTGTAATAAATCTGAAAATGTGCGCAATTTAAATAGATTAAAGTCCCCCGTCTTCCTCCCTCTTCCCCGTGTGTGGTTCTTCACTTCATATTTTAGTGGCATACTAATTACATGGAGTCTTTTGCATCTTGAATTTTTAAATTGTTCAAGAAAACAATGTTTATCACATATGGCTTGATTTTGTGAGGGTATTATGGGCTTTTCGGTTCATTCTTAATAGCTCATTTTTGAGTGCATATTTGCTCCAGATTGATGGATTGGGATTGAAGAACTTTCTTTATCTTGATTGAATGATCTGAGAACCTAACTTACAACCGCCAGTAGGGTGAGCCTGTTAACAATTGGTTTTGAATTTGTATGGAGTCTGGAAGCAATTTCGGTAGATATTCATATGGGAAATAGAAAGATATTGAAATTGGTGAGAGGATGAAAAATTGGAAGTATTCTTTAAATTCTTATCTACATCACTTGTCCTAAAAAATTGACCTGGTGATAAGATTCAATATGATTCTCATGTAGAAGCATATTATCAGCCTTCATTAAGTTATTTTTACATTGAGATAAGATATGAAGACAAGTAGTTATTTAGATGCAGAAATTAAATTATTTAACTATATGGTGTTTTAGGAAGAAGTGAAAGAGTTATCTTGTCATTTTGAAAATTCAGATGCAGTTAAGTTCTTTCTTTTCTGCCGTATAAGTATTATCTCTTGATTGGATCAGGTAAAACTCAATATACTAATTTAAACCATAAAGTGCCACATCATTGGAGTAATTAAGGTTTCACTGACACAGTAAAAGTTTCAGTCTTTTAGGTGGCATCGTATGTTTAACTAACATTGTAAATTCTTTACACTGTTATTACAATGTTAGTGGATCAAAATTAAATCATTTTTATTGTACTTAATTTTAATTGATTACTTGTAGTGTTTGAATTTCCCTTTTGGCTTCTAGATATACTCTGGCTATTTGTCACGTTTAGAAGTGTCCTAGCTGTCTTCCCATTATGCATATTCATGTGTATTATTTAGTCAAACTAGGATCTTAGTGCTCTGTTTAAATATGAATATTTCTTTCTGAGTGTTGCAACTGGTGGCTAGATTTGATTTTTGTCCAATCTTTGCTCTGGGGCATATAGTTACGTAAAATCTCTGGTAAAACTAAACTGTAAACTTTCTTCCTGCAGCTGTTGTCACCGAAAGAATTCGAGAAGCTCATCAGAATGAGTCTGCTCCAACAATGATGCTTTTTCCAGGTTGTCATCCTTGTAATTTTTATTTTTGGGGTGGGAAGGGGATAAAACTAAACTAAACGAATATTGCATTTGCATCCATGTTCACATCCGCGGTCCGAAGTTTATGTTGTTGACTTATTGTTCCTACGTCAAGTTTCTTTTGAAAGTGAATGTCCAGAATTTTCAATATTTTAATTTTTTAAAATCTCTCTTCGACCTAAAGATTCATTTGTTATGTTAATTTCTTAGTTACTTCATCTCTCATATATCTTTATCTTCAAATATTGCTCTATACCTCAAATTTCTTTACCTTTATTAATTTATTCTCTTTTGCTACTATGTGAAGTATTTGGTGCATATGGTGGCTCTAGCATATGTCCTATTCTAGTCAATATTAATCTCTTTGCTCATTGTATAATTCCTTTCATACATTAAAGGTTGTATCTGTCAGTAAATAATCAAAATTGATCTGGACCATCTTAATTATTCATGCATATTGATGTTCTTATAATCGTTAATTTAATGTTATTGGGTATTCTACAGAAGGTACAACCACAAATGGAGACTTTCTCCTTCCATTCAAGACTGGTGGTTTTTTGGCAAATGCACCAGTACTTCCTGTAATTTTAAGTTACCATTACCAGAGATTTAGCCCCGCCTGGGATTCCATATCTGGGGTAAGTTTTTGTATAGTATTACAGTTTCCTGCTTTTTGCTGAAAATTTTGATGATTGAAGCTATTTTAGTACCAAACGTCTAAGCTGCTGTGTGTTGGTAAATATGTCATATTTTAAGCCTAGAGTTGTACCTTGGATGTGAAAAGTTACCTACCTCTCAAACCCTTTTCTGAATTGAAGTTTGATGTCACGTTTGAAAATTGTGAGGTAGCGGGAGCCAGTGGATGTCTAAACTCTATACACTTGGCCTCATGTGGGGGCTGGGAATGGTAAGTCAGTAGTGCAGATGAAAAGTAAGCTAAATCATTTGCTTTCTACTTGTGTAAATTGTAAAAGATTGTTGGTTCATTCAGGCTGATAGAGACCAGCTTATGTGGCTCAAAGTATGCAGTGCTAACCATCTAGGAGAAACAAATTGTTCTTGCTTGCAATCAAATTTTTTTATTGTAAAATAAAATGTTATCTGCACATTTCCACTACTGAGCTAATAAAATTTCTTTCATCAAATCTTGTTGCTAATTTAATTTTTACTTTTGAGAGAACCCCTTAGCAATATTTGTTTTTAATCTTAATTTTAATTTACATATATGCTGGCAGGTGCGCCATGTGATTTTTCTTCTCTGTCAGTTTGTAAATTATATGGAGGTGACACAGTTACCTGCGTACTATCCCTCACAGCAGGAGAAAGATGATCCCAAACTATATGCTAATAATGTTAGAAGGTTGATGGCTAGTGAGGTATGTAACTTTCTTTAATAATTTACATTATATGAACAGCTACATTCTAACAGGTTCCCACCAAAAGTAGTTAGGCAGGATATGGGTGTTCTCCTATTCTGTTGATGGAATCAATCTTTATATACAAGAGAGTGTCTGTATGTGTATAAATTGACACCGGTCACCGGTGTAAGACTTCACACACTTACACCACTCAATAATTCTTTATTGAAAGTGATTTTGGTTAATCCATCCTTTAAACTATAAGCTTTTATCATGTTGATCTTGCATTTTAAATTTTAGAAAACCTAAAAACAGATGATACATGATCAAGTGGTCCTATATTTTTTTGTTTGAAACTATATTGTACATTAATTTCATAATATTTCCATGGAGTAAAAAACCATATAAGCGTGATATGCATGACATAAACTTTCAATCCAATAGTGAATTTTTTGAGAAATTCATCGTATAGAAAGTTATTCATTGGTGAGGTGTAAATCAAAATCGATCTCACACTAGTAATTTACTTTCTCACAGTTTACCATTGGATTAAAAGTTTTTATCATATAAATCATGCTCATAAAATTTTCTATTCATTTGAAACTGTTCTGTACTCCATTAATAAGTCTTAAATTATGATACTTTTCAAATATAAAAAATATCAACTATTTGTCTACACACGCGCACACACAAATATATATGCTTTTTGTGCACCAAGTGGTGTATAAATAGGTGTGTAATAGCAACCTCTATGTATATACATGCATATACATACTCTGTTAGGAGTGGAATTGAAGTCATGAAAATGAGGAACAGGCTTGAAAGTAGAGTAAAGTGGAACACAAATTTTAATGAGTGTCATTTTCACTGTTATTAACAGATATTTCGCATAATTAGAATGGAATAATGTTGTAAGCTAGAAGAATTGATTTTATGCGTTTGGTACATCCTATTTTGCTAAAAAAATTCATACAAATGATTGAATGGTAATTAGGGACAATATTAAATTTTATTCCTTTTAATTTTCACTTTCATCACCTCTTTCAATCTTTTCTTTAATATCAAGTGCCAGTTGGTGAAAATCAAAATCTTGACTCCTCTTACTTTGCATTCTTTATTTTCAATTCAATTGCTGTATAGCGTTAGGTGCTTGCCTCCCATGTTAGGTATTCACTATGTTGTGGTGGCAGTGGTTCCTTATAGAACAAAGGGGAGTAAAATTTATCTTATATATTGTTTTAAATATTATTGCCAAACTGCTGTTGGTACTAGCTTCATCTTGCTTATATGTTTTGCTTGCAGGGTAATTTGATACTTTCAGATATTGGGCTAGCTGAAAAACGAATATATCACGCTGCTCTCAATGGTAATAATAGCCTGCCTAGTGTTTTGCATTAGAAAGACGATTGATAATTTCATGGCCTCGGTCTCAAATGATATGTAGTTCCAGTCGAGTTTTAGATTCAGTTTCAAACTTAGTATCTGCTTATGAATGTGCTAAAGTGAGGAGTGTTTATAATGCTAATACATTCACCTAAACATCTGAATGGTACTTGTGTACTTGTAAATATTATTGGCCAACAATAATGTGTTTTAATTGCTGGTGAACTAGCACTCCATTCAAGAGTTAATAGGTTATTGTTTGTTAACGTTGTGATTGTGATAAATGTCCTAACTCAGTTTAGAAGGGCCATGTAACCTTAGATCTGAATCTTCTGTTTCATGTTCCTGCAGGTTTGTTTTCCCAATGCTAATTCGGCTTCGTGGTCTGTATATTCATTATATGGTTCTATTATATGTCAGGAAAGAAAAAGTTAAGAAAATATAGAAAATCCTGTGCAGAGCAAGTATTCATATTTGAAAATGTATGTATCTGATCTTGCATACCTGCCTCTGGAGGCGTCAGTGCGATTTTCGGAGCAGAGGCCTTCTGGTACTATATTTTTGGTCAATTTGTCGAGGCTCTGGAGGATCCTCTCCAATGAGGTGGTTTAAAATATCATCTGATTATTTAATTTATTGCTTAGGGAGATTTAGGCTGCAAGTTTGTAACCTAGTAATGAATTTAATCAAGTGCTGAAGCTTTATATGGTAGGAGTATAAATATTTAGGAGGGCGCGCAAAGAAGCACGTAAATATGTAAAGTCATTAATTTGATTTTATGTAACTTTTACTATTTAAGCGAGTATTCTTATGAATCTTTTTAAGTTTAATTTTGATTCCCTTATAATTTTTTTTTACATTAGCATTTAATTATATATTATCACATCAATAAAATAGTTTAACTATCATAGTAATTATCTAAAAGTTTAACTTTTTAATAATGTGTTAAAACATGATTAGATGATAGTGTAAAAACTTATATTATGAATTAAAATTAAATTCATCTTGTTTATCACATCTTACCTATGAATGCAATCTAAATCATTCAATAAGTAAGTGGTGCAGCATCTTTTGTATGCTTCGAATTATAGAATTACATATGCTTTGCATGAATGTATTTCAAATAAATTAATTGCCCGGATTACAGGCTTCGGATATAGACCATAATTATCATAATAATTATAAAAGTGAAATAGCGACCCTCAGAAGGCATAATTACGTTCTGCATAAGATTGGATGCTGATGCATGTGACATGCGAATGCATATTTGAAAAAAAGGGAAAATACAGCAGACCGTGGTGATGCTTTCATTCATAAGTTTCTTCTACGGTTCCAGAAGGATAATTCTTAGTGGAAAATTGACAGCAGATTGAGCCATAACAACGACAACGTCACGCCACAACCATTAAAAAGGAAGATAAAAAGGTGAATAGAAAAAAAAAACAAGAGATGTGACGTAATGCAAAAACTACTTACAATAGACTCCCATTGACAAGTGTAAGGAGGTGGTCATACAATGATGCATTTCCTACCTTTTCAAACAGTTACCTTTCTTTCAAGGAACGATTAGTGGACTTTCTCAATTCCCACGACGATGACAAGCAGCCTCTTAGGGGTGACTGTAGAAACAGTGAAGATGTGGACAGGTGCTTTTGCCGCATTGAGATCGAGGACAAGCAATTGAAGGCACTTTGCAGCCTTCTCTTTTCACTATCATGAGACTGGTAATTAGGATCATGCCTCACAGCAGAAATTCTGAGTGCTTGAGGAAGAATGCAGTTGCAAATTGAACCTACCAAAAGGTCAACAAAGATGATATTGGGTATACGTTACATGAGTATTCGTGTTATATGATAGGATCACATCATAGCCATTGGTATCTAACATGGTCCATATTAAAACGACGAGTCACACGGCCTTTGAATTCCAGACTTAATGCACTAAGATTTGGGATGTGACTAAATAAGTTAGAATTCCAAACTTTCTTTTATTGAGGAAATACTCTATGGTGATTTGATTAAATTATTTCAAGTAGGTGCCTATTCAATTAAATGGTAATTATGTGATTTAATTGGTAAAAAGATCAATTGACACTTAATTTAGAATATTTGATTTTGATTTTGAAATTATTTTTAGTCAATTTCGGGCAAAATTTAAGAGAAAAAAGTAGCACTTAAAGGAACACTTATTAGAAGCCTTAACAGAAAGAAGGAGCACCTACTGGAAGTCTTAACAGAAAAAAAAAAGAACACCTAAAAAAGGGAAACGGCTTTTCTACATAAAGAGAAAAGTCTCAAAAGGATCAATATCAAATCTTAAAAGAAATTCCTAAGAGCTAAAACATTGTTCATCATTTTCAAAAGTTTTGCACTTGCTTATCTACTCTGGAAAGAGAGGCTTTGAAATCCATTTTAGCTCATTCATAAGAGCATTCATATTCTTGAGAGTTAATTTCTTGTTCTAGTGAGAAAAGGAAGAGAGTGTGGGTAGCATTCTAGAAACTTCCTTTTAAACTAGGTTACTCTATTTTGGATTGAGGTAGAGGAAAATTTCTTATAGGTTCCTTAGAAGAAACAATGCCACTGTCACTGTCACTCTGCTTTGGGTTAAGGTAGAGGAAAGTTGAGTGAGATATCCTTATTAAACAAAAAGGTCACCAAATTGAAAAAAATCCCAAACGGTTGTTTGGGAACTGGACGTAAGTCACACATTGTAGCTGAATCAGGATAAACTCCTTGTGCATTTCTCGCTCCCTATTTCTTTATTTAAAGTTTATCATATTATTTGCTTGCATTGCATTTGTTTTTTAATTTTAGAAATCTGTTATTGAATAAACTAAGAACTGATTCACCACTCCTCTTGGTTCTCACACTAGAGTTCCAATAAAAGGAAAATCCTCAGCACCTTTCACGTGTGTGACCTCAGAGAAAGGCGGTTGATCAGAAGGTGCCTTGCCTAGGAGAAATTCTTATGTATTTTTAATAGCAAACTCAACTATAAAGATTATAAAATTAATCTGACGACATAGATTCAATTTCTATGCCACCTGTTATGTTTTAATTGGATTGGTGTATTACTTTGAGTACATAAGAATTGCTCCTTGCCTAGAGCATGGAGGGGCAAGTATCTCGGTGCCTTTTGACTTCACTGCAGAAACAGTGATTTTATTATCTTTCAGGTCAATAACTACAACCATGCACATGGAGATAGAACTGGAGTCTCATACAACACCCTTGTTAAATTAGTCTAAGTATTAAATTATCAATGTCTTCAAAGTGAATTTAGAGGAGAGATGGAGGCAACCTAAAGATTGACTTATGAAAGGGTATGAAGTAGAATAATTATGCAAATTCTTTGTGAAAGCAAGTGATTATATTCCAGTATTCTTATAAATAAATTCCAGAGGAAACAATCTACAGGTATCTTAAAGGCTTGTTTAGTAGTTGGAAGGGAAAAGGAAGGGAAAGAAACAAGTAGAAAGGAAAGAGAGGCTTTTTGGCCCAAGTACTCTAGCTTTGGAAACAAATTACCCAAATGCAGCACATTTCAAACATATTTCTCACATACTGTCGTTTTTGACAGCGTGTCATTATTATTTTTTAATTATTCCACGTGTATCACACCAACGCGCAAAGCGTGATACACATTATCACGTCAACACTTTAGGCGTGATATACGTGGACACGTCAATACTAAAAACGTGATATACATGATCATGTTAAACACACTGGCGTTACAGTACATATCACGCCTTCCGTGTTGGCGTGATGACGTGTATCACGCCAAGCGCTTTGGCGTGACACACGTGGAACATTTTAAAAAAGTGCTAACAGTATTGGTAAAAACAACAACATTCGGGATGTGTGTTAGTGATGTGTATATGGTGGAAAGAGAGTGATATGTGTTAACAGTATTGGGGTATGTGAAGAAAATTTATAAATATTTAATAAAAATATGAAAGAAAAAATATTAAATTATTATAAGAAAAAAATGAGTTTAACCTTGATTTCATGAAATACTCATACAATTTATATAAAAAGCCTCATAACTCACAAAATAAGAGGTTTTTTAAAATTCCGTTGAACCAAACCGCCTTCGACTGTTTGCGTTGCACTTGGCCTCTAAAAGTTATATGAAATCGATATAAAATGCGTCTAAATCGGACAAACGAGTCAAAAGTTATGGCTTTTCAAAGTTTTGACTTTGGTTATATAGGTTTTGTTGTATTAAATTCTAGAATTATCTTTAATCTATTATTTTTTTCCCGGTTTATCATTATCACGTCAATGACTTAAGCGTGATATATTTTATCACGTCATTTATTACAGTGTTTTATGTATTATCACGTCAGTGCGTTTAACGTGATTGTATATATCACGTTAGTGCTTTCAGCGTGTCCACGTATGTCACGCCACCCGTGTTGGCGTGATACACGTGGAATATTAAAAAAAAAAATGACACGCTGGCAAAAACGACAGTATGTAAGTAAATTGTTTCAAATGAGTGGTATTTTGGTAATTTGTCTCTTAATCTACTGTAGACGGGCCAAAAAGCCGGAAAAAGAAGGGAAAAGTTCAAAACTAAATATCTGTCCTCCAAAACTCAGAAAAAGGGGGGACTTGGGGGATTTTTGGAGGGTTAATTATAACACCTTGATCCAAACAAACTGTAAAAGTCAATTACCATCTGAATGTAGTAACTAGTAAGTAGTGGGAAATGGAGAAAATACCTAGCCTGGCCAGTCGATTTACCCATGTTGGAATTGATTTCCCAGTCAGCTTGTAACAGATGTCCTTGCAGAAGTGGTTGCAATTCTTAACAATTAAGTGGTATGTGTCACCATTGTAGCTTGCTGACTGGCGTTCCATGAACTCCCTAACATGAGCAGAGTCCAAACAAGTGGTTCCTATGAATATTGACTTCCTGAAATTGAAGCCTGGGCATTGCCGAGGTTCAACCTCAAAAACACCACTTGTTGGATAATCATGAGCTCCAAATGCATATTCTACACCATGAACTGTACAACACAGGTAAGGCTTATCAGATAATGTAGGTGTCCATTCAAAACTCAATAGCTACATTTAAAGAGAAGCCAAGAGGTACCAAAGCAGCAACTTGCTGCAGAATTAGGGAAACCACCCTTAAGTACAAATAGAATCCCTAATTTATATCTGATATCCAGTTGCATATTACAGAAGAAAGATAATTATCTCCCTTTGGTTTCTAGAGGAGTTCAGAATTTAAGATTAGTTGCACAGTAAGTTTAGGGCACTCTTAAACGAAAATCTTTATCAATTCCACTATTAATGCAATAAAAAAATTACAAGTTCTTATGCAAATAGATTCCGAAATAACTTTAATATTCTTATATATATATAATTGCAAATACGTTATCAGGAAAATTACCACCATATGCCTAGAATTTTTTTACCTTATTGTTACTGATCAAAAGCATTAGGCCAGTTTAACATTCAATTAGAACATCATTCATCACATGCTCCAGAAAAGTATCCTTCCCCAATCATGAAATAATTTACACATGATAGGACCTAGCAAAACTTGGTACGGTTAAAATGAAGATGTATAACATAACACAGGGATTAAAACTTAACCTTCCTCCCTTGCCTGGCTGTCTCATTATGCTGGAACATGAAATTCATACTTAAACAAAAGTATTATATTCCTCCAACACAAGGTCTAGTTCTAATACATTTGAGAAAAAGCTGGATTACGAAAGGTCATAAGCTTGGATTAAGAGGCTGAGCGAGATCAAAATTCAAGAGAATGAAGCCTATAATCGTACCTTCCACACCAGAGTGATAGATACCAAGACCAGCCCAATACACATAACCATTCATGGGTGTCAAGTCATACACATTCAGATAAACTGGTGTTTTGGAAGGTCCATAACTAGCTGAATTGACTTTACGAAACAGAGAAAAACGGGTGGCTGATTTTCCTTTCGAATGAAGAGGCACAATAGATTTCCATCCTTTCTTAGGCTTCAATTTCATTTTTCCCTAAAGTGAACACCGACATAATACCTGCGTCCAGCAATCATTTGAGCACAGGACATCAGCTGTTTATGTTCATATCTTCAATTAATAAGAATAGAAAACTGTGTGCTAAGATTTAGTCATTCCTTCCTTTTTTTTGAAGAAAATAAACTTGTTTGCTTATTTTTAAATTCCAACAATATAGTATTATGGGATAAATTTATCAGCAGCAAATTCCTTCTCATGAGATAATACAGGCAATGCAATTAAAAATGCTTTCAAATTTTGCGAATTCACTATTTTACAGAGAAAATAAAATGACAAAATGATAAAGAACCCATAGGCTTGTGAGCATGTTAAACAACGTAATACTCTCTCTATTTAACTTCACCTTTCAACTCTTGGTAATCAGTGAAGATAATTTTTCTCTTTTTTCATTTTCTTTTTTCCAGTACAGCTTCTTTACAGAGAAAATGTTGCAAGTCAAACTAAAATTCCAACTATTTGGTTGTAAAATTATAGAAAAAGAAAATCCCAACAAATTCTGTACGATATGATAACTGTTGAAATGATAAGGGCACATTCTGTCTGGAAAACATTCCAAATTTCTTCCATATTTTAGAAGATCTTCTAATAATTTTCCAGATGGAACAGGCCCTAGTAGATTCTTACTTTTCAGTACAAATAGCCTTAATAGCGTCTTGGCCATGAGTATGATGCAGAAATGAGGAGTATCGGGATTACTAGCAGAACACAGCAGCAAATATGGATTAAGAAACCTGATAAAACTGCATACTTTTCCACAATGTGATCTCCCTCCACCTCACCCTCTTTTTTTCAATTATTATAAAGAGGATAGAATAAACCCAGTGTTTTGATTTCTCAAAACAGTTGTGACACTAACTAAATTGGGTAGGGCATAAACTGGAACCAGAAGGGGAAGCTTCCAATCTAAACATCTAAAACAAGCGCAGCTACTCAGGAAATGGAAAGAAGAGGGTTAGCCTCACAGTCACAGATAGATATCTACCACAACGGATGAGTACAACAATCATATCATTGAATTCCCAACATGAAACCCTGACCTAACGAGAAACGTGTTTTCTTTGTTTGGATGCAGGGAAAAGAAAGGAAAAGTCTCTTCAAAGAGTGGGTAATGCAGACCAGTAAGCCCGGTCATGTCAAAAGTAAGAACCGAAAAGCACAAATTCCTGAATGTTATTATTGCAATCCAAGGGAGAAATTGTTGTAAAATCTAACAGAGAATGAAAAACAAAACAAATAGAGCATAAAGAGGAAACAGAATGAGTAGGGGGAACTTCAACTTACAGCCAGAGATTGAAAGAGTGGCGCCATTAGAGAGACATTCAGAATAAGAGTCAGAGGGAGAAGAAAAATTGAAGAAGGAAGGAGTGACTGCGTTTGAGATGTGGACAGAAGTGAAGGTGGCGTTAGACTCAGATCACAACAAACTATGTTTAGTTTAGTGTTTAGTGTTTAGTGTTTAGTGTTTAGTGTTTACTACTCTCAAGTCTCAACTGAACTCTGTGACTCTGTCTATGAAACCATTGTCAACGAACACTAACAGTTTGCAAAAACAGAAAAGCAGAATAATGTTAGTATCTTACTCTTACCTGCAAAGCAGCAACTATTGTTATTGTTGTAAGCACAGCACAGCTCAACATCCTCTATTCCTGTCTGTGTAAGGAACTGGAAAATATTATTTTAAAGTTTTACTAATTTTTTTAAATAAAAAATGATTTGCTAATAAAATAATTAAATATTTACCCGTGTTATACGAGGTTAAAATATTTATGGGATTTTGATTATTTTAAAAAACAATTCAAAAAATTATTTTAATGTGTAAATAAGTGTCTAAATAGCATTACCTAAAATTTAAAGGTGTACAAAGTTTGTCAATAAGGGTTGGTTATGCTGATAAGGGTCTTTACACTTTCCTTGTAAGGTTTGAGTTCATTTCCTTTGGTAGCAATATTTTTTACTAGACGATAGGTAAGAAACAATTGTAGACTTTTGCTGAAACTTAACTTTTTAATAACCTCTTATTAAGTTTTATGTAACAAAAAAGAAAGTATACAAAATTTTCAGTCAATCTTATAAATGTTATAAATAAATTTCACAACTCCTATTTTTATTTTTGTAAATTCTAAACTTGTAATTTTAATAAGTTGGTTGATCTTACATTTAATAAAGTCAAACTTCTGCGTACTTCCCCGCTACATTGCCAGCTCCTTCCTATCAAAATACTATATGGCATACTCCATTGCTTTAGATTTCACGAGCATCTCGTGCTGTGCCTTTTATTGTATTTTCTTTTCAGGGAAAAAGGGGAAGTGCTAACTTCTAGTTAAACCTTACTGAGACCAATTTTCTTTTAATTGAATTCTTCAATTTCGGTTGAATTCTCGTGTTCATCACAGGTGTACAAATACATGAACACATCCCATCAATGCCAATGTGATGCAGGAGTTCAGAATTCTGTAGAATCTATTCATAAAAATGAAGTGGGTATGTATGCATCTAATGAGCTCACGAATGACCAAATTCGTTGGCAGCATTAATGACAGCCAACTGAACTAAAATTATGTCTACAAATTCAACGAAGATTTAATGATCTAGTCACAACTGACTTCCTTTATATTTCAAGTTGTGCATAGATTCAATAACCAAACTCATACAATGATAATGCAAGTGGACCAAAATTATGTCTTCAAATTCAACGAAGATTTAATAATCTAGTCACAACTGAACTGACTGACTTCATATTTCAAGTTGTGCATAGACTCAATAACCAAACTCATACAATAATAATGCAAGTGGACCACTTGATTTTTTTCACTTCATAGGGCAAAAGGGAATCACATTATTGTTAAAAAAATCCAGAACGAAACAAATCGAGTAGAAGAGACTGAGAAGGGGTCCCAATTCCAAACATGGCTTAGCAAGCTCTGGGTGCCAGAAATGCCATGAGGCTGCGAGAGCACGTGGGTGATTGGGGACAAGACATTATTCAAGGTGAAAAGTTAAACAATAGCAGTAGTAGGGCCTCGTAGTGCTGCAACCAACGACAACGGTTCCCAAACTAGTAAAAGAAACGAAGAGTCTTGTGACATGGACGGAGCTCAAGGGGTAGTGCTAACGGTCCCAGATCTTGCAATGCGTTTTCATACAGGCTTTGATACTTGGATAGCATGGAGCCAAAATCATTCTGAAGTCACCAGGAGCAACCCAATTGCTATTATTGTCCTTCAAATTTATATGGACCTCTTCATTCTTCTGATGTTTTGGGGCGTTACGTCTGCCACATAAGTGTCTATATACTTTAATCAATAAAAACTTGCACTTGCACTATATGATCCACCACCGCGTTAATTGGGTGGTGCTACAGGAGGAGAGTAATTTCATTATTGCTTTGAAAGTTTGAATGAGAATAATGCAGGAAACAGGGGGCCTCACTTTTCATTATTGCTTGCACACGGTGAAGCTTCTGTTTTGTTTTCAAAAATCAGATGCCAGCCGTACGGAATACAGTTGCCAGCTTATTCTTAACCTTAATTCTGAAAGTTCGTCAAAAGTCAATAGACAAATTCTGAACATCACCTTTATAACCAATTTAGGGGACATTGAATGCAGACTGTAGCGTGTCTTACAGCGTGACGGAGAGTCAAAGTGGTTAATTTTACTAGTAAGAGTAGGTATCATTGTTCAAAGAACTGCTAACTGACCCAGTTAGGGTAATTTTAGAAATTAATTATTCAATTGGTGTTTACATATATATATATATATATATTCTAATATCTTTAAAGTGTAAGATTAATTTTTTTAGATCATCAAACAATTATGATTATTAACCTTTTCGACAATCGAGCAATCTACAATAATGTTAAAATACCAGTACAGTGTTTAGTGTTTGCTGTATCATAATGTAGTTCAGATTGATTTTAATGGTTAGGCTACCATGCCAGCATGCTACATGGCAATAATAAATAATCTTTGAACTAATTCCCAGGAGTGCCTGAATTTCCATGTAAGTTTTGTTATCCATTAGAAAACAGAAAATCCATATTCCAAATAACTTGTACAGAAGTGTTTGTCTAACAATGTAGAGTGTTTAAGGATATGTATCAAGAATGAACAGTATAAAGAAGTCTCAAACACAAAGAAAGTTAAGAGAAGAAATAAACAGAGATGAAGCTGAGAGGCATATAGCTGGAACTGTGCCCAAGTCTAACCATCCTATTTACTTCACTAATAATATGTTTGTATTGAAATTTGAAAGTTTAAAATCATGGTTTGAGCAAAAGTAATAAGAGACAAGTTTTTGCCCAAACCATAATTTGAAAAATTTCAAACTCCAATCCAAACATGTTATAAGCCTAATGATATTCTTAACATAGTAATTTAGACTTACAGTGCTATAGATACATAAGTAAGAAAAAGTTGACTAATGTGTTGTGACAAAAAAAAAAGATTCAGACTCTTGTGTATGCATACCAAAAATAAAAATTAGATATTTGTGGAATCAATCATTTAAAGTTCTTTTGTTTTTTATTTTTATTTTCAGTTATATATGTTTTCATCATAATTATAAAAATGTCACATTATTCTTACTATGTTTTTTATTTTTAAAATTTTGTGAAAGAAATTATGAAAATAACTATTCTTTTTACAAAATTTTGAAAAAAAAATAAAAATAAAAATAAAAATAATGTAATATTTTTTTAATTATAATAAAAACATATATAACTGGAAAAAAAAAAAACTAAACTGCAACATTCTATTACAATGAAAATAGCTACAGCTACATGAAGTAATCACTTGCACTTCCAATAAGAATAAGGCATCCTCAAAGAAGTCATTGTTTGGGTAACGCCTCATCTTTCCATTTTCTTCCCCATACACCGGTTTCTCACGCATAGGAGGAGGCCATGGACGCGAAGGGGGAAATTTTTTAAGTACTGCAGAAGAGCACGGTGCGGGGCCAAGGCGAACTTTTGGTTGGCAGGGATTTCGAATTGCAAAGCCACAAAATATGAGTGAATTGGATAATAACAAGAAGAAAATCCCATAGGATATATGAAGAGTAGTGATACTGATGACTGATGTACTCCACGTTTGGCTTTGGCACGCACTGAGCAGACATTTTGTGAATTAAATCCGCTGTCTACACAAGCTATTTTGCCAAGTTTAGAGGACATCCTCTCATTGCTCTCAACTATTTTCTTGGTTACAAGAATTGCTTTTTTCGCAACATCCCCAAATAAAACAATATAACAAAAAAAAAATTCTCAAGACTTTGACCTAGATAACAGGTTATGTTATAACAATTTTATGGGCACTATTTGTACACTTAGATACATTAACTTAACTAAAATATATTTAGACACTCCAGATTTCTGCATACCTCAAAAATTCATTTCTCCTAGATAGCTGTCATGCTATTCGTCATTCATGTTGCGCACGGAAAAATAAGAAACCTGCCATGTGATGTGAGGAAAATAAAGACGGAAAGATGCAAATACACTACATGTGACGAAGACTTGAGATCACGTGGTAAGGGAAAAGAGCCAAATCAGACCAAAAAATCTTGATTAAGAAACCGCAACAAGCGCCAAAACACTGACAATTATTCAGGTTGCAGCGTATCGTTTCCTTTTTCCGCTGGTTTCACATTTACCTCCAGGTCAATGCTGAAACCAATACGTAGAGGCAACCAGAGTTTAAATCCCCACAACAATCTCCGAGAAGTCATCACCTCCATGCTATTTCGTATCCCCAAAACTGCATTGCAAACAGTTAATTTCTCTCCTTTTATTTATAAAGCAACAAACTTCAGCCTAGCAAACCCCAATTCCATTTCATAAGACATTGAATTTCAACTTCATACACAGAAGAAGACATACAAAATTAAGAATAAAGAGTACAGAAACCTGTTTAATCAACAAATATAACAAATTGTAAAACTGAAACAAAAAGTGCATGAAGATAAAACTGATCCTGGGAGGTGAACTACAATGATTGGCTCTGTATCAAATCAATTAGAGCATCTAAATCCTTCCCAGATTAGAACCATATTTATTTAATGTTCCTACCAATCAGAACCATCTGGGAAATGTTCCAGCGCATCTTGTTTCCCATTGACATAGAAATCAACTACTGCCTTCATTCTTGCAAATTTATCAGGATGGTAGTTAACATGCACAGTCACTGGCTTCAACTTCTTAAGTCTAGCATCTTTTCTGACAGTCTTAAAGAGAACCTTACTGTTCATAAAGAGGTACATATCCATTGTTCTTTTGGCAGCATGAAGTCCATCATAACCAGGATGTGAAGGGAAAAAGAGCTCTTCATTAAAAACTGCCTGGTCCCATGATTTCGAATCTCGAGAAAGCCTGCCAGCAACACGATCCAAGAGCTCAATTGAAGGAAGAGTAGGCCTTATGTAAAAGAAACCAGAGTTATAAACCCATATTCTCATTGTATGAGCATATCGAGCCCAACCCATTGCAGGTTCATCAAAGACATCATTATACCCATAAGCTGTCATATTATTGTGGCCATCAGACATAGACTCCACATCTGAATCCCTATAAAGATAGTCAAAGGGGTTCTGCAAGTATACAATATCAACATCTGAGAGAAGAACACTGTATCCCAGTTGCAGAAACTCTCTTAGAATACGAAATTTCAATCCTGAGACGGCGTGGTTACCACCTGTCTTAGCGATTGTATCAACACCTTCATCTGGATCTCTTCTATAAACTGGAACATCATTTGATTTGCAGAATTCTTCAATCGTGTCATCTAAGGCAACTACTAAGTAATTAGGTATGCCAACCCTCTTGATGTTGGTGAACCAGACCTCCAACATCTCCTTCACATTAGAGTTTGCCAGGGCAACTACAAGTTCTTTATAAATAGCAACTTCTTCCAAGATTTTTGCCAATCTGGGATTCACAGATTCATCAGGAATGACAGTTGGATTAGTTCTCAGACCCTTCACAGTGCCAAAAGGCCCAACCTTGTGCTTCTCACCCAGCACAACAACCTGTTCCTGTGCATGACCCTTTCCTTGCTCAGCCAGCCGCAGTTTTTCCATTAGGCTTTTGACCTGCTTCTTGAGCTCAGAATTTTTCTCCTTGGCTGATAGAATATCCACTTTCAGTGCATTAACTTGTTCCAGTGATTCACATGCAGATGTTTCAATCTAACAAAGAATAGTAAAAATAAGAGCCATCGGGCAAATAACCATGCCAAATCCAACTATTCAATAAATTTTGATGTGAACTAAAAATCAAACAGCAAATCCCTCCCTTGCCCCCCAAAATGAGAGAGAAGGGCAAAAAGTAGGACAATATTATGGCATTTTGGTTTTAAGGCCTCATGCAATAGGTCTGTCCTAGTTATTTTGTCCGTGGTCAGAAGATGGCCAAAAAGAGAAGTCTTAGGTGCAAGACCAAGCATAAGGCGAACTCAAGGAAGGAAGCAGAAGGCTCTCTCTACCGAGATCATGATGTATCAATGTGCCAG
This sequence comes from Styphnolobium japonicum, assembly GCA_023212625.1. Lineage (NCBI taxonomy): Eukaryota > Viridiplantae > Streptophyta > Magnoliopsida > Fabales > Fabaceae > Styphnolobium > Styphnolobium japonicum. The sequence goes on from JALBWW010000006.1 coordinate 29,340,937, forward strand.
AACAGCGACAGCATGGGAACAGAAGTAGAGCTAGTAAGGGATCTCTGACCGAGAAACGCAGGCCATGGTACATTGAAGAACAATTAGTATAAATAAAATACAAGTCCTGAACAAAATTAATACCAAACAAAACCAAATGGGTTCAGCTATCATTTTGGCAACAGGAGCGAAAGTGTCCAAATAGTCTATGCCTTCAGTTTATGTGTTTCCTTTGGCAACTAAGCATGCCTTATATCTCTCAATTGTCCCATCAGCCTTGTATTTAACCTTGTGAACCCATTTGCAGCCAATTGGAGTTTTACCACTCGGAAGATAAGTGAGGGTCCAAGAGTTATTTTGCCCTAAACCAGGAAGTTCAGAATCCATGGCCTTCCTCCAGCAATCAAATTTGGCAGCTAGAGAATAGGATTTGGGCTCAATGGAGGATGAGATAGAAAGGGTAAAATGCTTATGAGTAGGTGATAGATGATTATAAGAAATAGAGGGAGAAATAGGATAAAGCATACCTGTAGATTCATTGGTTTCTGCTGAGGAAGACAGGTCACAGTGATAGTCCTGAAGGTAGGATGGGTGTTTTCTATGTCTAAGAGAATGTCATGATGGCTGGGGGAGAGATTGATTTAGGGAAGTGTTAGATGAAGTATTAGAAGGGTGAGGTTGTGTTAAATCAGGTAAAACAATAGAGGTATGAGACTGAACAGGATCAGTAGGTGTAATATGGTGATTTTGTGTAGTTATAGGTGGGTAATCAAGATCAGAATTGGAGGTATCAAATATTTTGTGGTGAAGGAATTTGAGATTGAGTGGTGTGGTCATGCTAACAGAGTGAAAGGGAAATGCTGACTCATAGAAAAGATGACATTTCTGGAAAGAAATACTTCTCTGGACTGAAGATCAACTAAGATGAAACCCTCGGTTCCATGTTTATAACCAAGAAAAATGTATTTTCAAGCACAAGGTTCAAATTTTGTTTTGTGAGTAGCCAAGGTAGAGGCAAAGCACAGGGAACCAAACACCTTTAGGCTTGAAAGATCGGGTGATTGACTATGGAGTATCTCATAAGGACACCTGTTTGCAAGGATGGGTGTAGGAATTTTGTTGATAAGTATACAGAATGGGAAAAAGCATAGGACCAGAATATCTATGAGTGCCCTTGCAACATTTAAAATATGTTGATGTTTTCTTTCAACAGTAGCATTTTGCTGTGGTGTCTCAACACAAGAAGTTTGATGGGTAATGTCCTTTTTACTATAGAAATCATTCATGGTGAACTCAAAACCATTATCAGTCCTGATAGTTTTAATTTTTGTATCAAATTGGGTTTCCACGTGATGAATAAAGGACTGAATGTGAGCATGTGTTTCAGATTTTGTTTTCATTAGGAAATCCCATCTGTGTCGAGAAAAATCATCTAAAATTGTAAGGGAATATTTATGTCCATGAATTGAACTAATGGAAGAGGGACCCCATATATCAGCATGAATGAGGTAAAAGATTTTGGTAGTTTTTGAATTGCTTGAAGGAAAAGGTAACTTTCTTTTTACAAGATCTGATTCTTTGTACAAGAAATATAAGGATGTTGAGAATGAATGATATTCAAACGATCATATGAAGGGTGGCCTAACCTAAAATGCCATAGATCAAAGTTGGAAACAGAAGATGAGTTAATACATAAAATGAAGCTGTATGGGAAATGTCCAAGAGTGAGGGTCTTTGAACAGTAGGTAGTGGTACTATATAACCCATCTTCCATTTCAGTTAAACCAATCATCTTCAAGGTATTCATTTCCCGGATGAAACATATAATATTTTGAAAGATTAGGTGACAATCCAGTATGTTTGTGAGCTTTGTGACAGAAATCAAATTAAAGGTAAATTGAGGAATATAGAGAACACCAGTCAAGAAAAAGGATACTGAAAAATGAACTATGCCAGAATAGTGTGCAGTGATTTGGTTACCATTTGGAAGATTTACTGATACTGGTTTAATTTTCTTATATGTAGTGAAATGAGATAGAGTAAAGCATATGTGATCAGTGGCTCCTGTATCAAGGATCCACTGATCTGACCTTAAGGTTAGGGATAGAAATAGGCTAGGCAGCCTAACAAAGGTCTATGGCCTAGCCTATTTATCAAACAAGCCAGACTTAAGCTTTCAAAACTTTACAAAAATCTTATTTGGCCTAACAGGCTAGCCTATTTATTTATTATATATACATATAATTAGAAATTATAATACTTATATAATTTATTAGTTATATATTAATATAATTTTTATTTTATACACTACAATAATTTTGTTAAATACTAAGTATATTTGAAACCTATAAAGTTTGAACCTATTGGCCTATTTGAAGGCCTTTATACAATGTAGGCCTTTAAATAGGCTTTTAGGCTAGGCCAAACTTTTATATTTTCACAAAAAGGTCAGGCCAAACCCAGAAAAAAGCCTATAATAGGTAGTAGGCCAGACTAAGGCCAAAGTTTTGCATAACAGGCCAGACCTATTTAAGGAAAAGCCTAGCCTTTCCACCCCTACTTAAGGTGCAAGAAAGGTTAAAACTTGTACATGTTGAAGGATAACCAGTAGTGATAGTGTTGGTAGTGTGTGCACTAACTTTGTTCGATAAGTGGGAAATTGAACTATGACTAGATTGCTGAAGTAAGGCCAACAAATTCAGATACTGCTATGGAGTATAGTAAAAGAGCAATTTGGAGCCTTGAGGTCTTCCTGTGGACGTTCAAGATTATTGGAGTCATTATTGCCACTTGAACTGACATTGTTGACTGATGAATTGGAATTACAAAATTTGAGCCCTTGGGAAATCCATGCTTTTTGTAGCAAGTCTCAACCACGTGCATTGCCTTGCCATAGAATGTGCAGAACTTATTTGCACTAGAAGATTGTCCTCTACCTCCCGAACCCTTTCCAACTTGTCCAGGGAATGCATGTTAGTTCCTCTAGCATATGATGGTTTCTTGTAATTGCTTGGTGTATCGTCAGTAGTGTTAATAAACACCTTTGACTCATTGGCAATTCCATTGGACATCTGCATTTCTTGCTGATCAACCAGTGAGAAAACTTTGTTGATCGAAGGCAGAGGTTCAATGAGCATGATCTGTGATCTAACATGTGCAAATTGATCATTCAATCCTTTTAGAAAATGGATGACATAATCACTTTGCCGTTAAGTTTTCACAGTTGTGAGAGCACTGCATGCACATGTACATAAAGGAATTGGCATAAAATTTTCCAATTCATCCCACCAAATCTTGAGCTCAGTAAAATAGTTTGTTACTGAGAGTTCTCCCTACTTGAATGAGTAAATCTCTTCCTTTATGTCTGAGATTTGAAAATTGTCACCTTGGGAGAATCTATCCCTCAAATCATTCCAAGCTTCAACTGCTTTTTCAATCCACAAATTGCTCTGAGCAATGGACGGAGACAATGAATGCGTGATCCAAGATAGTATCATTGCGTTACACCTCTCCCAAGTATAATAGAGAGTATCTGTAATTGCTGGCATAAGAATTGAGCCATATATGAATTTCATCTTATTTTTGGATAAAAATGCCATTTGCATGGCTCTTAAATGTGAGCCATTGAGAGGAGGAGATACGAGTACCAATGCAGGGTTCTCATTTGGAAGGAGGAAGTTGTTGATATTAGAACAGAGAAAGAATTGAACAATGAGAAAATCCATTTCTCAGTTGTATTGAAAGAATGAATTCTCCGTTACAAGAGGGAAGAGGCAACGTGCCTATATATATACTGAGCTAGCTATACAAAACTGTTACGTAATACATAAACGAAGATAACTAACTGATAGCTTCCTAACCACCTAATAACTAACTTAACAAATGGTAGTTATTAGGTAATACCCCCCCTCAAGTGGGACTGTGGATATCACAAAGGCCCAACTTGGACAGAATAGAGTTGAAGGAGGTAGAGGGAAGAGGCTTGGTAAAGACGTCTGCAAGTTGAGATGTGGTTGGCACAGGCAGCAGGTGAATGAGTTTGGACTGAAGCTTCTCTCGAACAACATGACAGTCAAGTTCGATATGTTTACTCCGCTCATGGAAAGTAGGATTATGGGCAAGGTAAATGGCGGATTTGTTATCACAGTATACAGATGCGGGATGAGAAAACCTGACATGGAGATCCTTGAAGAGAAACTGTAGCCATTGCAATTCACATGTCAAGGATGCAAGTGCCCGATATTCGGCCTCAGTGGAGGATCGAGAAACAGTGCTTTGTTTCTTGGATTTCCAAGATATAAGGGATGAGCCAAGTAAAACACAGTAGCCGGTCACTGACCTTCGAGTATCAGGGCAGGAAGCCCAGTCAGAATCAGCAAAGCCATGAAGCTTCAGACGGCTGGATGCAGGGAAAAAAATACCCTTGGCAGGAGAGGCCTTTAGATATCGTAAAATACGTTGAGCAGCATGATAATGGGGAGTCAGAGGCTTGGATACAAACTGACTTAAGTGCTGGACAGAGAAGGATATGTCAGGTCTTGTGGTGGTGAGGTATAATAACCTACCAATCAACCTTCTATAAGATGACTCATCAACGAGTGGTGTGCCCTGATCTGCTGCGAGCTTGGTGGTGGGATTGAATGGTGTGGCAGCTGGTTTGGCAGCCAAAGTGCCACTGTCTTCTAAAAGCTCAAGTGTGTACTTCCGCTGGTTTAGTAAAATACCAGACTTTGACCGAGCAATTTCAAGACCGAGGAAAAATCTGAGTTGACCAAGATCTTTAATGCGAAATTGGCTGTCCAAAAAATGTTTGACAGATTTGATTTCATGGAAGTCATTTCCTGCCAACACAATGTCATCAACATAGACAAGTAATGCAGTGAAGTGAGAGCCAATAGATTTGACAAAGAGGGAATGATCTGCCTGAGACTGAACATAGCCGACAGAAATTAAGGCAGAGGAGAGCTTGGAGTACCACTGTCTACTGGCTTGTTTTAAGCCATAAAGGGACTTGTGGAGTTTGCAAACTTGAGAGGAGTTGGTGAGAGGGAATCCAGGGGGAGGAGTCATGTAAACCTCTTCATGTAGATCCCCATGTAAAAAGGCATTATTGACATCCAATTGTTCAAGATGCCAACCTTGGATGGCTGCCAAGGAAAGTAAAACGCGAACAGTGGTGAGTTTGGCAACCGGAGAGAAAGTGTCAAAGTAATCAACTCCTTCCATTTGTGTGTATCCCTTAGCTACCAAACGAGCTTTATACCTTTCAATGGAACCATTAGCATGATATTTAACTTTATAAACCCACTTACAACCAATGGGAGTTTTACCATGAGGGAGGTCAACAACAGTCCATGTGTGGTTCTGAGCAAGTGCTTGTAACTCAGCATCCATTGCCTTAGTCCAACAATCAAGTTTAGATGCTTGGGCAAATGTTTTTGGTTCAGAAATAGCAGAGATATTGCAACAGAAATGTGTGTAGGATGGTGAGCAGTTTGCATAAGACAGGAAAGAAGAAATAGGGTACTTAGGATTACCTGAAGATGTATTGGTGCAGCTGCTAGATGGGAGGGTGCAGTGATATTCGCGCAAGTAGCTAGGTTGGGTTCTGATTCGGGTGGATTTCCTTGTGGGAGCAGAGGTGTGTTGTGGGGTAGGATCGGGGTCATGTGTAGGAGTAGGTGCAGGTTGGGGATGGGTAGGGGGATCATCATAGGATATGAGGGAAGAGTTATTATATGTTGGTGTAGGAGCAGAATTGGGAATATGCTGTATGGGAGTGGAGGAAGACTTGTAAGGGAAATGATGCTCGTAGAAAACTACATTTCTAGACACGAAAAGGTCATGAGAGTTAAGGTCATATAAGATGTACCCTTTGGTACCATCTTTGTAACCAAGGAAAACAGCCTTTCTAGCTCGTGGGCTAAATTTAGTTCTGTGGGCTTGCAGAGTAGTAGCATAACACAAGCAGCCAAATACTTTAAGATGAGTGAATGAAGGAGGTTTTTGATAAAGCAATTCATATGGGCATTTGGACTTTAAAATGGGTGTAGGAATGCGATTGATGATATGAACAGCATGTTGTATGGTGAAATTCCACATTGTGAGGGGTATGTGAGAGTGAAAGGATAAGGATCTAGCGACATTTAAAATGTGCTGATGTTTCCTTTCGACCACCCCATTTTGTTGGGGGGTTTCGACACAGGATTTTTGGTGAAGGATACCTTTTGAAAGATAGAAGTCTGACATAGCAAATTCAGCACCATTATCAGACCTTAAGCATTTTAATGTAGTGTGAAATTGATTCTGAATGTAAGCAATGAAGTTTTGTAAACATTTTCTGGTTTCATCTTTAGTGTTGAGGAAAATAACCCAAGTAAACCTACTGAAATCGTCTACAAGGGTTAAAAAATATTTGTGACCAAGGAAGGAGGGGGTGGAGTAGGGACCCCAAATATCAGCATGTAGCAAATCAAAAGGAGCAGATGTTTTATTAGAACTATGAGGAAATGGTAATTTCCGTTGCTTGGCATAGTGACAAGCATCACAAGGAGCCATATTATTGATACAAGGAATGAAAGGGAACTGTTTAGAAATGGTTTGCAAACCAAAATCAGAAACATGGCCTAGTCTCATATGCCAAAGATGAAAAGAATTATTAGTAACAGAATTACAAACATTCTCAGCATCTTTGGGGGCAGAACGTCCTATCACATACAGTCCTCCATGAAGTCTAGCTGTACCAATCATCTTCTTGGAATGATTCTGCAAAATGTGACACAAGTCATTAGTAAAGGTGAGATGGCAGGCATTAGTTTGGGCTAATCGAGCAACAGAAATTAGGTTCACATTAAAGCTAGGAAGATATAAGACATTATGCAGAATCAATGATTTTGAGAGATGCACAGTGCCAGAAATGGAAGCCAAGGCTTTAGATCCATTTGGCAGTGACACAGGTATGGGCTTAATGTTCTTAAAGTTTGTAAAAGACCGAAAATGATAGGATATATGGTCGGTTGCACCTGTGTCTATGATCCAGGTGTTAGGATTCTTACCAGTGATGGCTTTGGAGTCAGAAGTGAAGGCAAGGGGATTAGTGATTACTGAATTAGACATAGGAATTGGAAGTTTAGGCTCTTGGTGAATTTTTGATTGTTGAAGTAAGGCAAGAATGCCTTGGTACTGCTCCTGCGTGAAACCAATGAACTCTGATGACTGAGGAGATGCTTCTGGATCCTCTTGTGGTTCAGACATAGAGAGGTTAGCCTGAGTTTTGCCTTTGGACTTATAACCCGGAGGGAATCCATGCTTTAGAAAGCATGTGTCAACAGTGTGGTTATACCTACCACAGTGAGTGCATACACGTGTAGGTCTAGATTGACTCTTGTCATATGAATTTGGTGTCCTTCCCTTACCAGCGTAACCTCCTTTACCAGCAGAACCAGCATAATTTGCTTGTGAAGAATTGGTCATAAGAACCAAAGAATTCTCGGAAGCTTCATGATTGACAGACCCGATCAATTCCCTTTCCTGTTGAATAACGAGTGAAAAAGCCTTGGTAATGTCAGGCAATGGATCCATCATCATGATCTGTGATTTAGTATGAGAAAATCTCTCATTCAAACCCTTGAGAAACCGGATGACATAGTCCTGTTCCCGAAAAGTTCTCATGGAAGCATAGCCTCCACATGAACAAGCAATTGAGCATTTACAGTGTGGAAGAGGTCGATAATTTTCTAACTCATCCCAAAGAACCTTCAATTGTGTAAAATAATCAGAAACATCAAGATTTCCTTGCCTAAATCGATACAAGTCCTCTTGAATATCAGAGATGCGGAATATATCACCTTGAGAATATCTATTGCGAAGATCTCGCCAAACTGCAGCAGCAGTGTCAATCCAAAGAATGGATTTCACAATGGACTCAGAAGTGGATCTCTGGATCCAAGAAAGTACCATAGTGTTGCAACGAGTCCAAGGAGCGAACATAGGATCTGAAATAGCTGGTTTCGGAAGGCTTCCATCAACGAATTTTTCTTTATTCTTCGAGATCAAAGCGATAAGCATGGAACGCGCCCAAGTATGATAGTTCTTATTATCGAGAGGAGGAGTAACAAGAATTACCGAAGGGCTCTCATTCGGATGCATATAGTAGGGATTCGCAGCATTTGTAAGAAAATCAACGTAGCTCTGAGTTGCCATGGATGATTCTGCAACAAGAAGAGCAAGAATGCAGAAGTGACAAATTGCAAGAAACCGCAAGAAAACGCGAGAAACCGCAAGAAAGAAGGAAAGGAATGGCAACCAGAGCTCTATAAGAGCTCTGATACCATGTTGATATTAGAACAGAGAAAGAATTGAACAATGAGAAAATCCATTTCTCAGTTGTATTGAAAGAATGAATTCTCAGTTACAAGAGGGAAGAGGCAACGTGCCTATATATATACTGAGCTAGCTATACAAAACTGTACGTAATACATAAACGAAGATAACTAACTGATAGCTTCCTAACCACCTAATAACTAACTTAACAAATGGTAGTTATTAGGTAATAGAAGTAAAGAATTGGAAGGATTCTGCAGATGTGCTGCAGCTGGATGTGGGATTCGAGATTTGTTCGCCATGGAAGGAAGAACAAAGGGTGAAGTTGGGAGAGTTGTATGCAGCAGAAGTTGTGAAAATGGAGACTTGCTTTCATTGATTCAATGTACAAGAATATATATACAACAGTGGGGAAGGAGGAGTCTGTTATAACAGACTAACCAAAACTCATAACAGACTAACAAAAACTAACCATCTTACTAGAAATAGCAAAAGCGGAACTAACATCGTAACGAACTAATTAATTACTGAGCTAATAATGAGAAAAGCTAAGCTAAGTTGAGCTTAATCATCCATTATCAGTATGTGTGATCGGTGATAGCTAGCCTACAAGTAGAGTAGAATTTCAATGTCAATTGTCAAAACAGAAAAGAAGGGCAAGATCAGAACCTGAAGATCCGAAATTCCATTTCGACGATTATGAATGGGAGGATTGGAGATGAAGAATCCACGGGGTAACAAGAAGGCAAAGACGCAGCCGAGAAGAACACCGATCACAACAGCAACAACGATCCGAGATCCTATAGTAGATTGGCCTTTTTCTCTGGTCAGCAACGCATCTCTACGACCCGCCATGGCTATCAGATCAATGGAACTTTCCTTTCAGAACATGAAAGTTAAGGTTTCATTAATGCAATTGAATTTGAAACCCTAAACGAGATTTCAACTCTCTCAGAGCCAGCACTGCCTTGCCTGCTGCTGCTGCTGGAGTCTTTGCCTTAAGTCGTCGTCAACCTTGTTGGTAACGGGCGTAGCCAGTGAAGTCAGCAAAAGCCGGAATTTGGGAAAGTGATGCTCCAATTTGGGCTGAACTATCTAATCCTATACTCCAAGGAAACGCAAATGCCAATGGATTTTAGAGTGTAAATTTTCTTTAAACTAGATACGGACCCGCGCGTTGCGCGGGTGTAAAAATAAAATTGTTACCAATTCTAGTTTAGTCAAAGTGTAATTCAACTTTTATACCTCATATATTATTAAGAGAATTAAATATATAATTATGTGTACATTTTATGTAAGCATGATATAGTAAAGATTATCCCTATAATGTATGTAAAATAATACCAAAAAATGTTATGTAATTATATATATATATATATATATATATGTATATAAACTTAAAAACTGTTTCACATATTATTGAAAATAAATATTGTGCTAATACTTATTAAAAAGAAACTCTATTGATAGCATGCAGAATCTTCAGTGACAGATATTTCATATTTGGCTCCAAACCCATAAAATTTCACATTGTTGGATAAGTAGCAAAATAACATCACACATAAAGGCAAGATATATAGGCTTAAACAAAGTTGATCCCCACACCGATCTTCAAAGTTCAAACTGTATTGACGACCTCACATTTTCAAATGTCAATTATTTAATAGTAAAACATGTAGTCTGAACAACAATTTGCCTTTATATGCAATTCATGCACTCAAGAACATATTTACATGAGCTTGGACAAACAGAACCCATAATAATGCAAGGTTATAGATACTGGGTATACAAAACTCATGATAACCAATTAACCAGCTGGATAGGTCCTTCAAAGTCTGCAGCAATAGAGGTCTGAAAATCTTTACAAGACAAATAATTTAAAGTTTGGGCAATGTGATTACTTTATCAAACTCAATGGAATCTTCCCTAAGTCTAAAAATTTGTCCTAAACAAATGAAAAAAATGGACTACACCCGCAAACTCTTGTCTTAAAAAATGAAACTAATCCAGAAAGGTCATGCCTGCAATTAAAGTTTAGAACTCCAAAGCAAGCCCAATTGCTAGAATCTCACAATTATCATCATCAAAATGTATCAATGGCCAAAGAAATCACATGATCTATCTGTCTGGGAGCAGCATTGACGTTCCCCTCCATTGCTTTTGTCAAATCATTGTAACAACTCTCAGGCACAATGGACTTTTTCTTGGTTGCCCCTGACAACGAAAACCAGACCTTAGGCCGAAGAGCTGGGGGAATTCCCTTCCTGATTAGCTTCTTCAAGGTGATAACCTTAGCAAGGGTAAAGAATTTCAAAGAAGATGTAAAGGCAATGCAATTGCCTGTGGTAGTATACAAATACCAATTTGCACCTTTGCTAGCTTCAATGCCCACTAAACTCCACCCTGTTGCCTCACATTCCCCCTCACCTCATTCATCACATTAACATCATCTACATTCCCTTCCACCATGAACCCATAGAAGGTCTTGGAATTTTACAATGAGATTTGCTCTCCTAGAATGGATGATGGGCCTCAAGATTGGTATTCAAAGGCAAGGTTTATTTTGCTCTTGGTTCCAAACATATTTTCTTGGGGTTGCTACAATCACAACAACAAAATACACTATTTGTGACTGTCAAGGTCGTCAATAAAACTCAGAACAACCGTCACAAATAATAATTCCCCAGTCCAATGTTATAAAAACTATTTTTGACAGCCAGTGGTTGTCAATTATAAGCTGACACCTCTAGATAATGGTATAGAGAGCTTCGAACTCACAAATCAGGGTGTTCAATTACTTTTCTGTATCTCAGGCTTCAAAATCTCCCATATTGGATGCATGAGTAAAGTTTTTATATATCTCACCTCAGGCTTCAAAAAGTTAAACCTTACATTCGATCAATAATTTTTACACAATTTAAACGGATGAGACTTGTCATGGAAGAGCTTTTCCATCACCCATATGACACCACAAGAGGATGAAAATAATGCCAAGGAAATTATAATTCACGATTCAGTTTCATTAAAATAAGTAGGAAAAGAAAACAGAATAATTGGATTCCAGCCATCCATTAAGATCAATTTTCCATCTAAATGTTTTGGGAAAGAATCGTAACAGACTTTAATTAATTTTGGATGAATAAATATTGGAAATGATAGACTTAGTGGGTACATACCTTCCATTTGATAGGTGCAGATGCATTTGTTACTGCTTAAAAAATTATTCCAATCTGTTGTTTCAGAAAGAAGGGGAAATGAGGCGTTAGGTACCAATATAAGAGAAAAGTTTAACACTCGTGTTGAATGAGTTAAGAATCACTCACCAGCCTTGTGATGACTTGTTCTTTGCCGCTTTAATTTTTTTCTATCACCTAACATGGATATAGAAATCATAAGAAAGATGTATTCTGAGAAGTAATAAAAGCACTTTGAGACCCTACTCAAATAGTCAATAATGATAATATTTATAAAGCTATACATCTTTGTCACCCTATCACTGTTGAACCCACTCTCATTAATCAGAAATGTTATTAACCAATGTAAGAAAGGCTACATATTGCAACCTAGTTATCTTGCCAACAAACCCAAACTCAATATATACATAGAACAAATATATGTATGTGTATTCATGTGTATCTAAAAGCATATTTAACTTCTCAAATTCTCAACCAGCATAGTTATTACTTCTTCATTTGGAGCAAGCCATGGGATACAAATTTTGATTTCATAGAAGAAATTACACACACAAAAGGAACCAAAGAGGAAAGACAATAACAAATTATGCATGTAGCTTCAAAAAATATGTATAGACAAAGAAGGTAGTTCCAATCTCCTACCATAAAATTGATCACTTTGAAGGACATATTATTTAGAGAATTAACATTATTGTGTTGATTGAGTTCGCTGCTTCATTTTAGGCACTGCTTGTAACGATTCCCATTGTTAAAGCAAATGCACAAACTGATGGTCTTGAACCTACATAAAGTTAAAGCTTTAAATGCAAAAAATATTGAAATCAATTTTCTAATTTGTAAATAAAGTTAAGTATGATTAGATGATTTGAAAATAGGACAACAATATTCCAATGAATGAGCTTTTCATGAAGGTGAGAACCATTCTATCAGTATCGCCAATGTCAATCATAATTCCTATGATGAATGACAAACCCAATCAAAGCACTTATCTATAATTTAATCAAATCATAACCAACTCATAAGATAAAGAAACCGGCAATTTTGTAGTTTTGCAGAAATCAATTGAAAAAAAAAATGCTTATTAAACTATATAGCAAGCAGAAATAAATAAAGGCTAAAGCATAAGCTCGAGAATTAACGCTTCGCACCCGAAATGATAAGCAAACTCTACTGAATAAATTCCAAATTATAATTAAAAATACAAAAAAATTTCAAATTTTGAAGTGAAATTACCATGGATTTGAAATGGTTGTGAGTGACAAGAAGATCCTGGTCAAGTTCGTATAGGTTGGAAGGGTGGGGTAGCACACCTGATGTTTGAGGAAAGAGCGAAAGGCCCCAATAGTTGGCGAGAGGATCCACTATGCCATAGCCCTCTCCTTTGTTCTTCATTTTCAATCTATGAATGTTTCAGACATAAGAGATTGGTTAGCATCTCGGTCTTACTTCTTCCCACCACAATCTGCACCAAATGAAAGAAAGGCACCCATTAACAGACCTTCACTGTAATGTGATTGAAATTTGAAACATGTTGAAGCCCAACACCAATAGTGGCAAGGAGAAGAGTACATACAAGTAATTGGTAAATTGTCTTTTGAATTGGAAAGGATGAATCTTGTCAAATGAGAAAAACCCACCAGTCCTAAACCACGAAATGGTATATTGAGGAAAATAGAAGAAGGTGAAGAGTAACAAAAAACGGTTGAGGAAAAATTAATGGCGAAATGGTTGAGCATAAAGTTGAAGAGACATTGTCAGGGTAACGTTGAAGTGAGATATAAGGTGTAACATTGAATCAGAAGGAAGCTGGGAGTTGAGAGGACACTCAATCTGGAGGCAAGTATGGTGGGAAATTGCTGACTTGGCGTGACAATAGAGTTGAGACAAATTGCTGACATGGCAACCGAAGAGATAACAACATGGCTGATGTGGAGTTAGTACAGCCCTTGAGCTTGAAATTATATATTATAAATAGATTGTAATTATCTAATCATATATTGATATATTATTAAATTTTTAATATATGATACATCATTAAACTTTTGAGATAGTAACAGCCAAACTCTTTTAATGAGTTGGCAATACATAATTAAATGACAATATAAAAAAATTTTAAAAAATTTTACACTAAAAATAAACCAAAATTAAACTCAATGTCAATTGCCTAATAAAGCCCACATTGACGTTACACAACAAGAACCACTACTCACCGGCCTTGCAATCCCTTCCTCAATTGGGATTCAAATCCTATGTCTTTTTTCTTTGTCTTTAATTATGTCCATAATAAAATAATGTTAATTAAGAAAAAATTGTACCTTTTTCTTAGTTAGCAATTTTTTCCTTAATTGATAGTACTTTATTGGGGACAGGATTTGAAACAGAAAAATACGACAATATTTGAATCTCCGTTATTGTATAAAAATATAATTTAGTTTTTTTTATCAATAACTATTAACTATATACTTTATTTTATAAATATATGGATTTCCCCCTATGTTTAACATATAAATTCTGATTTTTCCCACTTGTCAATTGTTCAGGTAACATTTTAAAAATAAAACAAAATTAAACAATTACATTTAATTAATATTATTTTAAATAAATATTATTCAACTACTTGTAATTGTTATTTTTTTTAATATCAAATGGTTATCCCTGCATATTATTATCAGAATCCCTACGAAAATTATAGTGCATAACGGTCCAAATATTACTAAAATTCGAGGGAGAAGGTTTATGAATTAATGAAGATGTTTTCCATTTAAGAAAAAAGATCTATATATAGATATATAATTCTTCGAAATGAAAAGAGGAGAAAGTAATCAAATACCATCCGGCTTTCTTCATATCCAACGGTAATGATCCCATTATATGTTCTCTATAATTAAACAATGTCATTTATGTACTGTTACAATGAAGTTGATTCTATATAAAAAAAAAAAAATTACATTTGATTGCAAATATTACACTTAAAAAAAATCAGATTAAAATGAATATTACACTAGGGCAATAAAATGTCTATATTACACCACAGTCATAAAATACAGGAAAAGCATTCTAATCTCAGTAAGACTTCCGTGGTTGTCCTCCTTCTTCCCTCTATCCACCTCCAAGATAATTGGCCCTTAAAAATAAAGCAAAATGGCAAATATTAAATGACCGCGCCGTCAAAATCAACGAAAAACAACCCTAGTCCGTGACAGGCAAGTATGAGATAATAATCGATTATTTGATACGATTACAACAGTGATAGCATGAATTAAAAGTCAGTACATCATTCCTCATCCTCAACAAATATTTTTGTCATTTAAATTAACAGGAGTTACCTACTCTTCTCACATTTTGGCAACTATTATAACTTTTGGTTAGAAAAACAAATCGAAGGATAAAATGGAGAAAGGAAATTTTAAATTCAGCGGAGCTATATCAACAGAATGTGACTAATAACAAATTTTTGATTTATAATCACAATGTCACCACCGGTACAAAAAAGGGCATATATACAGGAGACAAAATGAATTTACGCATCCTCAGAGCTGGTAATATACGAAACTACAACTGTAGTATCATCCAGCTTGCCACCATAGTAACGGAATCCAGCATCTTGAGCAGCAGTTGAAAAAGGCGTCTGCCGGTCTTTATCCTGTGCACGTTGACGCGCCAATGCAGCTATCTTCTGGGCTGTCACCCGAGGGCTTAAGCCGGCTCTTATGGCATGAACTACCACTGCTGTAATCTCATTATTATATAAGTTATCAAACAGCCCATCCGTACCAGCAATTATGACATCGCCAGGAGCAACAGGAATTGTAAAAACCTGATATGAACAAGGCAACCCATCCAGGAATTCAACAAGAAGCAAAGAACCAGCAGCATAGAGCCAAAAGTCTAACAAGCTGAACAAGTTTATTGTCCAATTTTATCACCATAAAGAATTACCTATAATCAAACTTGACTAATGGCCATGGTTAAATACTTAAGAATATAGAGAACATTAGCAAAAAATTACCCCAGGGCATACGAAACAAGGCACATTATTAGGCAGAAGCTAGTAGTAATAACAAATATAGGTTTTTTATAGCAAACAGGCAACCTACTCTTCTCACTGCAGAGCTGAGACCTCATATACAAACCTGTCTGCTAACAACTAGATCAGCTACCAAATCTTAATGGATCATATTACATAATGCAAGCAATATGCTTGACTTAACTACAAGTAATTAAATATTTTAACTAAGTACTTAGTCCTGCATTTTGAGGCTGTGTTCATTTTACTCCTTGCTTTCCTAAATTTTTCAATTGAGTCCCTAAATTTACAATCTGTGATTAATGTAGTCTCTAGAGTCAGCTGTCATCTAAATTAGACTATTAAATGCTTCCATTGCCAACGATTATATGTTCAGTCTGTTGGCGAATACAGATCTCACTTATAGCTGATTGGAGCTAAAATTTGTAAGTCGGTATCACATGCAAAGCACTAAACAGTCTAATTTGTAAGGATTACATTGAAGACAAATGGTACATTGAGGGACTAAATAGCAAAAAAATTAAAAGTAAGAACTAAATTGAACACATCCTGAAAATCAGGGATTAAAAACTTAATTAAATCAAATACAAAATAAATATATTACTATGACAACAATGCACAACCAAGGTCTCAACCCAAATTGTCAAGAACTCTTCATATAGTTATATACAAGAACAATATTAGACGTGATAAGCAAGCAGCAATGCCAGTAGCAAACATTTTTAAAGGACGGAAAGATTTAACCAAACCATAGGATATTTATCATTAAGAGTGAACAGAATGATGCCTCATTAACCAATGTAGTCACATTCTCCTATGCATGAAGTCCACAATAGGAAAATACCTGACCAGAACTAGGTAAATCACCATTACTTCCACATTCCAGCTGATAGGTGAAATTGAAATCATGTTGCTGCACTGGGGACCGGAATATGGTGCACCCATCACGGACCACCATAAACCCACTGTCCCCCAAATTAATAGCATTAAGCCCCTACGAAAGGAACACAAAATTGAATATAAGTTGACAAAAAAAATGCAACAAAATAGAGATCTCTTCAGGATTATGAAATAACATACCAAAACTGATTATTTACAAACACAGAATATTTGTAACCTAGATAAGTCACTCTGCCCCTAAGGCCATGTTTGGGAGTTTTAAAGGGGATGGAGTGGAGTGGTTTGAAATGGGATGGAGTGGAAAGGTAAAAGAATACCACTCTATTGTTTGGAAGTTTTAATGAGGGAATGGAGGGGAGTCCCTCTCCATTGTTTGAAAGTCACAACGGTGATTAATGGATTGGAGTGGATTACAAATTTAACTTCCAATACTACCCTTTTAATTTTTATTGCCCACTCCATTGTTTAGAGTGCAGAGGGTTAAAGTCGTAGATGATAATAAAAAAAAGGAGGGAAGTGTTTCATTCCAAACCCCTCAAATTGGAGGGTATGAAAATTTGGGAGTTTGAGTGGTAAGGAGTGATTTGGGTTCTCATCCTTAACCATTCCACTACATTACTTCAAAAACTTCCATGGAATGGGTTGAGTTCCTTTTACGACTCCGCTCCATTACTAACCACTTCATTCTATCCATCCAAACACAGCCTAAGTAACAAACAATATCAAGTAAAGCAGACGAGAGAAAGGTTTAGTTCCAGGACAGATTTTTTGTGGGGATAAAATCTAGTACAGAAACTATTATTGTCTTTTGGGGAGGTCAAAAAGTACTCATCAGTCACCACCATCTTTGTTAAATTATGCTTCGTATCACATAATATTTTGCTTTGATGAGTTCAAAAGTGCAAAAACTTTACAACTCCAACAAAATTATATATCACAAAATTAAAGAATAACATCACTTTTAAACTTTAAGGGTGATTTAATGCTGCATTTTGTTCTGTAAATTGGATTTTACATCACCATTCAATCCAGTCAGTTGAGATTCACAAGGCCTCTCTCTCTCTCTCAAAGGAGAAAAATATTTTAATTTTTTTAACAAATTAGTGATTATAATGTGTGTTAATAAACACTTACAAGTCACATGATGAATGAATTTTGTTTAACTTATGTATGGAAGGGTCAATTTATAAGTTTTGGAAAGTTGAAGGGCCTCTCATCTGGAATTGAAAATTCATGGTGGCTGTTTCAAAATTAGGTAAAATTCAGAGGGTATTTGTGCATTTTCCCCTTATTTTGGGAGGCCTATATATCCCTGACTAGTTTTCTAGCATTTATATATCATATATCATTCAGTCAGTAATAAATTGACAACAAATGAATGCCCATATCAGGGAAATAGGATGCAAGGGCTGAAAGCAATCACTGGAAAACCATCGCATTATAAAAATAATGATACTGAAAATATCAAGATAACAGATGCAAGAATTATGAAAGGTAAAGTCAGTCAGTACTAGTCTATCAGCATTCTGATATGCTTAAAGCACTATAAGTCAGGGTGACGGGACTGAAGCTTTTGCAATATTCCAAAGAGGACAGCATAAAGGTGAAGGTAACCTGATCAGTAAGTGCGATGATGCATGCTGTAGAGGAACCCTTAGCTTTTGTACTTGAGTGTGCTTTTTCCAGCACCCTAGCTGGGTCAATTGAACCTTTGGGCTCCTCCTGAATAGCATCCACTGAATTGGACATGAGTTCACGAGAGTAATATCCAGCATCAACCCCAAGATCTGCCCAGCCGCCTACACCATCTGCTACCCCTATTGCTTGTTCCTCAGAACATATAAAATGTGCATCTTCTCCACCGGTTTCTTCTTTATCAGGATGGGGCAAGTAGCATGATCCTGATATTAACTTAAGGGTTTTGCCTGAAGGAGTTTTCCTGCAGTCATCATCCAACCATGTTACATCAGCATTGAGATAGCAAATTTATATTATATTTTTAACGATTATATATAGCCTCCACATATTCTTGGTTATATAGCCTGTAAATGTTGTCTGTTGATCTAAAGTCAACACTGCGGAGTAAATTTCCGAGCATTTTTTTTTCTTCTGTAGAACAGTATTACTGTATTAAAATCACTGGTCCAAAACAAGAAAAGTAGAAAACGACAAGAATGTAGATATTGGTTCAAAAGAAATTTGACTAGCACCTGATTAACAAAATAACTACATATCCTATAAGAGTATCCAAACAAGGAATGATCACTAGGTATGGTTCCTTATCATGATAAATAGATGTAGATCAACATCCGACTAATTAAGCAGTTAAACCTATTCCTAAGAAAATTTCATAGTACATATAACAAAGACAATAACATGGAAATTTGTGCAACAGAAGGCAACTAATAACCAACCATTTCAATCAGTAATTAAAAGCCGTTTATGTAAGCATAAGTTAAATTCTTTTCATAAGGGAAAAACAAAAATTTTTAAAAAGAAAAGAAAAACGAATTAATGCAATGACTTTTTTAGTTTTTACTATTGATATGTGTATTCAAATATTATTGGTTAAATATTAATACCAACAAACTTTCATGTCATCAATATGAAAATCACTTATTTAAAATATAAAGGCTAATAAATTATAAAAATCATCAAGCCTTCTAATTTTGAGGTTAAAATGCATAGAACCCCCCCCCCCCACCTTTTTAAGTTTGGGTCTTCGGTAAATAGACCCCTCGACTTTCAAGTTTAGCAACTAACCCTTTTAACTCTGAAAAATGTTTAAATAACCGTTTTTACCTTTCTTTTTTTACTAGTAAACTGATCTTCAACCTCTCTCAACTTGAAAATTTTTGAACCACCAATCCGATCATTGTTTTATTTAAAAAAAATTAATACTAAGAAACAAAATTTCAAAAAAAAAAAAATGTTGTTCCATATAGCATAAATTAGCTATTGAGACTTTTTTCAAAGTTGGACGAGGTTAATTGCAAAATCAAAAGTTGAAGAGACTATTTAACAAAGCACCAAAGTTGAAGGGGGTTTTGTGGTTTGTGCATTTGCCCCGTTTTAATATGGGAATCCTTATATCCCCAAAATTGCACCAGTCAAATGCCAATGTTCAATAAATGTCAACTTTTCAGTTATTTTAAAATATAATGCTAAAAAGTTCAGCGAGTCTTTTTATGTAAATATGGGATTCAACCATATAATTTTTTACTCAAAATAGCACTAATCAAAATCCCCATGTTCAAAATATCTTTGCTCTTCAACCTTTTAAAATATCCTTAGATCACAAATGGATGTTTATTATAGCCATAACCACAAACAGTCAACTATAAGTGGCATAATTATCATTTTAACCAATACGATACACACTGAACAACAAGCAGCACCACAATATATAAATCAATCATTTAACTGCAGAGAATTATATTGTTTCACATGCATTTTCTGTTTATAATGGTGAATATGAAAGGGAGACAACATACTGTTCAGATGAATCTGCAGAATTTGTTAGCTGCTCCTCACGGGCAGAAGTGTCAAAAGGCACATCGGGAGCAGGCCCAACATGAAAACATGTTGATGATGAGTTATGGAAATCTCTAGACCCTGACTCTGAGTAAGGGTAAGAACTGCACCAAGTCTTTGCAGCATTATAAATAAAATAGCCATAAATTCCACGATTATCTGGTTGCTGTTGGTTATTCAAACTCATGCTCACTTTTCTGCCATTCCCCAAAATTGTGCTTAAACCGAGATTGCCACTATTCTTTGTTGACAGAGAATGGTGACTACGCTTCAAAGTTGAGTTGTCTAAAAAGCATTCACCAACTACGACTCTGGATAAGTGAGCAGCCATTGTTTCACTCTGAAATTTGGTGCCAGTTGAAATCTGATGAGGTCCAGAAAGTGCACACTCAATGTGGTATCCACAAACTTGAAATGAAGGCCCTGATATAGACGGAATGGAAAATGTACGAGATAGTGTGTCAACTAAAGACAAGGTTCTTCTTTGGCTAACTAATTCCAAGCTTGAAGCTAAGGCAATGCGCAGGTCCGTACAAGATGAGTAATTTACAGATTGAGAAAACTTTGAACTGCCAAACCAAAACTTCCCTTGTCCAATCAAAACTTCAACAGGGTCCTGGATTCCACCTTCTTTCCCTACAATTGATCTTTGAATTGCAGTTCTAAGCCTTGAAAAGTAAGCAGATGGCATTTTACTAACAGGAGAATCTAGGTTCAACTTGTTCGTCCAACACAACAAGATGGTTACTACCACCACAATAAGCAAAAGACAATCTCATAACTCAGTCCCCAATCCCTTCAATATTTTCAATTATTCAAAAACCTGAAGAGTTTCAGGACCTGAATTCCCACCACTCGAAGAAAGCTTTGTGTCTTCAAATCAGGAATTATTCCACAACAAAGGTAAACAAGGGGCAAAAATATTATTCATTTGAGAAAATCATGCTTAAAATTGAAATAAAATAGAAGTGAAGGAAAACAAATTTTGATAGAAAAATAAGGAGTAGGGAAGAATCTTACAGTTCCGGGAAATTGGAGCAGAAGGGTACCCAATAAAAACCCTAACCATAAAAGGTTGGAACGAAAACCACTAGAAGGCGTTTTCTGCTTAAATTTATTAAAGGAAAAAGAAAATGAATCCTTGAGGGAGTTAGGTGGGAGATCGAGAGAGAGAGAAACAGAGGAGAACGAGCCTCTCTGTATTACTATTTCCGTTCTCCTCCAACTTCCCCGCTACGGCGCACAGCCACAACACGACGGTAAAAAAAAGTGTGCATAAAGAAAAGAAAATGGTTCAATATTTTTTTAAAAAAAAACAGATAATGGTATTTTCAAAGAATCTCGAAATTTCTGTAGGGTTCTAATAATAATACTATAATAATACTAAGTATACTATAATAATACTAAGTATAATCCAAAACACAGGTAAAGATTCTACAAAAAAAAAAAAAAAAAACACGGGTCAAGCAAAACCCTATGAGGATTCCCCATAGTTCAGCATTATAGGAGTTTCCACCAAAAAAAAAAAGAATTATAGGAGGAGCGGATTCCAATACCTTGAAGCTTGAACATACTTCACTAATTTTATATTTAGTAGTGTTCTTTTTATAAATTTTAGAGCATGTATACTATTTTTTAATATTATTTTTATATTTTATTAATAATGAATAAATTTTTTTATTAATATAATATATTATTTGATTAATAAATTTTAATAATTAATTATTTACGAATTTAATTAATAATAAATAAATTATTAGTTAATGAAATTAATATATTATCAATTTATAAATAATTAGTTACTAAATTTATTAATTAAACGATATATTTTATTAACTAATAATTTACCTATTGTTAACAAAATATAAAAGTGGTGTATAAAAATAGTGTACAAAAAATATTTTCTTAAATTTTATTAGTAATTATGTTCAAAATTATTTTGAAAGTATGTAATTTTTCTATTAAGCAAACCACACTTACTTTTTATTAACATTATTTGCTTATCGCCAAATAGATAGATTTTGTACAACCAAATATACTCTGCGTAGAAACCGAATTCTTGTTTTAAAAATAGTATAAAATGGTGCAATTTATGCGACTTACCACAACTTTGGATAAGTGCTCACAACTATAGCAAAAGATTCTTGACGCATCTATTTATAATTTATAAATACAGGCTCCTAGGCTGAATAGAAGCCACGTAAGCAAATTAAACATCTAACTATTCTCCATATCAGATTGTATCATTTTGACATCCATCTTACACGTGGCAATAAGTGGCAATAAGAGCTCTCATCCCAGCCCACCTTGGAATCACTTCGCTCCATTCTCTCTATTCCGTTGCTGTAATGAACCGACGCATCCTTGAATGCTCATTAGCTTCTTGCTTCAATGCCCAGCGGTTTCATCTTCAGGTACATGCGACTTGGGCTTATTCCTCCGTTACTGAAATCGTTCTAAACCCTTTTAGACCACCATCTCACCACATTAGCAATTTTGAAGAAGAGCACTTTAAGCGTTACAATCTCAGACTCTGTTCATTTCCTCACCATTTTTCTAACTCTCCAAATTCATCGAGACTCTCCATTCCCTTGCTGGTTTGGACTCTCCACATTCCCTTTTCTTCTTTTTTTATATCAACACTAAACACACGTGAGTTGCGAGCATAGGGATGTGGCTGGGGTGTCATTGGATCTGGAAAGGGAATTTGGGTAAATAGGTAAAGATTTAGGTCGGGGAATTGGAGATGAACGAAGAAGGAAATTGCACCTGGGCTAGCCGGAAACAGCACCTACAATGCGATGGCACAAGATATGTACGTGAAGATGCTACTCAAGGAAGATGGTTGACATCTTCCAATTTCCTTTTAGTACTGGTCCATCATCATTTATTTTTAAATGGGGCTGCAATGGAAGGGGGTCGCCGCCATGATTGTCACCGAGGGTTGAAGGCTACCAGCCTGCCGCCATTGCCACATTAGACCACAGGTAAAAGCTCTTGCTCTATATCCTTTTAGGAAAAAAAACCTTCCTACATAACTATTGTTTAATCATATAAATAAATTATTTGAATTTCTTACAAAATTCAAATGGGAATTTTTCAAATTTTATGTTAATTTTGTGATTTATGATTATGTGATGCAAAATTTAATAAAGGGAAGCAAGGGATGAGGAGGAAAAAATGAAAGGAACACAGAGAAATCTTTATTTTCCTTGTATGTTAAATGTTTGTTTAATTGGGTATTTAAATGTTTATGTCATTAGCCATACCTAGAGACCAACAAGGAGTTCCTGATGTCAAATGGGATCAAGCTTTATCAATTCAGGATTAAGGGTCGTAAGGTATCTATCCCTTTAAGCTTTGGTCTTATGTGAGTAAAGTTGGCTTGAGTTGTTTCCTTTTCGGTTGGTCTCTATTGGGTCTAATTGTTTCATGTCGATTGTGTTTGTTAGATAACTTGCACACAGATTAATGGATATGTAATCTACCTTACCTGTCTTTCCCATCTTTTTTTTTTATATCCATAGTTTTTCTTTAGGTAGATGTGGAATCATAGGAGGGGATGAGCTCAAACTAGCGCAGAGAACCTAGATGTCTTCAGTTGGAAGTATGTGAAACAACTACATTTCAGCTTCAGGTAAGACCCATTTCTCTTTCCATTTGATCCTTATATTTTAGCTTAGAATTGAAATGGAAACCGTGATGATTGATTAGTTGCTCCAATAGTTGTAGTGGTTTAAAAATATTCCTGTTAGCATTCTCAAATGAAGAATGTGAATTAAAAATATATATTCAATAGGCTTAACAAAATGTTTTTGTTTTCTCTTTCTCTTTTTGCTGCTTAGGTGCACATAGGTATCTTGATTGAGATATATTATTTTATCATCCACAAATTATTTATTAGGTTTAGCCCATTTTTACCTTCTTTTTTCTATTTTGAATGAGCTAACAACAGAGCATAGCTCAATGTCTTATAAATCTCATCCTACCTACACTTAGAATAGGACTTGAATTAGAGATATTGAGAGATAGATAGATAGATAGATAGATATAGAGAGAGAGAGCAACAAAACATCAACCTAAACCAATGGACCAAGCAATAACTCTTTGCGGAGGTAGGCCCCAAGTGTATGTGTACACACATAACTGAAAGGGAAAAGATTGAGACTATAGATGCTTTAATTTTGAATATTTTCACTCTTTGGGATGTTTATTGGTTATGATTGATTTTTCAATGAATTGGAGTTTACTATTCTATTTAAAGAATAACTAGGAGGTGTAAGTATGTCATAACACAGATTTTCTATTTGCTTTTAGTTATTTCTTTATTTAATTTGTAGGTGAGTGGTGGTGACACTTGTGTCCTGAAAGCAAGTTTTTTTATTTTCATAAGTAGATAATTTTAAATAAGGACTATTGCTGCTTGAACTTTTGGTAGAATTTCAATATTAAATATTTGAAAAAAAAAGTTATGGCTTTTGCTTAGAATGTGTCACATAAGAGCAATGATTCAATCTTGTGTCACATAGATTTCCTCTGCCATTTGGATTTCTTTTTTGACATTTGTACATCTCTTTTTGACAATTGTTCAAGACACATCTTCCATTTGGCTTTCAACTATGACATGTGTTCTACAAGATACAGTTTACTGCCTTTCCAGCTCTTTCTTCTTTAAGTGCTTACTGTTTTTGATACTACAAATATGTGATTCCACCTCTTTCTTCTTAAGTGCATACTGTTTTCGATACTCAATTATAATGATACATGTTTATTGACGATGAGAGTTTCAAAATAGTTGTTGGAAATGTAAAAATGTATTTGTATTTAAGAAATTCTGTTTAAAGGTGAATTGCTGTCTTCTGGTTAAGTTATGTGACCTTTCATTCTTCTTCATTTTTTTAAAAATTCCTTTCATTATCATTTTAAGCTGATTTGTAAATGTATTTATCTCTTATGATTCCTTTCAGTAAATGTGTTTCTTGGGAATATGGATGCATTACTACATGCGTGTTTCATTTTCTCTTGGAATATTATTTGCAGGTTATCTATTTCGTCTTATCGAAGAGTTCTTGGGTTGTTGGATTTTATTTGTTGTATTGGATTCCCGAAACTTGATTTAATGTTCTTTACTTGTGCTTCCTAAAGTTTTAATCTTCTTATTTATAGACCAGTATAAATATGGTAAGCCATTCACACCTCTTGATCTTTATCTCATCTTCTCTTTCTATTCTCTCTTTCCTTATGTGCTGTTAGTTCCATTTTTCTTCCTGTATTGAAGATCACTGGTTTGTGATATAATCATAAATCATAATATATGATAAATGTTTGTGATGTATACACTTTGTGGCTATCAACTTATTTATGTCTGCAAGTTATTTCATTCTATATTTGATTTCAGATGGCAATTGCATATTATTTCATAGAGGATGTAAGTGCTGAACAATAGATATAGAGGGTTAAAGTTAGGATTGTTCGTCTTTGGAGGCAGCCTAATTTTTTGACACCATCATTTGGTGATACTATGGAAATGGTTCTTCTGGATGAAAATGTTTATATTGCTCAGCCATTTCAGGCTTTAATATTTGGGATTATTTCAATGATTGTTTAGGTAATGATATATTATTTCTGTTTACGAGGGAGGAAGAATTCAAGCAACCGTTAAAAGTATGCACGTTTACAAGTTTGAGCAAAGGCTAGAGGAGAGGGCTGTCATATTTGTTTGAGACAATTATAGCTTTGAAACTTGAAATCAAAAATTCAGTTCTTCAACTGATTTAGTCAACTAACCGGTGCCTCTTTCTTTGTAGGTGCTTTTATTTTCTCCTCTACAGCTTCTGTTCTGGGTGAAGTTGAGAACATGAGGGGCAAGTCTGGTGAAGGATAAGGTGGATGATTGTGTCCATAGCATGACCAGAGAGAGGCGAGTGAAGAGGTAGTTGCTTCCTTTTCAGTCTTCATTGCCTCAAATATGACTGCAAATTATGATTTAAGTTAACCTTCTAATGACAAATTCATACATATAAGGGAATCAAAGAAGTATAAGGTATAAGCAACTATTTGACGAAGCAGAGGATATTACTTCGCCATGTTTCTTCTACGTTTTGAAGGCTTAGTCCCCGTGCTTCTTTCTCTTTTAGACGCTGAGCATTAGCTGAATCAAACCTTATTTTTAAGCTCCTTATTTGTTGCTTGCCATTTTCAATGGTTGCGTCTCTTTAATATATAAAATGAAATGTTGTGACTGCTCCACACTAAACAACATAAAAGGTAACTATTATAGTGTATCCAATATTTCCCCCCAAACCATAGTACAAATCAATGAGACAAAGAAAGTTTTTCCACAATACGAGTTATTTGTCATTTATCATTTTGCCTCCAACTAATATGTATGTCATCTGTATAGTATTATAAGTGAAGTATCGGGTAAACAATCCCATTAAGATTTGTCAATAATAATGGCACCTTTCTGTGAGTTCTTTCTCTTGATTTGTCATAGTATATTGAAGATCTTGAATAACTTTTTCCCTTTCTTCTGTTATTGATAATACTTCATTTTTAGTCTCATGTGGAAAATTAAGAATGTGATTGTTGATTAAGATATCTTCATTAATCAAACAATGTCTTCTTCTGAGTTCCAAAGTCTTTAGTTGCAGCCAGTTCTGCATCCTTCTTTTGAAGAAGTGCATATGCACGAGCCTTGTACGAAGAAATGTCCCTCTGAAGAGTCAAGATAGCTGCTATGCAGAGGTGCACAACCCCACATTAAAGAGCATACATGCAATGTTGTTAAGTGATATGTGACTAATCTTTGCCAAGGGACTCTCATCAACCATTCATGGATGTGGATGGAGTGCAAGCCATATATTAGTGAATAGTTTTCAATTAAAGGCTGTATTGTTATGAAGAGAAGATATAAATCTCAGATTCATTGAATCAATAACCATCTTATCAACCTATTAGTGCCTCTACTATGTCTGTTAAAGCACATCAACCAGCACTTCATGCTGTATGAAGTTACTATTACAAAAGAATACCAAATACAGAATAGGTAGAGGGTTCTTTCCCAAAGTACATTTCTTTAACAATTTTCTAATTCTTACCTAATCTCAGAGATACACAAAAATTGTTGGCACTCTTAAGATACAAGACATAAGCTACACATCAACACAATTTGATGTTTCTGTTTAATTTTCTACAGTAGACACGTGAAATTTACCTTTCTTTTTTTCTTTTTATAAATATGTTTTCTGGCTACGCGCAGAATTTGAATAAGAATAAGAGACTAAGAATATGGGTTTATTTTCTCTATATTATTTTTAAACTTTTCTCTTTTTTTGTTTATCACCACCAAACCAGAAAATTGTAAAACTAAAAAATGCCATGCTTTCTATTATTATGTTTATAATATATCACGCCTACTTTAAAATAATGCATACATTTATTAAAATAACATATTTTACTATAATAATCAAAATAATGATTTGTGATAGATTAAAATTATATAATATTCTCTCAAATGTTAACTTGACAGAGAAAAATTAACTTTATATTCTTATTATTCTTTTAATACACTTTTAGCCCGTTTGGTTGCTACACTCGGTCAATCATGAACAAAAAGGTCAAAAGGTGAAAATAATTGATTTTTTTATACCATTAAATTGTGATAGATTAAAATTGTGGAAATTCTCTCATATCTAGATTCAAAAGTGGAGGAGGTATTCCTTCATTTTAGCAATGTCTGTAATTTTCATTTCAGGTTTTAAATTGAAGTTATTTATGGTAAAGAAACAATCGCTATCGTCTCAATCTTCCATCGAAGCTCATTTCTTTATATATTTCTATTACATTACATGCCTTTAATATAAGACAACGACTTACACACTCTCTACTATCTTTTTTCTATTTTAGATTTCTATTAAATGTCCATAAGACAAGACAATCGCATACTCGTCTCAATACTATTATTTTTTTAAAGGAAAAAATATCTATTACATGCACTATTACCTAACATTTATTTTACTTGCTATACCTCTTTGATTTGAGATCCAAAATGATTTTTTCTTTCTTATCTGCACAATAACTTAATAAAGATTAATATGATAAATTTTTTACTGAATTTTTTTAATTAGCTTTTATCTTTTACCATACAAAAGTAATCGTTATCCTACTTACTTATCAGAAAAGCTAATGATTTGTTACTAACTGAAAATGTTAACATTAATTTTATTGTGATAGGACACATATATTTCTCAATTAGTTGAGATAAATAGCGTAAAGATAACCATTTAACTCATTTTTTATATTACTAATTTAAACTAAATGATAACTTCAATTAAAGAATTAAAATTTAGATTAACGCCGAAAATGAATAGTCAATAACAACAACAGTATACCAAATTGTAAATCAATAGCAAGCGTTTTCATATATATATATATATATATATATATATACACATATATATTATGATATAAATATTTTTAATAGAATAAAATATTGAATAAATATGATTTATATTATTATAAATATAAAAATATAATAAAATTTCAATAAAATTATTGAAGGAATAGTTGTAGTTGTTAGTCTTACAAATCTTTTAACCTTTTAATATGTTGTGGTAGTTTTTTATGAGGCATTTATGAGTTATAGACTATTTTTTTTTATTTTTAAAAATATATCATTATTGAGATAATTTATTATATTGATATATATATATATATATATCAATAAATTTTGAATATTTAAATATCTACAACTACAATGCTACACATTCTAGGAGTGAGAATATTTTATATAGAAAATAAAATTGTCGAATTATAATTTATATTATTATAAATATATCAATTAATAACATTTTTTTAATAAAATTATTATAGAAATGAGAAATTACACTCACCACTCTTGAAATTAATTAGTGCTTATTACATATGACACCCCTCACATGGAGTAGAGTTTGCAAATACCAGTTCTATTTACAATTGCTCATTAATTCATATTTATAAGAAGTCCACAAGTTTAATAGAAGGTTGGTTTTCTATTTTCTTGCTTTAATTGTATAATTTTGTAATTTTGTGAAGTATTATGTAGAAATATTCTAATTATGTTATGTTACAAAACAGTTCTGAAAGTGCAGCCAGCAAGTAGTTATATTGAGAGGTACTAACTGGTGGATGATTTCCTAAACAGAGAGTAAGGAAGAATGTTGATAAATTTAAAGACTCTGAAGAGGTTGTGAATTATGTGTTATATAATTTAAATATTTACATTACATCACATATAACATTTCTATATTGTTGTGTAATATTAATGAAGGAGTTTTTGTTTATCAATACTGTTAAGACCCTGAAGCTTTAAGAATTAGTATTTATAACCACAATGGTATTTATACCGAAGATTGTTATGAATATAATATATATATATATATATATATATATAGTTATGTATTTTTGTCTAGAAATAATTTAATAGATTCTGCTGTTAGATGTTTCTCTTAAATTATAAATAGTATTTCATTTTTTAATGGCTTTTATTTTCATATTTTAATTATACTATATATTTATCCACTTAGAAACTACTCTTCCACTCTTACATCAATTTCATTAATTATATTCTCAATACTTTTATAAAAGTATAGTCGTGTATTTACAATAATTTTAATTAATTTATAAACTTATTTATATTTTTAAATAACATTCTTTGCATCGCACAGGTGATCTATTAGTATATTTTAAAATTATTTCAGTTTCTGATAAATCACTATTAAAATATAGTTAAAAATAATTATTTTATTAATTAAAATATATTAATAAAACTTGTGATATTACCCATATAAATAATAATAATTACATATCTTATTGCAACAATATTTATTGTATTATTTTTATATAAAAGGCACACATATAATATTTATATTATTCTCTGAGTAAGATATATTGTACTCTATAATAAAAAAATTGAAACAAATTCACTTATATACCCGCGCTTTGCGCGGGTCTTCATCTAGTTATTTCTAATGACAGCCATCGGGGACGGAGGATAGTTATTCTTATTTTATTCATACACTTGTTAAATTTTATCATATACTTCCTTATACATATTTCTCACACACATTGTATTACAATAGAACACGTATATAGGTGTTGAAGCATGTATGTTGACCTTCATATGTTCCTGCCATTAAAATGGCCAATTAACCATTTAGCCATTGATCTTTAATCACCTCAGAGGATAGCCGTTTTTGCTAGAAAACTACTCTGGTCATTTTGGCTTTGAGCCTTCATTATGAACGTTGGTCATAAATGACCATAGGCAATTATTTAATGATTTCCATAGCCATTTATTGAGCTATGTACATTGGCTATAAGTAAACAATTTATCACTTTTTCTTCTTTTCGCGTAAATAAATATATTGATTTTAATAACTCCAACAGTAAGTGATTTCATCTTTTGCTATTAAGACCACCTAACGTGAAACTATTTTGGCTTGTAAGTAATGTAACTATATAAATGCTGATAGCCTATAATGGAATGTTTTGATTAGTAACCTGTTTCCATAGGAAGAATTGAGGGTGAATTCCAATTACTAAAACCATTCAGCCGTATCCGTAATGATAGCTTCTTCATTAAATTTGAAAAAAATGACTTAAATATTTAGCTTGATAAATAATAATAATTACTTAATTTATTTTAAAAATTAATTAAGTATTTAACTATATTAATTAATAATTTATATATAATTAACTAATAATTTATCTTTATTTTAATACTTGATATGTAGTTAATCATATATAAATTATTAATTAACATAATTAAATACTTAATTAATTTTTAAAATAAATCAAATGATCATTACTTTCATCAAACTAATAATTTTTCCTTAAATTTGCCGATATATGTCAGCTGGTGAAGGAGCCAATTAAATTGAGATGCAGTTTGCACCTGCAATTTCAAGTCAGATTTTCAGCTGGACTCAAATATTGTTTCTTTTTCTTTTTTTCTTATACTTTTAATTAAATATTGATAATTTAACAAAAAAAAATATTATCAATTAATAAAAAAATATTTTTATTAAATTATCGATATTTAATTAAAAAGACATAAAATAAAACAAGAGAGCACGGAAGATTTAAATCCTTTCTACCTAGGACGGAGTGAAAAAAATTGTGGTGGTCCCTACTTCAAAAATTTTCCAAAATTTCTTTTAATACATGTTTCTTTGATAAGTCGTTCATGATATTAACATTGCTGTACTTTGGCTCAGGCACATTGGTAATGGAGCAGTGCGTAAGGAGGGTACAGATCATGTATTTATGTTCCATTTCACTGTTCAGAAAATCTGTTTTGCAAGACAATTGCAGACATTTTTCAGGAGTCTTATTCTGAAATTGAACTTAAGATTGTTAAATTGTCACTTTGTCAGCTTAAATTGAATTGGGATAAATCTGAAAAGAAAATTTTCCATCCTAAATTTGCATGTTCTACAAGCCAGATTTGTAGGAGGAATTATGGCTCACAGTTCTGAAACATGGGGTGAATTAGGAGTTTCCTGGCAATGCTGCTTTACACATCGTACAAAATCTGATGACAGTTTCAGTGCACTGTATCATTTTTTAGTTCCACCATCTGCAGATGAATTTTCAATTTTCTGTCATGATAGTTAACTTAAGCTGAATGTGTAATTGTTTTACTTTCCATGTCCAATGTATCAAATAGTAGCTCATACTAAAACTACTGCCCGGAAAGTTACAAGATTCACCCTTGATTTGAGAATAAGGCATTGACATTATTATTTCAAACACTGACAAATAATTTTCATAATCTCCTAAAGACAACTTGAATACCATATTGAGGTGACAAGCTCATCAACAGCCTCGGCCCATGAGCATATGTTGGCGAAACAGCAAAAGAATATCGCTGTAAGATCATGGCAAGAGCAACCTTCATTTCAGTCAAAGCTAAACCTTGACCTACACAATAGTAGAGGCCTAATCCAAAGGGAAAATATGAAGCCGAATGCTTTCGAGGCTCAGTAAATCTCATAGGATTGAATTCAAGAGCATCTTCTCCCCATAACTCAGTATCACGATGAACTGCAGTCATAGCCAGATATAGTTGTGTACCAGCGGGAATATCAATGTCCCCAAGCTTAAGTCTTTTAGTTGCTTGCCTCACTAATGCCCCCGTTAAAGGGTAGAGTCTGAGTGTTTCTTGAAGTATCAAGCTCACCTGTTGTGAAAGACGAAAGCCAATGTTACTACTTCTAGTCATAATTTGATCCACTATAATGTAATAAACTAGAAAGGCACAAACTTACCAGTTTCAGGTCGCTTAATGTTTCTGCAGTTGGGGGCCTATTAGGTCCTAAAACACGAACTACTTCCTCTCGTGCCTTGCTTTGCCATTCTTGATTCAGCCCTAAAAGGAGGAGTGCCCAACTTATTGAATTCGCAGTTGTTTCCTTTCCTGCCAAATAGAAATTTTTACAGTCATCCATTATCTCGTCCCACCCTAACCTTTTTCTTTCATTGTTGACAGATTGAGATTTGTGAGAAGACATCAACAAAGAAAGCAAATTTCCCGAATTTTTTTGTGCTTTATTGCTGTCCTCAATCAACACTCTAATTGCTTCACGGGTTTTCTTTTCTAATCTCTTTCTTTCTCTGTTCTTCTTGGTAGGTAAAAACCTGCACGTCATTCGTTTAATTGTATAAGGAGCATATGGTTGCATTATCAAAAAAAAAAAAAGTCTGCGCAAAGAAAAGAAGAAACAACCATATATAGTTGATAAATATGAGTTTTTTTCATGTGATACCTGAACCCAGGAATATAAACACTTCTTATAGCAAGGGAGACAAGATGATATTGTTGTTCTAGTAACTCGAAAATCTCTTTCCCTTCTTCATAGCTGCTTCCAAAAGCAACTCTGGATATAATATCAGATGAAAGATCATGGAGGCCTCTGTTCACTTCAATCTCAAATTCATCTGTGTCTCTATTCTCCTCTTCCCACTTGCACAACATTATTTTGGTGCTGTCTATTATTTCTGGAATCCAGGACTAGTACAGATACATTTAATCACGAAACTGTTAGTTTATATTCAATTCCATATCATAATTCATATGTAAACAGTAGCTATTGTGTCAAATTCCAAAAACTCAATGGCTGGAATGGTTTCATTGTGTGAGTGTATGAGAAGCTCTCTCAAATAAAGTTAAGTGCTTGCACCTTCAATTGATAAAGTCATGGTATTTTAAACATCTAATTTCTGGTCACATTATTGAGTAACTCTTTTCCAAATTAAAAAATTTGGTTTTGTTTTTTGGGATGGTACCCGTATTTTTTTTAAAAGACCAAAACTCTTTAAAAAGACTAACCCACTAACGTTTCCTCACTAATAACTAATAAGTGAGGTTTAAACTTTTAATAGATCATATACTACGCCCATGGCCCATGAGAACAATGTATCTGATTTACCCATGAGAACAATAAACGAAGACATAGGTTATTAAGTGGATATTTAGTTTACAAATAAAGAAAGAAAGAAAGAATTTAATTTTGATTCATTTTTGCTTAATAATTTTTTTTTATAATAATCATTATTTATGAGATTAAACTTCTTTAGTCATATGATAACACACAATTGAACAATAATATATAGAGTAGTGTTATATAATTAGAAAAAAATTAAAATTTTGACAAAATTCAGCAAAATTTAATGATAGTTGTTGAATGAGATAAAATGAGTAGAGATTATTCATCCATCCAAAATTCAATAAATATACTAACTTATTATGTCAAAAAATTTAATGAAAAAAAAATATTGGCTATGTAGCAATCTTAATAGAAAAAGATTTTACAATTAGAGTGCATCAAAATTATACACTCTAAACAAACGTGAAATATGTAATGAGCGAGGTGAGTGGAAGGAAGAGATTACCTTAACTCGCTCCATTTTAAAAGCATGGTTGGCTATTGTTCTATGAGCAGCCCATTTGTCACCTCTTGAGAAGAGTATTCCTTCTCCAAAGAACAGTTTCATCAAGGGATTCAGCTCCATCCTATCGAACCATTCACCCGATTTCAAGAGTACCTCCTTAATGATATCCGGGTCGGATGTCACCAGCCTGGGTTTCAACCCGTGCCAACACAGAAAAGTTTTCCCATACATGGGTGACCACTTGTGATAGAATGGAGACACACGGTGAATGATGTCGTGGCATAAAGCCATTGGCTTTGATTGAACTTCAGCGTACATGCTTTGGATATCTTCCGAGTTCCCACCGATCGGACGGTAGGAGGGACCTCTTATGCCTTGTTTATGAAAGTGACGTGCAATTAGCCATGGGATCCATACGATTGAGTAAGCAACTCTTGCTGCAAACACCAGCAGCAGATTAAAGATCACAAGGAGTAGAAGATGGTGCATGATTGGGGTTACTAATTAGCCAGATAGGGAAGCGAAGTAAGCTGCTAGTGCAGTGGGGAGTTTCAACTTTCAACTTTCAATTCAAACAGACTTATAGATCGAGTGTAAGAGTTTAGGTTCTAAAATAAGTGATGAGGGTCGGGTTTTGAGGTGTGTAGTGTGTACCATTATTATCCCCATGTCTAGTAGTTTATATTGAATCATTTGGCCGATTGTTCTGCTGTTGCTTTTGCTGGGGTTAGTCTTTTTCTTTTCTTTTTTCCCATGTCTAACAGTTTATATTGTGATGACACGAAGTAATTATGTGTTTAATAATAATTAGGAAAGCTGCAAATCACTTGAAAGGCCATATGGATATGGGGGAACTCTCAGCGTGACGCAATGAGTGACGTATCAAACCAAGCGGAGTTTAGATAATTAAAAGAGTAATTTACCTTCAATAATTAGTAAACAGAATCATAATTAGCTACAAATTGCATATGATTATGAAAAAGAAAATGATATAATCAATGTACAAACCGGAATTTATATAAAAGAATATTAATGTTTATATAAAATTTGAAATAAATTTAATAATATAAAATATAGATTTTTATATGTATAAATGATTATTATATAGTATTACTTATATATTAATTTATTAAACAAAACTATATCACCAGTTGTTTTCTGACATAGACATATACCTCATTGTGACTATATATATAATTATATGTAACACTATGGGATTGTATAATGTTTGTGTAGAATTTTTCATATTATTATTTAACTTAGAAGAGTGAAAGTTTTAAAAAATAAGAATAGAGAGAGCTTTGACCATTTTATTAAAGTCTGTAATATTATGTCAAAGAATTAATTATATTAAAAATATAAATTGTCATATATATATATGTTCGTAAATAGTTTTTTTAATTTCTAATCATACTTTATCAATTTTACTTCTCACAATTTTGTTCCTTTCATTTTCGCATCTTAAAGCACGAAAAGCAGAGACACAAACAAAGTAACGGACCGGAAAAGCAGAGTCGGAAAAAAAAAAAAGCGAAAAAATACCAAGTAATTAGAATTCAAAGACTGCACATGGTGGCCCTCGGCATTCACCTCTGTTGGCGATGTTAACTAAGGAGGATTGGGGTATTGTAACGGCACAAAACTACACATCTTCCTCCCTTTGCAATAATTGGAGCAACTCAACCTAATATTATAGTTTGCGTCATTCAGATTTCAGACTAAATATATCAAAGAGAAACGTGCTAACTGCAAACCTGATGTCAAAAGAGTTAAAGTATTAAAAGTGATTTATGTTTGTAAATATTTATTTAAAAATTAATTTTGTTATAATGAATGTAATTTGAATAATGTTAATAAAAATTATTTTTAAATGTATAACTATAATAAAAGATACGAGTTAATAAATTGATGTTAAAACTTAAAAATATTAATTGTAGATAAATTTATGGTAAAATAATGTCTTTTAAAAGTTAAATTTATTTGAGTGTTATAAAATATAATCACTTGAAATATAATTATAATAATATTTATAAAAAAAATATCAACTTATATTTATTTAAATTTTATTAAAATAATAATATAATATCAAATTATAAAAATATTTCTATCCATCTACATACAAATAAAAAAATTCACAAAATCAAAAAAATGTTGCTTCAAGTATGCACTCAAATGCAATTTTATTTTAGAAGTTGCTAAACATATTAATGTTATGTTTGAAGTACATATAAAAAAAAAAAGTGATTTTGCCCCCTCCAAATACACTTTATCTTGACGCATTACTTCTATCAAATATTATTGACATTGTTTTCTATCAAACTTTGGTCGAAGCCGACGGGATTCAATTCTATTTAAAAATTTCAGTAAGAGCAAGAAGAATTAAATAAATAAGATTGGTACACTGGCAAATTATATAAAATACTTTGATATATTAGTGTGTAAGAGAGTTGTTTTTTAAAGTGGTGCCACCTGCCAAGGGACTCCTTTCACATGGCTTTCAAGTTTGAACCACAATCCCTATTAGAAAATTGTAAAGTGAAAATAAAGAGATTTTTTTATACGGTTAAAATCGTTACTAAAAAAAAACAAATGAGAAATATTCATGCACGGGCATAATTGCATAAATTCACCCACTTATATAACTGGATTAATTCAAAGAGCAATGGTACAACACAAGCAGATAGTACACTAGTGTAACTATTACACGGTTATACCATAAAATGAATCCTAATTTAAATTTACTTCTTTTTTGTTTATTAAGTATAGTGAATTAGATTATGAGAAATAAAATGGCATGAACATTATACTGAGTAGCAGTCCATTAAATAATTATTGTTTAAAATAAGAATTTAATTTCAATTCACTTACAGCAAAAAAAAATTTACATTGTCATTAAATTATGTGTTAATATATTATTAAAAGAGTTAGACTTTTTAAGTGATTATTGTAATAATCAAACTCTTTTAATAATTTGACAACACATAATTAAATGAGATTATAAAATTTTTTACATTAACAACTAATCAAAATTAAATTCTTAAAACAATTTCTACCATTCTGGCTAGGATCTTCACTGGTGTAAGCAAATGTCAATGCAGATTCTGGCATCTCGGTGACCATGAGGAGAGAAGACAATACTGTAACTCAGCGAGCAAATAGCAATACATTGTACATATGCATCTACCAGGTCAAAGTGATAAATTATGGATAAATTTATTTTTATGGATACTAATATTAAGGATAAATTATTAAATATTTTTTTAGTTTTTATTTATATTTAATAAAATTTTAATTATTTATTGTAAAACCAAATAATCAATAAGGCTTTGCTTGATATTATGAAGGAAAAGGAAAAAAATGAAATACAATAGAAAAGAAAAATATATAAAAAAAATGGAGAAATAGAAGAGTTATCACTTTTTTTGTATCATTCAATGAAAAATGATGTATACTTCTCTTCCTTTATTTAGTTTTATGAAAGAAAAGAATGAAAATATATGTAAATAAATGTCAAATTATTTTATTATTCTTCATCTAATAAAATAGGTAAAGTTGATAAAATGAAAAAAATGAAAATTTGGTTTCCTTTTTCTCTCAATCCCTCAAAAAGGGAGGAAATGAATAACGTGGAGCCCTTTGAAAGAAAAAGAAAGAAAAATCTCTTCATTTCCACCCTTAAGTTGATATCAAGTAAGGAAAGAGATATCCCTTCTTTTCCTTTCCTTTTCATCCATTTTATGCATACAAAACATTACATATAATTAACAACTTACCCTAAATATCATACACATTAGAGTATCATATCAATTCTCTTACATTAAATATATACATATTTTTTTGTTTGGTGGACTCATGTGAGCAAAGCAGGACCTACAAAACCTTGCCAAGTCCAACAGACCAGTTGTAGATTTCATCACGGCTCCAAGCACCACCGTTCTCGTCCAATCCATT
The DNA here is from genome assembly GCA_023212625.1 of Styphnolobium japonicum. Lineage (NCBI taxonomy): Eukaryota > Viridiplantae > Streptophyta > Magnoliopsida > Fabales > Fabaceae > Styphnolobium > Styphnolobium japonicum. The sequence goes on from JALBWW010000006.1 coordinate 29,378,779, forward strand.
TCCAACCACTTCATGATGCCACTTCATGATGCCATCGACCAACATTTGAACCATGGTTGTTAAATTTTCATTTCAAAACTTAAAATCTTACATTTTACATTTTGAAAATAGAAAAACTTGTTAGATGTTAGTTAAAAACTAATTATGGTAAAATCTTCTAAAAACTCATTTTAGAGAGGTAAAATCATTAAAAACTCATATTTAGGTTAGGAGTTTATGTTTTTATGTTTGAGAATGATTGAGTTGGATTTTGTTGGGTTTTTCTAGGTTATGAATCTAAAATCGGGTTTCGACAACTCGTTTAGCTACGGAGATGGTTGAGCATGCTGCGGTGGTAATTGAGCTTGATGGTTTGGTATTTTCAGCTTGCTGCGAAAGAGAACATGAAATGGAAATTAATGATTTATTTTCAATTTTAGTCTATGTTTTTATGAAATATAAGTTATAAGAATTTATGAAATTTGCATCAAGTTATGAAATTTGTTAATGTAGTGCTTAAATTTGAGTTAAAATTTTATGTACCAATATTTATATGTTTATATATATATATATATATATATATTGCTTATAAAATAATATCTTATATAATGTGTAACATTTGCATTTTTACATTTCACTTTCACATTTTGCTTTTACCTGACCTTTCAATGCTTTTTTAGTAAAATTTCATTTTTGACAACCTTAGTTTGAACTAACCTATCCAATTGACATTTATTTGGAAGGTTATTTAATTTTAGATGAAATTGTTATTTTTTCTTTAATTATAATTAACTTATATTATTATTTAATCATTTATTATTATATTATTAAAAGAGTTTATTTATGATAAAAAATAATTTTTTAATAATTTATTAATATATAATTAAATAATAATATAAAAAAATTATACTAAAAATTAACTATTTCTAAATAATGATATTTACATATCATTAAATACATTTTTTGAGCAATGTTAAGTTAATAATGATAGATGAGTTAAATACAATTTTATTGTAGTAATGATTAATTTAATAATGATAGATGAGACTTATAATGGTAAGATAACATATGTAAATGGGAACCAACTAGTGTATACTTTATTTTTTACGCTAGTATATGATACTCATTCTCTGTGCAGATCTTCATGCAAAGCATGGGCACTCAATTCCTTATGGCGTCCAGTTGCTGGATTCTTTTCCTCCTTTCATTTCTATTGCTTTCTTGGCTGATGCTAGTAGTGTAGAGTTTGATCGTGTTATTGCTGTTTAGTTTCTTGGGCTTGTGCCCCCTTGTTCATTAAAAAAAATTGAAAATAGATGAATGCATTTTGCTCAAAATTTAATGGTGTGCATAAGTTAAAGTTTAAGTGAGTGAAAATTTAAATAAGTTCATTTAATTTCAAATGCTATCATATGTATAACTGTATAAGTGATATATAATATAAAATAGTGTAAATAATATAACTCTTGAAATTGATTGGTATAACTTGCGTGGACATATATGTGTACATCTCCATGCCCAAACGTTCTTCATGTGATCAATATTTTTTTAGTTGTATGTGCATGAATCACTAGGGAGCTTAAGTTAACAAGAAGATTCTTGATGTGGTTCATGCCAAGATTTTTATTATAATACATTAATAATAATAATAATAATAATGTATTGCTACTTGAATACTACATTAAATAAGAAAATGATCACTCCAATGAATCAAAGTAGAATATTTAATTAGATCAAGCATCTCTACCCTAATAGTCATATATTAGCGTTAAGGCTTATGAGATATTCCAGACGCGCCTGTTCAAAACCTATTAATTACTTTGTGTGTATGCTGATTTGGATTTATTTTACGTACTTTTCGTTGATTTTTCCAAGTGAATTTTATAAATATTTGACATATCTAATGTGATGTAAATATTATTTATAATAAAATATGTCATTTAATTTACTTGCACCTAATTTAATTTTTTTTCTTCCTTGTATGCATTTTACTTACTAGAAAATTTGTTAGGTTTAAGCGTATAGTGTACTCATTTTTTTTTCCTTTGTTGAGAGGAATTCTGCAGTATTGATTTCTTCTTTGGAGAGAACGACGTGATACATTGACCCTCATTTTCATTCCTTTCAAATAAGGGAAACATAAGCTAGAAATATAAATTTTGATTGGCTTTTAATCTCTGTTTTTTGGTCACAAAAGGAAATTTATTAACTAATCATGGTTTAGTACTAAACCAAAATTTCAAAATCCTGGCAGGCTTTGCTAAGCCCCTGGCATCTTTCACAAATATTTACTTTATAGTTGATACACCCCAATTAACATGGGACAAACTAATAAAAAAAAATTTTTGTATAAATCAGTATGTCTCATCACTCAAAAAGTAAGAGACTAATCTCATTGAATAAGTGAAGTGCGTGAAGTGGAGACTTCTTCTAAATGTATTTTTTTCTATGAACATCACTCCTAAAATTAAATCCGAAACAAAATGTTGAAGCTAAAGTAGACAAACTAATAATTTAATAAAGAATGCTGAAGTTCAAACTTCAAAGTTCAACTCAAGCGCAAAAATTAAAATCCTGACAGGCTTAGCCAAGCACCTGACATCTTGCACGAATATTTACTTTTATATATACATCACAAATAAGATAACAAGAATGCTAGATATACTGCAAGTAATGCACACGTATCTGTGTGCAAGTAAGAGTGGGAGACTTTAATATCCAATAAAGCCACAAACATAAGAAACCACGATTAGTTGCTTAATTAAGACAACAGCAGCCTTGGTTTTAATTATTATTAATACACTGCAGTCTCAAAGAAGAGTCTTGGAAGCAGGTCCAGGTCATAATAAGTAAATAAAAATCGTTGTCCTAAAACGTTGATGCGAGTGTTGTTCCTGAAAGCCAGAGCATGGTAGAGACACAGAGAAAAGGCAACCAAAAAAGGAACAAAGAGTACGTCATAGCAAACACGTAAACCTAAGTTGTTCTTATGAGAAATCCACTAGATGCTTAGCTCAAGAGATAGACGAATCATATATCCTATAAGAGTATGTCAAGAGATTTTGCTCAACAACCATCGCTGATTAGGCAAAATAAATATCAACCAACTTTGCAGAAATTTAGCACACAAATAAAATTATGGAACTAAGGAGAAAAAAGATGAAAATATAATATTACCTCACCATTCTCTGGTTGCAATTCAGCAATATTATCCTTGACAGGCCCTCTTGATTGCCCAGATCCCATTCACTGCAAAGAAACACATTTCAATTTCTTAGCATGCTTAATGATAGGGGACTTCGTTTGTTACCCTCCCGCTTTTATTTCAGCTCTATAAACTAATTTCTTCCATAGGCTCAAAATATGAGATTATGAAATAAGCTCATCAAGGTATGGGTATGGAAAAGAACTAGAGCATGAAAGCTTTACAAATATAGATGAGGTCAAAGGAAGTTGGAGAAGAGGCCCCTTAATTTGGTCCTCTGTGAGGTACAAAACCACTCACCCAAAACAACATATTAGATAAACAAGTTACATGACAAAGTCCTTCACTTCAACGATAGTGTGCATGGCATCTACCTGTTTTTTAAGGAAGAAAACAATGGAGAGTCACTGACTCGACTAGCAGGTTTTGAAGCTGTGCTTACACCAATTCGATGATATTATTAAAAAACAAACCATTTATAATTGTCGCACAAATGAGCAAACATGGTATTTATGGAGACAGCCCAACCAATCGCATAAATTGAACTTTTGACAAAAGACGCATCCTGAAATTTACTTGTCTTTGTTCTCCATTTGAAAGTTATCTTGAACCATGGTCCATGAACATCTAAAGAATTCGAACCATCATTTTATTAACGAGAAGATATACATTTCAAATGCTTCTTTGTCATGGAAAATCTTACGGTTGGGATGACGAACTTAATTGTGAATATGATATGTTTTCAGGTCTCTAATTACTGAATTATTTATAAAAGTAAAAACTAGAGATCCAAGAACACCCAGTCATGGTTGAAATTTGATTCACTAAAGATTTTAATAAGAGAACGAGGGAGACAAAACCCAGAAAATTGTATTTGATATCAATACAAAGTTTGGGTCATAAAAGTATTCAGTTTAAATTGCAATAAGACCTTAAAATGACAGTCGTGAAGTATTGAAAACAACAACAACAATAATAAAACTTCCAATAATTAAATCATTACAAGAAATCCCAAAAAATCATAATAAAACTTGTAAAAATAAGCTAAAGCCTTTGGCTCAGTTGGCAAAGATGATGGTCAACAGTGCTCGGTGTGGGCTTCGATCGATGCACTCTTCTTTCCTTTCTCCCTTGGCCCCGACTGGGGATCCTTAGGCCCTACTCTAATGGTGATGGAGCCCTCTAGACAACAAAAAAAAACTTAAAAATCACACTAAAGAATGTACGGAGATCTCATGGTCTTACAAGAAAAAACATTTAAAAATCACGAGTTGAGCTAAATCGTCATTTCCCCTAATCTTTACTAGTGGGTTGTGGTTATATGGTTGGAGTTGGATTCCTTAGATCTCCATTTCTCGTTCTTCCTTAAGGTTTTGTTTGATATCATGGAGAAAAAGGAAAAGAAAGGGATATGATAAAAAAGAAAAGAAGAGAAAAGAAAAGTAAAGAGTTATCACTTATCTTATTTTGTATTATCGAATGGAAAAGAAAATAAGTTTCTTTTTCTTTGTTTGATTTTATTAAAGAAAAGAAAGAGGAAAGAAAAAAAATTAATAAAAATAACATGACAACTCCTTTCCCTCCTAATCCATGGGTAATGGGGAGGATGGAATATTGGTGGGATCCATCCAAATCATTTCCCTTCCTCTCTAAATTAAATATCAAACAAATGATGATGACAACCCTTATTTTCCTTTCCTTTCCTTTCTCTTCTAATTTGCATACCAAACATAGCTTAAGTCCAATAAAATATCCCTATTTTTTTTATAAAAAAAAAAAAACACTGAAAAATCATATAACAAAATATATGTCGTTGCAAAGAGTATTGCTCATGAAAAAATGACCATCCTTCCTTGCTTAAAAATAGGCATATCCAAGCAAACAGAAAATAGCCCCAAGTCACATGATAAAATAGTGTAATAAACCTTGAAAAGAACACAGTCAATATATAGAGCAACACCTTGTACAATAAATTTGATTCTTAGGACCCAGAAAATTTGGAACTTTAACAAAAGCCTCAAATGGAATAGGTGAGAGGCGCATCATTTGGCCCTACTAACAAGAATTATACAATAAGATAGTCATAATCAGAAAACAGAACAATTAACTACAGAATTTAAAATGAAAGGTCTAGGTGAAGAAAGCTGAGATACGTTTTCCATTAATGGAGTCATCAAGGAACATCTGAAATAATTGTAGAAACATGTTCCGCAATTATCATAAACATACTGCAAAAGCAATCATCATCAAGGATTGGCAGTGACTAATTTACATTTTTGAAATACAATTTTCTGATAAGATCCAGATATGTGCACAAGCACCTGCGCGTCACCATTGGTAGAAGGCCATAGGCTTACAAGCCTCAATTTTGATTCAGTAGTTAATATTAATAATCGCTAATTTTTATCAGTAGCAAGCTTCAAACATTTGTAAACTTCTGTATGTATTATTCTTTCTAAAGATGCCTTGTGTTTCCATTTGGACCCACATATATTCGATTTCTTTCTTTCTTTCTTTCTTTCTTTCTTTTGTGAGAAAGAGGGGCCAAGTGCCCAGTATTTTAGATTTCATTTGCTAATTGTTAGTCTATTTTCGTTTATTTTTATACACCCAGAAAATATATATTTCATGGCGTATTTATATATGTGAAACAGTACATATAAAAAAAGGGATATTAAATATATTTAATCTCCCCCCTCCCCCCCTGCTGTATCTTATATTTTTCTTTGATTTTACTAATTTGTTCAATTAGTATATTTAATTTCATTTATGAACAAATATTTTTTGTCAAATTTCTTGTACCAAAAGGATGTTTGGTTCTTTTGTTTTATAATTTCTTAAGACTTTTTGTCATCCAGGATTCATATAATTTCTTACACTAGCAACGGGCATCAGATGATTATACTTGGCTCAGTTGCTCAAACAAGTATTAATAGGAACTTTTCTTTTCTGGTAGCCAAACCATAAATTTGGCAGGCCAACTTTTGATGTCCAAGGTTGAATAACTCAGGAACAGCTTTGGTTGTTGAAAAATCCTATCTTAAACCAGTCCTTTGGACGCTATATTTCCCAGATATGTGACTTCGTAAGAAAAGCACAAGTTAAAAGAGGGCAGAGTGTAAAGTTGTATCGGTTCCAGAAGGACGGTAAGCTTCTAATTTCAATCTTTTGGAAGAATTTTCGCCCCCTTATTTGCTTGCTGGGTTGGTGTCTTCAACTATCATACAGTAGCTAAGCAGGTCAATCACGTAGGCAACAATAAATATCGGAAAAGAAAAAGAAAAAAAGCTTTGGAAGTTTCTCATTATTATTTATTCCCTCTTTTATGCAACAACTTGAAAACTAAAAGACTGCGGGACCAAATGGCAAACTGATGCCAAATGATCATCTTAAGATTAAAAACTAAGGAAATCTCAAACTAGTTAAGAGAAGAAAGGCTCATGCAATTAACTCTGCAAGTCAACTGCGATCATTTACAACTTGATTGCCTACAAATAGACCATCTCTTCTCTTTGAAAAACCCGGAGGTTCCATGGTGGAGGCCCTAAATTTTAGCTCTGATGCAGTTCGAAACTCTGGATCAACTGAAGCTGGCCTAGAGTTGTGATCTGCAGAACCAAGCCTATAGGAACTTGCTGCCCCGCCAGGATATCTTGAAGCAGAGCCATACCCTCTTGATGGACCTCTGAGAGCTCCACTTCTAAGATCCATTACTTCAGCATGTCTTGAAGAAGAGTCTACAAATGATCTGTCTCCAGTGCCTGATGCCAAGGGAGCACCAGTTGTAGCTGATGTGGAGCTAAAAGGATCGTCTGGACCCCAGGATGTAAGTGCTTCCTTCTTCTTGGCAAAAAAATGCCAAGCCCCAAATAGAAAAAGAATGAAGAACAATACAGGGCTAGTCCAGATCATGGTATTGAATTCCCCTTTGAAGAGAGGAAGATTAGAATGATACATTCCAACATACCCACCTCCAAGGCCGACAATAACAAGCCTTTCGCGGTCACTAGCTATCAAAGGTATTACTCTTGTCTCTGCATCCAAACTCATGGTTGGATTATTCAAGAATGAAGATCTGAGCTCATCAAGACTTGAGGAGAAAACAAGCCGAGGCACACCAACTCTCACATAATGCGAAGATGAAACATTATACACAAAAACCTTTTCTGGGTTAACAATTAGCAAATACCCCTTAATTGCCTGCAAAGCCAGAGGCCCATCCATATCAAACTTTCTCTTGTATCTAACCCTGCATTTGAAGTTCATTACATCTCCCAGCAACAAGACATAAATCAGATCCCCCTCCGATGTAAACCCATATGCTTTGGAGCGCTCAGTGGCATCAAAAACATAATTTCGAGCAACAGAATGGTTTAACCCTTCACATTCAGATTCTCTGACTTTCATGCCCCTCAAATCCAATGAACCAGCACCAGTTTCTGTCAAAAACATAAGCCGTTGCTTCAAGAAAACTAGTGGCCTACTAGTTGGCATGACAGAACCAAATAACGTACCATTTTCCCTATAAACCTTAATCATCCCACTAGTATCAGCCGACAGAATGTACTTCATCCTCCCAACATAATGAACTTCCAACACAGTTACCGGCAACCCATCCTCTTCACTTTTGGGTGACACAAACTTACCAACATTTTCCATAAAAAGAGAACTCCAATCTTCTCCACTCGATCCCTCCCAAACTCGATGTATCAAGATTTCCCCATTACCATGACCCGTTACCACGACACTCTCATTCTTGTAAACCGACGTATATGAAACCATAGCTGTAATGGGTGACTCCAACGAAGTATAGAACTCAACCAAAACATCACCATTTCTCAAGAATACATACACTCTTCCTCTCTCATCACTTACCGCTACATACTTGCTGAGGCCCTCGTGGTCCCGAAAAGGCAAAACATTTATACAAGTGGCATCAGAATCTAACTTCACAGCAGATGCAAACTGGAACCTCTCAGACCAAAGAGGAGTGTACTTAGTTACAAACATGCCCCTAGCTCTCTCCCCATCTCGAATTTTGCCCACAAACTCCGAATCTTCAGCTTCTTTAGTTGATCTTTTTTTATTATCATTACCATGCTTTGTTTGAGTAAACCTACCCTTTTCCTGAAGCTCCGATCTCTCATCCTCTGGTGCCAACTTCGTAATCGGAGGCTCTGGTAGCTTTGATTCTAACCTTGTAACGATATCACTAAGATTTCTCACTAATTCTTCCAGCTTATTCAACAATACTTGTTGATTCAAATGATTTGTTGTTTCTGAAGCAGAAACAGCTTCGGCTTCAGCTTCATGGCATGAACCCTGATCGAGCTTGGATTGTATTGAACATGATTCGGATTTTACGAGGTCGAGGGCACTGGAAACATGAAGAGAAGAGAAAAAGAAGAGGAAACAGAACATAAAAAACTTGCCTTTTTGCGAAGACGCCATTGAAGAAGAAAATTGGAGGGTGTTGCGCTCAGTGTGTTGCCATCGTGGATGAAATGGGTAGCAGAGTTTTGAACACGGTCGGAGGAATAGAGAATTTAACAGAAACCTATGTAAGATTTGAGGAATCTGAGGAGAGGAGGGAGTTCGGACAAACAGTGTAATGAGGTTTTGACTTGGGTCTTTTTGTGACTCTGTGCGCTGAATTAGGGCAACACAGGTGTGGATTTATGAACTGGTCAGATCGGTTTTCTTCGAACAAGGACACGTTGAGGTCCTACTTTCATTCTCATAACATTTATTTATTTTTTAAAAAAATACTCTATCTAAAAATTCCTATACTAGACCATTCATAATCACTTTCTCATAAAAAAAATTTCCTAATCCTACTTTTTTTTACTTAATACTGAACAAGTGCTACTATTGTCATTTATTTTTTATAAATATTTAATTAACGTCAATTTAGTCATGTTTTTAAAAACAATCATCTCACAAAAAGTATAATAATATTAATTTATTATTATTATTATGAGAAATTAAAAAAAATATCCTACTTGCTCATACATTGTGCCCTTATTTCTTTTCCAATTTTATACAAGTATGTATTTTTTTGGTTGTATTTTTATATTATTCTTATACTATTTTAATTTATGTACAAACATTGATTATAATCTTTGCACAATAACTCACAAATATATCAATGTCGCACATATACCAATTCTATAGAGAAATTGTATTGTAAACATTGAATTACAATAATAATTTCCAATCTTAGGTTTCATTATAAAAAAATTCTTGAATATAATTATTATAAAATTAAAATGAAAAAATTAATCTAATATATGACACTAATTTTGTATATATCAAAAAGTATTACTGCAACTTAATCAATGGACTCTACTAAGACCCGAACCCACCACCTAAATACTTTAGCTATGTTAGCAATATTTGGCACCATAAAATTAAGTTTTTCAAACTCATCTTATTAATAGCTTCTTTTACACTTCTAATGAGACCACAGCTAAACAGCCTCACATTCAATAAAATCGAAGTAGTTTTAAGTTATAGAGTCCCAAAATGAAATAAAAAGACTAGCAAATGCTACTCTTTCTTTGAATTTTTTAGTGAATTTAAATACATCAAATGCGCAGTGATAAAGAGGTTAACCATAAGAATCTGATCAAAATTTCCCATTATAAAAACCACACTCTTCCCTCTGTCTTGATTGGCTTCTTTGCTAACTTGAATGCAGCAAATACTGGTTCCATTTGCTGAACTACGGCATTCTGAACACAGTGCTCAGCGGTAGTGAAGACCTCATTAATATCTCTAAAAGCGAAGCACCCGACTTCTGAGATGCAGAGTTCAAGGTGCAATATTTGTTCTGTGTATTCCCATGGAACTTGGCAGAAACAGCTTTTGGTGGTTGACTCTCCTTTCGAATCTGAAACTTAGATCGGAATAAAATAGCACCACTGACCATTGTCAAATTGGTAATTGACAAAGAAGCTAGCAAGGTAGTGTCAACTGTCAAGCTATAAATGATGTAACCGATATTGCATATTTGCAATGGATAAGGATGGGGCGATTTAACTTGCAGTCATTGCCATAAGTATTAACACCACTTCTGCCATTTTTATATTAAACATTAAACAATAAACATAGATGCGGAAAAATAATCTTTCAATATATTTTCTTCATCTTTTACTTCTACGAGTAAATACATTTGAAATAATGAGAATCATTTTTTTTCCGTCAGATGATTCTCATTTTTCAAAACAAAAATAAATCACTAAACTTTTGTTTATGGTATGTAGTCATTACCGTGTCCGAGGAATCCTCCAATATTGAGATTGAAGGCCTGCTATTGCTGTCATCTCGCCCAAAATTAAAAGATCGGACATTGCTTGACCCATGCTTTAGAGATGAGGGCAAAAAATGATTCGAAGCCCGACCCATGAAAGATGACTGCAATATTTACAAGAAAATTCAGATATGGCATCTTGAATACAGTTTATCAGTTATCACACATGTATCATTGATGTATACACATCCCATTATTCAAGTATATCCTTCAAAATGGTGGCAGATAAGCATCTAAATATATACATGGCATTGATGGCAATTATTTAATGTCCTTGCTGGCAAAAGGAGCTGACCATCAAGAATCAGAATGCACTCACATGATATTGAGCCCAATGTGGCCTCATGTCATATCATTTATATTTTATAACATCTACTTCAATACACAGGAATTAATAATTGTTACTTTTTCTTCAGTCTTCACCAGTACAGAATAAAGTAACATAGCTTCATCTAGCAATTCAAACTAGCCTACCTTTGATGATATGTTTATGTTTTGTCCAATGATTGGCATATCCAAGAAGGCTGCAGGGTAAAGTAATAGCAGTAACAATTAGTATTCTCACAATCTAGCAGCCTGATTGATACACATTGCATAGATTATGTTAACCGCACAATTTGGTGACATCATTAGATCTTACAAGGAGTTCTGCCTTTTCTCTGTTTCGGGCACAATGTTTAGTTTCTTTATAAGACCGAAAACTTCCCTGCAACTTTCATCCTCAGCTGGTGACAATAATGTAGCTTGCTCTTCCTGTTCCATATTACAATAATCAGAAATACAGCCAAAATCAGTTCATATTTGATTTACATATGAGTACCTCGATGCATGCAAAGATAAAAATATAATATTCACCACAAGAAGATAAAAAATTCCAATATAAACAAAGTGATAGTAGATATTTACGAAGGTTGCTGAGAACTCAAGTTTTATCAAGCAGGCACTGTTTAACTAGCCTCTTCTCAGCTTCCTCATCATCAGATGATACATATGCATCATCTATTTCTGTAAACATTTGAGGGATAATCTGCTTCACTTTTTTCAGATTGATCCGCACAGCATCTGATGGAGCAATGTATTCTTCAGTTTCATCATCAGATTCATTTTTGGTTTCTTTGCTTTCCTCATCATCTTCCTCTTCAATTGATGTTGATTTTCTTGATTTTGAATCACAATTAAGTTTCTGTAGTAGATTATCCATTCCAGCTGTATCGTGTTGCTCAAGCAACTGCTGGTGGAGTTGGTCACACCTTTCTCTATCAGTTGGCTTTTCTTCATATCAGTTGCTATCATATTATTAAGTTCCTCAACATCCTCATCATCTTCATCTTCATTATCTTGGAAACACAATCGATCATTGTCGCTATCATCTTCCTCTTCTGCTTCTTCATCAACAAAAGCCTTAACAGGATCACCATTTGGAGGGAAAGGCAACTCAACAGCTGATCCATGTAAATGTGGATCTATGTTCTCCTTGTCATTGTCCTCTTCTTCAGAAGATCTGCAGAAAGGAAGAACTTGTCATATTTAACTTTCAGAACAAGGGGGGAAAAAGTAGTCGATCCTTCACTAAGGCAAATTTAAAGGTCATGATTTGTCAAAGAAAAGTAATCACTTGTCATCGTTGCAATATTAATCAGTTGCTATCATATATCATTGGAAAATTTTCCAACATCAAAATAACATCCATGTTATTTCTATATATCTGTACTTATCCCAAAGTAACAACCATATAATTAAGTCCAACCCATAGTAAGAATCCTAGGTTCAGAGTAGCAATATCCTACAAGTGGTGACAATAGGTAATAGTAAGGTAATTATTATGTGATGAATAGTCAGTGGCACCAAATCTGAAGACTTGTAGGAAGAATATTTTTAACCACTTACACATTATCAGGAGGAGCAGAATCAAGTTTCAAGTTCATTGCAAGAATAGATGGTGCGAACACTTCTTCTAATGGGCTATTGGACTTCTCAATTACAGCATCATCTTTAGTATCAAAGGATGATATGAAAACCTGAGTATCATCAATAGGAGCTCGAAATGGGTGCTCAGATTCTGGAGCCTGAGCCATAGCCTGAAACTCAAATGAGACATTGATTCAGATCGCAAGTGCATCTCAACATGTTGGAAGCACACATCTCCCCAAAATTAACTAATCAAAGACAAAAAGATAAATTAGAAAAAATACACAATTATCATTAGATATCTTATTCTTATATATATGACCACTTAAGAATTTCAAATACGTCTCATTTTATACTCTATCATCACATTTCTTATATCAATAAAAAGAAGTGGTGGCAAATACCGCCCTCCAATTGCATAACCAAAACTGCTGCACCAAATTTTCTAATATTTTGGGTTGAAGAAATACCTATTAGCATGCATAATTAAACAGGAGTTTCGTTTTCCAATAAAATGCATATTTTGACTAACCATGGGGGGAGGAATGCTTTCACAGCTCGAGTAATCGGCATCACCATTAGAACCACCAATATACGATGCATTTAAATTGTTCTTGGTGGCTGCAGGGCAAGTAAGTGTTCATTCAAGTTCGGCTTTTTCAACCTTATCAGTTAGCTCCGCACCAAGTCAGGCATGTTCAGGATCACCATCCACCACAACCTCTCTTACAAAGACATCATTATCATCAAAAGAAGCACCAGATCTGCAACCAGCGTACTCATGATAATGTTGCCTAAGGTAAAATCCAACAAAATTTTAATGCAATCCACCTACTTCTTTAAAATCTCTAACCTTTGCTGCGGAATTTTATATCGAAGAAATGGGCTTCTGAACCAGGGAAACGGGTTTAAAAGCTGTATCTCTAGTTTCTAGCCAAAGCATGGTACATAAATTACTAGAAACTTAAAAAGAAAAAAAGTGACATTAAAAAATTTGGCTTCGATACCAAACGCCTCCAATCTCAGCAAATAGGGATGGATCCCACCATGATTCTGATCCAAGGAAATGGCGGGAAATGATTTTCCCATTTTTGTAAACGCGCCGTGGGAAATTGCTTTCATAATTCCATGTTTTTATATTTTTTTACTTGGTTAACTTAAATTACTCATTTGCAATAATTTCACTGTATATTTAAATTGGTACAGTTCATACTCGTTTAAAAAGTATCTTATGAATATTAAACAAATCAAAATAATCTTTGTTTTAAGTGAAACTATAAAGATTAAATAGACATCATTTTATATTATTTAAAAATTATATGGATAAACATAAATCATTTGTATTCTTTAAAAATTATAGAAATACTTTTGTATTATTTAAAAACTAGAAAATAGGTAACTTAATCTCTAAAAATATCATTTACTTGTAATTTAATTTTTAAATTTATTGGTGTGTATAAATTAATTATTAAATTTATAAAACTTGTATTAATTTAATTATTTTGTTATTCTTAATTGACCAAATACATTAAATTTTTATGTGTAATGTTAAGAATTTAAATTTATAATAAATTTAAATTTCATCTTTAAATTTATTCTTATGTACGATGATAATCCTTTTGTTTTCCTAATTCCCTCAATAGTTGTCCCACTTTTGTATTGAAAATTCTATCATTTCTGATATTCCATAAGCGTCGAAGGGTAAAAACAGCTAGGCTTAATTTAATCCTGACTATTAGGATGGCTCTTTAGAGATGCAGTTTGTCTTATCCATCAACTCCAGAATGATGAGTTGTTCAACCTTAATGTGTTTGACCATAGATTAGATTAGAGATTTGGAGCCACACACTCTTGGCCATAGGACAAGTCACAAGGAAATGCACATTTGACTCTTCCCAATCTTCACTGATTTGGCAATAGGGGGATGATAATTATGCGATTGTGGATATTCTCAGCCACTAGCAAGGCATTTCGAAGCACAAGCTACAGGAAAATCTAAGCTTACTTGGCACTTTGATTTTCCAGACCAAATTCTATATTGTTTTGTCATTTAGTTTGATGGAGTAAATCGATAACTAATCCTCTATGTAATTATGAGGGACTAAAAATATATTTTACTCTTTATATACTGACCACGCGTTTAGTTTTACTTATTTTTGACATAAAAATAACTTTTCGGTTAAAAATTTTTCTACGGTATTTTAATTATAAACATTTTTAAACAAAAAATAAATTAATTCAAACACACGCAAAATCAGAAAAATAAAAAAATTCCAGTAAAAATATAGTGTTTTATTAAAGTAAAATTTAATCGAATCAGTTTAAAAATCACATTGATAACGCGATAGGAACCATAATTGAATTGTAATAAAACTATAAAGAGCTAGAATGTAATTAAGTCTCTCTTACGAATTAAATTTTTCTCTTGCATTCGAATATTTTTATTAAAAAAAAAAAATCAAATCTATCACCTTACATTGCATAGTATGATATTTTCTGGCGTGAAGACAGTAATGCTGTACACTTTGTAATAGACAGGAATCAAACAGCTTCCCCCAAATATGCGAGTCTAACAAACCATGAAATCATCCAGCTCCAAACGGAGAAAGAGAATCCTTCCGAACATTCTCATGGGCAGTTAAAAAATTAGAGGTTTTTGCAATGAGATTCAAAAATAAAATGGAAAGCTGTAGGTGGACAATTAATGCCACAGAGTTGTTCATTACAATATAATCAAATCACTTTCAAGTATACAATATCCAAAGGCAAATATGCCTGACGGCAAAAGCCATCAAAACTTGATAGTAAACCTATCAAGCAAATGAGATAAGATATTGGCAGCAAACTACATCTCAAAATTCCATGCGGTCTCAGCACTAAGTTTTGGAAGTTTCAATTCCTCAGCCAAGTTAAGGGATGCTAAAATCTGGAAGACAAAGCTCGAAGTAAGACAATATAATTCATTCTGTGTGAGAAATAACAGAACCAACAACAACTTATATTAGGGGGAAAAGTCAACCAAATTTGAAGCAGGAAAAAATCATAGCAGAAACCTCCATTCATTGAGTCTCTAATCGAAGAACAGAAAAGGCTTCTATAAGGTGTATTAGAGACAGTTCTAAGATTTATCCAAGTATGTAAAAAAAATTACCATAGCATGGTCAGTAACTCATAAATCAACCCACACCACAAAAACCATACCATATAGGTCCCACATGCGTGAACTAATTAAGGTTAATAAATTGTAAGGAATAAATCTGAGAGGAACAAAATCAAGAGTGACAATGAACTATTGGCTGCTTCATAGTAAGAGTCACAAGAGAAGGAAGATAGATGTCAATACCAATTTCAACCCTTTTTTAACAAATTCTTTTCCACTCAGAAAGAAACTGAAAATAGGAATAAAAATGTATCTTATGAGCTTACATAAGCATGTTTTATCTATAGCCTTTACTTGCACATGCTTTTATTCTTACCACACAAAGAAAGGTTAAAGCCTTTTCGAAATCTTTCCCCTTGTCCCATCTTCCGGTACCAATATGTGCCTCCTCCCACATAACCAACTTCACAAAAACTAAGCTTCATTTTGAAAATAGAATTCCCTTCCATATTCATACAGTCTCTATTCATACAGAACAATTATTGTGGTAAAATCCTAAATTTCTCTAAAGACATCAAAGCTTTAGTCAACTAAAAAATCCTTCTCTTTGTGAGCCCTTGACACTTCTGCTAAGTTGAAAGAATCGATTATAAATTAATCATCTATTAAACTTGCACATGACCCAATCTTCAATAAAACCATCAATATTGTAAGCATGTCATTATTATGTAATTATATGAGAGTCTAACGGAATGTAATCAGGGGAAAAGTACACAGTTGAGGAGTTACAATAAGTAACATCAGTCTAGCAACTTTGCTGCAGTAATGCATTAACTAAGACTCACTCCATAGTTGTCCAAAATTTCAAGCTTATGCATGAAAAAAGAATAAAATTACACAACATGCAAACTTGCAAACTCTAATTGGGACCTAACACCAACAGGAGTTTGAAAGCTTTCCTTCTTCAGAATCACTTACATTTTACAAACATGATACTTTCTAACACCACTAGCAAAATACAATATTTTTAATGGCCAAAGTCTGGCCAAGATTATCAACACAGATCAATTCAAGCTACAAACAGATAGAAAGCATATCCTTTTCGCAAAATCTAGTAGTTAAATTGATAAAAGCACTATGCACCTCATGGCTTGCAGCCATTGGAATTCCAAAATTCTATACACTCTTCTGGACAGGTTAAAGATCATATTTCTTACCCAATAATAATAATAATAATAATAAAATACACCTGCCACTAACATTCCCAGACAGTTAGAAACAATTAGCATCAAAGCACATCTAAAGTCCCACCTTCCAGACCCACCCCAAAAAATTAAATGAATAAACGGAAAGAGAAATAAAATAAAAATGGCTTCAAATTCAAACACAACAAAAATCAAGAGAGATATTCACCTTGAAGCACCCACTCTGCTTCGAATTCCGCGACCACTCAAACCCCAACATCTTGCTCGATGTCTGGTAGGAAGCCTTAAACGAGTCATCACCATAAACTCTCCTCGAAACTGCAAAGTCCCATGAATTCTTAGCCACATCGTAAGAGGGCTCGAACGTAGTCAACCCCTTGTGAACATAAGTATACTTCAACTTGCAATTTCCCGAATCAAACACGTAATTAGCCGAAACCTTATTAGCAGGATCGAACACCAATGTTCCATCCAAAATAGTCCTGTTGTCGCCCCTGCTATGTATGTAAGTCAAATTCAACGGCTTCTCCGCAACCCTAACTGTGTTCATAAAATGAAACCGAAAGTCCTGCACCACCAAACATAACAAACCGCGTATAGTAGCATGACGTAGAGAGCTAATAAACCTAATCCTTCGTTTATTTCAAGTGTCTTATTGAGTGAGGGAAAATCGAATGAAAATAAAACAACATTAAACTTAGTAGCACACATTAAGGAGCGAGGAATTTGGGATTGGGAGTACCTTTTTGGGAACATTGTAATCGATTATGAAGGAACCGGGTTTTTCGACGGCAAGAGCTAAACCGGTTAAGCTGGGACCGTTGACGAAAGTGGCGTCTGTTATGGATGCTCTCAGCTTGACATCGCCGGCGTTGACGGTGACATTGGCAGCGGCGCCACCGTTTTTGTCTATGTCGTACCTGCCCTTCAAAGCGGCCTTCATTGTGAACAACGGAGCGGAAGATGCAAGCAAAATGCTAAGGATGTTTTTGTGTGAACCTTCAAATACCAAATAAATCCATAAATAAATACCCACTTTTTTCTTGTCACTGGTCGCTACTGTAGTGTACTGTACTGTACTGTTTTATACGTATCTGGGCCTGAGTGCTGGGTTTGATGCTTTTAGCAATTGGGCCATTGAGAGGGTCACAAAGGGTTTCGTTCTTTTCTCTCTCCGCTTCTTTCTTCTTTTTTTTTTGCATCTCATCGACTCTATAAATTTTTATAAAGTGGGTATTTATTTATGGATTTATTTGGTCACTGTACTTGATGATGGGTACCTTAATTTCGACTAAAAAAAAATACAATTAGTTGTGACATGGTAGTAACTATAATTGGTTGTACCATAAAACTCTGCCAACTAATAATGAAAAGAGAAGGGGAAAAAGTGATGTTGCATGTTGATATTTTGGTTGAGAGAAAGTGCGAGAGGTAAATGTTTTTGGTAAGAAAAATAATATATAAATATTTTTAAAGTTTTTCAAATTGATATTGTTTATGAAACATGTTATATTAATTTTTCATAAAAATTAAAAATTTCAAATAATATTATAATTAATTATTTTTATTTAACTAATCCTTTATACGTTAATCATCAAACATAAAATATAAAGTTCAAAACAAGCTTTCCGCAGCCGGGATTCGAACCCGGATACTCAACATCTACTGCTGATTTCGATGCTACTTATCGCAAAACATTTATTTTGTTAGTATCTAATATGTTGATTTTATAAACATTAAATACTATTCACGTTGCCATCAAACTATTAAGATTCTTGAAACTCAGTTTTTCAGGGTGACTTCCTCCTTGTTTTTTTTTTTGGGTGAAAGGTAACTTCCTCTTTTGTTCAAGATAGCCGATACTATTGTCTACTTCTCCCCAACAAGGTTTTTATTTTTTATTTTTTAATTTTATTGGTGTTGAAATAACTTTTTTATTTGCCTAAATTACATTCTTTTCTTGAGATTTGGAAAATCTTTAAAACACCTATCTAGTTTCAATTATTACACTAATCTCTTTTATTCTTAATTTTATAATACACATATATTCGATGTACATACTTTTTGCAGACACAAGAACCGCCTATCTACAAATAGAACAAATTACGGTGGACTGACATAAGATTTTATGATATTTCTCAACAACAACAACAAAAAAGATTTTATGGAATTTCATCGATATCCGGTTCAATTTGAGAAATTGTAGTTACTGTATTTTTCATTGTACAAAATAAAAAGACAATAAGAATATTCGTTTGACCAAAATTTAAACTAGGAAAAACTACTGTAATTTTTAAAATTAGATGAAAGATAAGTATACTTTCATCAAATCTCAAAATATTTTAACGTGATTTATCTTCAATTTTCACACAAATAAAATAATAATATTTAAGTAGTGTAATATTTAAATTAAAAATATCTTCCTGTAAATTTCTCAAATCTTAAAGAAAAATAATATAATTCTTTTAATTTCATGTTCTTATCATTTGTCTTGAAAGTAAGGATGTCAATTTCTATCAATTTGTGGAAATTCTTACTAGGACTATCTCGTTTGAGACTTCGCGAGTAGGGAATTTTCTCCTGCAAGAACGGGAATAAGAGACAAAATCTTCCTGCACGTGATTTGAAAACGAAGATGGAGATCATACTCCCTGTCCCACGGGTATATTTAAAATTAGCTATAATTATATAGAATAGTGTTGTATATTTAAATTTAAATTTATCTTCATTAAAAGGAATTTTTATTGTATTTTTCTTTAGTTCATGCATTATTGACTATTACATTTGATATTAATACTCATTTTAATAATCATTTAACAATCAATAAAAGAAAATACCTTAATTTTTTTAATATTAGAATTTAAATATAAATTTTTTTATAAGTAATCTAACATAGCTAGAAATTTAATATAAATTAACAAAGTTAGAGATCATAGTCTAAAGTCTCTAAACCATGAATTTCAAGCATACGAGTTACATAATTAAGCTAAATAAATAAATCGTTTTTAGTTATCCCTTCATTTTTATTTAATTAAATTTATCCCCTTATTTAAATTAAAAATAAAATAGTCTCCTTACATAGTAGTTACCAATGAAAACGAGCTCCTTTTCCTCTCCACTGCTATTAAAGTAACCCAAACAGCTCTAACGAGTTCTTTTCCTGTCATTATTGTTGTCCATCTCCATGATCTATCTTTTTCCAATTACTTTTTCCACATCAACCACCAAAACTCGTCTCCATTTTTATTTAGATCCCTTTGCTTTAGATCTCCGTATTTGCTGTAGTATGTGTTTCTATTCAAGTTTTGAATATTTCACACAATTTGAACCTCTGTGAGTTTTTGACTTGTTTCTAATTCTGGTTTTGGATACTTCACCCAATTTCTGGTTCCATTAATGGGAGCTTTTGGGGGAGAGGGGGCTGAGGACAAAAAAAAGAGAAACGGGAAAGGCAATCAAATGGATTTGAAACTATCTTTGGAGAAAAAGGATGAGAAATTCAATAATGATAAGTTGATAAGTGTTCCCACCGTCTTGTTACTATTAAGCAACCATGCAGTTTTAATTTATTTTAAATAAAAATGAAAGGGTAATTTTTTTTCTAATTTATTAGGTTAAAATAATCTTAACCATACATATGTATATAAAAAAAATAAAAAAAAATATTTTATAGTGTAATGTAGAAGTGGCCTTTATCTATACAATTTTATTAAGGTTAAATTAGTCTACAGGCCTTTGAACTTTTTGAAAATTTTAAATAAGTCTTTATATTTTAAAATTTTATAATAAGGTCTCTATAATTCTAAAAAAAGGTTAGTTTGGTCCCTGTCTTTAAAGTATTGTTAAAAATTGTTAACAACAACCTAAACTCAAGTATTTAATTAAAAAAATTGAAACTATAAAAACCTAAAAAAAATATAATTAAGTCTTTATAGTTTCAAAAATTTATATTCAAGTACTTGAATATAGTCTATCATTAAAGTATCGTTATAAATTTTTAACAATATAAACTCAATTAAAATTTTTTAGAACTATAGAAATCCAATTATAAATTTTTAAAGTATATGAACTTATTTGAATTTTTCTAAAAATTTTAAGGACTTAAAAAATAATTTAACCTTTTATAAAATATAAGTATTTATGTAATGGATTATGAATATGTAAAATTTATTCCCTTAATTTTTTATTTGTGATTTTCACTGATATTTTTTTCTCTAAAGTATACTTCTCCTTTCAAGTTCCAACCAAAATCTGTGTCAGTGACATTTTAATTATAAACTATTCTCAATATAAAATAAACTAGTACAAATTCGCACAAAGCCTACTGTAAATTACCAAGAACACGAAAATTAAAAGAATTATATTATTTTTCTTTAAATTTTGAGAAATTTACAGAAACATCTTTTTAATTTAAATATTAAAATACTTCAATATTATTATTTTATTTGTGTGAAAATTGAGGATAAATCACGTTAAAATGTTTTGAGATTTGATGAAATTATACTTATCTTTCATCTAATTTTAAAAATTACAGTAACTTCTTCAGTTCTTCCTACTTTAAATTTTCATCAGACAAATATTCTTTTTGTCTTTTTTTGTACAATGAAAAACACAGTAACTATAACTTTTCAAATTGAACCGGATATCGATGAAATTTCATAAAATTATTTTCTTTTTGTTGAGAATTTTCATAAAATCTTATGTTAGTCTGCCGTAATTTGTTCAATTTGTACATAGACAGTGCTTGTGTCTGCAAAAAATATATACATCGAATAAATGTTTATTAAAAATTAAAAATAAAAGAGATTAGTGTAATATTTGAAACTAGATAGGTGTTTTATAGATTTTCCAACCGTGAATCGCTCTTTAATCTGATTATGATTTAATGTCATAATAGAATATATAGTTATACGGAATTAAGTTAATCAAAACCAAAAAAAACTTATAAACCGCTTAATTTTAGTTGAGCCAGTCATCCATTAAATTATTAAAAAAAAGGTTTTTTTTTGCTCTCAAATTTGATCACGTCTTCAACCTTTTTGCACAACAGGCCAACAGCATGCCGTCATTGCTCCCAATCTCGTCATATGGTAGTTGGCTTTTCAACTTCGTCGTCGCGCACCATCGCCACCACACCGTCGTTGCACAACTTCTGCAGTACAGATAGTAAGTCTTCTACTTTCGTTAAGTTTTCCTTTGAGCTATTGACTGTGAAATTATTTCTCTCTTTGATTTAAAAATGAGATGGATGTTACTAAACCATCTGAATGTGAAAAGGTTTCAATTTTCAACTTAAATGAGCCATATAGAGAGTTAGAATGAAAAGTAAAGGTATAAAAAGACCCTAATAGATGTAGATTTTTTTTTTTAACTTATAATTTCTGTATTTTATTATTAATAATATATTTATATAAAAATTATGATGTAATTATGATGTTATCTAATTTAACTGAACAATTTAATCAATTGAACATGAATCAAAAAAAATTTCAATTTATTGTCTAATTCAATTCTAACAATATTGATAATTTAGGCAAACAAAAAAGTTATTTCAACACGAATAATAAAAAAAAACAGAAAACTTGTCGGGGGAGAAGTAGACAATAGTATCAGCTATCTTGAACTAAAGAGGAAGTTACTTTTCAAAAAATAAAAAAATAAAAAAATAAAAAAGAAAGAAGGGAGTCACCGTGAAAATGAGTTTCAAGAATCTTATAGTTTGATGGCAACGTCTATGCTATATTTAAATGTTTATGAAATCGACGTCTTAACTACTAACAAAACAACTTGTTTGCAACAAATAGCACCAAAATCCGCAGTAGCACATCTGGAAAATTCTGATGTTGAATATCCGGGTTCGAATCCCGGCTGCGGAAAACATGTTTTGAACTTTATATTTTTTGTTTGATGATTAACGTATAAAGGATTAGTTAAATAAAAATGATTAATTTAATATTATTTTACAATTTTACAATTTATTAAAAATTAATATAACATGTTTCATAAACGATATCAATTTGGAAAACTTTTAAAATATTTATATACTTTTTTTAACCAAAGAACAATAACTCCCTCGCGCTTTCTCTCTACCAAAATATCAACTGTGCAACATCACTTTTTTCCCTTCTCTTTTCATTATTGGTTGGCAGGGTTTTATGATACAACTAATTATATTTATTGTCATGTCACAACCAATTATATTTGCTCCCATTAGTATAATACTCTAATTATATAGAATAGTGTTGTATATTAAAAAATTTATTTAATTTTATTGATTAAAAGGAATTTTTATTTTTATTTTTAGTTCATGTATAGATTATTACATTCGATATCAAGATTTATTTTAATAATCATTTAACAATCAATAAAAGAAAATACCTTAAATTTTTTTAATATTATAATTCAAATATAAAAATTATTATAGGTAATCTAACATAGTTAGAAATTTAATATAAATTAACAAAGTTAGAGATCATAGTCTAAAGACTCTAAACCATGAATTTCATGCATAAGAGTTACATAAATGAAGCTAAAATGCTTATATTTGATATTTAAATCAACACAATTTCAATCTTCTAGTAACTAGGCAAAATATAATGGCTTTAGATGTTTAATTTTTATTCATTAATTGCGAATATAAATTTTTTCAATTTAATTTTGATTTATTGTGATTTTGTAATTGTAAAGTTATTTTAATTATCATCTAATTATTTGATATCACATCAAGCTTTTTTAACAAATGAGTGAATAATAGTGTAAAAATAATTTTATAATAAAAATGAATTAAAATTAAATCTAAATTTTTATAATGATATTTTTATATGGCAAAAATGTGTTACCACGAGTCTCCCATAATTCCAAAACAAAAAGAAATCAAACTTAAAAGATTGCTCACTCATTACTGCAACGAAAGTGCCAAACAAAACTAATTCCAAATTTCCAATCTTCCAGTTCCAAACTTCCAATCCACCACGGTTTAAATTAAAAAAATAAAAGATAAAATCAAATTCTTGTCTTACTAGTTACTAACCCATATGTATGGTTGCGAAATGTATAGGATCAGTTGGAGTTTTAACGTCTATTGTTATGAGATTTTTGGTCGACGCAGGGTTCACAGAACAGTTGTTGCCATATCTCCATGAAAGCTCGCACGATTACTCCATGATAACTCCGTGAGTTCAGAGACAGAAAACACTGCAGCAGTTGCTCCAAGTCCTCGGTCTCAAATATCTCCATCTCCATTATCATCTCCAGCATCGACTTCTTGAAGTCCTCATACGGATCCTTGGACTTTTTCACCACCGCAAAGCTCTCTTTCACCTTCCCCTCAACACTGCAATGTGTCATTGATGCCCTTGACGTCATCGCCTTCTTCTTCATCTGTCCTGTTTCCGATGCTCTTCGATTCTCCGAAGCTTGAAAGCTCTGTCTCTGAACCTTCTTTACGCTGCTTATCTTCTTTCCATGCCTGCCAATGAACTCTTTCTCTGGTTTGTAGTTTGCGGTATCGGGAGAATAATGAACTATCTCGTCATGACAAAACTCGTCGGAGAAACTTGTCAAGCAAGAAAGTAGATTTTCACTTTCTTCTTCGATATTACTGTTGAATTTATTGATGGGCAAGTCGCTTCTCCCTGATGAAACGCTTGCTTTACTTGTTTTATCACGACCCATTTTGCAGAAGGTGGATTCACAGTGAATGATGTCTGGTGAACTGGTGGTGCAGTAGTTGAATGGAACATGTTGGTTGCATGCTGTGGACATGAACTTTGGCGACACCATCATGCATTGGTACTGTTCCGGTGTTGAGGGTGGCGGAGCCGGTAGGTTTGGATAGCCAATATCATGTGCTTCGGGGTTCTTAGGAGAAAGACGATAAATGGAGGGAATTGGATTTCCAGGGAAAGTGGAAAGGCGTTTTGAGCGACACAATTGAAATGATGGGATGGCGAATTTCAGCTTGAAGCGAAATTTAGCCATGCTGCAGGTTGCTGTTTGCTAATTGGTGGCAAACTAGAACCCTGAAAGATAATTAATGGAATGAACGTTCTCCAAGTGTCAAGAATATTTATAAGAAAAAAAATTAAAAAAATAGAAAGGCCGGCCTATAAAGAGAAAACTCAGAAATAAAAGTAGGACCCAGTCGTGACACCAGCTTAATAGTATGACTGAATCCGAGTGAGCATGCATTTCATACCCCAAAGGGTCCTGGAATTCCTACTCAATGTATTGTTCGAAAATGGCTGTGTATTAGGGGGTCCAGTTACACAATGAAGACACACACGTAACTGCAAGAAACCCACGTTCGCACGCAAAGGGGTTAAGATTCTACATACCTTCTCGATCGTCAGCAATTGAAATTAACTTATTCAAACCGTTACCCTAAATAAATGAAATGGTATAATATTTAAAGTGAGTTGTTAACAGTTGATTTGATAATAATTATTTTAAAATTTATTAAATATAAATAACAATTAATTAATAACTAATAAATGTTTGATAACTACTAATATCTTAAAAAAAAAAGATAAATATCAAAATAATACCCAAATAAAAAAGTTCATACATGGTATCATTAAGGCCGATCAGCTAATTAATTTAAAACTTTAATGAATTGATTAGTTGATTCTTCTAATTCAGCCCTTTAATCCGGTAGAAAATCAAATATTTTTTAGGCGAAGGTGGAGCCATGAGAAACATGAATTACCCAATACCAGCCATAAAAGCACATAACTCATAGTCGAGTTAATTATTGTATGACAATTTTTGCAGTCTCATCAAATACTAATTGCTGTGACTTTCTTTCAACTATCATGACAATAAGTGGGAGTCACTAGGTGGAATAGAACACCAAAGATGTAGATTTGGAGTAATTAAAATGTTAAAAGGATCTCCCATCTAAGGGAACCAATAAGCTTTAAAACATGCCTTAAAATTCTCTGTTTCTCATTTATGTCGAATGCATTAATTAGTAGCCCAACCTTCATACCTTTAAAGCAGAATAATTTCAGAAAAACATCAAGCAGTTAATTAATGATGTAGAGAGATTCAAAAACTGATTTATTTTTATTTTTTTTGGGTGGAAAATTCAAAAACTGATTTAGATTAAGAGGAAAAACAAGCCGTGCCCAGCAATACGTTGACAAGTTCAACAAAGCATATTCCCTAACCGCAAAAGAATGAATCAAATACATTTCGATGTACTGGATCTGGAATTCCCTTAATATTTTTGCAAGAGTGCTTCCATAGATTCACAACGGGACAAAGTTCACACCGAGACCTGGAAACCAGATAGGTAAGACGCATCACACATGGACAAATAGACAAGAATTTCTAAATAATAGAGAAAAATCCTGCTACGTCACACGCACTTAGAATTATAACTAAGTCCAAACCTGCATGTACAACTCCACCTGACCTTTGAAACCCTTTGTGTTTCTTATCCACATTGCGGCCTGAGGATACTTGATGTCCTTTATTACAAGAAGTTACAATAACAGAGACCATTAAATTTGATGAGACATACATTCTATACACGAGGCTTGATTTAGTCAAACTCAGTTCTATATGAGCAAACTTTATTAGTATACAAATTTAAATTTCACTAGAAGTACCTTATAGTCAAAGCATACGTGTGAGGTGAGATGACACATCTAAAAGATGTAAGAACACTAAAAATCTTGAAAAAAATCAGTTATATATATCTCCCCTTCTAAAACATAAATTTACCCTTTTAGCTCATTTTATTTTCAAAGTCTAAAAATACTTCTTATCTACCAACAAAAGTATAAATAATATTAAATTTAGTACCAAAAAATTAAAATACCCTTAATCATTTTAATTAATTTAATATAATTATTAATAATATTTTACTAATAGGATAATTAGGGAGATCAATCTTAAACCTTTTGCTTAGCAACTAATGCATTAGGCTCAGTATTTTCTTTCTCAAATCCTGTGTCAAAAGGTGAAGGTTTTTCTTAGGATGCTGGGCAATGATTTTATCATTTGAATCCCTAAAATTTGGTTTTTGACATTCTTTTATGAGTTTAATTTTGATCCACCGTCAGTGTAAAGTTTCTTTACACTGTCATCTAATCATGTGTTGCCAAATCATTAAAAGAGTTTGACTATCACAACAACTACCTATAAAGTCTAACTCTTTTAATGATGTGTCAACACATGATTAGATGACAGTGTAAAAAAAACATTACACTAACAGTAAATAGAAATTAAATCATTCTTTTATTGGGATTAACAAGTGCAAAATAATTTTTCTACCTTCAAACTTAAAGGGAAATGTGTTCTACTTATCTTGATGAATCACATCATGATCATACAATTAATGGCGACCTAACAAATTAAATAAGAGCAACATCCATAGGTTAGACATCATGGTAGATATCCTCCTTATATGGACTCAGTTCAAGTGGTACTTTGCATTTATAGGTAATTTTTAGACAAGTATTATTTACCCATACTACCTTAAAATGTTAAGGGTGGGGTTCCAACTTAAGATCACATCTAGAGACTCCTTTATTAGAAATCATATTTAATGCGCTATCATTATTTATGACTAACTACAATTTTTACCTCCACATTTACTATAAGTTTTTCATGCATATGAATTAATGTGAGTTTTAAGACTGCATTTCATATTATTAATGTATTTAGGATTTTCATCAAGATGGTTCCTATTTTGGTGGTGCCTAGGAGGGTGAACCACTTTCTTCCTTAAAATCATCTTTAATGTGAACACGATTATTTTGTTAATTCAAGCTCATAAGAATTTCCCTTAAGTCATCTCTAAGGGATTCCATTATGTCATCTCCAAGGTCCCTAATAGTGTCTCTCAATTCAATTTTAGTATACAAGTCGCATATAAAATTGTTCTCTTGATTTTGGATAAAGGGATTATGGGTATACATGCAGGCTCTTTGTGATGGGCATATCAGGCACAAAAAAATTAATATTTAGGAAATGCCAATAGGCTAAATGCAAAGTAGCAAGAATTATAAACTATCCTAAATGTAAAGCAAAATTCAAAATTTTTAAATGAATAACTACATGACGGTATGATACAAAAATAACGAATAATGGTTGTAAAAAGAATGATAGAGGTAACAAAGAAAATAAGGCCATAATTTTTATTTTATTTTTTGGTTAGCAAACAAATAATAATGTAATAATTCAAGCAAGGAAAAAAGGTGATCAACTTGGGTCTTAGGAACTTTTACTAACAAGCCTAATTATGAAAATTAAACAAGTTTTCAAGAGAGGTACAGAGCAAAATTTGTTACCAACAAGAAAAATCAGGAACTCTCAGGTTTCTAACAAGAACCAAGAATTCTCAGGATCCCAACAAAACAATGAATCTTCAGGATTCAAAACACAATAATATCTATAATTTTATTAATATCCAAAGCCGAATAACATAGGGCATATAATCCAAAAATAGGAAAAATTCCTAAAATACGAAAATTTTCTTAAAAGTATGTTTGGATGGAAGTATTTGGACACAAAGGGAAATGATGGATAATTTTTCATTTTAAGTAAATATTTCTTTTATTTGATTATTTTTTAAAATAAAAAGATTATCATGTATTCTTTTAATTATCTCTTATTTTTTTTATAAAAAATTTTAAATTCTTTCAATTTACAAATAAAAAATTACTCCTCTTCGCCTATTTTTTTTAAACATTTTCATCTCAATCATAGTCTAAATTACCAAAAATAACATAATTATCTTAAATTAATATGTCTATCCATTCTGTATCATTTGGGCTTTAAGCGCTTCAGATAAAATGGGCCGTTAGGTTTGTCTCCAAGCGTATCATTTTATGGCATAAACGTGTTAACTACCGGCGGCAGTATTGGATACATTCATGCATATATTACTTTTTTTTTTTTACAGACATGCATATATTACGTTGGCACAATCATAAGTACGAACATAAAATTAAGGAGAAATTGTAAATAGCCACATCTGTTTGAGCCACAAAATCTAATAATTTAGGAATGAAATCTTTTGTTTGAAAACTTATACAATAAGAATTGATTGATTTTGAAATTAAAAAATTTCATTAAAAAAATTATAAAATATAAATTGATTTGGTTTTTAAATGTTTCTAATTATAGTTGTATACATGTGGAAAATGATTTAAATCTGATTGGATTTGATTTATAAATCTAAGTAATTTTTTTAATGATTATTATTTACCAACTCAATATATCTATAATTTCACTTGTATTTTTCTTCTTAAATTGTTTATTTATGAATATTTTACCTTAGCCTACCATCTTATTGATATCTTTTCTTGTACAAATTGTTTGTCACCATTGTGTAAAATTTATAAAAAGGAACAAGTTATTGTGAATGACAAATTAGTAATTGGTAAATATAATGGTCTTTTCTCTATTAAGAGTCATGTATTAATACATGTAAACGGATGCACCTATTAATATTTGACAACTAGTTTTATTAACCGTTTGTACGAACTTGTAAAATAAAATGTGTATAAATTTTTAAATAATAATATGATGTTTATTATAATATTTTTTACATAAGATTCTTTATATGATTTATGTAGAAAATAGTTTAATCACTTCTTAAATTATTTATATCATAAGAAAATTATAAAATTCATAAAAACTAACCTTAACATTAAATAATTAATATATCTAGTGTCACTTAAGATTTTTTTAAAATATAAAGTAATAATTATAAAAATATTATTCACTTGAGGTCTTTGATTGCTAATCTCTAATAATGTCAAGTAACTTTATAATATTGGACCACGTATAATGATTCTACAATATTTTAAAATAAAAGGGTCAAACAAAATCATTCAGTTTGTAACTAAATACATTTTCAACTCTTTAATCAACATGTTAAGTAAATAAAAAATGTGAATGGTATAATTATACAAAGAAAATGTATCTAACCTTTAAAATTCATCAATAATATTATAGAACTATAAAATTTTTACTTTAAACTTTTATATTTTTTGATGATTATTGGCATTGACCTCATTAATAAAATTATATCAGACAACCATTGCAGCATTGAAATGAATAAAAACTCAAATTCAGTCAATCACACTAAATACAAACAAAGTAAAGAACCTAAAACATTGTATAGAACCCAAAACTCAACTGCATAAAACATTGTCATAATAATAATCTAAAATCAAGAATATAAAAAACAACAAAGAAATAGCGGATAAAAGCACAATTGAAACCACTATCAAAATGCAAGAGCTCAAAGCAAGTTCAATGATTTTGGAATAAGTTTTATATATTTACATAACTTATTTATACTACTTTTGACTGTTATTAGAGGCTTACGGTTTTTAAATTTTTAAGGATATGCAATATAATTACTCTATCTAGATATCTGATGAAAAAAAATTGAAATTTGATTTCACCCACCCAAAGAGATAAGAGACATTATATGACTTAACAAAAAGATATTTATCATATTTAAGATATAAAAAAATTAAATATTAACAAATTCGTATATTCAAAAGTGTATTTAATTAGATCTAAACAAATTTAAGATTTGGAGGTATTATCCTATGATGTTAACCTATTTAAAAATTAAAAAATTATTTGCTTTAGTTGCATGTCATTTAGACTTACTAATTTTTCTTTTTGAAAAATTATGCAATTATGATTTATGGTCATTGTTCCGTTGAGCTATATACTATTTACCTAATAATTTTTCATTAGAAAATAATTTTTCAAATCTAGACTTTATGATGTTCTTAACAACTTTAGAGAGCTATTGGTAGGAAAAATTTCTAGGATACGAAACAGAAATACTCTATCTATATGATGATTTTTTTTAAAATTTGATTTCACCTACTCAAAGAGATAAGAGACATTATATGACTTATCAAAAAGATATTTATCATATTTTAGATCTAAAAAATATATATATTAACAAATTCTTATATTCAAAAGCATATCTAATAAGATCTAAACAAATCTATAATTTGAAGGTATTATCCATATTATATTTTAAGAAAATATGTGAATAATCCATTTAAAAATGAAGAAATTACTTGCTTTAGTTGTATATCATTTAAACCCATTAATTTTGTTTTTTAAAAAATTATAAAATTATGACTTATGGTCGTTCTTCTGTTAATATAAATACTAAGATTGCCTAAAAGTTTTGCATTAGAAAATAATTTTTCAAATGGTACGATAATGGGAGAGTCATATTAAGGATTGATTAGTTATTATTTAAATTTTAAGATAAAAATAAGATTCAAAATTATATTTCATTACTTATCAAATAGATAAGATAAATTATTACTTAAACAAAATTGAATTAATTATTTAGTATAACTAAAAAATCAATATAAAAATAATTTAAAATTTTAACATTAAAGGAGCAGAAATCAAATGAGTAGGAATTTAAGAAAAAACACATAAATAGGTGACATGTGACATATGTCCAAATTTCATAAACTTTATTTTATATAATAGTATATATAGATTTGACCAACACTTACGGTTGGTAATAGAATAAAAATTATGAAAAAATAAAGAGATATTTTAAAATAATTTTATTTACATATATACTTTTCAGTTGTTTATTATTTTATTTGAGAAACATGAAATTTGAAAAATGATGAAAAAAATATGAACTTATATTTTCTTATTTTTTTATTATTAATAGTAGATATAGTTATAATTATAATTAAATAAAGACCAATCATTTAATTTTGTTTTCGTCCTTGCTCGGTATCTCACACCCTTTGGTGTGAGACTACTCTCGTTGGTAAAACTGTGGCTATGGTAATCAACTTCAGGTTCTACCATCGTTACCTCACTTCCACCGAGTTCTTTGCCACTTGCCAATACATTAACTCAATAACCCAGAGTCCCAACTCCCAACCATCAAGAAGGTTACAGATTTTAAATTGAATTTAATTTTAATTTATTGTTAATGTAAAAAATTTTACACTGTGATCTAACTTGTACTGGTATATTATTAAAAGAGTTAAATTTTTTAAGTAATTATTGTGATAGTCAAACTCTTTTAATGATTTAACAACACATCATTAAATAATAGTATAAATTTTTTTTATACAGACAATAAATTAAAATTTAACTCTTCCAAATTTTGGAATGCCTTTCTTTTTGCACTTGAATCTTAAGTCTTCACAAATTGATGGAGACTAAATAAAAATTCATCACTTGCTCGAAAAAGAAAGAGGAAAAAAAAAAAAACTTATCAGCTTTTTGGTGCATGCTAAATTTCCGCTAAGAAGGTTGGTGAATGGTGATCCCTAATAAAAAGGGAAAACGATATTCCGCTAAAGCCGTGGCCACAGGACACGTCACACCTACACCTACGCGCAAGGAGCGCCCACCAAAAGAAAACGCAACACCCCCATTCATCCCCTGTTTTACTTCCCTCTCATTTGGCACACAAAACCATTTGCTCCTTTGAGGCATAGCATAGGGTTTTGGGTTTGGCGACAAAGGATTTCTTTCCTTCTTTCTTCTTTATTTTTTCTGTCTACTATCCTATACCTATTCCTATAGGTAGGAATAGGAGGAGTACGTGATACGAAAGTTAATTGGGCCTAAATATTCCTCTTCCATGAGGAAACTGTGTCCTAATTTTGACAAGGAAGATGGGTTGGACACCGTTCTGGAGGTGCCTATTCCTGAGGACATGTGGACCAGCATAGGTAGCAATGGGTCCAATCGTTGGCAGAACCTGCGAGCCCTCATGAAAGCTCAATCTGCTGATAAGTCATCCCATCTCTCAGCTGCCTCTAACAATGAATTCATGGCATTGCTTAAGCTTGTGGGTTCTCCCCTCATTCCTGTTCAGGTTCAATCTGATCGCACTTTAACTCGCCCCCTCAAAGATTGTTCCATCGTAAGCATTATCAACCTTTTCCTTATTCTGTCTCCTGAGTTAATTTCTGCCACGGTATAATTTATAGTATATAAAACGTATATTCTGCATAATCTGATAGCGGGCATTGATCATTATGATAGACCATATCACGTAGTTCTATTTTGTGCCTCGGTTAATTGATAGAATTTAGCATGAGAGTGTGATTTTAATTTGTGCGTTTAGAATGTTAAAATATATGACATTAGTAATGGATGTCCATCCACCGTATCAGAAGACTTAGATGCCATTCTTTGCTAATTTAATGATGCGTAGAAATAACATAAAATTGTTTTTTTTAATAAATAAATAAATAACATAGTATTGATATTTATTTAATTAGCTATAGGGAGACTGCCACATGGTAACTTACAATATACATTAATAAACATTTGGGTTTTTTCTAATTAGTCAACATGTTGATTAGCAGAGGTAAGTTCTGTGGTGTTTTGCACTTCAACACCCAATTCTTCTTTGTCATGTTCCTTATAAACCTCCTTTCTTGTTCTTTTTCTTGAATAACTAGAGTTTCATTGAATGTGTAGGAAGCTTCCACTGCCAAATACATAGTGCAGCAGTACATAGCTGCCACTGGAGGACTAGGTGCATTGAATTCACTGAAAAGTATGTATGCAGTGGGGCAAGTGAGAATGTTTGGGTCGGAGATGCGTCAAGGCGATGATAGCGTTCAACCAATTGGCAGGGCTGAAGTAGGAGGCTTTGTGTTATGGCAAAAGAACCCAGATTTGTGGTACTTGGAATTGGTTGTTTCCGGTTTCAAGGTTAGTGCAGGTAGTGACGGTAAGGTAGCCTGGAACCAGTCTTCTTCTCAACCTTGTCATGCAAACAAAGGCCCTCCTAGACCCCTTCGCCGCTTCTTCCAGGTATAACATGTAACGGACCAAATTGTCCTTAAAAGTGTTATATATCTAACAGCTACCTTTATCATTAAGGCTAAAAAGGGTTTAATTTAACCATTAATTGTTTTTTTACTTTAATCATGCATTCATTTGTTCTTGTTATTGTCAGGGGCTGGACCCAAGGTGCACGGCTAACTTGTTCCTAGACGCTGTATGTGTTGGAGAGAAAACCATTAACAATGAAGATTGTTTCCTACTCAAGTTAGAGACGGCAGCACCCATCCTCCAAGCACAAAGCACGTCCCATACTGAGATTATAAGACACACAGTGTGGGGCTACTTTAGCCAACGCACGGGGCTACTTGTAAAATTCGAGGACACCAAGTTGGTAAGAATGAAGCCCGTTAAAGGAAATGACTCGGTTTTCTGGGAAACAAGCATCGAGTCTGTGATTGAGGACTATAGGTATATTGATGGCATTAATATAGCGCATGGTGGCAAGACGGTGGCAATGCTATATAGGTACGGTGCGGCGCATAATCACAAGCGGAGGATTGAGGAGACGTGGAGGATTGAAGAGGTTGATTTTAACATTTGTGGCTTGTCCATGGATAGCTTTTTGCCTCCCTCTGATCTCAAGAGGGAACATGATGGTGCAGACCAAGTAGAATGAGTTAGGATTTTGCTTTCCTTTTCCTTCCTTTTTGACATCATTTTTACTCTCCCAACTTGTCAACTACTAAAAAATTTGTGTACATACTACATAGACTAGCATAGGGGAATTTAAAATTTTATATTTTATCCTATTCTTGAAGGTCCTGATTCAATTTTTAGGCAGGAAATTTTTGACCGACATAAAATGCATATTGTTAAAAGGACTTTACCATTAAACTTAGATTAAATAAGCCAAAATTTTCAACTCAAATTTAATTCATTAGTTGAAGTTTAATTTATTGAGTTGTTAATGAACTAAATCATGAGTAACTCGTGAGCTGACTCGATTCACTATAAATCTTAACTATGAAAATTGTATAACTTGCCAATCCTATATTCTATTTTAAAATTTGTAATGAAATTTTCTATTAATTAGTTTATATAATGTAATTTAGAGAAATTATTAATTTTTTATTAACAAATAATATTCATGAAGAGATTGGTGTAATATATATAATTTCATCAGAATAAATAGGAGTAAATTCATGAAGAGATTATAATTTTTTGTCCTGGGTAATCTAGATTTTTATGTAAGAAAAAAAATGCTAAATATCTATAATTTTTTATTGACTATTTTTTTTAACTGTATAGTATAACTCAAAGAAAAAAAAAGATTAAATTGATGAAATAATAATATCAATAAAATAAAGAGTAAACTAGTAATTTGGTCCCTGAAAATAACTTGCAATTACAATTTAGTCAATGAATTTATTTTTATATACAAGTTAGTCTTTAAAATTTTAAAACACATAGCAACTTAGTCCTTATGTTATTTCTCCTTCCAAAATTAAACGGTAACACGTGATGTGACGTGTTAAGTGCTTACGTGTACTGTTAAATGCCACATGGTAGGTTACTTCACATACCTAATCCTTCCAACTACGTCATTTAGGTGAGAAATATGAAACTCGACCCCCTCAAGATCTCTTAACTAACCAAGCAGACCTTACCCCTAACTCATTACCCCTCAATACACGAACTGACCGATTCCCTTAACAGTTTTCCCATCAACTCAACTGACTGAACTTACACTTAACCGATCAGTTATTACCTGATATGTGACATTTAATAGTACATGTAAACATTTAACATGTCACATCACATATTATCGTTTAATTTAAGAAGAAAAAATAACATATTACTGTTTAATTTGAGAAGGAAAGATAACAAAAGGAATAACTTGCTGTGTGTTTTAAAATTTTAAGGACTAACTTATATGTAAAAATAAATTCAGGGACTAAATTGCGAGTGTAAGCCACTTTCAGGGACTAAGTTGCTAGTTTACTTATAAAATAAAATAATATAAAAAGATACAGTTTTGATTTTTTTTTAAAAAAGTACGAAGACACCGTCTTTGTCTACGGTAGACGACCATAAAGTTGATAAAACGGCACCCAGTTTACAGAGAAGCACTGCAAAAGCGTAAACCCTAATTTCCTTCAAACCCCTATTTAAGCGTTTCGCTCATCCCACATCATGCCGCCACTGCTTGTGTCTTCGTTTCGGTTCATCTTTACGATGACTCCTTAATTCTTTTACAGCAGAGAAAGGTTTCCTTTATAACTCTAATTTTACTCTCCATTCTCTTCTATTTTGGTTTTCATTTCGATTTGAGGAAGAATTTCAGACGATATATATACCTATATAGATTCTTTATTGATATTGAAGAACGTTGATAAAAAAAAGATTCAATATTCTTCTTTCTTATATTTCATCAAAAAAATTCAGGAATCTCTGGAGCGCATTGTTCAATTTTAAGATTTTATGAAACCTCATCAATTTTGTGCCTTTTTTTATTTGTTTTTTGGGTCTGTAATGTTGTGCATTTGTTTACCCTCTCCATGAGTGTCCAGTTTGAATGGTAGTGGAGATATAACTGATGCAAAGATTGAATGGTTGCCTTACCAGCCCATCGTACCGATTTCAAAATTGCCATGGGTCAAAAGGATCTACCGAAATACAAACCCTTTTTTATTTTTAAGTCTGTGACCCATTTGTGAATGCGTGATTGTGTCTTTCTTTCTTTGCAATCAGAAAAAATGGCACGTGATTATAATTTTTAAACCGCTTATTGATATACTGATAAGCTGTGATGACAACAAACTCCACTTATCTGATGCCATTTAACTTCTATTTTCATCTCCAGTTTCTGTTTTTTTTTTGTGATGTTTTGTGTTTGTGAAGTGTAATATGATAAGGGTTGGCAAATGATGTTAAAATTTCTTATCCTACACACTGAAATTATGTGAAGATTAATAACTCCGCTTATTATCTGATGCCTTCCCTGTCTTAACTTTCTTGAAGGAAAGCTTTTTGATGGTTGTTTATATTTGTAATCTTAGTTATGAGTCACTTAGTTAGTGTTATTTGGGATGTGTTGATTGTTGTTTGTATGAAAAACTGTATCAAATTTAGCATAACTATTATACTCATCAATGATGACGAAAAGCAGACGGGCGGACTGAACTGATGTCGTGTTGATTGTCTGCCACTTCCAAGTTTGGAATGTCTCTGAGATGCAAGAGCATAATGTTTTATTTTCATGTGGGATGGGGGCATGAGTGATTGTCTTAGTTTAATGTTTTATTCGAACTATTAGTATCCTTGTCTTTGTTAAAACATCTGCTATGATGAAGTAGCATAAATATGTCTGGACATATGAAACTCTGTTCTGATTTCATTTGCATCTTCTGAGCAGTATTGTCAATGCCTTGTTTATATATTTTTACCTGATGGTTCTCCTGTTTGAAAGGTTATTTGAACATTTGGCTATTGTTAGTTGATTCTTAGTAGCTAGTCAATGTTACTTCATGACATTACTGTTGTTCTCTTGGATGGAATTTTCATGTTCGTTGCAATATCATTTTCCCACATCGACCTGATAACCTGTAATTGCAGGTTCTTTGTATTGCGTTGTCTTGCTATATATGAAATGATTATGTTGTCAATTCTTTTAACCAAGCAACAATTTTGGAAACTATGCTTCTAGTTCTTACTAGTCTCGCTAGACTGCTTTATCGAAAAATAATGGAAATTGAAGTTGTGTGTTTTTATTTTCATTTTCATTTTCAGCAGGAGTGATATAAACTTGCAAAACCATTAGGGGTGTATTTTTTAGTTTTTTTCTTCCCTATGATATTAGAGTTTGTAGTTTTTAACTTGTTGCAAATAAACCTTTCCTCATTCTGGCAAATAGGATGATATACATTTTCCAATTGATTTAAAATTTATTCTTACTTCCTCGTTCTCTTTTGAATTCTGTTATCAGAATAGACCTTGTTACAAACTGTATTAAGACCAACATGCCAGTTTATGCACGGTAAATTACCAACTTCCATAAGGTAATGGCTGCTTTGGACTGTATACATGTGATATATACCTCGGGTCCAGATCTATTTTGTCTCGTAAATGTTCACGGTTTATGGTGAAATTGTGTTGAGGAAGGAATCGCTGCTTTGGACTGTATACATGTGATATATACCTCGGGTACAGATCTGTTTTGTCTTGTAAATAATGTTCACGGTTTATGGTGAAATTGTGTTGATGAAGGAATCGCTGCATTGGACTGTATACGTGTGAGATATACCTCGGGTGCAGATCTATTTTGTCTTGCAAATGTGCACGGTTTGTGGTGAAATTGTGTTGAGGAAATGGAATGCGATCTTGAAGAATAATGTAAAACGTCTTAATTACCTATTTATAACTTAGGGAGGGTGTGTGGAAGTTTGGAAGAGTAACACGGTGGTATGTAATAAAATTTGATGATTTAATGGACAATTAGTTTGATATTTTTGTTTTTACAGGTTATCGTTTTAGCGATTGACGTTTACACACGGATGCTAGTACATGGTTATTATCAATTCATCTGGGAAAATGGCAGATAGTTAAGGCTTTTATTGCAACATACGAAAGAATTTTCTTTTTGTAAGACTTTGAGGCGTGTGGTATGAGACTAATTTTGGTTTGGCTTTCATATGGAGTTTAAGGATTCTAACTAAAATGATTTTATGTCAATAAAGAGCTTAGTTAGAGCTTGATGTTATTTGCTGAAAAAATTATAAGTAAAATTATTTTTAATAATTTTAATTGTTTGTTTAAGTTTACTAAAATTATTTGTTTAAAAAAATTATTTTTATGGTTAAAATGTAAAATTACCTTTTGAAAAAAAAATTTAATAAAAGAGAGAGAAGTTATTTTTATTTAAAAAATAATTTTAATGATTATAAATCATCACCAAATAGTTTTTTTATTCTTAAAAAAATTTAAAAAATAATCTCTAAATTATTGAATATTAAAACTATTATTTTTTAATTTGTAAAAATAGTCCCTTAATATTATTCAACTCTTTAATTTTTTGCTAGAGACGATACAATATCATTCTAATCTGATGTGAGTGTTTTAATAAAAAATCATAGTTGTGCAAAATTATCTTTTACTTATTTTTTCCATAATTTGTTTTATCTATCCAAATTATTGTTGTTTTAATACAATTCGGCTATATCTTCCGGAATAAATTAGCATGTAGTCAATTATCAAGTAGGCTTATGTTAATAATCATCGTAGATTGGAAGTAATTCTAATATTTAATGACTCTACCTCAAATGTTAAACTCGAATAAACTAACTCACCGGGATGGTTGGTCGGTATGAACATGACATAATAAAGTGAATTGCCCACGTTGGTCAGTAAGAACACGACAAAATAAAATGAGTTATTCCTTTTGATTAAAAATAAGAAGAAAAATCAACAATATTAATTGACTTATTGGCATCCAATTCCTGCCTTATGTTATTTCATGGAATCAAAGTCAACCTTTTTTCCTGTTAACTTTGGAATCATCGTCCTCAAATACCAACTTGTGACATCTTACGCAAGTCGTAAAATATTTTATATTATTATCTCAATATTGTTAAAAAAGCTTAATTTTATAAGTAATTATTACTCTTTTAATAATTTGAGATCGCATTATATTAAATCCATAATAGATTAACAGTAGATACCTCAATATAATAGTCAAATTGTAAAGAAGCCACAGCATCTATACTGCTGATGGTATGATACATACCGAGCACTCGCAGCGTAAACATGACCCGGCTTCCTGTGTGACTAGAATGCGAGTTGGCACTAGCACCGGCCATGTGCCAAGTGCCCACCCCACTAACCAGCTACTAGCAAGCAAGCAAGCAAGCAAGCAATAGCATAGCCATAATTTGGTACGGTCCACTTTATTGAGAGTGAGAGACAATTATTATTTGGCCTGCGGGCCACAACTAAAACCATACCCACTACTCCTCATTTCGTTTTCATGCCTTATATGTCTCTCTCCCTGCTTCTGTGAAAGCGCATCCCAAAGACAGAACCAAAGATAAGAAGATGAGAAACGAAGAAGCCACCATCAAACCTTTAAGCACAACCGCTAGCATGACAAAGATAAAGAGAGAGAACTCTGATGGACCAGTCATGAGCAACGGGAAGGGTCACTACAAGTTCTGGGTGTTAGCTGCTATTATCCTTCTAGCTCTTTGGTCCATGTTCACTGGCTCTGTCACTCTTAAATGGTCCGCTGGCAACCTTACCCGTTTCTCCGATGACTTTGATTCTAGGATTCTCGACGATCTCGATGTGCTGGTTGGTATACACAACTTACAAAACAACACAATTATTATTTATTAAGTGTTGTTCTGTTTTTGTATGAATCTTGGATACCTTCAGAAATCACAAGCTCACTTGCATTTTTTATTTTTATTTTTTATTTTTGAAATAGGAAGTGGAGGAGAGGGAGAAGGTGGTGAGACGCATGTGGGATGTGTACAGTCACAGTCACAGCACCACCACTCGGTTACCTCGTTTTTGGTCGGATGCTTTTCAAGCTGCTTACGAGCACTTGGTGAGTGATGTTCCTGGTGTTCGAGAAGCTGCAGTTTCAGAAATTGCTAAGATGTCCTTGCACTCTCTCAATTTGCAGCACCTTCCTTCTCAACCTCAATCAGACTCGGTAAGCTTAGCTCTAAGTCTTTACTGATGTATTTTTGAATCACCAAATTGAGTATTTACTCATTTTAATATTGTCATATTCCAAGTAGGAGAGGTTCCTCTTGATTTGCTTGCTTGATGTTTATTGATTGATTCCGTGTTCTTCATTGATGTCTGATAATGCTGCTGCTTTGTATTTTGAGTCTTTGGCTGCCCCTGTCTGTTGGTCTATATCTTCAATTTATTCGTAAATCCGAAATTGTTTGTTCTTTGTCAAACTGACACCTTACTCCCAATACCAAATGAAGACCCATTGGCTCAAATTTTGGAATTTTTTACTTTTGCCTGCGTTGCACTCCCCCTTTACTTGCTTGATGGGATTTTTCAGAAGGCAAGCCATGCTATTTTAAGCTGTAATGTAGGTGAGCTATTTGAGTGTAATTTACAGGATAAAATTCATGGTTTCACCACATAACTATACATCTCAGCTGGATGTCAAACTAGTTTTGCTAGATCCTGCATCATTGTGAGAGGACTCCTTTAAATTACTTGGAAAGGAACCATGTGGAGTTGCATGCACCAATTAGGATTTCAGATTTTGCACAGTGGCTGTTGTATCACGAATCTCCAACCAATTCAAATTATTCCTCTTACAGTTTGGAATGCTCGAAAATAATCCTTAGTTTCAATCTGCATCAGGTTATCTGACGTGAAACCAACCTCCTCATTTGT
Organism: Styphnolobium japonicum; assembly: GCA_023212625.1. NCBI lineage: Eukaryota > Viridiplantae > Streptophyta > Magnoliopsida > Fabales > Fabaceae > Styphnolobium > Styphnolobium japonicum. Next base: position 29,419,689 of record JALBWW010000006.1, read on the forward strand.
TTAATTCAACATACGACTCATATTATCTGCGTCTAGGTTCAATTACTTTCTCCTTGACATTTGAATGGTGTCCAATTCTTGATACTTTTGTTGCATAACAACCATGTGGCATGCATTTCTATCAGTCTCTAAACACGTTAGATATTACCGTCTTTTTCTCACTTTGAATGAAAATAATATTATCTCTTATTATGGATGTGAACTTCACCCTTTATAGTTTAATATCAATTTCTCCCTTTGCGATGAAATGGCTAGCCAGATACACACCTGCTCAGTTATTAAGATAATAGTCGCGTTTCTATGTGCAGAACATCAAGGGATCAAGAAAAATGAAGCAAGCAGAGAGTAGCATGGACAATACAGTTGGCAGTAAACAATAACAATAATCCTTCCTTTTGCTTGTGAGCATTGAAACTCATACCACTGATGTGCAGGCCTCAACAGACTGAAGCGGATCATTTATGAATAACATATATTCCAAAATATTCCCTTTTCCCTTTAAGAGTCTTACTTCCCAAATGAATAAGTTGCTATTCTCTATAGGTTTCAGGGTTGAGATATAAAATATAAACCACTTGTGTAATTCTTACCACGGTAGGCTCGCTATTGATTGTATATTTTTGTAAATTACATTAGTTTTGTTATGGATGTACCAAGACAAAATTGCTTTCTAAGATGGTAGTTAAAAGCTCTGCTATAAGACAATATGTCACCAAGCCTCGTTATTGAATACTAGATATTGTTTTTCTCGTTTGTCATGATATAAAATTCTCCGGAAATGGAAGAGGACCGAAATAAAGCTTTTGTATCTATTTTGTAGTTGCACTGGATACATTATTATTTATGTTCGTGTAATGATGTTATACGAGGTTGAGGATGACTCTAGAAATGAAGGTTGGTCGGGTGCCACAAGTGACAAGACAAATGAGGTCGAGTCTGGCGGCTTGTTTTAGTTCAACGATAATTTTCTCTTGAGAAATACTAGAGAAAATATTGAAGGATAAAAAACATATTTAACCCAAAGTTGTTAGATTATATATAAATTTACCTAAAAAAATATTAACGTAACTTAATAGTGTAGAAATTGTAAGTTTTTGTTTTGTTAATTTGTATGAGTAATATTACCTTATTGAAATAATTGATCAAAAACGAAATTAAACCAGATCACCATTTCCCCGGGCTCATGTTCCTCAAATTCTATATCTTCTTAATGGAGTGTCTTTTTTTTTTTTTTTCTCTCCAATAGAATTACTCATGTTATATGAGCAGGGTATACATTCCTGTGAGAGCCTGAGTGGCCGAGGAGGAAAATCTTGCCTTTGATAAAAAAAAGATAGTTAATATGTTAGATCAAATATAATATCTTGCAATAATTTCATGTTTCTAACATTTAACGTACAAAAATAAATCATTCTGACTATTTACTAGAAACACTAATAACAGCAATTAAATATGTATGTTTAAAAACTTTCACACGACATTATAAGAAACTGTATTTTCAACTGTTACTTATAAATTTATCGGATTATAAAAGAAGTTATATATCAGATGTAATTATTTTGAGCTACTCAATTACCAGAATTGAAATCTTTTTTGCTACACAAGTTCGGTCCGGGAATTAATTTGCTTCCAAACAAAAAATAAAAAGATAAAAAATAAAAAGCATATAAATTAAGGTAAAGTTGACGTAAGATTATATCTTCCTCAGAGTGAACAAACGTCAAAACAACTACCTCAAGATGACAAAATTGGTTGAGCAGATCCAATTAATGCTGCTACTGGGTGTCAAAGGAAATAAAAATCCTAAAACGGAAAAAGCATTTACAAAGTACGACCAAAATGTATTTACATCTACCGCAACAACTTCCTCCATTAATCATACTTAATCTTCTACTGTCTGGATCTCACCCATCATGATCCGGTTACTCACGACATTAAATCCCAAAACTGAAGGGCTGACCTTTTTCCCTTTCTTACCCTTCTTCTTTCCACCTCCTTTTGAGGATCCTTCGGTGTGGTCCAAATCCTGTATATCTGCAATTGCAGATAGCATGCCTCCGGCACCAAGTCCAGGAACTTTCTGATCATTCCGACTCTGAAAAGCTATTTCCAAAACATCTGATGGTAACAACTCCTTGTAATTGAGGAATTTATCGATGAATTCATGGTCAGGGTCATATGAACCAAGGTTTTCTATGAGAAGCATCTCAGCTTCGGATCTAGATTGCTTCAAGCAAAATTCAAGGAAACTTGTATCTGCAACCCAAAAAAAGAGTTAAAAAGATATTTCATTGTACTTCAAGATTAGCATACTCTGAACCAAAAACCTATAAGCTGCGAGATTCAAACAAAGTGCCAGACCAACATCCATCATATACTTAGCCTAATACATGGTGTCCATGTTTCTATATGACAAGCAAATGCCAGACTACACGCAGGTAAATATTTAACTGTTCGAAACAAAACCTACATCTGGATTAACCCTTCGAAGTTCAAACTTAAGAATAGAAACCAAATACTGAAATGGTACATATACCTTTTGTCCCAATAAGCCTAACACACTCATTCTCACACCAATCTCTGAAGCCCATGGCCTCTGAAAATTTAAAAAAGAAACAATGTCAGTATTTTTTTTTTGATAAAATACAATAGGTCAGTATCTTTAGAGTATCGTCAATGGATCCAGTTAAGGAGTAGATTAACCAAAGGACTCAATTAGACAGCTACCGAGCAAGTGGAATTAACACACCAAGTCGAAAGAATGAAATAATGAGCAATATATCTTTTACCAGAATGCTTAGTCATGGCATCTTTTTTCAATTTCAGCTTTGATTGAGAAGAGGCAGGTGATGAAGATAGAGCCCGTTCAGTTGGTTTGCCACTAACTGATTTTTGTCGAGTTAATGATCCAGGTGAATTACCTTTCATGGGAACATTTTTTGACCCCCAGCTCCCCTGGCTTGCAAGCTGAGGGAAACCTGACCTGCTTACAAAGAAAACAAATAAATCAGCTACAACTCGTTAACTCTGTCCATCAAAACTGGATATTCATGCTCATGGAAACGGTGAGTTAGCCACCTACTGTTGGATATGTTACTTTTGAATATTCAAGGTTAAAAAAATGAAACCACTGCCCTTGTATGGAGGCAATGTTCAAGGCAGTCTAGGAAAAGGGGGCACGCCATTCTCCAATCCCCCAAGGATATGGGGCGGGAAGGAATGGGGAAAAACCCACAACAACAAACATAGGAAGCCCAGATATATAAGTTAAGGGCAAGTGAATTAGAATTTATATGCACTTTACTAGGAACCAGTTAAAAAGACATTTCCTTGCTATATTACCCATTGTTTTTTTTCCAATAAATCCTTCTGTTCTGTACTTTGCTTGTTGGCTGTGATATAGAACAGAATCTGATTAACAGCATCTATAGTGTGATTCACAGTACCCTACATGCATAATTAACAGGTGCCAAAACTCAACAATTTAAGGAAAGTAATATCATAGAAACTAAGCAAGATTAATTAAGACATTATTAAATAGTTGCAACCATAATGTAGCATACAGCAAACTTCTCAAATTTACTAATGACACAGCAAAGAGATAGAAATCATACTGCTTATTTTCTTGCTTAGATTGCTCAGTAGGACCCCAGAACAAGTCATCATCCCCTTTGTATTTTGACTGAGACGAAGCATGGGAGTTTATCTGGATTGGAGATGCAGCTTTAGACGGAGAGGAAGCTGAAATTGACCATGAAGGACCACTACTCCAAGTAGCTTGGGCAGGCTGTAATTTCTGAGGGGTAGGCACTTGGCTTGCGGGCACTGCAGAAGAAGCCTTTTTCTCCTGCTCCATTAGAATGTCCCTCAATGATGTTCGTTTAGGAACCCTACCAGAATCAGTAGACCATGCTGGAGAAGGAGATGGGCTTGGTGGCTCTTGCTCTCCTTTCCAAAGAACAAAATCACCCAGAGAGGGTCCTGCAGGAATGGCAGGCAATACTTCTTTCTCCTGCAGCGCAGAGCGGGAGCCTTTTCCCTTTTCAATGGGACTTGAAGCTATGGGCTCACTAGATGCAACGGGCATTGAGACTTTTGCCCCTGAACCCTTTGATTTTGTTGACTTTTTTCGGCTTCTTTTAGTGTCTTTAGCCTCAATAAAGTTGGAATCATCAAGTGATTCTGAATGGACAGCTATATTTTGTGAGGATATCATACTGCCTGGAACCTCGGCATCCCTTTCGTTAGATTTCTTTAAAACTTCTTCTGCCAATAGATCATGTAGCGGACTTTTCTTGCTCTTGAGATTTTGAGAAGTTTCAGGTTTACTCAGATATTCCGTATTGCCTCCTCTGTGACTTTCACCAGATACTTTTACTGAGTCTGGATTGGCCACAACCCCAACCCAGGGAGTTATAAGACTAATGGAATTGACAGAATCAGCAGTCTCAGATACAAGCGTTTCTGTCTCTGCCTTTCTTTGTTCTTCCTGTTGAATCTCTAACAAAGACTTTGCCTTGACACCAGGAGCAGGTTTCCAAGCTCGTCCTGCAGGTAATTCTGTTTTCTGTGTGTAAACAGAACTAACTGCCTTCGACTCACCCGCAACAACCATTTCAGTGATGCTTTGAGGAACACAAGCAGGTAGGCCACTAACTTCTTGAGGATCAGCTGCCTCTGTGACAGCAGTTCCAGATTGATTTCCCTTACCTTTTGTTTGTTGCAGATATGTTTCATAAACTGGTTCATCCTTGTTGGCTTCCACCAACTTTATATCACTAAAATTTAGCTTTTCAGCTTCTGACTGCTGCAAAGTCACATTTTTTAGGAATCCCTTTGCTTGATCAGAAGACTGAGACTTGGAAGATTTTTGCTTCTTAGATTTCTTCTCATTAGCCTTTTTGGGTTCACGTGCTTCAACATTTCTTACATCTACCACAGAGGGCTCAACATTGGAGCTGTCTCTTCCAGCCTGCTGCCCTTCAAGCGCAATATCTGATTTGATCTTCACATCCGAATCAAGATAACTCACTGTTGGTAACTCAATCCCACAAGATCCAGCCGAAGATATAGCAAGAACAGGTACATGTCCGGAATTCACACCAGACTTGGAAGTTGCAGTCATGACAGTACCATCAGGTCTACAAGTGTTGTCCGGAATCTGATCCACAGATTTAGCAGTATAGTCAGAAACAGCAAGAGGTTGCTGCACAATGTGGGGTTCCTCTTTGGATCTGTTCTGATCATGCAATATAGAACTTTCAACAAAAGTTGATGTGGGGAACGTTTCCTTCTGATACTTTTCATTAATTTGTTCTGGAAGAGTAGGGCCCCAGCTTTTCTGACGACTATTATTCCCAAACAATTGGTGTGGCAAATGTATAGAAGAAGCTTCACTGCTTACATTATAACTTGTGTCCTGGCTAGCTTTCAGAGGTACATTCAAAGAATTAGTACTAAGCTCGTCATGCACGCTGGGAATTGGTGTCTGAGAGCTCAAGGGAAAAATCTCTTGTGGTGGTTGAAGTTGAGAAGGATCCACACGCAAATTCCCCATTGGTATTCCACCTCCTTGCAACTGTCCATAAGATGAATCGCCAAAGCGCTGGATAGACTGTTGGTCCTGTAACACTTGAGAAAGCAGTTGTTGTTGTTGTTGTTGTTGCCGCAATAACTGCTGCTGCTCCTCCTGCTTCTGTTGCTGCTTCAGCAAAAGGAGTTGATCTAACAATGGAATCTGCTGTGCTGGAGAAGCTGCCTGAGAATGCAACTGCAGCAAGTATTGCTGTTGTAACATATTCAATATTTGCGGATCTTGAGATAAACCAGAAGAAAGTAGCTTCTCTGCAGTCAAAATACTAGATGGGTTATCTGCGGCTTGAGATAGTAAATTGCTTAAAGAGAGTTGATTCTGTGCTTGCAGCCTTTGTTGTTGAATTCCAAATGGCACTTGAGGAAAATTCTGATCATGATGTAAGTCAATTTTATTCTGAAGGGGGTCCAATCCACCTTGTAAGGGATAATTTGGCCATCCAGCAGGACCATTATTTAAGCCTGCAGATGACCTGTCAGATAATCCTTGGATGATTGACATCAACTCAGAATTTTGGGACTGAGGTTGACGAGAATTGTCACTCACTGAAGACAATAGTTTTGAATGCAGTGATGCATCCGGGACAATATCTGATTTTGGCGCAAGGGATACTGCATCTCGCCCCGGCCAATATGGGTAAGGATTGGGTAAGGACCTCTGTCGTTCAAGTGCCATCCTCTTCGCCAGCAAGTAAAGGTTGTTTCCACTATCTACTCCTGGTGGTCCCAGATTACCAGAATTATTTCCAACAAACCCTTGTAAACCTAAAATGCATACATCATAGTTGGAGTCAAACCATGTCATCTCAAAACACAATACAGTATATAGAAAAAACTACAGAGTGCAAAAACAATGCATGTCAATACATTTATATCCAAATTATCAAAAAGAAAATGGAAACAACTAAAGGATAACAATAAGAACCTTCTGATAATGTCAGACTATCAAGCGGGGGACTGTTCTTGTTACCAGACATGAGTGACTCCAGAAACTTATTTTCAGCTTCTGTAGTAGAAATCTGCCAATGCCTAGGATCACTTCTCAACATCTCAACCTCACTCAAACCAGCATGAGTATTCCCAAAGGTACTAGAATTTTGCCGAACCGGTGCATCTGTAAAGTCATTCGGTTTTGGTGCAGAAAACCCTGGTGGTGGTCGGGCTTTAGCTCGTAAATGAGGCATGGCATCACCAAGCGACAACCATGGTGAATCAGCTGCTGCATTTTCCAGATGAACGGGTAAATCAATGCCAAAATATCCAGCCTCAAACCATCCAATAATATCAATTCCTTTAAATGGACCCTGGATTTGACCCTTAGGATCTTTATAGAAAAGGGACAACTCCTCTGGAGAAGTCTGTGGAACTCTCCTGGTTTCAAGTTCACTGTCCAAAATGCCAGATAGCTGCCTCTTAACAATGGGATCTTCACTAGCTTGCCACTTAGCAACATCTTTGGTGCCAGATAAATAATCCAAATTACTTTCCCACTGATTATGAAGATCTTTGGGCTGGTTTGACCAGCTCATATCTGATTTTCTAGATCTAACATCACTAGGCATATCTCTGCCATCATGCAAGAGAGTGGTTGCATGTTCACCCAATGGCATGGCTCGCCATGCAGCTCCAGGATGAACAGAACTATTTCCTTCAATGGTTGAATCTCTATTACTGGGCATCTCATCAGCTACTCTGTAAGAGCCTCCATCTTCACCTCTATCTGTACAGAGAAAGTATTAGAAACACTCCTGAAGACAGAGGAAAATCCACCTTCATACTTGTGAAATGCAGCAAAGTATAGTTAGTACATTTAAGCAAGGGAGAAAATTACTCCAGTTACACACATGAAAAAGGAAGCCAAATAAGATGGGACCAATAATGTAGTAAAACTTGGTAGAAATGAAAAAAGGGAGGGGGAATCATTAATAAAGAGCTGAGTTTGTCCGTGACCACCTGAACATACTCATCAGAACCATTAATCTTCAAAATTGTAGGTTTTCAAACAATTTGCACTATATGGTAATATGAATATCACTCTTCAAAATCCAAATAGAAACCAAACTATGTTGTATTTGCAATGAGATCATAAAATACACTATTCCCAGGGTCTTACTTTTTCCATTAGCAATACCTTCATTTTTCAACCTGTCAGAGGATGCCTTAAGATCCTGTGTTTTTTCATATTAGTTTGGGAGCTATAACTGAGTGTTTTATTTTCACTTGAAGAGCCTTCTGAGCAATTCATATAACCAACTTCAAATTGTCAGAACCTTAATATCTATTATCATCAACAGAGCCTGCTAAAATAATCCAGTTCCAAAAGTTATCCCGCACCCAAACCTACCCATAAGTTTAGATTCTGAATTACCTTGGAGAGGTGCACTTCCAAGCTTCATTCGTCTTGTATGTGTAAATTCTGTTGAGCTCCGTCCATCTTTTGGCACCTGAGGAGCACTGCTACTAATTATTTCCCCTTTGTCAATTCCCTTTAAGACAGACTGTTCAAACAGAAAAGCAATCAACTAAACCACTAGAAATGACAATGGCATCCAGAAAAAAAAAATACAAAAACACCAATTACCAGTTCCTCAGAATTTGGTGCAAAAAGAGCTAGAGGCTCCAATGGTTCATCCTGTGTAAGATAAGGTACCTGCAATAAATCATCAACTAGTTTCCTATTTGTACCCATATCAGTCACTCTGTACACATCAATCAATTTTGTCCTACTATATCTAAAGGGGCAAGGATCTCCATGCCCACTTTCAAATTTATCCAATACAGGTCCAGGGTATTGAGAATGCGAAGATGTGCTATTCATAGAGCTACCACCAGAGCCAGCCCGGCCATGTCCAAGAGTAAAGACTGGAGGCGTATTCTCCCCACGGCCACGACCATAAGAAAATGTAGAGACTTGTTTGTTTGGTGTTAAATTTTGGGAATGAGGAGGCTCTACCCTTCCACGACTTTGTGAGAAGTTAGGTCTCCATGGCCGATAATGATCTCCCTCCTTTTCATCCTTTCCATGATTGGAAATGTGAGACAAACCTTTGTCCAGATGCATATCACCAGAGTCGTTCCATTTTTCACGGGGACCTTCTGGCTCCTTATCATCAGGACCCCAACGTGTGTTCCACTTACTCTCACGTCGCTGATCAGAGTTTGTTTCTTTGTTTCCTGAATCATTCCATCTATCAGATGTACCACGACGTGCTTCTCCAAAGTTCCTTGCAGACAAATTTTCTGTCCATCGATCCACTCTCCGAGCATCACCAAGGTCTTTGTCTCCATCCCTCCAACGATCCTTACGTATGGAGGACTTAGTGTCTCTCTCTTCATCACGCCAACGATCACGGCGTCCACTTTCTGAGTCAAGCATGGATGGCCTGAAGACATCCTTTCTCTTATGGGCATCATGTACATCCTCTGCATTTCCAGATGTCTTAACAGTCTCTGAGCCTCCATTTCCAGATGTCTTAACAGTCTCTGAGTGATTGCCGTAAGGTGGATTTGAGATCAAGTGGTTTTCCTGAGTCATGAGAGATAGAGAAGAGAGGGGAAAAGAAAAAAAAACTTTGAAGCAGTTATAAATTATTTCTGAAAAGTTATAGGTGCACACAAATCTTATTTGGATATACGCATTCTACAAAATTACAATCAGACCAAAAAAATATCCAGAAGTAGTCAGTACACACCACAGTTCCTGTTCCAGCTTTGCTCTCCCCTGGCTTTGGCAGAAGCCACTGTGGCGAAAGTGGAATAGGATTGTCAGAGCCTTGGACATCTGCACAAAAGAGATAGAAGCTTCAGTTATTAAAAAAGACTTAAAGATTTTAACCAATCTCAAAAATTGCCCAAAGCCATTCATATAAGCTTCACAAAATACACAGAAACAGAAGCATGTAAGAAAGAAAAGAAAAGCTAATATCCTCTTGTACACTACAAGAATTTGAACACAGTTTGTCAAACTCTTCTGTTCCCCAAGGAAAAAACTTATTGGCATTTGGCATAAGCAAGTAAATGCCTTGTCATCGATTGTTCTCTTTAATTGAAAAGTAAAAAGTAAGAATCCAATACATGTACACACACTGACAAACCAAGAAAAAAGAAAGAACGAGAAGCATGAGAAGATTAATAGAAATTTTTTAAAGAAAAAGAGAGAAATTATGCATTGACAGTCTCTTGTAATAAGATGCTAATAGAATAAGCATATGCAGAACATCAATACATGAAAAGAAGTCAACTGATCATGCCAATAGATGTTTATTATGATGAGTACATTAACAGTTATGGCATGAAGAATGTGCTGATGCAAGTTGATAAAATCACCTGCATGGATCAGGATTTCACAAGTGTGAAGCCCTGTTATCTGATATGAGCAAAATTATATGTATGAAGTATGTAACCAATCATGCGAAAAATATGGAAATACTTCAAGACTTAAAAAGATTCTTTATTCAAGTAGCTCATACCAAGCAATCAAAAAGGATCAAGAAAGACAGAGGAGAGAAGGGGAAGGAATGATAAAGAATACACAAATTTGGCCAAATAAACAACACAATGAATCTAAAATTGATGTCGGTGATTAAGAGTAGCTACAACCCAAAAATTGAAGAGGGTGAGCCTTTATTATGTCCAAGTGTCCAGAGACCCTCTTTTTATTTATTTTATAATGCTAAAAACACATCCAGATAAAATTTTCGTCAGTTAGAAAGCCAGTGACCCATCATCAATCGAAAGGAGCACCACTAGAAGTCAGTATATCAAGCAACACCAAAAAAGAATCCCGTGACAGCACCCTAACGGCCTAATCTGAAAGAGTTATATGTATTTTGGTAAGCAAACGTGACAATAACTTCAGTAAAAATTACTTATAGTAAACAAAAGACCTAAAATTTTCTGAATTCAACCATAAAGAAAATAATATGCCCCAGAATACAGCAGAAAACTAACAAGTATTATAAAAAATAAAAAAACTTTCACTTCAAAAAGACGTTTAATCCACATATAAAAGCTCTAAACTTCTAGTCCTCAAGTTCACCAAAAAAAAAAAAAAACCAAACAATAAAAATCACAAGCACAAACGAGAAAAAAAAAAAGAACAAAAAAAGATGACACGATGCACTAATAGGTAGTTCAAATACTAAAACAAAAGTAGTAGAAATGAGCGGAATGCGTTAAGTAAACCCCTTGGTAGCGACCAATTCGTCAATGTCACTTACCTCCCCATACTAATCAAATGGGGGTTAGAACTCAGAACAAAAAAAGAAGACATTTCGAAGACGAAGCAAAACCCTAAACTCAAACACAGAAACGAACTGCATTTCTGTTGTTGACATAACAAAAAAAAGAATAGCCAAAGTGGCTCGGAAAAGCTAGGGTTTAGGGGCGGAAGTGGAAAGCGAAATGGAAGGGAATCGGAAATTGGAGCCAAGAAAAATTACAAGATAAAAATACCTTTGGAGATCTGGAATGGAGGTGCAGCAGAGATGTGGAGGCGAGTACCGGAGCTGGTGCGTTCGGCCATGGATGATCGGCGAGAGAGTTGAGAAGAGGAAGCGAGTGAGTACTGAACGAGCCAAGGAAAAACCCTTCTTTTGATTGCGCTTCAACGAGGTGAGAAACCACACGGGGAGACGAGGGGGGGAGAATATAGGTTAAGCCTCGAGGGAAGATAAATGTTAGGGTACATGTTAAAACAATGCAACCCACAGGCTCACGTTAGTGGGGGGCACTGCTTTGTTGTCTGACCCTGATTGTTCTTGGACGAGTTCCTATGATTCTTGGGAACAAATCATCCACGCGCTCAGAACTTCACCGTGACGAACACGCTGCTAGTTTTGTCGTGTATTGCACAAGCGTTTTGGTAGTGGGAAGGGTTTGTGATGTTAGAATTCTTTTTTTTTTGGTGGATTCCCTCGTTTTTTTTTATTACATCTAGTGGTGCGCACTTCGCCACAACCCCATGGATACGAAAGTAACCAAACGACTTGAGCGAAAGTCGTTTCGTGCACATGTTTTAAAAACCGTATTGGCCAGAACTAGATATGTCTTTGGTTTCACTCTAAGAACCATTGGGGCATTTAAAACCAACTAAAATTGGGTTAAATTAACGAATCGTTTGAATTATATTTGATTTTTGAAAACCTGCGAGTTATTCAATTTTTTTGTTTTGTTTTTTCTTATTTTTATTTTTATTTTTAAATTATTTTTTCATGTTTTTAATTAATTTTTTAATAAGCCTTTTTTTATATTTATTTTTTAAAAGTCAAAATTTTTTATTCATTTATCTGATTTAAATACGTTTTACATTGATTTTATGTAATTTTTTAATATTTATATTATGAAAAATAATCAAATATAATTGAATTAATTGATTTTTTAAAAAAAAATTATTATTTTTATAATTATGAATATTTTTAAAATAAATAATTATTATTATTTTTTAAAATAAAATATTAAATATTAAATATTAAAAAAATTATTCTTACAATAAGATTATTTTAATTAAATATAATAATAAATATTATATAATTAATTTTTATAATTCATAATATTAAATTTACTTATATTTATATAAATAATTATATATATAATTATAATTATAATTGATATGTCATCTAATTTAATTACTAATTCACTCAATTAAACTAATCGAGTCATGTCAGTCCAATTTACAATCTAATTGTTAAAATATTGATTTCGTGCAACAGATGATTGCACGAAATGTGATCGGACGGATACCATGAAACCATCATTTTTTGAGAATTTTTTTCGATAATTACTGTTAATAGATATTTGCCAAGATGGGGGCCACTTGACTTGAAGCATAGCACATGGTTTGTAGGATGATGAAATGACGACATTATCCTTTCTGTGTTTGCTATATCTTTTGCACTTGTGTTTTTTTTTTTTGGATATGATTTTTTTTAAGTTTAAGAAAATCAAAGGCTATTTTTATTTTAAAGTTAGAATAAACCATTAAATTTATAAAAAATTTACAATAAAATTACAAATCAAGTAGGAATGAGAGATCCTGGATCAAAACATCGACTAGGTAAGCCTACCTTACTCTTTTTTATTTGTTACTCACTCATTTCAATTTTAATTAACTGCGTTTGTAATTCACGATGTTCTGCTCTATACTTTTGGCTTTGTAAGTAGCAAGCTTAGTATCAAAACAATTTTTTTAATAAGAAGCTATATAAAAGAGTTTTATAACCTTTTAGAATATGTGTTTTTATTTCAATTTCTTTGTATTACACATAAAAAAAAATCCAATCTTTTCGTATTTAATTTTCTTAACTTAATTTTATCCTTCAATGTACCATAAATGCATTATATCATTATTATAGAAGTAAAACCAATTTGAGGCAATTAAATCATTCAAAAAAATGAATTAAATAAAAAATCGCATTTTCACAATTTTCCTAAGTAAGAGTTACGTATAATACACATTAGACTATTTTTATTTTTTTAAAAAAATATTTTCACATAATTCAAGACAAATAATATCAATCCTATTAGAGTTAGTTGAGTTTCATATAAATGTATGTAGAAAATATTTAATGAGAATTTGAACAAATTTAAATGTAATATATTGGTGCATGAAAGGGGTGCAATTTTTATCTGTAAATGATTGTGGATCTATGTAGCACTACTCTAATCTTTGTCTTTAGGTTTTTTCTAATTGCGGTAAGAGTTTTTATGGGCTTATAGTCTCCTACTGGCTACTTACGTCATTCGTACCAAGTTTAACAAAATTCACAAAATTTTGACAACACAATTTTTAGTGAATTTTAATTTAAAATAATAAGGTAAACAATAAACTTCTTGACAATTTGAGCCAACATTCAGGATAACATTTAATAGCTTCTTTATAATAACGAATTTAATTTGTATCATTTCTCTTTATCTAATCATATATTTTTAAATTATTTAAAGAATTTGAGTATCACAACATTTATTTAAGAAATCATTATTTTTTAATAATATACTAACACATTATTAAATAATAATATAAAAAAATTACATTTACAATGAATCAAATCTAAACTTTATAATAAATGTATACTTTTAATATATGTATATATATATATAATTATTATCATAGCCTATATATATTTCTATCAAAATTTATATCTATCCTAATTACTTACATATGTAAACTTTATCTAAAATCATATATATCCCAGTATTTACCTCCAAATGAGCAATTTTAAATAATATTAATATTAAAACCAATTTTTATCCAAGTCAACCACATTTAGGCTGACATGAATAGACTACTTGCATTTTTTTATATATATGTTGCATTTTTTTTATATGGATTCTTTTCTTTTACTCAATAATAAGAGAGGATATTGTTTTGAGAGTAACGGATACAAAATGCTTTTATATAAATTTGGTGAGTTCTTATGTAAATAATAATAGGTTTTTCCATAATGAAAATTATGTTTTTTTCTCTCGTAATAGGTCCATGTAAAATGAGATAGCTTACATATTTTTTCTCCTCAAATTTGTGAGAGATGGTTGACTTTGATTTAAATAAATAGAAATTAAATGAGAATACTTTTTTTGTGTGTAAATTAAGGTATCTACTTGTTCGAAAAGCAAAAAACTAATCTCAATAAGCACGGTCAAAAGTGTAAAGTGTGAACTTTTTTCAATTGCGTTTTATCCACACATACCGCCTTAAGAATCAAATTTGAAACAAAATATTTAAGGTAATCGGACTCTTCTACTCGAACCAACGCAAGTTAGTTAAATGAGAATACTTTGACACATATTCAATTATACCAATAAATGTGCATGACTTGTGATGAAAAATAAATAAACAGTGGATTAAAAGAGATTTAAATAAATCATGATTATAAATTTAAAATATTTGTTTATATTTAAAAAAAAAGTACAAAAAATATTTTTTAAGACATTAAAAAAACATTGTCTAGATTTTATTTTTATTTTTCACTCATCCCAATTATCTCAAAGCTAAGCTCGTGCCATTTTTTTTTGGTCTTGGTGCCAATTTATCAAAAGATGCCAAAGTCCAAATTTGATACAATTTATTTTGCACCTCTTATTATTAAATTTATATTTATATAATAAATAGATATTAATGTTAATATAAAAGAATATGAAAAAGACAATTCAGTGCTACCTTTAATTCGTAATGGAGATTCATGTCGTCAAAATGACATATAAACCATATTTCCTTTTTTGTTCACAGAATAAATTAGTGGCATAGTTTGTAATAAAACCAATAAGAAAAAAGCAAACAAGGACTTTGTATTTCTCTATATCTTCTTTCCTTTTTTTTTCCAGAGCCGGTTGTATTTTCTGAGCTTGGGGAACTAGGGATGGAGGGGAGGGGTCCGTTTGCGTTCATTTCTAGCCTAAATGACCACAGCAGGAGATCCTGCTATGCTAACTTCCGATTGAGTTTTTGGAACTGAAGCTGTTGCACGTTCTCCAAGTTTGTTAACCACTCAAGGAACACATGGTTGAGTAATGGAATATCTATAAAGGACAGCCTAGAAGACAAATAGAAAATCCTATTTACTTAGGTCAAGGGAAACTAAAGGTGAAATGAACATATACTTTCCGCACAAACTAAACCATTAAACCGGTGATGCTGCAAAAGTTGGTATTCTTGTGGCTAGCTTGGCTTGAGCATCCACTGTAGTCAAGATTTGAGGTATTGACATGCCACCAGATATAACAATTTCTGTAGCACATTGAAATTAACGTGCATGTTCAAACTATCATGACCCATGAGATCATAATTAATCAAAGAAAAGGAGAAGCCTGTATTATTAGCTCAAGAACTCATACCTATCCCTTCTCGAACAGACAGATTAGGCCTCAGAATATCCTTTTGGCTGATGAGAAGAATATCCCCAAGATACAAGTGATTAGTGGGAACATAAACGCAACAGAGCTCTTCTTCATCTCTGTTCCTCTGCAGTATTACTGTAGAAGTGATGAATCCCAATGCATACTCGCCAACACGAGGATGTCTTATGATGGCGACTTCCTTGAAAGCATTAGAGTTTTGATCTGTAAAGTACGTTAAAAGCTTAAGAGTTTCTTTTTCTCCTTCTCTAGATCATGTTAATCTCCCACGGTTCGCCCCAAGCCAGTTAGGCTTTGAGCTGAATACATGGAAGAAAGGACAAACAATTAGGAGAATATGTTGAGAGATATACCAGGTGATATTGCTGTACTTATTTGCTTGGAGGCAGCATATATATAGCTTACGAGAGGCATTTTCTTGATGAACCATTCTCCAATGGTGAGAACAGAAGCTCCCAACCATGATGACATGAAAATTCCAACTAAGAAGATGAAAGTGATGGAAGTAATAAATCCGAGACCTGCCAGTTGTCCAAATTAATTAATTAAAAAGCATGACAATATCTCTTGCAAATTGCGTAGTTAAGAGATGATGATATAAACTCGAGAGTTGAAAACCAACTTTCTAGATGGCAGAAGTTTGATCACTTGATTTCATGGGACAAGAGGGGACGAATATTTTTTGATATTGATTTTGCAAGGGATAAATTGCATTAAAGTTTACCAAATGAACTATTACTTAATTTTGCAAGGGATATGGCGATAACTATATTTTTGTCGCCCTCTAGCTTCCAATGAGAAGACGGGATATGTGGTGAACTAATGCTTCTAAGAAATGAATATTATGTAGCAAATTATATCATTCAATTAGAAAACTGCATTGCCACTGCCCTGAAACATGGCCTATCTCCCACATCTACTGTGTAAGTTATAAAATCTCCTAATGATTCAATGCTTCTCAGTGAGACTAATTATATGATCAAACTCTAAACATTAGAGATTCAGAGTCTTATATATCAATACCCTCTCAAAGCTAAAACCAACCACATGGCCAAAGACTTGAACTGAAGTCTAAATTGATGAAAAGTTTTTTTTATAAAAAAAGCTCATGTTTATAAATTATAATACAAGAGATGATAAGAACTTACCAAAAATATTGATCCCTAGATGATTATATATAGGGGAGAAGAAACCATCCACAAAACAGATAAATCCCCAGGTGACATAGAATGTTATAGCGATGGGAAGAAGGATGACACTGCAAAATTAAATTACATTTCGGATAAGAATGTTAAAAAGTAATGCTCCACAAAAGGACGACAACCAGAATTCAAAACACCAAAATCTCAGTAGCATTATGAATGTTACAAGTGCCAATGCTTTGTGAATGTTACCCTATATACAGTACGACTTCACCACAAAAATAATTGATTTTTAGGTTCTTTTTGGTACATGAAAATCAATCCTAGAACCTCTGCCAAAATTCCCACCCACTGAACCATTTGTTCCAAGTTTAAGTGACTCGATTTGTCTTTCATTGGTCATCATTCACTATGTGAATATGTAAGTATGCTAAGATGATAAAATTATCCTTTAAATAAATCCCAAAACAGAATGCAATCATGGTATGCACACAAACACAAACAGAGAAGTAAAATCAGCAATCTTATAAATATTTGTAGACATAAACTAGTATTAACAAAGTAGCTGGTTTCAGCTATTATTAATAGCTTCCGAGAATCTCTTATAAGACAAAGCAAAAGAAAGTACGTGATGATCGAAATAAACAAAACGTACCATCCTGTCATAAACTTCTTTGAGGCCCAGCTGCGAATTACTTTTGAAAACGCCTATATAAGTGAGCAAAGAAATTTCATTTCGTCAAAGAAAATGAGGAAAGAATAAGGATCATGCGTTTCTGGCAGAGGATGAGGATATATGGATCGAAAAGTTGGAAAGGGAAGGAAGATAAACGAACCTCGTGGCCAGAGTGATGATGCGTGGAGATAGCAGCAGGAGACGAAGAAGTAGAAGATGATTTGGAGCCTCCATTTTCAGAGATGCTTGACACCGGAATCAGGAGCTCTAGATCTCTCGATGCCATCTTCTTCCTTTTCCCTATTATTGTTTCTTTTTTCTCTCTCTCACGAACTAGGGGATCAAGGTTGTCACTTGAGGCCTCATGGATAGTCGGAACCTTGTAACAGAACCTTAAATTCAACCAATCAGAGAGGCTTAGGTTCCATTTGGCCTTGCGTTGAAATCGTTGTAACAACTCTGTTGTGTCCTGTGTGTTTTTAATCACATGGATTTTTATTATTAATGACTTGTAACGAGTTCAGCCACGTCTGCTTTGAAGAGATTATTCATTTTTTACCCTCCGTTGGGCTTTGTCTTCTTTTATTGCCGAGTCATTTTTCTTTGTTTTCCTCTCAGTCAAGCTACTCCACGTTTGGGGTTTGGCAAAACTTTATACTTTTGCAGGCAGTGCCTTTCAATTTATGGCGCACTTCATGTTAGTAAAGGGAATTCCCTATCGTGATGTCAGCAAAAAACATCTTTAATTTCCGCCATCAAAACACCAGTGGACTAGTTTGATGTCACAGACACACCACGAACTGCTAGTCATTTTAGCCACCAAAAGTGGCCGTCTTAGTAATTATGTTGAAACGAAGCTATCGTCTTTCGGAGGGATTTAAATAATTGAGATTCTAGCAAAAAATCAGAACAAGGTTTCAAGCATTTTATAATGTATAGTTCCCAAAGCAAAGCAAAGAAAGCATCGCATTTACTTCCCACGTGGAACTTTTTTTTGTCACGCCGGGTGCAAACTCAAATCAGCTATTTTGCTTTTCAAATGATAGTTTATGATGTTAAAAAAAGGGAGAGAGAAACGCACGCCAATAAATTATCTAAAACAGCGATGAGGTAACATTACAAAAACAATGGAACCACCAACACCATGTAGACACTAAGCTCCTTTTGTCACGTAAGTTTGGTTATATTTCATTTTAACGTATAACTTTTTCTTTTCCAAATCTTTCTTTTATCATAAAATATTATTAACTTTGTCTTAACTCTTAACTCCATCAGTAAACACAGCAGTCACCATCACTGGAAAGCAGCGGCTATTAGCTCATCGATAGTAGTCTGCCTTTGCGCATAATTGCTCATAATTAAAAGAGTAATGATATTTGTAAAAAAAAAAAATTCTTACAAAATTTTTATAAAATTTAAAGTGTATTTATTTAGGTCATTTAAAATAAATATTATAATAAGACTCAAACTTAACTTAATAATTTACATGAAATTTTGTAAAAATTTTATAAAAATTTTATTTGTGTAAGTATTATTTTTCTAATTGAAATAAGCTGTAATAAGCAGCGAAAAGGTATTTAAAATTGAAATATTACAAAATAAAAATCTGCTCTGTTGGGCAAACTATATTTCGATAAGATAAATAAAAAGTTTGAACCAAAAAAAAATTATTGGACCAAAATAAAACGTGGCCAAATTTAAGGGAGGAAAACTTCATTTATATTACTGAAAAAGCACATATAAACAAATACCTAAACCACGCTTCACGCACATCATAAACAGCACAGTAGCTTGCCTCTGCCATACACATTTAAAAGGTAACACTAGAAATAGAGGAAGATCCTCCTCCATACATGCACACTTATCTATTTCAGAGCCCTCTCAGAACCAGACCATTCCTTACCGATTAAGAGAGAATAAAAACAATTTAAAAAAAACGCCCTCCTTTATTAACTTTCTGGCTTTTAGGCACTTCCTCCAGCATAAACGCAATTATTGTAACCTACAAAATAAACAAAGAGCAAAGATTGTAAAGTAAGCATGTTATTTTAGTAGGATGATCAAAGCAGTTATCTCACTATACTCAATCAATGTAGTTAGTAAAATAGAATTGGCCAGCAATCCCCTCTTCCCATTATTATTTCCCAAAATCTGAGGTATAAACCAGATCTAAACAAGATGCAGTCATACCCTTTTTTAAAATTTAGTTTATGACGATTGCACAAACATTAAAAATTTGTAAGAAGTCAGAGCAAATGATGTTTTTGTGATATAAGGTACAAGTAACGTCAAACTTTCATGCAATTCTTATTCACTCAACCGTAATCCAACATCTACATTTAGAGGCGCCGGAAAAAAAAAGTAGCATCCTTAGCGTAGCATTGAGTCCTAATTAAATAATCTCTTTTATCATTATTCAGTTTTTTTTTTTTGGCCTCACATTAGAGAATAAAAAGGTTTGAACCTGGTAATGTCTCAAGAGGGGGAAGAACACATACTGTGCAGAAATCACATGGGAACTTACTTGGATTATTGGATGAGAGTATGGCTGTTTGTGAGAAACCACAAGTAGATGGATCCCGTCCAGCCGTTTGATAGAAGAGATTGATGGCATATGCAGCATGGCTTGCTAATGAGTTTGGTTCAAAACAAGCCCCGCCTGGTTGAATTGGGCTACAATCAATACCCTGCCCACAAGCATAATCTAAATTTGCTTGTAGCTGCGCATCTGTTAACCCTGCTTTTGGCACACACCATGCTGCTTTATTTGGTGTTGGAGCTTTTGGCGTTGGAGTCACTGGAGATTTTGACACAGCCGGAGTCTTCAATCAAATTAAAAAATATATTGTTAAATACTACTAGAACAGCTTTAAGATGAGAACTGTGACGATGATTAAAGATTGCAAAATGGTGGCCTCATGTCTATTTAAGAATTCTGCTTTATTTGGTGTTGGACTTGGGCCTGTTGGCGATGGCGGTGGAGTCACTGGAGATTTTGACACATCCGGAGTCTTCAATCAAATTAAGAAACATAGTTAATTTATAATAATGCTATATCCTCCAAATAACTTTCTAATTATTTTAAACAACAAGCATTAAATGAAATAGTCGACACATTTAATATTTTAGGAATCAAAAGGAATTTAATATTTTTCTTTAAATAATTAAAAAAATTATTAAACTAAGAGGATATAGAATTATTCTTATATAATACTAGAGCAGCTTTTAAGATGAGAACGATGAAGATGATTAATGATTGCAAAACGGTGGTTTCACGTCCATTTAAGAGTTGAAGTGGGTTTATTAATGATACACTATTCAATGGTGATATGTCATAGACTAATAGTCATAAATTCATAATCATACCGGGGCCTGGGTACTCTGCTTGGATAGGCCAGCGTCATAGGTCATGGATAGATCAGGGTTGAAAAGCCCAAAGGTTCTCTCAGAAGCAGGTCCAGGCTTCAAGTCCTCATCGTATAACGCAAAGAGGTATGTATCTACTGATTTCCCTGGCATCAGTGGGGTCCCAACCATGGAGCGCAGGTGCGCAATTAAATTACCGTTGTAAGCCTTGGCATTCTCAAGACTTGGACCAACCTCATCGCTATCTCCTTTGTATGGCCACCCAGTCTCCGCAACCACAATCTCAACACTCTTAAATCCCATGGAATCCAACGCAGAACGAACAGCATCCACCTGCACAGTGCACAAACACTATGTTATTATTACTTAATTAATTATCATTATATATAGCAGATACTCATAGTTTGAGTTTTCAGTTTTCACTCACCTGAGCATCGAACATATTCATGTACTTGATATTCGTGTTTGAGTCAACTCGGCCCGAGTTGGGCTGGAAAAGGCAAAAGGCTAAGTTATCAGCTCTGCCGGGGTCGCTCCTGTACGCAAAGTATGGGTAAGGATTGATCGCAAAGGGTGAAGCAGTGGCATTGTTAAACGCCAATAAACCCTGCAACACGCTGGTGAAACCAGGGTCGAACTTTCCAGCAGAAGGAGGTTCAGAATCCTTCAGCACCGCCATGGAATGGACGGTGGAGACCTTGATCTTCCCACCCAAAGATGCAGCATCGAGTGCGTTTTGGATGTTCTGGATTGCCGGCAATAGCTGATTCTTCAGATTCTCGTCGTTCGAGGTTATGACCTCGTTGCCAACCGTGATCAGGATGATGTTGCTGGCTGGGTAGAAGGGTATCACGTTGGAGTTGACCCAGTTCTTTGCCACGTTGGGGTCGGAGGCAATTGCTGGTATGTCGCCATTTGCAGCTCCGATGACGATTCCTTTTCCGGTGTTGGCCAAAGCTTTGATTATGGCCGGGTCGGATCCGTATAATCGGACCTTTTCGATGGAGGTGGACTGGAGTAGTTTCGCGGTGGCTGACGGCGGTGGCAGGTTGTCGGCGACTTGTCCATAGTTCACGCCTATGAATGATTCAGAATCTGCAGAGAATAATAGTAACTTCAGGTTTGTTGTTTATCTCAAATGATTCAAAATCTCTATTCTTTTTTCTTTCATGCTCACTAAAGGACAAATCTTTGTTAAACCTGAATATAGCAGAAATAAACAAAAGAAGAATGAATCTTGAAACTCCAAATCCAAAGGAGGAGATTTTGTTGCAAGAATGCAACCCAATGCTTTCACAGACCAAGATTTTTAAAATAGTCTCAAAAAATGGGTAACTTTCATGTGAAGATGTAAATATAGGTAAATAGAAGACAACAAAACACCAAGACATAACCGCAAGATAAAGGAAACAGATAGATGATCACAAAACAGATGTGCGCTTTAGAATATATGTGTTGGGTAATGCAAACAAGTTTCACAGTAGCTATGGGATTGCAAGAAGATTGCCAGAAAACTTACTTGCAATGATAAATGCGTGAAAGAGAGCAAGAAATGGTAGAAGAACTGCAGAGCAAGAGACCACGATTGCCATGTTGGAACTTGGAAGAGTACACTTCTTGGAGAGTGAGGTGGGGGGAAACAGGAATTTATAAAGGAGGGAGAGGCTAACAGTTGAAGGTAAAACCGTAAAGTTTCGAGCTGGTGAAATATTTTTCAATTTTCAATCCATTCAAAATGTTTTAAAGTAATGTGTTTTTTTTTTTTACTTGTTTTAAAAGTAATGTGAGTTGTATAATTCTTAAATTCATAAATTTGTTCAATAATACACGTGGTTATATATTTTTTTTTTTGTAAATTAGGGTATTTTCTTTCTTTAAAAGCGAGAGACTAATCTCACGAAATATGGTCATACGCATGAAATAAGAACCTTCTCAATTATGCTTTCTCCATACAAATTGTCTCAAATATTGAATTTGAGATAAGATACTTAAAGTGATCGAATTCCTTTCACTTAGACCAACGCAAGTTGGTTAAGTGGTTACATTTAAAATTTTGAAAGTAAAGATTTAAATAAAATCACTTGAACTCATATACAACCACTTAATAGTAAATGAAGTTTTTTTTTGGTAATATACAACCACTTATATAGTTGTTCATTACCAAGCAGCTTTTACTTACTTGCTAATCAAAGAACATTCTCTCAGTCGGACATGAAGTCACATAAAAGTTAAAGTTTTCATTTGAACGACACAGCAAGTAAAGCATTTTATTTTGAAGCATGTCCTCAAAAGCAGCATCCTGTATCAGTTGTGGTCCTGTGGGAAGTGAAATGTTAATTTGTTTGAAGGAACTTTTCCGAAGGTTAGCATAATTCATGGCAAGCACTCTTCGAATTTTAGCACACAGAAAAAAGAGAATGTGAGAAAAAAAAATGGGAGAGGGAGAGCACTAAGATCTTCTTCACGCTAAGACAAGGAGTAATAATGAGACTATACGTCTAATCCCGATGGCCATGTAGTCATCAATTTGATGAATGATACTTGCATGTTTTTTTTATGAATTTAATTTTAATTTATTATTAGTGTAAATAAATTTTACATTATTATCTAATTATATGTTAATATATTATTAAAATAATTTAACTATCACAATAATAATTTAAGAAATTTAACTCCTTTAATAATATGTTAACACATGATTAGATGACAATGTAAAATTTATTTACCCTAACAAATAATCAAAATTAAACTCTTTTTTTATACTTTTATTTTTGTTAGTAACATGTGCTATGCTGATATATGAATCTGTTTCCTCCTACTTATGAGAGTATTTAATTTTTTTGGTTTAGGCCCTCCCTTTCTTTTCTTTTGCCAAGTACATGAGAGTATTTAATTTTATTGTCCATATGTTAATTCACCTATTGTTGAATTGAAACTCACTTTTGCAACATCAGATATAGAGTAGGACAATTTGACATGTGAGTTTAATTTTGTGTACCATTATTTAATTATGTGTTAGTATATCATTAAAAAAATTAACTTTTTAAGTAATTATTATCATAATTAAAAAATTTAATGATGTAAAAATAAATAAATGAGAAATAGTATAAAAAATATTTATAGTAACTATAGATGAAAATGAAATCATTTCCCGTGTATGGGTAAAATTTTAAGAAATAACTATGTCTTTATTATTTATATGAATATACTAAATGAATATATATATATTGGTAGTATAAAGAAAAGAAAACAACAAAGGCGGCCCAGCTAATATCTGCAATATATTTTGTTTAAAGAAGCGCCTCCTCGGTTAAGAGGAGCCAATCTTGGCTACGGCATCCACACAATATTTCCAATTCAAACAAATGTGCTACGAGCAAACTGTTCTACAACCTTCTTGCAAAACTTGCTCTTAGGCATAGTACAAATTCAGCACTAGCACTGTAATCTTTCTGAACAAACAAGTTAAATTGAATGTAATATGCAATTTCGATAAAAATGACAAGTGTTACAAACAAGTCAAATACAAATATTTAAGGTCGATAGTGCTAACAAAAGAAAAGCCAATAATAAAGATGTGTGGGTGCTTGGTTCCCTCTTTTGGCTATGCTCCACATTTAAAGTTAGGCAGAAAACGAAATTAAAGGCCGCTGGAGTTTTTCCCGAGAAGGTGTTGCGGGACGACTGGATGGGCCACGGCCTCCACTTTGCCAAATAATTGTCCACCCTGTGCTAAAAGTGGCGACTGATTTCTTAATTCATAAGTAATGCAATGAAGCGTAACCAATCAATTCTTATATTGTATTAGAGTCTCTGAATCATATAATTGAAATTACAATTTAAAATTTTAATTTTATTTTATTTGTTTAGAATTGAAATTAATAATAATAATAATTTTTATATTTAAAATAATTAAAAAATTAAGACTTTAAAATTATAATTATGAACTAAATTGAGACTTTATTATTAGAGTAATTTATTAAAAATTTATAAAAATAAAATAAATAAATGTAAATTAAAAAATAATAATTTAAAATTATAAACAAAAAAATTAATAACATGTACATTGCTAGATTACTGTAATTACAATAGATGTCAAATCAAAAATTATTATTTATAGCCTACAGTCGCTCATGAAATAAATACGAAGTGTTTCCTTAATTTTATCTACATCTTGGTTACATATCTTAGAGAGCCTAAGAGACTTAGTTGTCATTACCATATCATATATACTTTCTCTTAGAATAACTAACAATTTTTATCTAAAATCACCGCCTAGAACTATAACCTTTAATCTCCTCACTTAATTTTGTAATAAAATATAATTAATTAAATTAAATTCCTCAAAATTAATCACATTAAATTAATCTTATTTTGATTTTATGTAAAGTTTTCTCCCTCGTGTAATGTAAATATTAAAATACTTAAAGATTATAAAACAATATATATATAAATGATTAAAAATAAATAATTTAAAAAATATATAATTAATTTCTTTATTAAAAAATAGTAATAAATTACATTTAAATTATTTTCATTTTATTTTCATGTAAATTTTTCACCCTATGGAATGTAGATATTAATATTTTTTTTCATGTAAACATTTACCTATGATATAGATATTAAAATATTATACTACAATATATATATATGTACATATTTATTTATAAACTTTTAAAAAATTTATAATTAATTTATATCGTGACCCTTGAATTATATTGTTAATAGATTAGTTTATAATCCTAATAATAAATCACATTCAATTAATTTTATTATGCTTTCTTGTAAGTTTTCTCCCCCGTGTAATGTAGTTATGAAAATATTTAAATATTACAGATCAATATTTATATTTTTATATATGAATAAAAATAATTATTTAAATTATGGCCCTTTTACTTTTGAGTAAATATTATTGTTTCACAAAAGTCTTGCAAGAAATTGAAGCAAGCATAATGCCCATATTGCTTATCTAATGTGTCGGTCGACGCCTACATGGTTAGAAGTTCAAAATACAATAACTTTACCAAATTGACATTAAGGCAGCCATCACAAGTCTCAGCATATAATACAATAAAAGTACACAATGCCATCTTCACAATAATCGCAAAGATTCATTGCAAAAAATTGAGAGAAAAAAGTTATTTTTGAACTTTAAACAATGGACAAATTCTTTAGACTTTGTCGCAGGATTTCACTTTAATGATACTCATATTATGTTAATGACAACCGTGAAGCTTAGAAGTTTCTAGAATTAAAAGATTTCTCTTCATTAGTACCACGATTAGATCCTAAAAACCATAAAAAAAAAATTATAAGAACTATTATTTTCAAGAACATGAAGATCATTACATGGTACAAATCAGCTAGATAACCAATGTACCACTTCTCAATAAAAATAAATGATAGGTACACAAATAGACAGTCAACAACAATTTCTCAACACATTATTTACTGTAGTGTATAGTTTCACCATTTAAATCCAAAAAGCAATAAGAAAAAAAGATATACTAAAAAAATCAGAACTTTCAAAGTAAGTTACCATTGAATATTTAGAAGCACCCAAAACCTTGCATGATGTCTATCATGGTACAAAGCATCAAATATCTTTATCACAAAAACATGAAGTATTAGTACAGGTGAAGATAAGTAATAAGCAATACCATTCATTTTTTAAGACTACCCATAATTTCTCTTTATCATTATGTAATCCTCCTAAAGTGCTGGGAGAAATGTGGCAGTTATTTATGAATCAATTCATACAATTTCAAGTTAGACGTAATGTAAAAGTTGAAAAGAATGGGTCCAAGCTTGTAAATTGTGAAACTCACTTTTCTTCATCATTGAGTACTCCTCCTCAAGTGTTTGGAGAAAGGGATTCCTTCAACAACAAAAAATCCAAAATGTGAAGCATTCTGAATAAGTGAAGATGACTCCTACTATACAGGAAGAGATAAATCTTAAAAATCATGACGATAACTGTTCAAAACTGGGATATATTGAAATATTTTCTTAAAGCATCACATGAAAATGACTTCTAATTCAAATATATATATATATGGTTACAGAGAATACATATAATTTGAGGAAAGTAACAATTGACCTCTTGGCGGTCACCTTTGAAGATCATCTTCCATAATCAAAGAACCTGAATATAGAAGCTACAGGAAATCAATAAAAAACAGAACTCTCAGGTTCATGGTTCAAGACTTAAAAGTAAATAAGCACATCTAATTGATGACTAAAAATTAGACTTAAAAATGAAAACAATATAGTACATACTCCACATAATTAAACATGAAGAAAACGTTAGCTACAAAGCAAATGTAGCATGAAGGTTTGAACGGACATTATCATAAGCAGGAAATATGACATTGCAAGAATTTAGAATTTTCCTTGAAGAAAATAATAATTGCCATGCCCATCTTTTTGCTATAATCCAGTTGGAAAAGACAATTTTCTCCTCTTCATTCAATTTTTTCCCCTTATCACTTTCAGTTCTTTATTAACATACTCAAATATAAAATGTATGATTACTTAAGTTTTGAAACAAAGAAAACATATAGGAAAGCAACAAAATGAGCAACAACCACTGAATCAAGATATTAAATCTGAAGTAGGATACAACAAACTTACTTAAGCGTGAACAATATCCCCTTTCAAAGTCCAGTAGCATCCAAATAAAAGCCCATTCACTACAACAATGAAAACAGGAATGGAAAGCCAAAACAACAGTCATAGCCCAAGTGCATGTAACTGATGCACAGTAGGCAGAAGAAAAAGAAAATACGGCTCAAATACAAAATGAAAAGTACCTCATTTTAAGTAATCTGACAAATACCTAGTAAAGACACAGAAGGTAAAAAAAAAAAATTGATTGGTGTGCGTTGGCTCTGCAGAATAAGCATGATGTTTAATGTCAAAGACAACATCTCACAATATAACTAATGAAATTCAATCTAATATAGTTCAAATAAACCATCGTCAAAAATCTAAAGGTAATAACAAAAGCCTCACCAAGTTTGAACATTATTTTTACCAAAGCAAGAAGCAGTAAATTTTAAAAAATCGAATGGAAGACAGATCAAAATACAATAATGGAATTAAATAAATATCGTCAACCTTGTTATTTCGTTTCTTGACATAGGAAACACCTCTTAATTTTCCTGACATGTATAAATTACATAAGAAAAATCACCAAAATTAAAATTACTGAAACCAGAGTAAAAAATTATAAAAAAGAATAAGAATAGGGAGAGCAAGTTTGAGAGTGAACCTTTTACCTTTTTTTGTTGTTTTTGTTTTTTTGAAGAAAGAGCTGTTAAAAAAGATGAAAATGATACTGGAATAAGGAATGCAGAATAAATATAAAAAAAAACTCATATTCGTCTTTGCTCGCACCTTCACGTCAAGCTTGTTGATCTCAAAAAGGTTTCCTCATTTTCACTCTTGGTAGTCTTCCCCAAGGGAATTACAGTACTACCCACTCTGATTGAATAACATTAATATGTAATTACCTTCTTTAGGAACTAAGTCTATGCCCAAAAAGAGAAAATAGATAGAATCTTTGAAGAAGACGAATATTAGCTTTGGGAAGAGAAATAAAGCCATACCTTTTGCAACAATGAAGAAAAAGGATGACGTGAAAGGATTTCTATCCAAAATTTAAATTTCAAAATACAAAAGACACGAATCATTATAGAATGGGTAGTAAAGTTTTAGTGGGTATTTGAAGAGTCTTTCACCGAGAAGAAGAGATATGAGTCGAAGAAGGAAAATGATTTGAATTTAATTTTTATCTATTATTAGTGTAAAGTTATTTTATATTGTCGCGTAATAATAATGTATTGTCAACTCATTAAAAGTGTTTGACTATTATAACAATTACCTCAAAAATTTAATACTTTTAATGATATGTCAATACATACTTGGATGATAGTATAAAAAAATTTATAAAATTAAAATTAAATCTAAATAATTTAGAAAAAACAACTAAATCATTAAGATTTGGGAAAAAATTTCCCAAAACATTTTTTTTAATTAAAAGCTGTTTTATCTAAAATATACCTTGTTTGTTTAAAGTGTGTAAAATTGATTATAAGTTAAGATTATTTTTCTATAACTAAAAATATTTTTTAAACAAAAATTATTATTTTAAACTTTTAATTATTTGATTTCAGATTATTTCAAAAGTTTTAAGAGAGAAATACTTATTTGCCCTCAATCAAATAACTTTTTCAATCACTTTATATATTTTTTGATAATTTAATATATAAAAGTGATTTTTTTATACAATTCAAATAAAACTCATTATCATAAAATTGATTATAAATTAATATATTCAAATATAAATTAATCTTCTCATAATTAATTTTCATAAAAATTAATTAAATACATAATTAATTTTTTTCAAATTTATACAATTAATCCAAATATGCACTAAATATAAAAAAAAGCACGAGTTGGTGGGTACGTGAAAAGTCATTCTCTAATAAATTAGAGGATTTTATTTGAAAATTGAAATAACTTTATCGATAATGGGTGGCATTGAAGATTTCACTTTAGATGCATAGACACGTAAGCCCATCAAATGGATAATTTTTTTTTTACTGATATTCCTAAAAGACGCATGCTTTAGGCGGGGGAAAATGCATTGGGGTAACTTTTTTTTTTTGTAAAAGTTTTTGAATTATAAAGTTAACAGATAAAAAAATTTGATGCTTTGAATTATAATTTTTAAAATTTAAGTTAAGAATTAAAAGTAATATAAACTAGTTATATTTTAATTCTATAGAATTAGACTTAGAATTAGAATTCTAATTCTAATATACACATCTAACAATATAATTAGAATTGAAAAGCTCAATTCTAATTCCAAGACTACAATTCAAACCAAATTCCTTCAGTAAAACAAGGTCTTACTATATTTAAGAAAGTGTATTTCTCATTTTTATACAGGGAAAGGATTTCTATATTTGATATATTGATTTAAAGTAATCAATTTAGAAATTAAATAATTAGTAATTTAAAATAAAAATATATATTTTATTTAATAATGTTAATTTCTCATTTTTTTAGAGAGGCGTTATATTTGTCATTGATGACATTAGAAATCTAACAAAGATATTGGATGTCAGGGTTATAATTTTATAATCAAGAACTAATGTATATACACGCTTGCATGAAAAATGATGTTGAAAGGTTGGATTGGGAAATTACGATGACGATGTTGCAATTCTAATCCTTGGAATGACAATTAGAGCTATTGGCATTAATCGAACCATATCGGATCTGATCGAACCAACAAGACCAAACCAGGCCAAATTTGACCAAACCAAATCCAATCAGATTGAGCTATAACTGATCAGACTGAACCTAACCAAATCAGACTAGTAGAATGGATTAGACTGGACCTAACTAAATCAGACTCGATCAAATCGAATAAGATCAAACTGTACCATATTAAACTTGACCTAACTAGATTATACCTAAACATATCAGACCTGACCTTACCAAACCAAGGTAGATAAGACTAGACCAGATGACTGGAAAGGTCCAAACTGGACCAGACCAAATCAAGTTGAACCAAACTATACCAAATCG
The DNA here is from genome assembly GCA_023212625.1 of Styphnolobium japonicum. Classification (NCBI taxonomy): domain Eukaryota; kingdom Viridiplantae; phylum Streptophyta; class Magnoliopsida; order Fabales; family Fabaceae; genus Styphnolobium; species Styphnolobium japonicum. The sequence continues at coordinate 29,449,917 of JALBWW010000006.1, forward strand.
AATCAAACTAAACTAAACCAAACCTAACCATACCAAATTAGATCAAACTAGACCATACTTAACCATACCAGACTAAATTGGATCAGATCGAATCAAACCTTACCAAACTTGACCATATAGGATCTCACCAGCCCAAACCAAACCTAAACTAACCAAACTTGACCAATGTCATCTTATACAATGAAAATGAATGGATTTTTTTTTTTGTTTATCTCACGTGGTTTAGGAAAAATGCGACGATGATGTGGCAATTCTAACACTTGAGATGACAATGAGAGCTACTGATCATACTTTTGTCATTGGTCCTATAATCGCCATGGCCAAATTGTAATATGGAGGATTCCAACCTAACACAATAGGAGGACTAACTGTAAAAATACAAATGCAAGATTGTGATATGAGAGTTGGGGTGGAAATTGCAGGTGTTTAATTACTATGTTCACAAGGCAAAGTAACTATAAATGAGGCTTAAATCACTTGTGCTCATTCATTTTAGTAACTAATGAGGATTCAAAGAGTTAAAACTCATTCATTTGACTAATTAAGGATGGAGTAACTAATGAGGATTCAAATGGTTAGAATTCATTCATTTGAGTTACTAAAGAGCGTGTGTAACCAAAACTATAACGAAGCAATGGAAAATATTCTTAGCCATGGAGAGAATAAAAATGGAGTTGATTATGTGACTATTTAAAAGTGAAAGAGTTGAAGCATAAATTGAAGGCCTATGATAAAGTGACTTAAGATAAAAACTTAAAATAAGTTGATGTGATTGTGCAAGGGCTTAACATAACTTGTGTGACATTACAATATCCCGTGAACCATGATTTATATATTATAAATAGAATTGTTTGAGGGAAGACTTATAGCATGATTGATTTAGCTTTTAGAAGCTCTAAAATCATAATTTGGGCAAAAACTTGTTTCTTGATACTTTTGCTCAAACCATAATTTTGATGTTCCAAAAGTTAAACTAAATACATATTTAATTTTAATTAATGTAAAAGTTAACTTGAAGATATGTTAACGTATAACTAAAAATATTATTACTTCTCACTCAAGTGTATAGTAAAATGGTAAATGCTCTATCGTGTTAAAAAAACATTGATATTTGTTCTAAAAACAGCAAGAATTGATACAAACTACATCCTGTAATAAATTGTAGCAATATTTCTAATGCACAAATCATTATTTGACATGTATATATAAAGTTAAGCTAAATTCATAAATAATAAAATAAAATCAGCACGGCTATTTCACATAAATTAGGGAATACGAAATTTGTTACGAATGATATGATATATCTATTTCTTTTATCTTTCTACGAAAAAAAAATTTAAAAAATATTCATGATACACGATCCTAATGAATTTGTAATATTTGTTTGGAAAGCCATTGGTAACATTTAGCATTTCTGAAATAAAATATAGTTGTTACAAACCACACACTACTTTTTTTATTTATTTATATTTTTATAGTAACATTTCCCTAAAGCATGAAGATTTCCTCCTATAACAAGAATTTATAATTCATTCCAAACAATTTCAAAGTCAATCGATTTAAAAAATGACAGAGATCCCTAAAAAAAAAATATCACATAGAAACAATACATTTAAATGTATAACAAAATAATGCTAATGCATTATATGAGTTATCAATTTTCATGAACCAAGCAATAATTATGCCCTTTCGTTTCGATAACCTCAATAACACTAATCAAATTTATTCTTTTGAGATATGCTTGGATTGAGAAAAATAGAAGAAAGCAGAGAGGAAGTGAAGATTTTAAATAAAAATTTGTGTTAAGTAAACTTTTTTTCCCTCTCCCCCTCCCCCTCTATTTTCCCCATTCCAAAAAGAATCTTAAACTAATACCAAGTGCATAAAATACAAAAGGAATGCAAAAATAACTTACTGTGCAAAGTGACACACAAACAATACAAATGAACTCCAACCTAATAACAAGCATCCAAAAATTAGAATCCAATTTCACTTGTAAAGTGAGTTTGGATAGGCTTTTTTTTTTCTTTTTTAAATAAGCATTTTTATAAGTTTTTTAAAAAAATACTTCTATAAGTTTTTAAATATGTTTGGATAATTTTTTTAAAAAAAGTACAAGTTAAAAAAGCTTAATTATCATTTTTAGTGATTTCCAGCTCCTAAAAAGGAAAGAAAATAAATGATTTTTAATATAATTTATTAACAAAAACACTCTTTACATTTATTAAAAATTGCATCTTATGTCTTTCCTTTTTTTTCTTCTTGCAAACATTGCCTCATTCATTCTAAATATTTTACATTTTTTGTAATTTTGCTATAAAATCCTTGTATTATTATTTTTATTAAAACAAAATCAAAAATTCTTCTATTAATTAAAAATATTTCACAAATATTGCATCCAATAACAAATTATTTTTTAAAATTCTAGTTCTTAGTCACAAACCTAATTAGTTCTTAAGCGTATAATATGATAATAACAAATTCTACAAAATTAACAAAGTATAACTGCAAAATGAACGTATACTGTAGATTGGCAAAATCCTACTGCACAAACAGAATATATATACATTTCAAATTTATTTGAGTGAATTCATGATTGCTTTTATATGTGCAAATATTATTTGTGGAAATGTGTAATTTAAAAGTGTGACATGTAATTTGTACAGGTAGAGGGTTTTTTTTTGTCCTAAATCTTTGGGTTAAGAACAAATAGAAGGCAGATAGTCTGAAGCCCAACCAAAAGAAGTTAGCCCATGGGCCTATGCCCGATAACTTCGCCGCTGTGTCAAATATAAGAACGGCATACGAAAAGTCAAAAACAAACTCTCGCCTGAAAAAACAAAACAAAAACGCATGGTACAGAAAACACGTGCCAAGCGAAAATATCTAGGTCATCGAGAACCTTCTTTTCTTTGTGACCGCAAATACCTTACCCAACCGACTCAGCTTATTTTCAGCAATCTGCAGCGTTGGAATTATTTGTTGTGAAACACTCGCAGCCGTTGATATGCTTTAGATTCTACTATATAAATGGATCGTAACCCTTTTCCTTCTTCAACCATTGCCGCGTAAATCGGAAACGGCGCATTCTCTTTGACCTTGTTGATCTCCTCATTCAAGCCATGCTTTGATTCAGTCAAGGCGAATTATCAGTTCTTATATTATGGATCGAGCCTTGATTTGGTCTCTGAGGATGGTTGGTCGCAGATCCTCTCGATGTTTTGGTTTTGCGCTTGAGGGTCTCGGTCTTGTGGTGAAATTGGATTGACGTAGGCAAGGAATCGTTCAATCTGGTTGTGAATCTGATAAGGTAAATCAGATCTGCGTTTTTTCCGATTCCGATTTTCTTTATTTTGGGCTTTTCTTGGTTGTCACCTACCTCTCTGTTTCGTATTTGGCAGGTCTTGGTGGCGTGGCTGATGATTGTGGATTTGTGGCGGATCTTGATGGTAGATATGCACTGTTTTGCTGTCTTTTACGGATCCAGCTCGAAACCGAGCAATTAACGTTCTCCGGGGTTGGTAGTTGTTGTATCATTACCTTTGTCAACGATCCTTTAGGAGATTATGTTATATAATTTGTGAATTTTGTTGATGGTTGGAGTTTATGGTTGCTGTGGGTTGCGAGAGAAGTGTGAGGCATACACCCCAAGGTACTTGTTCTGTTGTTTTCTTGCTTGTTACCGGACCTTTGCCATGTCAGGTGCGCTTGCATGGCGGGTCAAAAAATCTTAATAAAATTACTGTTTTTTTTGTTGTGGGGGGAGATGTTGCCGGGGATGTTATTTTTTATTTGCCCCGGTTCTCCCCCTGTTGGGTGCGTGTGTTGCGTTTTCTCTCTCCTCCTCTTCTTGCTTCTCTTCTCCTCTCTGCTCGGTAATTTTTTATACTCTACTACGTTGGCTACGGCTTCAACTACGCATACCAGGATTATCATTTAAATTTGCTTATCGATTTGGAACCCGATGCAACAAATGATGGCATGATGAAACTCGATACTCGTCAAGGTAAATGGTGCTGAACACATACTTTATTAATTTCTTCTACCAGTCTAACGTTGATTATTGTGTAGAGATTGCCATACTTAAAATAATTTTACAATTTACAATTTCCCTATATCGATACCTTGCATGTCCTTAATACGTAGTACCCTTTTATATTTTCATAGTTAGAATCAAAAGCCATTCGCTACAATGAAATTGTTGGGTATGCTATACATAACATTTTGATGATTAGAATAACAAGTTTTGGATACTATTAAATGATTGATTTTACTTCTGTACGACATAAACAATATTTTCGTAAATGATTGATTTAGTTTTCTATTTATATTTTCATAATTAGAATACAAAGCTTTCTCTACAATTAAATGATTGATTCACTTCTGTAGTACGTTACATATATACGTAGTTCACCTTTTACTTTCCATTCACAGCCATCCCATATTTTGAGTATTTTGAACAGTTGGTAACCCCTTTAGAAGAGAGCATCTTCTTTGATTTCTGGTGGGTCATTGTCTTTACAACAGTTAATGATCACAGAAATTAAGATTAAACAGAGTAATAATTTTGGTTGATTTCAATTTAAAACTATTCAAGTATTACATTTAAACTTTACAACCACTTGAGTCAAAGTGACTTTATTGGTCAACTAAAAATATGTAACACTATTGCCCTGGAATTAATTACAAGGGCAATTTACTTTTTAATAAATACAGAAAAAAATGCAGATGCATTGTCTGTCGGGCCTTCCATCATACTTCTCACACTGTTCTAGCAAATGCAACTTATAATCTCACGTTCAAATCTTTTTTAGTTGCACATTTTTAGATTCATTTATTAATTCAATGTATTACTGAGCGTTCTATATATATATCTATATCTATATAGACGAGTAATTGTTACCGCTCGGAATCATGGTGGTACAATATCTTTAATTATAGTTGATGGCTGGCAGCTGTTGTTTTATATGGGTATTATTTGCACTTGAACTTGGTGTCTTTATGGGATATGTGGGAGTTTGCTGTATGATATGTTTCGAAACGTTGCCATGGATAGCATAGGAGGCGGTGAGTAAGGATGGCTGGAAAAAACTGTACCTATTGTAGCATCAAGTCTCGTTGTATGTGAAGTCTACCATTGTTGATGGAAATGAGCCGCCTTTGACCTTCCTCAGATATTGTGCAACATGGAATACGCCTTTGTTAAGCAGGTATTTGAAGATGTGAGCGTTAGATGCCTGCTAGTGGATCCAGGTAGTTGTCCTGCAGTTCTGTGAAGCAGAGAAGGTCATTTGTTGCCTTTGTTAAAGGTATTTGTTTGGGACTTGACCGATTGTTACAGGTTAATGACAATGGATAGATTGATATTAATTTTATCCTCTACTTTTCTTTATGCCCTTTCTGGAGTTAGGGAGGAGCTTACCTGTATAGTTGCATTTTGTGCTCCTTTGTTGTAAGGGTTAGTTTTGAGGTCACGATTGGGGTTGCTCTAATATTATATTGGGAGGACGTTAGCTTTCTATGCAAATTCTTACACACCAATATATGATGCTTTGTTTGGCATGCTAGTTCTCCTCGCGTGTTTCCCAGAGACATATATTTTGGTGATTTTTCTTCTGCATGTAATAAAAAGTTAGTGTGTAGTATCGTATTGATGGCCTTACTATTTAATGTTTAGTGGGTAGTATATTTACATCGAGTTGGCCTTTTATATTGGTGGCTGAAATTTCATTGTTCCTAACACTTTCATTTGTGTTTTACAGGTTTATGTATATTGTTACTCGTTTGAAGGAAAATATAAAGTAAATGCTGGAGTGAACATTGTGTAGGTTCGCCTAGAGATTTTGGCTGTCTACTGCTTCAACATTAGACGAATCTGTTATATCCAGTCCAGTATTACCTACGTATGGTGCTGTCTCTTAACTGTACACCGACATTCGTGGATTTTTCTATCTTAAGCCTCCCGTCATTATTAATGGATTTCATCCTCCTCAATTGTTTAATTCTTAGGAACACGGTATTTATCTATGCGAACACGGTATTTATCTATGCTTTTTTGGGTTTCAAACTTTATTTTACTTGGATCATGTTGTGACGTTGTTTCTCTAGTTCTTTTTGTAATGTTTACTGTTTGCCTTTGAGTTGGTTTTGATTTCTTTTAAGTTGGCAGAGAATATTTGCTGCTGTCCGATGATTATTAATGCAGGCTCAGTGAGTCAGTGACACAACGTGAGAGCCTTGTTTTTGGGGCCATGCTTTTGTCAACTTGACGTCTTTGGCTTAGATTGTATTTTGTTCCCATTTATGGTAGTCGTAGGTTTTCTGTGACATAGTAATTAAATTTGGGGGAATCATCATTTTTGTAAATATTTGTTGCGATCTCTGCAACATCGTATTCCTAGTTTGTTATCCTTGGCATGCATGGGCAACCTCGTATTTTGTAGGGTGGGAATTATGATTAGTTTATTCACTTTATAGGCTGAAATTGAAAGATTCGTTTAGGGTAATGAGAAACTAGAATATGAAAGCTAGAGACGGTGGTAGGCTTTTGGCAAATTCGTCCTGCAGTTGCGTGGCTGGGCTTTTAGTTTGGTGGATTTTGGCGATTCATGATTAGTGAAAGGGGTCATTTAAAAGTGTAAAATGGATCTATTATTGGGTGAACTATCTTTGGTCCTCATGTTTTCTGGGTTAAAAAGTGTTTAAATGTAGCACATTATTCAAGAATATGGTGGGTCCATAAGCTCGAATTGGTATGAGCGCCCAACTTATACGTATGGGAGGATGGTGGTTCGAGTCCACCTGGATCCGTTGACTCCTGTCAAGTTAAAACTGATCTTTGTCTAGAAAACGGGAATTGTGGTCGGGAAATATGTTCAAAATCGTAACTGGGTCTGGTAGGGTGATTAAATTTCAGGGAGTTTGAGTTGTATTTTATATGAAGTATTTTTATTTTTTGGGAATGCATTTATTAAAATAGCTTGTGAGATTTTTATAAGTTATTTTGTGTTTATTTTTATGTGAAAACTTTTAAATTTATAAAATTAAATTTTTATAAAAGAAAAATATTTTAAGTATTAATTATTTTTATAATTTTTAACAAATTAATTTTGAAGGATTAACATAATTTATAAGATATTTTTTAAATATTTAATATTTATTTTAAAAGATTCATGAAAAGTAATTTTTAAATATTTATTTAAATATTATTTAGTTTATTATATAATGTGTTTATAATAGTAGAATTTATTAAATAAATTTTATTCTAATAAAAATTTATATAAATTATTTATTTAAACAGAACTTAAAATAGAAAATTTTATTGGATAATCTATTACAACTGGATTCTTAAATTATTTTATTGGACAATTTTAAAGGGAATGTTATGAAATTCATTTAAGATTTGTATGTAATCTAATAAAGTACTCGTGTTTTTTTTGGTGATAAAAAATTATTTTTGCACGCAGATCCAATAGATCTTTTTGATGGCCCAGATGCGTATATCGCCCCATTGTTAACTATGTGGTTATGTAATTTCATTGAAGTCCTGCTGTAAGTTGATTTCTAAGGGCGGTCTTTCAACTTGGGTGGGGTTAAGCGTGACATTATGGGTGTTTAAATTCAAATAAAAACAAACAAAATCGAAAAAATAAAAAATCAATTAAAATTAGAATTTTTTGGTTTAGTTTAATTTTTTTTTAGAAATCAGTTTAAATTGATTTTCAATTTTAATTTTTAAAATTAAAATAATTTAAACTAAATTAATTAAAATATTATATATATATATATATAATTTAAATAACTTGATATGTGTTATTAAATATCTTAAAAATTTTATTTTTTTATTTTATTAAAATTATTTATATTAATAATTTTAAAATGATATTCATCATTTAAGATATATGCTCACTTAATAAATGTTTTTTTGATAATTATAGTTACAAGTTTTAATTTATATAACTGAAAATTAATTTAAAATTTAAAATTTTTATTATATGATTGTATTTGATTATTATACTAAAAATTTGATTATAATTATATTTGATCATTATATTAAAAAATTATTAATTTTTATTTAAATAAATTATTATTTATTTTAAATAAATAAATATATTATTTTTTATATAAATAAATTACATTATTTTTTAATCATAAAAAACATAAAAATAAAATTAATCATTTTAATTTAATCCAAATAACTTTACTTTTCAAAATCGATTCAAACCAACTTAACCCTCTGCATCTGTAGTGTGTAGACTTGAGATTTCTTGATTGGACAAGATGAAGCTCGTAATATAACCTTTAGCCGGCAAATTATAGTTCAACAATTTATATTTTTTTGGTTAAAAGTTATGATTGATTTTTTGGTACAAAAAAGTTATGATTGATTTGATTGCTTTATAAGTGGTTCTCCGGTCTTAAGGTAAGGTGTACTGCTGAACGGTATGCCAAGCGAGCCATCTGCCATTGGTGGGCTCCGATGAAACTGAGGACACTCTTGTCTATACTGTATAGGGACTAGAGAGCCACAAGACAAGTCCCGAGCAGGTCCACTGTCCACCATCGTTGAGCTTAGGAATTAGGATATGGATTTGGTTGGATCACCAGTTTTTGTCTACCATTCCAGAGAGAAGCTAGTACACCAGAGGCCTGACGAAGGGGCTCGGCCTGGTTCTTCTGCCTCTAGCTGATCCTTCTTTGATTGCTTTTTACGTTGCTTTTGTTCACGACGAACCATTTTGCTTTCCCACTGTATTATTTGACATTTTTTAAGCGCTATTGTGTCAAGTGTCACACAATTTTTATTTTTAAACTTTTTTCCATATGCTATTGGCGGAAGTACTAAATCTAAATCTTATTTAAAGAGGTCATATTAAACTTTATTCTAGTTATATTAGTAACTTTATGAAAGGATATATTGGTTAAATTTATAATACTGATTTTTAGTAATATAATGGTGATAGTTATTATTTTATTTCTAGAGGCATGATAAGTAGTCAAATTTGAACCAATCATTTATGATTGATATAAAAAAAGTTTCGATATCTAAAATTTGCAACTTTTATTTGTGATAATTAGCTATCTTGAAAATTTGTGATTTACTTAGTTTAGTTTTCTGTATAAACAAAATAAGAACCCATATATATATATATATTGCTATTTCCTTGTTTTTTTCTCTTTGGACTTTTGCCCTGATTTATTACCAAAGCAAAAAGGCCTATTGGCAAAATGAGTTGATCTATATTTCTGAATCAGTAGGGGCCAGAAACAAAATCCCACGCGTCTTGGATAGATAGATATTACAAGTTAAGGAAGATATAATGCTAGTAAAGTTTTTCGCCTTACAAAACCATCTATTGTTGGTCAAGTCCTTATGTATATCCGATAGAAGAAGTGCACATAAGCAAGCAAGCTCTCGTGCTATATGCTCTTCTCAAGTCAACAGGTTTCTGGACTAAGCTGCCGTATGATATGGTTGAAAGGTTGATATTTTCTACTTAGATTATGTTGAAACTGAAGAAATCAAACCTTCTTCGTTAACCTAAACTTGCCACTGATCCGTTGTGCCTCTGTCTTAGGTTCTTAGATCCTGTAAGTCATCGTATTTTGGTCAAAAGAAGAGGGCAATAGAAAGAAAGAAAAAGATAGTGAATAGTCTTAAGTAATACTAAATTTTTACACTGCAACACAAGACATATTTCATCTTCTTTTTTTTTTTTTCATTTAGAAAAATTAGCCAGTTTTGTAAAATTAAGGTATTTGGATTCCTTTTTGTAGTATTTTAGTCTTTCTTTTCTTTACTTTCTTTTTTTTTAATGTAGAGGTGAACTTTCCATTTTTCAGGATAGTGGCTCCTCCCCATCAATTTGATGTAGAATCCGTGATGTTCAAGTCAAGTTGTTGATTGATATCGTGGGGTTGTTGGACTATGAACATTCTTTGCGTGCTATTTTTTCTTGAATAGTACAGAAAAGTTGGCTGGAAAGTAAGAGAGCATCCGAAAGTAACCAGCGCAGGAGTGGAAAGTTTGTCCTTTTATTTATGGACGTAGAATCAACATGCTACTTCGTGGTGGAGATTGGAGTGAAGAGCGGAGATTTCTCTTCTTCTTTTTTTCGTTATTGAAGAGTGGAGACTTTTATTTGGTCGGGTTGAAAATTTTCTCACTAGCTTTTTATATATATTATGATATTGGTATAAATTTATACTAACACATTTTTCATATACTTTTAATTTAGTCTAATTGTAACTTTTTTGATTGGTTTAAATTATAATTATTATAATAATTAATTAAAAATTTTAACTCTTTTAATGATGTATTAATTATTATTATAAAATTACACTTACATTGCATCAACATTAAATTTGTATATTTTTCCTTGCGTAGATAGGTTGAAAGTGGAAGTACCATATAGTCCAAAATCTTTTCCATTGTTATTTTGTGCTGTCGCAGACCGGTAGGGGCATATATCATCTAAAAACTGTAAATTCTTTCTAGGAGAAAATCCCAAAATTTGACAGTTTTTAACAAATTATCTGCCTAAATAAAACAGCATACATGCACTTATATGACATGTCAATGTTATTAAAAGGATGCCAACAATCAAATAACTTGTTTTTATCCACTATAGCTTATAGATTTTTTTTTTTGATATATAAGTTAGATGGATGATCAGACATAATTATCAATTTGTTTTATGAAAGCCGAATTTGATTTTTCAAATTCTTACACTAAATGCAATATTTTTTAGTTAAACTAACCAACACCTTATAACCTATAGAGGTTTGCAATAGAATAAAAAAAAATTCAAGAGAAATATATTAAGATGTATATAGTTGAGTTCAAATAAAAGAAATAAAAATTCATAAGATATCAAAAAAATTATCATATTTAAAAATGCTATTAGTTTTTAACTCTTTATTCAAATCAAGTACACCATGATAATATGATATATTATAAAACTGAGGGTATCGGTACTCTTGGCAATTACTTCTGAAGAAGAATCATGAAATTAATAAGGATTTAATTTTTATTTATAGTAAGTGTAAAGAAATTTACACTATTATCTAATCATATATTGACATATTATTAAAAGAGTTAGGTTTTTTAGGAAGTTATTGTAATAGTCAAACTTTTTTAATAATTTAATAACACGTGATTGGATGATAGTGTAAAGAAACTGACAATAGATAAAAATTAAACTCAATTAATAAGTAGCGTGAATGAATTGAAAACTAGAAAGTGAAAAATAAATGAAAAAGAGGGGCATTAATAAGCAAGTTATTATTGTCTAAAGTAGCATGGACATCCTACCATATAACTCGAGATCCACAATCGTTTCTGGAAGCAATTGAAAAGATCCGCATGTGTCGTTATGCGTTACCACAGTAGCACTTTCCTCAATCGTACACGTTGGCTAGCTAGAAGCCAGAGTTGAAGTTATTACCTTTTCATTTTTCTTTTCACAATTCACATGGTATTTCCGCCCCCAACTTAAGTTAAGTATGGTAGGAAGAAGAGATGAAACATCGTTCTGTATTTAATTTAGTATTAGATAATTTCTATATTTGTTAATAAAAAAAATTTCTATCTTTTTTCATTTTTTCTATATTTATGTGTTTACATAATTTAAATCTTATTCTATATTATATCTCATACATTAAACTACGAAATTATTTTCTAAATCATTTAATTTCTAATTTTACAAGATTATATTATCTTCGATTCTATTAATTCTTATTCTTATTTTTATTCCATAAATTTTCATCCTTTCCGGAAAACGTGGCACTGGCACTAGAATCTTATTTTTATTCCATAATTTTTCATTCTTTCTCTTTCGCACTCTCTCTCTCTCCTCTTATCACCCTTCAGTTAGCCTTCCCCTAGAATCTTTGGGTGGTTGTGAATTCGTGCCTCTTGTGAAAAAAGTAGTTGGCTGGCATCCATCCCACACACAAGCGCACAATGGGATGAAGGCGAAGCTCAGGCTTAGAGGTTCTCTTATTGTTTGTGTCACTGTTATTTCACTCAGCTCAAATTTACGTTCGAATTTGTTATTTTTTATGTTACTCCAAACTCCAGAGGTTGTTCTTTTGGTTAGAAATTTCGTGATCTTTGTTAATGTTTGTTAGCATGACCAAGTATAATATGAAATAGAACTTTATGTATTTTCTTTGCTTTTTATGGATCTGTTGTATTGAGGAGAAAAAGCTCCTACTCCTTACTCAATAATCCTGATTTTGCAAAGCATGTGCTTCTCGAATCTCGAGACAGTATATTTATCCTTGTTAAGGGTTCTCAGTGGCTTCGCTTATGTTCATGGTTGTTTGTTTTGTTTTGTTTTTTGTTTTTTGATTGTCAGAGAGATAGAAATTGGTTGTGAAAAACAGAAGCACTGTTTCTTTAGTTCTCTTCTCGAGTATTAAGCCTTCCAATTCCAAAGTACCGGAATTTTCAGTTGCCATGTTTCACCGCCAGAGCAATTCTCAACAAGATCAGGAAAGGAACGAGCTTTATGTTGAATCGAAGGTACTAAGTTGTTTTGTTTGGTGATATTAAGTAAGTGTTATGGTGGTGTACAATAGTTATGAATGCCGGAATAGGGACACTGTAATTCTGTTCTGAATATTAAAATTCTATAACCAGATTAAGGAGCTCAAGTGTGCAATTGGACCCTTATCTGGACGCAGCTTCAAGTACTGCTCTGATGCTTGTTTTAGGAGATATCTGGAAGCTCGCGATTGGAATGTAGACAAGTCCAAAAAGATGTTGGAGGAGACACTCAGGTGGAGATCAACCTATATGCCTGAGGAAATCCGCTGGGTAAGCTGTGTTTGGTTCTCCTTCTTGGTGATTTTGGTGTGTAAGTAATTTAAATATGGTCTGATATACTGTAAGTTAATGTCATTTGTCAGCATGAGGTTGCAGTGGAAGGGGAGACAGGGAAATTGTACAGAGCAAGTTTTCATGACCGACAAGGAAGGGTAGTTCTTATATTGAGACCTGGCATGCAGGTAACATGGTTTGGACTTTGGAGATATTTGGTTTAACTATAATTTCCTTAAGCTTTAATGGGTATTGAAATTGAAAATTTGATGGTGTTGCAGAACACATCGTCAATGGAGAATCAGATGCGGCATCTGGTGTATCTTTTGGAAAATGCTATGCTTAACCTTCCACAAGGTCAAGAACAAATGGCATGGTTGATAGACTTCACTGGTTGGTCATTGACCAACAGCGTGCCCATTAAATCAACCAGAGAGACCATCAACATTCTACAGAACCACTATCCTGAGAGGCTTGCCATAGCATTTCTTTACAATCCCCCTCGGGTTTTTGAAGCTTTTTGGAAGGTTTGCTCTCACTGTTAACATTCTAAAAACATGCTGCAAAAATACTAGATATTTTGCCTCAATAGCCACCAGCATTGATATAATTGAAGTTCACGCATAATTAGGAATTTCTTTTTATAATATTGATCCCATTTTAGTTAGTTATCAAGTTATTAGTTTTATTTCACTTTATGCAGATAGCCAAGTACTTCTTGGATAACAGGACTTTTCAGAAGGTGAAGTTCGTCTACCCCAAAAATAAAGATAGCGTCGAGCTCATGAAGTCTTATTTTGACGAGGAAAATCTTCCCAGAGAATTAGGAGGAAAAAGCATATTGAACTATAACCACGACGAGTTCTCCAGATTAATGGCTCAGGACGATTTGAAATCTGCATCCTTTTGGGGATCTGATGACAAGCTCTCAAGCCATAATGGTAATGGCCATTCTGCAGCAGAAGTAGCTCCAGAGCTAGTTTTGCAGTGAACCCCTGGCGACCTGAGCCACTTACCCTCTGTGTTAGCGTAGTGGAGATATGAATAGTAATCATGGTACAATGTAAGCCACTAGCTCTGGGCAAATTAGGACCAATGACGTACCCCCAGTTTAGTTAATTAATGCCAAGACGGATTTGTAATACTAATACATTCATCTTCTGTTTACTACAACACTCTGTCCCGAGAAGGTAATTCTGACAACATGGCAATTTCGCTGATTAAAAAAGTACTTATTCAACTATAAAAACTACCATGTCATTGTCCATAGTACCATTTTCTCCATTTGCTTCCCAGAAAAGCATTCATTTAATCCTTACATGAAAATGCATGTCATACAAGTGAGCTACTTACAACCTACAGAATCACACAATCATACAATGAATGCATCCTATCCCACTGACAAAAATTAAGCATCTATAATATCCTTCGAAACAAGAACATTTCTTGAAGGCTTATGAAGGAAAAAACTATATTAATAAGAAAAAATATGACTGTTAGCTAAACAAAGAGACCAAGTTTACCACAGACAGCTAGTCGCCTTCGAACTATTAGGCATATAAATTCCAACTCATAAAGGGGTTATATGTACCGCCTTTTAAAATTACGAGTAGTTGCTTGGTATGAGCGCACTAACAGGCTAACCCCTATGCCAACTCCTACACAGATGCCAAGCCCAATTCCAACACCAACTCTTACCCCAGCATTAAACCATGATAGTTCACCATCTTCCCCGTCTATATATCCTGTTCTTTGCCAATACATGCTGTTGTAATCCTCTTCTGGTTCTGGTTTGAAGCTTCGGTAATCAGCTACCTATGAAGCAAAAGAACGAGGAATAAGGGGACTGTAACAGGAAATTTGGCAAAAGCTAAGTCATAGTAACTCTAGCATATGCATAAAATCAACACGGTCATAAACACACACAAACCGTTGGAACTTGGAATACACCAAGTACACAGAAATTCCACTGCTAAAGTTTATTATCATCAGCTATGAAATTGAAGCTGCAGAGGATCATTAATACTTAATAGGACAGGAGAGGAAGTTAAATAGGCTACATGGCATCCTAGATTGGCTTCTAGAGGGAAGACAGGAGAGTTCTTATCACGGTAGCATATAATTCAGTTCCAAGATCTGAGAAGATTTCCTGAACAATGCAAGCAAGCTTTAGGAAAATATCCACTCAAAAAACTATGGAGACTGATTTCTATTATTTACAGACTACCGAGCACTAATATATGCGTGATCATAAAAGAAGGGTAGATTGAATGTCTTGGAGTAATTTGATAAGACTTGTCAATCCATTTCAGCAACTCACACTTGCTAATTTTATACTCCCTTTTAAGGTTAGAAAAGATGATGGAATAGAAGAAAAAATGCAAAGTTATTTTAAAAAATCACTTATTTTCTTTCACCCAACTCATCTGGAAGTAAGCTTGGCTATCCTCCACGTTGTAAAACTAGCAGATCATGAATCATTCTAAACTCAATTGACATTACACGGGTTTCCCATCTGAAAATGGTTAAATTAGACAGAGATTGAGGGTAGCTAATAAAAGGGATGAACTTGGGATATCAAATATGCAAATCATGATACAACTACATCAACTATGGAAAGGTAATATCGAAAAGAATCATTTAATGATTATTGAAAACATGGACACCCCAAGCAGAGAAAGGCAGTAAGATAGTTATCCATAACTATGTTATCTCCTAGAGAGTTTTGAGAATGAGTTGTAACCATGAGCTCAAATTTCATGTGAATTTTTCAAAATGAACTGCATATAAGTAACCCAATCAGGATTCTGAAGATATAACATACACAAATAAAGCCCATTAGCTCCAAGCACACACACAGATGCACAGACGCTACCAATGGAGAGTGCGGCCCCACTGCCAATTGTCCTTTAATTGATTAAGGCAGAGGCTGTTTACAAGGGGCATTGGAAAATACGAAACAGAAAATAATAAGGCAACTTAGTAGCTCCCCATAACTTAAATAATAAAAAATAGTGTGTATTGTTGTGCCTGCCCATACTACAATGACACTTCTAGGATAGGATTTTATTCAGTAGCTGGGACCAATGTCTAAAGAAAATGGTAGTAAACATAAAGGGACCAAAACATAGATAACTTAATACAGAATTTGTATTATCCAGCAAATGAAGTTTACTCATAATTAACTCTCTCATAGAATGGGATTTGGTCAGTGCATAATGTGAAGTGGGAATTTGCCACATTTATATGAAATCTAACACCAAGAAATACGCATCCCTTGATATCTCTAATGGACCAAAAGAAACAAGCATCAGAAAATCAAGCAAAAAGCCAGCCAATAACAGCTTATTTAAATTAAAAGTCGTCCAGCACTTTTACCTGCAAATCAAGTCCATCAGATACATCTTTCTGGCACCCAGTTGTTTCATATTCTGGAATGACATCCAACTTGCATTTCCTATTATGCCTCTTCCGGAAATTGAGCTGCAGCGTTTTAGTTAAGATTATGGGTGTTCCTGAGAAGCAGCCAGCAACATAAACCTCAATTTCCGGACAAGTTAATTCAGGGATAGCAACATGTTTGCCCTTGAAGAAGCCACTGCTAGCTGTGATCTCTGTTTCACAATTCATGCTCCATCTCTTAGCATTACTTCTCGATTCCCCAACGAAACCGTTGCTATTAGACATCTCCAAAACCCCAGAGAGAATGCAATCATCTTTATCATAAACCTCAAATTTCAAGCTCCCAGTCAAACGTATACTATCTGTGTTCACAAAGGTAGCTTCTTCAGAATTCTTATCTACTCGGTCTCTTCTGAGAACTGAAGACACTCCATCAGAGTACATGCTGCTTCTAACACCATTTACCTCTAAAAGGGTATCTGGGCTCAAAGGAATATGATTGAGAGAGAGAAACTGGGGGGTGGATTCATCCACCTGAAACCCGCTAACTCTCACATAAAAGACTCTTAAATCAAACCAAGGCGATGATAGTTTGGTGCAGGATTTATAAGGAGAGTATTTAATAATCTGAAGGCTGCGGTTACCAGCTTCTCCATTGCTTGATGCCATTGCTTCGTAAGGGCCTTCCATTTTCATATCCCAGTTACTCAATCACTGAAATCCTCTAGTGTATAGATTGAGACTTGAGAGCATCGCTGGAACTGAAGTGGAACCACCAGAGACAACATCAGATTGCCAATTGAAACCTGCTTCACAAAACACAGTACTTGATAATCAGATAATCGAAGCAATAAATTTTGTACAACTTTAAAAAAATGAAAACAACAAAAACCAATAACTAAATAAAAACAAAGGACACAGACAGAGACCCTGCTGGTCAGAGTTTGATTTGTACAACCCAGAACGGAGCAAAATGAAGGTTTGCTGTGCCACACCCACGAGGGACAGGTAATAATAATATGGCGTAAAAAAAAAAAGAAAAAGAAAAGTAAGATGATGAAATCCAAATCTAAAGAAACATAGAAAAGAAAAAAAGGAGGGAAGGGGGAAGGAAAGAAGGGAGAAAGAGAGAGAAAGTGGGAGCCAAACCCAGGAAGTCATAAGTCACAAGTAAAAAACAGCAATTGTTCAATTACAATGAAAAAGGAATGAAGAGATGATGAAGTCTGAAACTGTAATAAAAATATCCTCCATCAAAGCACGGGCGAATAGCATATAACATACACGTCATAGTGGGAGCCAAATCTCTGTCTGTTCTGTATTGTAGGAAAATGCATGACCACAAACAAATTCAATCCCTCTTTTTCAGCAAATAAACTCTAATCAAGGAAATATTTCATCCACAATCTCAGATTATGTCACTAAAATGCTTTCTCTATCTTTTCATAATAACCCTTATGCAATCAAATTCTAAAACCCAAGTACCTTTCAGAACACTGTCCACTCAACAAGCTCGAACCTTTCTATACGATACATCTAACTCCACTTCTGCCCCGTGGTCGTGGCAGGCTCGGGCCTGCAGCAAGAACAGTTTTGTACTCTTAAAAAAGCATATATTAGATAGATATACTACTATCTCATAAAATAAGTGTATACTTCTATATATTTTTTATTATTCTATTGGATTTCTCTTTTTTCTTACAACAGCTTTATTATAGGTTGGTGAATTTTCAAAATGAGATTGCACTGCTATTATTCAAAATACGAAACAGCGTGATGGAGTCTTCTTAGTTCTTATATTATATATCATTGCAAGGAAATGGGCCTTCTGACCAGAAAAATATCATCTTATCCGATAATCCGATAGATGCAAAGAATTTGCATATATACGTCTTGGTTCTTACGAGGCCGGTGTCTCAAATGATAGTGATGTGCTGTGCATGCAAAAATCATCACGTGTATGCTTAAAAGTTTGGCCAAAGGAATTTTTAAAAAACAACAATTAAGTGCCATTTGAGACCTTTTCATTCTTTTCTTCTTTTTTTTTTTTTTAAAACAAATGGTGGCGTGAATCGGTAATTATATAATTTATCGGTAGATCATTGATTATAAATCATTAGATTTAATATAAAATAAATGAATGATTTAGATTAAACCAAATCATATACTATTAGTATAAGTTGTCTGTAATAAAAACAAATTACAAGTTAGACCTTAATAAAATTTGTTAACTTTTTGTGAAAAATTATAAGTTTGTCTCTAATAAAAGATTGTTATTTTTTGTTCTTCTTACTCGTGTAAAAAAGTTCCGGTGCCGTATCTATTTTTGACAAAAAGATCAAAGATTATCAAGATTGTAGTAGCTTACGACATTAATTTTTTATTATTTTAAATATCTCAAAATTCAAAAATATATAAATATTAAAAAATATAAAATGTCTCATGAAAATAATTTTCTAACAAATGTCGTTATATTTTTTGAGAATTATTTTATTTCATATTATTTAATAAAAAAATTAATTTATATTATGGAATAAGTTACTATGTAAGAAATAAAATTTTGTTACATATAAATAAAATACTATGGGTTGGAGCATTAATTTTTATATTAAGAAATTGAATTTTAAGGAGATAAAAATTACAGTAATAAATGTGGTTGGAATTATTCATCATATTATCCTTAATTTATGGGTGTTGTGGGGGTTCAATGTATTGGGCTTGTTACTCTAGTAAAAAAATTTAATTTTTACCTAACCAGCACATTAATGTAACATTATGTGAAAGGTCTAATTTGTAAATACAAAAATTTTTTTCTAAAAATATGTGAAGGGATGACAACTTATTATTGCGTATTATTTTACTAACTCATAAGTGGACCACATGTTATAGTTCTATATGATGGAAGCCACCTTACAAAATTATTGATGGTTTTTCTTTTTCCTTTTTTAAACCAAACATGATTGGGTCCTTGGATTGGATGTCCATATTTTTTTTCTTCTTTTCTTTTGGATTTACAGACCTATGCCTGCCTGCAAGCATTAAAAGGCCAAGCCATGAACAAGGCCACACATGAACACCCCTTCGTTGCATAAACAACCTTAATTTTTAACATGAGTGCGCATTAGAAATGGGCATCACCAAATTTCTTTTATGTAATTCAGTTTTCTTCCATCGATTACGAATATTTGGTTTTATGAATCCCATGAATGTGAATATACAAAAATAACATAATTACACATCCTTTGCACAAAATCCAAATGCACATGGAAGGAGCAAGATTTTCTTTGGATTCGTATTTAAGGATCATGATGAATCGGACCCACTAAATATAACACCACGTCGACTATGATAACCCCTACCAATTGCACTGTTACTCACCCCGACGTCCAGCTAAAAGAAAAAGTTGCTGGTTTCCATTTGGTTGTCCCGATTATCATAGGACTACCTAGTTATACTAATACAATTTCCGAAAAATTACACATTAATTGTTCATCATTTTCCTTAGAAAACTTATTTGTCGTATATTACTTTGATGTGTAAAGTCTCAAATCATCAAACTGGCCAAGTTTTTTTTATGGGAAAATTATATTTAGTGAATATATATATATATATATTAAAAAAACTCATACATCTTATATCAATAAATATTTTTAAATTTAGACAGTATCATATTATTATTTTTATAGATATTTAGGTTTAATTTAATGGTTGTGTATATTAATTCCTTTTTTATCTCGCTAATAATTATTCATATAATATTTTTAAAGAAAATTTATTTTTGGGAAATAAAATATTTTTACAGTATTTCTTTTACATGACATTTACAAAACGTCACATATGATTTTTAAATTATGAAATATTTATTTACAAATTTTTTTACATTAAATTAATGACTTTAACGTGTAATATAAAAAATATGTACGCATCTTAATGTACATAACATTTCACTTTGAATTAATTGTCGCACTTTATTATACTAAATTTATTTTTAAAAACTATTACATTTACAAAATTTTATATTTTTCTTTGCATGTGTACATTCAGATAAGATAATAAATTAACCCTAATTTTAGTTTGATCAGTTTTAATTTCATAAATAATTATTTTATTTTTATTATTAAATTATGAGAAATAGCTTAACTCAATCTTAAGATTGAAAAGTTTATTATTGTTAAGAAATCGTTCGAACCATAACAATTGCTTTTTTATATTTCTTTCACTTTGTGATGCTATCTGTTTTTTTAGAATAATAACATATGTTGTGTGATTATATATATTATTTTAGATTTGTTTGATTTTATTTTATAGTTGTTTAGTTTTACTATATATTAGCAGCTCCACTCGTGATGTGTGGATATGAATATAAAATTAATTAATTAAAATAATTTAAAACTAGGAATTATGTAAAAATAACTAGTATACAAAGAGAGTAAAAAAATAAAATGTAATTCGAATAAAAACTTCATTTTTAACTTTTAAAATAGTGTTAAATCATAAAAATTGTTAGTTTTATAGTATAAATTAGTATTAGAGATGATGCTAACCGTTATTGTTTCAATTTTCCAAACAGGTTTTCTTACTAATTATTACTATAACTCAGTACATATACTCGTTTAACAACAAAGTGAATTTTTTAACTACATTTTGTCGGTTGCATATTATCTATGTAAGATTATTATATTCACGGAAGAGTATTACAATGTGGCAGAGCGAAATATAAGAAGAAAGCATTTGTTTTCACTTATCGTATTCCAGACCTCATTGTAATTTTGATTTTATTTTCAATTTCCACATGTACGTCGAGTGACAATTATAATAAAAGAAGATGGCAAGATATTTATACGACTGGGTCTTCATAAGAATACATGAGGATAGCTTGTCTTTGTACGTATGTTTATTCCCATAATAATATATGATTAAAATTAAAGTAAAAATTATTTAATTTTAATTCAATATAAATGTAAATTTTTTAATTTTTTATACTACCATTCAATCATATATTATCATATCAATAAAAAAATGTGACTTTTGTTATGAGAATTAAATATTTATAATAATGTGACCATAAATAATTGAGTGATAATATAATTTTGTTTACAATATCAATGAATAAAAATTAAATCAAAGCAAAAATATCATTTTTGTTGTAGTTATAGATCATTGGGGCCTTTAAGCCATTATTCAAAGTGCATAATTAGTGGTACTTTCTTGCACGAGAGTTTTCCTAAACATTAAGATAATGTTTTGGCGAAAACCAACGGGCCTGCTTATCACTGACTCATTTGACAAATCCTGAGTATAAATACGAAGTTACACCTAAATGTTATTAAAAAGGTAGTTCCCCCACTTATATGAATCATGGGGTCAAAAGCAAACATAGATTAGCGTCATAGATTGTTGTTTTAGACCCCCAAAACAAACCACACGTTTTCTCTCATCAGTTTGTCCTTTGCGTGATTCAAGTTGCCACAGAAAATATATTTTCTTTCCTTGGAATATCCCAATTGACTTATTTGCAAAACCAGAATAGTAACCAATGACAATAAGACCAATTACGAAACAGAAGGGCATAGGCAGGCACCAAAAACACACTCACTCTCTTGTTTATTAATAAATCAGTGACAAGATTTCTACTAAAAAAAATCAGTGACAAGATAATCACTCTTTATTAAGCCTACGACCCACAGGATAAGCAAATCATTGTCTCCAAGGGCATTATTCCGGTATTTTTTTTTTTTTTAAGGTACTAGTGTCCAGAATGAGTTGTTAAGTATTTATTAGTTGTTATTTATATTTAATAAACTTTTAAGCATTTATTATGAAACCAATAATCAATAAATAATTGATAATTCACTCTGAGTACTAAACCTATCAGAATACCATAGCAACTCCCTTATCTGCACTTTTGATTCTCTGAATCCGATATTGACCTTAACAATTTCCATTGCATTAAGCCCGTGTCTCGTGCCCAGTTCCTCACAACATTCACATCCAAACATGTTATTCCCAAACGTACCAAGTACTCTAAGTAGGTTTCTCAGTGATCCCTACTATACTACCACTACTACTACCATTTACACACACATTGATCTACCATCATTGAACGATGATTGATGATTGAAGATAGAATCGATGGTCATGAATATGGTAAGCAGGTGCACTTGTGTTGTGTGACGACCCCAACAATTAAAGCTGAAGAAGAGTAAGGACGCCAAACCCGGGAAGCAACACAAGTGGTCAGACTGAAACACTGAGTCTGAGCAGTACAACACACCAAACCTGACTACCTTACCCCTCGTAAAAACCCCACATGCCCTTTTCACATCAGCTCCTTGGTCCACACCCCTAACCATGGTTACTAGTACTATTACTTTCATGCTTTCCCTCGATCCATTCCACGGGTATTTGGGTTAGTTTATGAAGCAGTGAAAGAGCAAGAGGTTCTTCTCATCTTTGCTCTCACCTACGTAGAGTGTATACTCTCCTGTAGCTTGCTAGGTCTTATTTTTTCCCCCCCTTTTGCCTGCCGGGGTAGAAAGAAAAGGATATGTATATTGGAATGGCACTAGATGGAATGAATAGACAAAAAATAAAGGGAAAGATGATTTAAATGCCTTTTGAGCATTTATGAATTGTTTATTTTATTCGCAGGCTGAATGAAGCCCGGTAGTTATTTGTTTTTTATTCCACTATAGTTGAGAAGGTGCTTGCTTTTATAGCGTTTCCAGAATCTGGATTCTGGTCAAAGATATTGGTCTACTTTCTTTTAACATATTGAGAGAGAGAGAGAGAGAGAGAGAGAGAGAGAGAGAGAGGGTTTTGCAGTAGAAAGAGAAAGAATCATCTGACTATCCTATCAGAAGGATTTTCTTGTGAATTAATAGAGAGGGGCTATATAAGGGATAAAAGATTTGATTTTGATGGTAATGATCTCCGAAAATTGATGATCTAGAAATCAGAAATAGCGGGTATTGGTGATAGAGATTGAAGCTTATCATTATTTATTGATAGAGAAGGATTTATGGGTAAGAAGAAGCCACAAAAAACGAAGGAACTTTCGGTAGCAATAGCTGAAGCTTCATCGACAGGAGATGGGACCGGGCAAGAACAATCTAGGCCTCAGATTCAACAACAAACTCAACCTCAAGCTCCACGAAAAAGAGGTAGGCCTCGTAAGATTGTTGTGAAAACGGAAAGCAAAGAGAAAAAAGCACAGCCGATAGAGCAACCAGCAGCTTCCACAGCAGCACAAGGCACGGAGAGCTCAATGGAAAAGGGTAAAGCCAGCGAGGAAGAACAACATGAGAGATCATCGACAGCATGCATAAGGATTACAAAGGAAGAGGGAGTCTCCAAGGAGATGCAACTCCCAAAAGGGGAGCCCTCGAGAAGCAGAGCTAGGCGAAAAAGCAAACCCAGAAAGAGCAGTTAATATAACCACTGCTCGTAATGATTAGTCCTTTGCTCTTCTCTTATAGTTTCTTTCCCTTATCTTTTCCATGACAAAGAAATTCTTGGTTCCTTGGTTTGCCATGTTTTTCGAGGATTGATATTAAAAGCTATATTATTATTGGGAAACAGAAGTATCAAAAGAACCTTTCTCTTCCAAGTTCTTCGTTTATCTAATTTTGGGTTAACGATATATTGTGTTATGGTCTATGAGTTCAATTAATGGCTTCTTTCCTAGTTGAACTTGAATATTATGCTTCATTCACACGCAGAAAGAAAGTAAAGATTGAACTTAATGGGGTGTGTTGTGTTTATTGCTTGAACCAGTTGTTTCATGTATTATGAATGAATATGATAATGATGTTGGGTCTTTTCTTAATCTTCCAAAGCTCACCTTTTTATTTATTTTTTCCTCTATAATTACTATACCTTCATCAGTTCGATGTTTAAATACTAATTATGTGGATTTAGTTCGATTACTATATACTCTCTTGATGGATTCTGCTTCGAGATGATGAAAGTATTAATTTTTTTTCTCCTCCTTCTCACCATTCTTAGCTTTAACTTGCCTCCAGTTTGTTTGTCATAGTTTCGGTATAAAGTTTCTGCTTTTCTTGCGAGTTCATTGATTGCAAAAAGAATGAGAGAAATACAGAAGAGAGTGGGGGGAAGGAAAAGAGAGATGAATGAATATAGTTTGAGGAGATAAGAATAATAGATGATGATAATTGATAACAATAAGGTCAACTCAACAGGTAAGGCTAAGTCAGTTTGTGTAATCTGAACGCGGGGAAGAGGCAAAGTTTATTTAGAAAGAAGAGATGGGGAGGGGAGAAGGAGGCGTTGCTTATTGCTTGGGTTGAGTTGAGAGTCAGTGAGATGAGATGAGTTGCTGCCAGTGGGACACAACAAGTAACAACACAAGGGCTGCTTCTGGGGCACTTAGCTTTCAGCTCAGCTCTGTGTTATTACAAAGAGACGCGGATTGAGAATTTGTGCGCCTGGTGAAGGAATCCACCACGTGAATCCCACGTTCCAATCAACAATGTAGTAGCCGCCTCAACCCACCAATGAATGAGCCTTGACGTTGGAACGTGAATAGCACCTACTTAATGTGCGCGTTGGGAAGAGATTTAGGCATTACACAGACGAAACCACGTCTCGAGACTCTCGACTCGTAACTGCAGTGGGTCTTCTCTTATGATGAACAGAATCAGCATAATTTTTTTTTGTTATCATAAATTAACAAAATTAAGAACAAAAATCAGTAACATTCCTCTAATTCTGTATTAAAAATTCTGTATTTATTTTTTAAAAATTATTGTTTGATATCAACACTATATTTAGTATGGGATCTTGAACTAAAATTTTAAGGAGCTAAAAAAATATAATTAATTTATTTAAGAAGAATTTTTTTATATAATTTTAATACATTCATATTTAAAAAAGTAAGTATATTTAAAATTTTAAACAAATTATCAAATAAAATTAAATAAAAATAAAAATTAAATAAAAAATTATAAATACTTTTTACAAAGTGTTGTTTTTTTTATTATAAAAGACTTAAAATTATTAATTATTAATTTAAAAATAAAGCCTTTAATAATTTTTCTTCGAATGAAAAAGTACAAAAAGTTTTAGAACGCCAGGTCACCCTTTAAAGGTCCGCCTCCAACCGTGTTCTAGAAGTTGATATCTTGAAATTAAGATTGATTAATATTTCGGTACGGGATTATTTTGATATTTTTTTTTTTTAGGGTATTGGTATTTAAAGTGAGTTGTTAAGTATTTATTAGTTATTATTTATATTTAATAGATTAAGTTATTAAGTATTCATTAGTTGTTATTTATATTTAATAGACTTTTAAATATTTATTGTAAAACTAACAGTCAATAAATAATTAACAATTTACCCTAAGTATCAAACCCATTAAGGTATCATAATAACTTCCTTTTGATAGATAGTTACTATGGTTACCCTGATGAATTTGGTGTCTAAAGTGAGTTGTTAATTATTTATTGAATGTTGATTTTAGAATAAATATTAAAAAGTCTATTAAATATAAATAACAGCTAATGAATGCTAGATAACTCAGTTTAGGTATCAATACACAAAAAAAAATATAAGTAACAGAATAATTCTTATTTTAATATTATTAAAAAGCTGTGGCCGGAGGTTATTCTAATTTCTAACATGAATTATATTATATGAATAATTTTATATTTAAATTTATACTTTTTATAATTATTAAATTAAATTTATATTATTTAAATTTCCTTTATTTAAATTTACGTGAAATTTAATTATATTAGTTTTTTTGCTTCTAAATATTGTCTATTCAACTTTTTCAAAATAGCAATTATGATGATTAAGAATGATTGCCCAATGGAATTCATGTTGTTTTGATTGCTTTTATTGCCAAGCTCGTATTTTCTGCAGGTAAAATGAATTTGTTTCTTATAAAAGACTTGGGAGGTACATATTTCTCCCACTTGTAGAGAAAACAGGGTAGTTGGTTGAATGACAAATTTTGCCCTTGGCCTACAACTAGTTTTCATGACTTCTCGTCTTATCTTTTCATGCGACGTGTAACTTTTTCTCTCCCTTAAAATTATTTTTTTAAAAAATAATTTTAATAAAAATCATTATTATTATATAATAAGTAGTAATTATTTTAATATAATAATTATATTTAACAATAAAAACAATTAATTTTTATTGTAATTACTCTTATAAAATAGTAATTATTTAATAGATAGTTATGACAAAAATAAATATGATCCCAAACTAAAATATACTCTATTAAATGAAATTAAAAGGATAATTATATCTATTTTCCTTTATCTATTCTATACTATTATAAAGGGTTATTATTTGGGTATCTAACTTTATTTTTTTAAAAATGTCACTATTATTTATTTAAACATAAATATAAAAAATATTAAATTATAAATATCCTTCCTTAATAGTTATAACTGTCTATAAACACTTATCAATTTCTTATCTTATAGGCATTCATCAACTTTTTATTTTTCAATTATAATTGATTTCAAACACTATTTATTTACTCTATTTTTTTAATCTTATTCAAAAGAAAAATACTAAATAACCATAATTTTTGACAAAATGAATTGTTATTGTTATACACTTTTAGATAGATAAATGGTGCCATCACTTTGACTTATCCAACAATTATTTTTAAATCTTAATAAATTCAATTGAATTCTATCTTGTTTTTTTGGTATAGCATTACTCTATTCAAAAATAAAATATATTGACGGAGCCGTCAATATGTAGTATTATATAAATGTTTTATTTTACATTTTGATTATAAAATTATTTATTTTAGTCCTTCTGGTTGTATACTCATTTTTTTCCTCACATTCCTTTTACAAAGGGTGAGTTAACACGTTGCCGGAGGGGCTCGGTAAAATGCATTCACTAAGGGAGCAAATTACTCTGATTCATTGCTTTCATGAACAAATCAAATTATTAGAAAACTACAAATAAGAGCTAGAAAGCCAGGTGAAAAAGTTGGTAGAAGTTCATCTCATAAGAAAATTAGCTATCTTGATATGAATTAGAAAAAAAATTTACTTTCAGAAGAGAAGTCTGGAGCTTTTTTTGTTCTAGATGTGGTGGATAGCTATGCCTTTGGGCACATGGTTGTACAAAAGAAAAGCATACATGCTCCATGTCCAGAGATCTCTGTAATGCCCGTTCTATTTTCAAAAAGCTAAAGGTTACCGTTCCCCCTATTGCGAGTCTTTTGTAGTGTATGATTGGATTCCTTCATCCTCTTATCAAAACAAGAACCAGTGAAAACATCGCTCTACTACTACCGAGTCTATAATGGTTCACAACATGCTCAAATAACAGTAAGTTGAAATACTGGTGCATCATCAATCATTCAGGAACAAAAGAAGATACTGATTGAAGGCTATCGTATTTTAATCTTTGGCTTATGTTTATTCTAGTAATAATAATATATCAATGTTGTCACCTAGTTTGTTTGGTGCGTTATGTCTTTTTTTGAGTTTAGTGGTGTCTTATGCTTGGTTTGGTCAGGTTTGTAACTTCCCTACCCTCGTATTTGTTTTGTACCAATTAAAAAGAAAAGATTTAGATACAAAAAACTGTTAACTAAAAAAACACGAGGTTATTGTGCGAGAGAAATTATCACTTAAAATTTGATAGATATGATGCACCTTGCAATTTGTACAATGAGGGCCAAGAATATTGTACTACATCCCCTCCACGGAGGGTTTGTTCTGTCGTTTTCTAGTTCATATTAATGAATCAAATATAGATCATCTCTAGTGCTTCCGTTCAATAAAGAGTTTTCCAAGAGCAGGAAATCTATCATGAACATCTTTGAATTTACTGCCTTTCTTTGAGTTCTACTACTGCCTTTATTAACATTTACGGCAAATTACAGAAGTAACCTTGATTAATGTGAGTTAGGTCTCAAATCAGACGATTCTGTCGTGGTCCAAAGTTGTCTTCACCTAAAAGGAAGATGACAGATAGATATTGCCGCTGTATAAAAGTATGTTTCAGGGAAGAAGGGAAATCTGACACTTGCAAATAGGAGTATGACCCAGCCAACAATTCCACAAATGCAGTGCATGAGAAGGGAGTGAGTGATGCAGCATCCGGGAAACCGTATAGAAGCCGACATAGTAAATCTCTACCGAGGTTTGTAACTTGTGACAAATAATATTTTAACGGTATGTTTGAATAAATAAAATGGAGTGATTAATAATATAGTGACATGATAAAATAAGTCAGACCCATTATTTGCAAATTTTTAGAGTAACGGAGTAAAATAGTTGAAAGGAACCCAAACCACTTTATACTACTCAAATTTTTTAAAATTTTCATACCTTCTAATTTTGAAAGTTTGGAATGAAACACTGTGTCGCTTTTATTTTTAGATAATTTTTACAATTTTAACCCCCTTTACTTAAAAACTATTCCTACTATTATTTTCTCTTCTCTGTAAAATCATGAACCCTATCTTTTCTAATCGAGCAGTCACGAGTAACTTACCACTATTTAACAAATTTTGCTACAACCAGGTAATTATTTCTTTCCTCTTTAGTTATAATTTTGTGATTTGAGAAATGCGTACACTGCATTCATCTGTTGTAGTAAGTTCTGAGGAGACCCTTCGTCCATTTCCTCCAAAGCATTCATTACTCCATCCCCAACCTCCAAAAACTCTCTCTCTTCTTTATCTCTCTTTGACTTGCTCTCTCCATCGCTATTGCAGAGCATTTGTTCTTGTGAAATGGAGCTATAGAGAGGAACTGCCCTCATTGTATTCATCTACTTATCAACTGCAATTGCAGGTAACAATTTTTTTTTTAAAAAAAGAGAACATCCTTTAGCCCAATGACTTGCAATTAGAAGTAAAATTTAAAAGAGTAGTATTGGAAGTAAAATTTGTAATTCATTCCATTTCATTAATTACCATTATGATTTCCAAACAATGGAGTGAAATTTCCCTTCATTCCTTATTTAAACTTCCAAACAATAAAGTGGTATATTTTTATCTTTCTACTCTATTTCATCCCAAACCACTCCTAAAACTTATACATCACTAATGAACTCCTAGAAGAAAATAGGAGTGGAGCATTATTCTAAGATTTATACCGTCTACGTTTTTCCATTGTGTCCTAATCTTTCCATTTTCTCTTCCTCTCCTCAAGGCCAACTGAAGGAATTTGCGAAGCAATGCCAATGCTAGCAATAGAAAATCAAACTTGGAAAAAAATGCAACAGACATATTACAGCAGAGCAACACTATGCAACGATAAGTGCAGTGAAAGATCAAGCATATTCCTTCAATCTAAATTTCAAAAACAAATTGCTGCAGGGCGTATCTCTAAACTTTGCAACTACAACATTGACTCCAAGATATTTGTGGTAATAAAAAAAATATGAAGCGCTCTCTTCAACCTATGTATAAAG
Organism: Styphnolobium japonicum; assembly: GCA_023212625.1. NCBI lineage: Eukaryota > Viridiplantae > Streptophyta > Magnoliopsida > Fabales > Fabaceae > Styphnolobium > Styphnolobium japonicum. The sequence continues at coordinate 29,479,571 of JALBWW010000006.1, forward strand.
CCATGTATTACAAAACTATCCTATTGAAATATGTTGTATAACCTATTGAGTTATACACTGAAAAGAAAGCAGATAAAGGGGAAATGGAGGTTGACAGCCCACAGCTCTTTAATTTCTAACCTGATTGATTAACGGCTTGATTTATGATGTCTCTCTTTCCTATATCTCAATTGACCTGGATCAAATCCACCTTCCTCCGCTCCATAGATGGCCCAGGATGGTGAGGCAGCCATGTAATCTCTGCTGTTAAAAGTTCTTCCAGAAGCCACCTGAATTTAAATTGAGAATAAATTTCATAAGGAAAACAATAATCCAAATTCACTCCAGAAGAACGGCGGGGCACAGATACCCACCAGGTCATGAAATTTCACGTAGTCTATCCACGTATACCACTGGCCATCAATCTTGAACTTATCAGTTTTTGCCAAGAGGACACAACATGAGTGAGAATGCTCACATGCAACTTCATACTGCCCTTGGCTTTTCAGAGCCAGGGCCTCTGAAAAAGCTTTCACATCAGTATGCCATGGGACATTTTCCATTGTCAATTTTGATGTAGCAGACCTGTGAAGAGCTCATTGTCATTCAAAGATGGTTTAGCAGACACAAGAAGCTAGCTGGACTAAAGGGGTGAGAGAGAGAGAGGCGCTTACGAGCCACAATATGTAACTCCCTTGATTTCAACAAAGTCAGGTTCTCCCATACTAAAGAGCTTAGAATAAGCATCAACATCTTCAGTATTCCAACCCTTCACCAGGGTCAGGCGGTATACAGTTCGCTGCTGTTTTTCCCTTAAAGCAGTCAAGGAATCCTGGCACATAGTTATGGAAATACATAGACAAGATGATCAGAAGGACAAAGTATATATCAAATGGTAAGATAAAATACAGGAGATTGGAAATGCTAGCACATGACATCAGTGCTGCCAAGATGGAAATCATAGAGGAAAAAGGGTCCATGAACTAAGGATCTTAAAACGATTTCGAATCCAAAAAGAGAGCTCTTAGACATCAGAAAAAGGCATTTCTGCTAAGCTGCACCTTAGAGTTGTTAGAAGGACATTCTTGCTTAGAAAATTAAAATTGATATATGCAGTTTCTGTTCCCTTCTTAATACACTTCTTACAAAGTAATCTAATTACTAAGACAGGATAGAATACTTCTAGATTTTTCACTCTGAGAACAGGATAATACTCACAATAAATCGCTCCCAGAAATCTCCAAAGAGTGGCCTGTCAATTGCCTTCAAAGAGTCCTTTGTTGCAGCATCTACACTGACATATAACTGCAAGTGGCAAACAAGAAAATTAAGTTTGGATAACATAACCAACTTGTTTTTAACTTTGAAACTGTGAAAGCCCCAAAACCTGGGTGACAGGCTTCAGCAACTTAATTTTCTCTGGAAATTGTGCATTTGTCACCAGAAAAGTGGAAATCCTCCTTTTGTGCAGCTCGTCCACAAGTGCATTTATCTCTGGATACATAATAGGTTCACCAACAAGTGATAATGCACAATGCCGTGGTGAGAGACCTTCATTTAATCGCTCCAAGGTGACTCCTACAGAAAAAAGAGTTATGCATGAATCAATTTTGAAATTAATCACACAATAACATGCAGAAGGGTGGGGCTGCACTGAAGCTAATCCTCCCAGTATCAGTCAGAATGGGACCATAACAGGGTGGTGCCTCTTTTCCTTTTAGAAAATTACATACAGTATGCAAATTAATAGTCAGCCTTCATATAAAAATACAGCCACTAATAAAATATTGACATACAAGATTTTTTAGGTGAGATCATAATTTAAGTTTGCTTTATTGTTGACCTATGTAGGTCCCATCAATCTGACAATAACCTCATACTTCAAAATTATTACAGCACCGAAACATAAATTTACCAGGAACTCCTTTCATTTGTTTAATCATATTTGTATGCAGGTCAATTGCAGAATTTACAATCTCTATTGGATCATCCATCTTCCACTGCCAACTTTTCCCTACTGGATTTGTGTGATGCCTCCAGCAGAAAACACATTTATTTGCGCATGCCAAGCTAGGGGTTGTCTCCATGCACCTGTTTCACTCAAAAATTTAACAAAAGTGAATTTGGAAGCTGAAGTACCATGGCAAACACATAAAACAGAATATAAATCCACCTTATACAAGCCCAAAAACGCTGCCAAAACCCATGGCCAGGTGATAAAAGCTAAAGCCACCCACACTATGGCCAAAGTTTAGATAAATGTGCAATGGTAATTATAAGTCCAGCACACTCTTCTGAAGTCATATCATGAAATTCCGACCCAAAGTTATCTTCAAATAAGGGTACGGGTACATCCTATTTCTTTTTCTCTTCCTCTTATTACTTGTTTTTGTTAAATTTAATTTTGATCCCCTAATGGTTTTAAGAGTTTTACACTATCAATAAATCATATAATGCCAATTGTTTAAAAAAATAGTTAGAAACCTTAATTACTATAATGATGTGGCACTTTCTTATTGACTAATAGTGTAAAAAGTTTTACTTTTATCAATTTATGTGGGATAAATTTAAACTCCTTTTTTTGGGAGCGGTGTTTCTTTGTGGGTGGGTTGGGGGGGGGGGGATTCAACTGCAGACCTGGATCAGCATATTTTTCTTTTTCATGTCGGCATGTGGCAGCATGTAAAAGTCTCTCTTCTACTTTCAGAAAGTATAACTAATAAGCTCCACCTTAAAATTCAGTGGCCATAAAATTTGGACTAGTCATCCTCATTAGATACTAGCATTTAGCAGAATATATCAACATAATCTGAACATCGCTTTTTTGACCATGCAAAACTTTTAACAGATAATAAGAATGATTTAAAGTATGACACACCAATTGTCCATCTATAATCAATGCTTAGAAGCAAATGATTTAAGTTTAACTGCTCTCTGTTGATACTTTTCACCAGGGAAAAAAAGGACGAATAGAAGATTTTACCAATGCCAACTGAAAAAGAGGTAACAGAGCCCTTTCTAAAAACATCCATACAGACATGCAACATAGCTAATGAATTTAAGTATCTAGAGTTGCCAACTAAAGGTTAACCTATAAGCTATACTGTGAGTCGTGACACAGGTATAAAACTCAGACTCGTAACCAAAACATAAAACTAAATGTGTAAATGAATAGTAAGTCAAGTTACCATTACCTATGACTCTCAATTCCATAAAATGAGTGCTTGTAGCAACCACCTCGACCTCGAAGCTGTGACTTGGTCCATCTACAAATCTTAACACCGCTATGTGAACCAATAATTTTATATCCCTGCAAATTGGTAATATTTGAAAAAAGCCAATCAAAACAAGAACCTACATTGACAGTAAACCATCACTATGTAAGCAGTAGAAGAAATTGGAGTCCATGAATATCCTTTGTATGCCATATTAAAAATTGCAATGTCTATCACATTGCACAAAACCACATGTATAACCAAGCATACCTGCTTTTCTAAATTTGCTCTAATCACCGGAGTCACCATATCTTTTTTGCCATTCAATTTCCCATTTGTCTCCACTACTTGCACTGACTTCCTCGAAGGAGCTTTACCCGCAATATCCTCAAGATCAACAATCTCTGACTCCACATCACTCTCTTCATCAGAATCCTCTTCGAACTCCTCAAAGTCCGGAACATTACATTCCCCACCAACACCACCTTTCAAAAACCCAACCACCTTCTCACACCAACGATCAAAGAACCCATCCACGTCACCCCCATCGGTGTCCCCTTCCCACAGAGGAATCATCTCCGTCGCACCCAACGCCCTCATCTGCTTCGCAAAATCCCTAGCGACCGCATTGAAATTATCTCCGTAAGCTCGGCTTCCGACACCGAATACCGCAAATTTGCAGCGCGAAAGCAACAAGGAACCAACCCTAAAATCCTTGGCGCTTTCGGAGAGCCACGTGGCGAAGAATCGAGCACCAGGAGGGGGTTTTCCATCTTCCCAGGTTGAGGCGACGACGAGAAGAAGGGTTTCCTTAGAGAGGTCTTCGGGCTCGTAGTGTTTGGGGTCGACGAGGTCGAATGCGAGGTCGTTGGAAGACAGAAGGTGGTGAAGACGGTGAGCGAGGGCTTTCGAGGTACCGGTTTGAGAAACGAAGAGGATCTTGCCTCTGCCATTGGGAATGGGAAGAGTAGGCTTAGGGTACAGAGAGAGTTTAAGGTGTCTTAGGCGGCGAGATTTGTAGAAACAATAGAAGGTGGTGGCAGAGAGAAGAGCGAGGAGAGTAAGACGAGCAGGGACTGAGGACAATGACATAGTGGGGTTGGGGTTTTTCTGAGATTGATTGTGGAAGAAGAAGAAGGAGACGACGATGTTTGGGTTAATGGGTCGCAGTTTAAGGTTGTAGCCCCAATTCTCATGGGTCACCCAAGTGTTCTTGTTCAACCCATGGGCTTCAGATCTGAACTACTCATTGTCTGAATTCCCGAATATCATCAAAAACCCAAAAAGAAGAAAAAAGAAAGTTCATGATAACAATCAATTTGCTAATTTATAAAGGATTTTATTTTATGTTGCATTCACTAGGTGAATGAACTTTTTAACACATGGACTAGTAAGTAGTAACTTCTCATTTTATACATGAGTGCTCCTTCATAGCTCTAAGGTCTATATTCTGGATTCAACTAAATAGTATAAATAAAGCATTTATGAGTAAATTGATTAAAGCGAGAACTCTCTCTCTTATTGCTATCGATCGTACAAAAAAAATCATAATAACTTTCCGTTTTATACATAGATGGTGAAAGACGGATTAGTTTGTAATTTCATCTAATTCAATGTCTAATATTGTAATTAGTTTAATTTTGATACACTATCAGTGTAAAAAAAATTTATACTATCATCTAATCATATATTGCCACATCATTAAAAGAATTTGAATATCATAACAACTATTTAAAAATTTTAACTTTTTAACGATGTATTAAAATATTATTAGATGACAGTGTAAATTTTTTTTACACTAACAACAAATTAAAATTAAATGATATTGTAATATGCATATATTTTATTGAGAACCTCTTTAATTAGTAATCAATTCACTAAATAATAATGTATCATAATTTGAATCAAGAGTTTAAATTAGATTCATTGTCAATGAAATTTTTTTACATTATTAGCATATCATTAAAAAGTTAAAATTCTTAAGTAGTTATTATGATAGTCAAATTCTTTTAATGATTTATCAATATATAATTAGATTAAAATATAAAAAAAATCCTAATAAATATGTATATTTAATCATGTTAAAATTTTTAATTAATTAATTTATTATTATATTAATATCTGAATATTATCGCTTGTTTTTTTAATTTAATTTTATCTCTTAATATAAAATTTTAAAAAATACCTATATACCTTTATCCAAATATAATATAAATTATAATACTTTATAAATTTATTTATAAATTAACCCACATTACACGGATTACACGCTCGTTTTAAATTTTTTTAAATGTCATAAATATCTTCAAAATTACATAACAGACTAAATCATACGAAATTTTAAACCAACTTAAGAATGACCATGAATTAGGGACTGGACCAACGTGGGAAAGTGATACATTGAAGAAGAAGGAAAAATAAATAAATAAATAAAGCCAAGACCACATTAGGTTGTGAGCTTGTGACTTCAACTCGAAAAAAAACAATTTAATCCAATAATCCTGCCTCGTCCCATATACAGTGGAGGCTGGAAAAACAAAGACAGCCAAAGAAGTAGGAAAGAAAAAAGAGGGAGAGAGAGAATAGAATCATTTGAATTTTTTAGACGGGGGATGCCCATAAAAATTCCTTCCTATCATTTTATGTTGAAGGAAGGAAGATCATGGTTCGTGGTCGTGTAAATGTGTAATTCCAGTCATAGTGGCACTTGTGGTTGCTGTGATACAAGAAGAAAATTGCATATTTATAGAGATTTATTTAAGGCCTCCACATGGTTTTCTGCGCACATATGATACCCTCCTTATCCTGGGCGTAAGTCATTCTGATCTCCCACTGCAGACTTTTCAATATTTCCTCCAATGGATTTAGAATTTCAACTTTGTCACGTATGATTGTCCAACCTCCAGGCCGTAATATACGGTCCATCTCAACAACAATGGATACAGGCTGCTTGCACCTGCAAAAGAAATGTTTGAAGCACGTGGAAGCAATTTCATCAAAACACAAGTCTCACCTAGCTTGAGGAAGTTTTAGCGATTATATTAGAAGTTGCTATGGTACCCTGATGGGTTTGGTTCTCAGGGTGAGTTGTCAATTATTTATTGACTGTTAGTTTCATAATAAATGTTAGAAAGTCTATTAAATATAAATAACAACTAATAAATGCTAGACATCTCACCCTGGGTACCGGTACCCTGAAAAAAAAAATGTATACTGAAGTAATGCCCGATCATATTAAATGGAAACTCAAATAGTTAAAGAGAGATCTGTCCAAGATTCCATCTTCTAATTGCAGGGAAGTCAAATCAAACATCCAAGGTTAAGCCATAATATAATGATAGATTCTCATCTCTGAAAACCTTCACAGCTTATTTATATGACCAGTTGGTGAAAATCACACAAAAATGATCCTGGACTTAATAAAATTTCCAACACCACCAACATGGGGTCAATAATTACTCCCACTCCCATTCCATCAAACCAAACATGACGTTAAGACATCCCTTGGAAAAAGAAAAAAAGAAAAGCACCTAAAAAATTGCAAAGTACATGAGAAATCTGGTTGACAAAAAAGAGGAAATGTGTGCGGGCAGACAAGTTTCTAAGAAGCATAGAAATTGGTGGCAACTGACATGCAAGATAAATTAAACATATATGAGACACATAAAATATCCTATAGGGTGGGAAATGAAAGAAACACAATAAAAAGTAAGAACATTTTAAAAAAAGGTAGTTTCTTGCTCAGGTTTCTTACCTTTTCAAGATACTCAATGACATATTATTCCCAAAAATAAACACAGCAAATTTATCATCATTAATACTAATGTTTGCTGTGTCGAGTTTCAACAACTTAAAGCTTTCACTTCTATCTTTGCCTATATGTGTTTGCTGTTAACTGTTAAGGGATATACCTAACAAATGCCAAAGATCTTTTGCTAGACCAGATGGCAAACAACTACATAAAACCTAGCTAAGCATCGATGTGAGGAGATCCTAAGTCGGTGATCAGGGCAGTAGGCTTCAGCATGTAGTTAACACTCCAAAACGGTAATATATAATTCTAACTTCACAATAATTCACAAAAATCTAGCCATACACAAGCACCAAAAATTTGGAAGAGGAAAATCTTCAGCAAAAAAAAAAAAATCTCAAGAATTGCTACTAGTTATGGTCATGGAAGGACATTGAGAGAAAAATATATACATACATGTAAGAAATTGCCAACTAATACCTGTTCTTGAGCCGTGAGAACAAATGATCAGCATGCAAAAGGTCATATGTTCTTGGGTAAGTGCCAAATGACTCGCACCAATCATGATAGATGCCAACAAGCCCACGTTCAAAAATGATGGGAAGTGTATCGGGTGCATGAACAGGGACTACATTCATCACCCAGACCTTCCGTTGAGAGAGAGCTGCAGCCAATCTGTATTTTTGCAGGATTATTATTACCCAAGTTTCTAACATATGTTGGAAATCATGCAACGAGCAGAAATTACATGTGCATTAAATATGAATCAAAGAAAAATGCAGCTCACTTATTGATGCAACGAGCTTATCCATGATATCTACAAGCTCTAAGACTTTCAAATCGAGAACAAAATCAAACTTTTATGCTGGCATACCCTCCATAGATGGATTTCATGTCCATTACATTCCGGATACTCGACCAGTTAATGCCCATTCCATTGAGATATGAGTTGTTAACAATAGCATTCCAGTGGTTGGTGTCCGCAACCAATTTATCTTTATTGTTTACCCAGTCAGGATAAGATTCAAGCCTCTTGGGCCATTCCTCAGGCCACTCTGCTCCATGTTGTTCAATTCCAGATGGTATGGTGTGCAAACAAGTCTTCATTGGAACATACCTATTCAAAGAATATTGATAAATTACCAATTAATAAATAAGCCTGAGATGATTAGAAACAATTCCTACCATGTAATAAGCTCAAGCTGCTAAATGCAGTAAACAAACAGGTTGACACTACAAGAAAACAGCCATAATATAGCATAAATAATGTTTCCTGAACGCAAGTATTCCAAGCATTTAACAATTGATTAATGCCTACAGTATAGACACATGGCTCAAATCAATGTACTTTTGCTCTGCATGGGGGATCACATGTTTAACAATGCACAGAGATCCTAAGATGGAAGTGCATGTTAGGATCCAATTGTAAGGTATGAGAGTTGAGTCCCACATCGAAAGTATGAGATTCAGATGTGGAGTTTATATATGTTAGGATCCAATTGCAAGGTATGGGACTTGAATCCCACATCCGAAGCATGAGATTTAGATGTGGGGTTTATATAACCTTGGGCTCTCCTACCTTAATAGCTAGCTTTTGGGGTGTGGTTCTTCCAAGGTTCTATCAGTGCATTACGTTAACTTTTTTCAGTTTGGTTTGGGAGCTCAAATGATCAATTCTAACCATAAATATGGTGGGTAAACAAAGTGATATCAAATTCTAATCAGAGGCTGTACTACCATGCAAATGTGTGATTATATGTCATTACCAGATAGAAGAAGTTCCTCTTACATAAAGCAACAACGAAAAATCAGGTTCACATGCTGATGATTAATACGTTTTTACATTCAAGTATCAAAATTACAACCAGGTATATATTGTAGAAAGCAAAAGCCATATTACTTGAAAATCAATTTTGCAAAATAATATTACAGCAGCATACCAGGCTGCATCAGGATTTTCATTTTCTTTGCAAAGTGGTGGAATCTTCTTCCTCCTCAATTCGTATATGTCATTAGCTTCAGGCTTTTGATATATTCTAACACCAACTTCACCAACATCATCACTTTTATGTGCCAGAACATTCCAACAAAAAGATGCTGTCAACGTGATCATGGCTGAAACAGAAAAGAAGTGTTACTATCACTTGTATGGCATTGTTGTCATGCAATGATGCAGAGCAAGGACCATATCTCCAGCAGCATTGCCAGATCCCATAATGTGTTTATCCCATAATGTGTTTCAATATTTTCTACTAAAAGGCAATGTGCATCTGATCTCCTATTGTTTAGTACAAAAGGTATGAAGCACACTGCACACTAAGTGCAGTAGCAGCATGGACTATATGGCATCAGAACCTGCAGATGATAAGCTGGTTAAACTTGGGCTCTGCTTTAGAAATGGACTAAAAATGAGGAAGGGAGAAACGGAAATAGAGGCAAGCGCACACAAAATGAGAGGGAGAGAGAGCATCATCTGCATTATCATTATTTTTTAAAAATAAAGTGCATGACTAGTTGACTACCATCCCTTTCAACAAATAAACATTAACCATCTTGCCATAGTTTTTCTCAAACAGATGGTAAGTAAATAAAAATTGCATGAAGTAAACAGTGTTGTAAAAACCATCCTTGAAGGGGGAAAAAAAGAATGGTTCACAAGAAACAAAGTTCCTTTATTTCATCTATGAGTGCACTTTTGATTCAAAAGTGAGACCAACCTTCTTCTACTTCAATGCTGTCATGTTTAGTTGACAGAATAAAGTATCCACCGGGTCTTAGAATCCGATTCATCTCTAATAGAAGTTTACCCCCTGAAAAAGAGAAATGAAAATCAAGCCATTATTATAAACATATATATTCTGAAAAGAAAATTTTATTATAAAAAAGAAAAAGAAACCAAAAACAGGGATACAAACCATTGGAATGCCAAGGCACGCTGCAACCCCCACAATGTATAGCATCAAAAACTCCACTAGGAAAAGGAAGCCTCCTCCTACCAAAAGGGCTCACTACTGCAGGAAAGCCACGCTCAAGAGCTACCTGAGCTAGGTCCACTAGGTCATCCTTCAAGCCTAGTGACAATGCTAAAACCTCCTTATCAAGGAGAGTAGCCCCAAAGCTCGAATCTGTAGATCCAATGTCCAGGACAACACGAATATTTTTCCCCCACTCAATGTCTGGCACCATCTATCAAATTCAGAACAAATTTCAATGTTTCCAAGGATGACAACAATAAATATTAACAAAAATCTGTTCTGTTAAGTTGAAAGTCATAATCTTATTCTTAGCTAATATAAACGAACATCACCATCACCATCACAATGCAATTATAGAATATATGAAAGAAATGTAGGACCATGCAAATAAAGCAAGCATTGCCCAGTCGTGGCAAAGAAAACAAAAAAAATATTCAATAACTTAATGAACAAACCATAAACAAGAAAACCCTAGAAATACATTTGCATCCTCAATGTACCCAAAGACAATAAACTTTGGTTTGGGAAACTCAAATTATCCATCATCAACCAATGTGCTTTCCAACAGCAACACATGGGGTTCCTTTTTTTATTTCTGTTAGGATCCCACATTGACTAAGTCTGAGCTTGGTTGGTGGTTTATAAGCCCCTAAGCACCCTCCCCATGCAAGCTGGTTTTCAGGGGGTGGGTTCTTCCTAGTGGATTTCTAACAATTGGTATCAGAGCCTTCCCCCATGACGCAGCAAATCTAGCTTGAACAAAGGCTATCATCGTCAAACACAATTTGAGAGAAAAATTTATAATTCTTATTCAAAATAATTCAAACTTTCTAACATAATACACCTAGAAGAGTATTTATAACTATTAAAATTTCTAACATAATACACCTGGAAGAGTATTTATAACTCAGAGGTGGTCTAAACCCTTTTGGGCTTCTGACGCTTGGCCCGCTCCAGGAACTCTTCTGCTAAACGTTCTATGTCATTCCCCTTCATTCGAGAAAAACTTGACCTTGAGTTACCTTCAACATCAAGATACAAGGGTTCATCTGAGGGATAAAATGGATAAAGTTTCAGGCAGATCCACAACATAAGCATTATCATGGAGCTTCAAAATAATTCTTTGGCTGCAACTTATTGTATGTCCCCATTTTGTCACCTAGATCTTCTCTGCTGCCTTAATCCAGCTGCACAAGCTTTTCACAACTACTACATACTCATCATCATCCTGACGGAGGGCATAACAGGTCTATCGGTTGTAACTTATTAAGACTAGACAAAGGGCTCCCCAAGGAAGCCTGTCAGCAACTGGTCAGCTTGCCACGTGGGCGTAGGATTATGCTCTAATACCAATGTTAAAAACCTACTAGGTAGAACTCACCTTTGAAACCGGCTTGCAAGGGTGCCTAGGGGCTTATAAACCACCAACCAAGCTCACACTTAGTTGATGTGGGATCCTAAATCCTAACAATTTCTTTCAAGTTTTAGTTATAGGAATTGCAAAGGAAGAGATCATGACAATTGGTTGCATATCTGCAGGCACACAGGAACATAGCAGCATTACATTTGAGGAGAGGTTCAGACCTTAGTAAATAATGCAAGAATGGCAATGGCAGCAGCATGTTGCCATAATAAGTACAAAATTACTATGCTGATAGTTGTGCTTAAAGAAATGACCATGATTTTCAGGACATATAACAGTTTAAAAATAAATGTTAAGCTTACCAAATAGCTGTTATCTAGATCTTATTATTATTTAACTACATGAAATAAATACCATATGTAGTGTTCAAAGGAGAGACCAACTATACTTAGTAATTTTCCTTAATTTAATGTTCCCTCCTCACAGCAGAGTATCACAGGTATAATGAAAATGAAAAACATCAAGCCATCAAATTACTAACAAATTAACCTCTAATGTAGTTAAGGAAAATATGGGTTTATCATGTTTAAGAAATAAAACTCCAGCAGTCCTCCTTGATCAATCTCGCTCTATCGTCTTACAATTTAATATTTCTAAATTGTTTTTTCTGTTTCTAGGTGAGAATAGATCTTCTTAATTGTTATTAAAAGTATCACTTTTGTTAGGCAATAATTAGGCTTAAGAGGTACCAAACATAAGGTGATGGTCCAAATGACACCATAAAAGAAAACTTACCTCTTCAATGGACTCAAGATAGTGAAGAATCCCACCCTTGAACTCAGACTGGTTTTGGGGAAAAGTAAGATATTCTCCAGATTCCGTCAACCAACTATGCCTTTTTATGTATGCAGCTAGTTTTGGGTGTGCAACATTCTTATATAATACCTGCACTGACACAAGATGTTAGCATGAGAAAACAAAGAAGGAACCTAGGCTACATTTCAATCCACCAGCATTTAACCTTATCTACTTTTTCATATACCTTCAATTTGCTCACAGGCCATGGCACAGGAGACCCATATCCTTGATGGGGAAGAGGAACCAGACACATCAGGGGTGTTCTTGGGCAACTCCTCTCTGTATGACGGTAGCTCTGTACCTTGCCACCACCAACTTCAATATCTATACAGGGAATGTAGTTATGCTTGCTTCTAGTGCTACATAATTTCCATTTATAGTTAGCATTTGGATCAAATAGTGGTCCTTTCATCTTTCTCTTGCTTGTTTTTTTGGATTCCACACTTGCATCTTCCAACATCTCAGAATCCTGATCTCCTGATTCAACTTCAACTAAATCGCTGCCAGCATCTATGTCCACGTCCCCTTCAATGTCACGATCTAATCCTTCTTCTTTAGCATCTAACTCTTCTTCATCCTCCTCTTGCTTTTCCTTTTCCTTCTCTGGTTCTTGGCGATGGGGATCTTCTGACCCTTTATTCCGGTTCTCTTTTTTTTCCTTATGCACCCGGTTCTTCTCATGCGCTAACCCTTTCTTGTCCCTTCCCTTGTGTTCTGAGTGTCTGGCAGACACAGACCTAGAACCATTCATTTTTTTCCCATTCTTCTCTTGTATAATGTGTTCATCTTTCAACGTGTTACCCTCCTCCTTGTTTGATACCTCATGCTTTTCTGGTTTCGTCTTCTGTGTTTGAATCCCAGAATTCAGGGTCGAGGACACGGGTTCTGCAATGTCCTCAAAGCTTTCCCTTTGGGTGGTGACAGAGGAGGAAGAAGAAGAAAACACTACCCACACAAAGATAAAGCAGAGACCCAATATGGTCACAGCCGTCATCTTTACCCATAACCCATATGGGCGTTTTGCTTGGCGAACTAACCGAGCTATGGCCATCTCTCTCACTGTAATCTAAACCCGAAACTCAGCACCAGCTCTTTGACGTTAGTTGCTTTTTAACTGATACGCATCTGATCTAGCAAGAAAGGAAAAATGTATAAAACAAGCAAGTCCCTAATTAATGAATCAATAACACTTCTCCTGAACTGGATTCAAAGACAGCTAAGTTGGGTTTATTGCCTTTAGCAGCAGAGATGTCTATTTCGAAGTGACGAGAGAGAGAGAGAGAGAAAAAAAAAATGTGAATAATTATTGCAAAAAACAAGAAATAAAATAGACAAATGGGATATCATAGTTTGGGCAGAGCTCATGTTCCTCGGAGCCTCGATCCCTTTGAGGTTGAGGTTGATTGAGGATGGGTGCGCTGCAGAGACAGTGTGTACTGTATAATACTAGTAGTCAGCGCTTTCAACTGTAAGAAGGATATCTGATTGTGCGGAATTGTGTCTAGGCACCGAGTTTGCTGGTGGCCCAACAGAGTCTTTTGCGTATTACATTTTAGCTTTTAATTTAGTTTGTTATAAGATGAGCACCAAAGCAAATTCGCTCCCAAGGCTTAAGGCAAAAAATATCTATGGCCAACTTGGTAAAAAAAATGTCATATGATTACAAGCGTTACATATTTATTTTTAATGATATTTGAGCTTGACTCAAATGATAATGGTAGAAGAGATATGATCGACGTCCCAAATTTGATTTTTATGTAAAGTAAGGAAAGAATTATCTTCCATTAAATTCTTTTTGAAATTCACTCAAAATCACTTTTAGATTTTTTTTTATTGCATAGTTTGTTCACGAACTTTTGTTAAATCTTAATAACCATTTTTTACATATGACAGAATTCAAAAGTGAGAACAAAATAAAAAGTAGTATAGATAACATAAATTTACTAGTCATAGCTAACTCAAAAATATAAATATAGAATGAATATCTTATATAAAAAGTAGAATGATGTGAGATCGAAGAAATCGAGAGAGTATGATAATTTTATTTTTTTTTTAAGAACTGCCTATGCTATATATATAGACAACAACTGCTGCTAATATATCAGATCATCTCTTGTAAATCTTGAAGGTCTCACCTCCTCCTCATATTGTATATTTGTTATCAACTAATGGTAATTTCTAGCGTACATGCACTTCAGTAGAAGCCACAAATTTTTTTTTTTGGTATTTTATACCAAAACAAAGAGAATGAAAACCATGGGAAGGAATATATAAAAATTGTTAATAATTATGATACATGGCTCATTGGTAAATTAAGTTTTATATGGATAGATTTTGTATGTAGTATAGGAGTTTGATAGTCATTAAAAACACCTTATGACCAAGGTTAAGTCGAAACTCGAGTGAAGATTAATCTCACATAGTACTATAAAACTTGAATTGGTTATTGACTCAGGAAGGATATTGAGTCAATAGTCAATGGTTCAATCAGAAAATCATTAGTTAAACTACATAAAAATAAATAAATATTTAATAAGAATAAAAAATACATAAAATAGTATAAGTCACAATCATAAATCAATGACGGTAGAAACTTGAAGCCTAAACATATTATATAATAGGGGTGCTCATGGCCTGTCAGTCACAAAAACCCGATCCTAGTCCAAAGTGTTTGGGTTGGGGTTGGGGTTGGGGCCGGGACCGGGACCGGGTCCTTATTTTAGATCTGATGTATTTTTTTATACCGGGACATTTTTTATACTGGATTACCCTTCAGGCCACTCCAATATTGAATAAATATATTTTTTTAAATATTTTTTCTTATATATTATTGGAACATTTTTTTAAATATTAGACTTTGATAAAGTATTATGACAGTATTTTGTGTATCTTAATTGAGTTGGTCTGGTTCTAACTTGATCCAATCCGAACCTCAATATGATTAAATCTTGCTCATAAAAATTGGTCTGATAAGAACTTTGGACTGGGATTGGAATCAAGTTCAACACGACCGAACTCGACCATGAGTACCCCTATTATATAATACAATAAATGGAAATCATAAAAAAAATGTTAATCTTGAAATAAACAAGTGAAACACAAGAAGAATGTTGAATTGTGTTTCTTAACATTTTTGAAATTTTTTTCTTAAAACAGTTATTGAAACAAACGTTTCACATGAAAGTAAAGGAAAATGGACGAAGCGTAAATTCTTTACAGTCTAATGGACATAAAGAGAGTTTTTCTGAAAATCATTGGACCCAAGTTGAAAACTTTATATTTTCATAAAATAGTAGTTGTGAACGACAATTGCAATCCCCAAATGTTAGTTGACAAGAAATATAATACAATGAGAGGGAAGAAAATCTTACACTAAATATTTATACTGGTTCACTCTTATAACCCAAGAGTTACGTTCAGTCCCTTCTACTTAAAGGAATTTTCACTAATCTTTCACATATTACAAGTATTCTTCACTTCGCTTTTTCAGGCTTACAATCAAGTATTCTTAACCTCTTCAGGTTCTAAACAATAAGTAATCTTTTATATACATCCTCTTCAGACTTACCAACGAAATAAAGATGTTTTAACAACACTTGAGTTTGACTCAAACAAAGTGAGGATAAATAAATAAACTCAAGTAAAACTCTATACAAGAGTAAATGAATAAAACATAGTAAAACTTTGAGTATCTTCTTATTGTTCTCTAGATGGATATCTCTCTATCTTTTCTCTTCGAAGACTTTGGTATTTATAGCTTGAGAGCTTGTTCTGATCTTCATAAGATTTTTCGTCCGACGACAATATTTGTCATCGTTCTGAATAGCATTAAATACATAAAATTGATAACATGTTGATCTCCTTATGAAAAGTGACTTTAGTTATCAATTTTTGCTAGGAATTTGATATCTGAGTTTTGACTTTTTTGAATATGCAGAAAGTTCCTTATTTGCTGGTCCTTATAGTTGTTAGAAATGTCAGTCCCAGTGTACAAAGTTGGTTCTTCGAAAGTCACATTTATGTAAGAGATCTCATCAACAGTTAATGCATTTTGTTTTATTTGTCTTTAAATATTCTTAGACAGATGCTTAAAAGAAACCATCAACAGACAAATAATATACAATCCAATAATATAATATAAAGCAGTTGTATTGGATGCATGTTACAAAGAGAGATTTTATCAAGATTTGTCTTTGATCTGAAAGTATTTATCATTTATTCAAAATGTACAACTTCGTAAAAGATATAAGTTTATTCAAAACTTATTTTTTCTCTTTAATTTAATATTTATTATTATCTTCAAAATTATGAAGAACTCAATTTACTTGAACAATTTTAGTTTTAATATAAACTATTAAAATTCGTCTTTAGTTCTAACAAACCTTTGTACGCAATAAATACAAAAATGACATGACAATGGTTTATAAATGAACGTATTCAAAAGAAACAAATGAATGCATTGGAAAATAAAAATAGTAAATGAATATTTTATTTGCTTCTTTGAACCAATGGTATAGAAAAGCAATAGCATTGGAAAACTGCAAGTTTAAATATTTTCACCAATGCTAAGAAAGAAAGGAACTCATTGGGCGAAATTGGAAACACAAATGCAAAATCCAAAATCAGAAAGAAAAAAAAAATAAATCAATTTTCATAAAATCAGCCTTAGTTATACAAGTTATCTCAAAATTTTACCTCAAAATTGGCACACGGTTTAAACTGATTCAATTACGCACTGTCAAAAAAAAAAACTGATTCAATTACATAATTATTCCAATATGTTATTCAGACCAACTAATGGACCGACGTACCAACGAATCGGCCCGAGACAAGTTTAATAATTATGGTTTAATCTCACATTTATAGTTATTAAAATTGGCTTGGGCTGGCCAATTCAACTGATAAATCAGTCACTTAATTAGTTTGAGTCAGTTATTAGATTGGTTATGTATGTGAACTTATGAAAATTAATTTGACTCGATTAATTTTGACTAAAAATCGGTGACTCAACCGATTGGACTGGTCGGGTCAAGATTTTTTTTAAAAAAAAAATTTTAAATTTTAAAAATTTATAATTTTTTACTTGTTTGTCCGATTTAGATTAATTCTATATCTATTTTATATAACTTTTTGAAATTTACGCTATGTCAATCTTAATTTTTTTATTAGAAAAAATTAATTTTTTAAATTATGAGCATTTTAATAAAAATAATAAAGTTTTTTTTTTATGAATTAAAGGTTAAACTTTTTTTCTCCCTTAAGGTCATTGTTTTTATCAAAATAAGGGTAGTTTAGTTATTTACAATGATAAATATCATCATATATATATATAGGGTGTGTATATATATATGTATGTATTTAAATATTTATTTAATTTTATGCGATTTGATCAGTGACTCATTGGTTGAACCAATGACTCATTGATTCAGTACTCTAATCGAATCGACTACTGATTCGAGTTTAATAACTATGTTAACATTTTGTGAATGGAGAAACCTCATGATTTCACAAAAAAAAAATAGAAATAAAAACTGTAAATTTATAAACATACGCCGCATTTGATGACAATTTTGTTAATTTTCATTTACCCTTCACACTACAAGCCAGGCACTGCAACCAACTTTGGACAGTGTTATCCATTTTCTTCGCGAATATTACATTTGTCTTCCTGTTCCAGCGCTAGTAACCGTTACATTACAATCAGCAAGAGAGAAAAAAAAAAAAGGAAAGTTAAAGCAACGTTACATTACACAATAGGTGAAAAACTACACCCTTTCTAAACAAAGAAGTATGGAGTTTTGGATCAAAATTATATACTGCTTTTGCGTTAAGCATTGGTTTGTCGAATTGGTATTGCGTCAGTAGTTGAGCTATTTTGCACTAGTTTAGCGTACAAGCATATGTTAATGCATCTAGCTTTTATTGTCTATCTATGTTATCGTTGTCATTACCTGATAACCCCAAAAATCCATCAAATGACCCCTCTAGGGTGATTGTCTAAAACACAAAAGTTTGAAATAATAACGAAGTCTTACTGACAAATAAATCTGCAAATCTGTTTGCTTCCCTTAATAAGTGTGAAAGTCCTCTAGCTAGATCATGAGTAGTTTCTGAGATCTGTTTGTAAACATGTTTTTTTTTATTTTTTTTATATATTCTAGATTATCACTTCTTGAGTAAGGATATAATTGAATTGAATGCCTTATAACCGTTACATTACATAAATATTTTATTATCTAAATTTTTTTTATCTTGTCATTTAATTATGTACTGATACATTATTAAAAAAATTTAACTTTTTAAGTAGTTGTTGTGATAAATAAACTTTTTTAATGATGCAACAATATATGATTGAATGATAATATAAAAAAAATTTATACTAAAAATAGATCAAAAGTAAACTCTAATTTTTTTCTTTATAAATTTATTTAGACGGATCATTTATTGCTAAAAGGAATATATTGCAATATTCTTTCTATACATGAATTTATATTTATTTACTTATAATATTGGTATCCATTGATCTCAATTTTGGAAATCTTTATTCTTATACTATATCCCCATTTTCATACAAAATTAGAAAAGAAAACTCGTTAATGACATTTATACAAATACTACTTATTCTAACCCATTTGCAACGAATAAACGAAAGGAAAAGAATAAGTTTTCCCTATCAAATCACAAAAATTGAAAGTTACCTTGATTGAGATCTGATTTGATGAAGAGTATAATATTTATTTACTGTTAATATAAAAATATTTTATATTGTCATTTAATTATATATTATTAAATTATTAAAAATATTTAATTATTATAATTATTATTTAAAAATTTTAATTATTTTAATAATATATTAATATATAATTAAATAATAATATAAAAAAATTTTACATTCAAAGTGAATAAAAATTAAATCTGATGAATATTTATGTGCAGAGATATATCTGATTCATGCATGTGTGAAAGAGTGAGTGATACAGAAGTACTGTGGCAGGATACGTGGGAATACAAGATTGTCGCACATGCTTCTTTTCTTCTTTAAAATAGCCCACACATCGGACAAATCTTCTGTTGCGAACACTGACACACACAAAAATGACATTTTGATTTGATGAAAAAGTATCTTTATTTAATTTTTAAATAAAATTTATTAAATATTTAATTAATTTAATTAATAATTTATATATATTTAATTAATAATTTATTTTTATTTTAATACTTAATATATAATTAAATATATAAATTATTAATTAAATTAATTAAATATTTAAATAATTTTATTTAAAAATTAAATAAAAATATTTATTCTTAAAACCACCTTAAAAATATTTTTTCCCAAACCAATCCTAAATTTATCTTGCCAAAAAAGAAAGGATGGGAAACTGAATATGGCCGGGCGCTACTTTTCCACGCCAGAAATCAGCACAAAAAGGCAAAAAGCCTTCTCCTCCACGTGGCAGAGCCCCTTCCCCTTCCCTCTACTTCCACTCTCCTAGTCTCTCTCAGCTTCTTTATTTTCATTTTTCCACCAACGTTTCACATTCCCCGTACCCAAACCATCATTGCAAAGTGCAAACCTCCAATTCCAAACCCTTTGTTTCCTTTTCTTTCCATTGTGATTTGTGCGTGATTCATACTTTTGTGTCAAAAGGAAAAATAATCGCATAGGAATACACAATAGTAATACTAGAGAAAAATGCTACGAAAACAATAGCAGACAAAGCATTGTGAGACAACGATAATCGTTTTGCTAGAATCCCTCCAGCTACCTTCCAATTAAGCAACAGTGGTAAGTGCTTGCACCTGCATTGCCAAGTTGTAATTGCATTTACACTTCCAACGCTTTTTTTTTGTAGCATCCGATTCTCTCCCAACACCAATATTCACATTCTCTTTGTCATTCATTCACCATCCCTATTTAATGCTTTTACAGGATATGTGTAATCCCAAGAGTTCCGTTTCATTTTCTCTCCCTATCTTCTCCCCTCAGCTTCCACCTCTTACCTCTTCACGCCTTCGCCTTGCTTCTGGAATCTGCACCAAACCTCCTCGCTCTCTCGCCATCACCACACCATCTCACTCCGCATCCGCAGGTTTGTTTTACTACCTCCTCAATTCTCTTCTCTTGGTTCTCTTGAACTGGATTTCTTGTTCTCTAAGGTTTTCATATTCTCTTGTGCGTTTTACCTTGTTGTGTAGATCGTTTAGCAAGTTGTTTGTTCATGCTTAATTTGTTGTGTAGATCGTTTAGCAAGAAGTTTTGATGTCAAGAATCTTTCTGAAGAAATGTGTTATTGGTTTTTTTTTTTGTCGCTTTCTTTTACTTCTATTCATAATCAATGGATTAAATGCCAAGAGAATTGGTTAATTTACCAAATTTGTGTTGGATTATCGAATATCTGTCCACTTTATCATGACAAAGATTAAACTAGTGCAATCACCATGGCACGGTGCTTCCATGATTAAGAAAGTGCTCATATGCTACATTTCTGTAACCCTTCTATATGGAGCAGAGACCTTGTGCCTCTGTTATACTGTATAAATGTATACGTCTGCATGATTCACACGTTGCGGTTTTATTATAATGAAAACCGTAAATTGTCGCCTTCTTGGTCTGAATACTTAGTACCATGAGCTAAGCATGTTCAATGTTGAGAAATCCAGGAAGTAAATGCATATTTCTACATAGATTTTGGACAAATGTCCTATTATCCTGCCTTTCTGGGGAAGTTTTTGGAGAAAGTTAAGGAACTTGATTTAAATTTACTGAATATAGGTAACACCTTACATTCATTAATACATTGGATTGTTGTTATGCGTGCCAAAGTCCTTCCTAATTATTGCTGGAATATTTTTTTTTGTTGTTTTCAATTTGTCGTTGATAAAATCTGTCAGGAGCTAATCAGTTGCATGCCCAATATTCAATGGACGAGATCCATGGAATTGATGTACATGATCAAAGCTCAGTGGATTTGCCTGGCAGTGATAGTGCCAAACGACCGCGTGTATGGTCATCATCTCCTGATCGTGGACCTAAAACTGATTTAGGCAAGCAGATCTTTTGTAACAGGTCACTGAATATGAAGAACATTGTTGCTGTGGGGTTTGACATGGATTATACTCTGGCACAATACATTCCTGAAACTTTTGAATCTCTTGCTTATCAAGGCACAATTGAAAAGCTGGTTTATGATTTTGGATACCCTCGCGAGGTTTGTCCAATTAGTCTTGTAGTATTTATTTCCGTTTTTAATTATTTTATTCTTATTTTTCTTGTGTTAATGATGATGGAAGTGGTATTGTGATTTTTTTTTTTTTTGTAGATTTACTACCTTCGTTTTGGTTCACTTTGTATCCATCAACTCCTTCTCCAATATAATATTCCTTAATCTTAAAGGATTTTATTTGTTACCATTTTCTTTGTAGGTATAATCAATCTTACATCATGTTGTATTTTGGCTAAGAGAACTATTTCTTCCTGCAGCTACTAAGTTGGACATTTAACTGGAAGTACATGGTCAGAGGCTTGGTTCTCGACAAAAAAAGAGGCAACTTCTTGAAGGTTAAGAGTGAATAAATGTTTTCTTCCCTCCACTTTCACTGTGGAAAAAATATATTTGAAGATTGCATGGAATTTTTTTTCTTTCTTTTTACTCTCTGTTTGATTGTTGTGTTGCTGGTTTTATGTATTTAGATGGATCGCCACAAGTATGTGAAAGTAGCCTATCACGGATTTAAAGAGTTGTCGAAAGAAGATAAAGTTGGGACCTATGGAAATACTTTAGTACGCGATTCTTTTGACGGGCCAGACTATGCTCTAATTGATACACTCTTTTCACTTGCGGAAGCCTACCTGTTTGCCCAACTGGTTGATTTTAAGGACGGAAATCCTGGAAAGATTCCAGAGAGCGTTGAGTAAGTCTTATTATTGCTTGTGTGAATCCTTTTTTCAGCAAGTTTATACACTTGCATTGTTCAAGATCAATTGCATACTAGGACTAAGGTAATCGTTGGTTTTACTCCTTTGAAATGGGAGGCAATCTCGGTTGGCTTTTCAAAAAATATTTGCTTACATTATCATTTATTAATGATATATTACCTTCCAGGAAGATGTGGGCTTCTTTATGGGTATGAACATAGCTAGGACAATATCATTAATGCTGACTTCAACATCCTGCTAAGGCATTAAAAGGTCATGGTCGCTTGCTGCTAAACCTGTTTGTACTAAAGTACAGAACAGTAAATAGCTAGTTACTATTTTGCCACATGAATATTAGGCAGGTGAAATAACTGTGTAGCCTTACAACTAATATAAGGCCATTAACTTGATTTCAAATGTTGGAAAATCATAGTATGGTGTAAAAGAGGAATGAATGAGCGTTCTATATATTTGTAATAGACTTCGTCAAATATATTTGTTTATGAATTGTCCTTCCAGTTATGCTCGTATGTACAAAGATGTTCGAGATGCAGTTGATATGTGCCACCGGGATGGAACATTGAAGCAAATAGTTGCAACAGATCCCAAAAAGTACGAATCTAAAATCACTAGCATATCAAAGTGGAAAATTGACATACAATTTTTGTGCCATGTCTCAGTTAGTTGAAAAAACTGTTTCTTTCTGAAAATTATGTTTTTAAATTTCATATATCATCTATGGATTCTTGATGGAATTATTCTGACTTGGTCATTTTTCTGTTTAAATTTAATATTTTAGGTATATTAAGGAAGACGCTTCCATTGTTCCCATGCTTAAAATGCTCAGAGAGTCTGGACGCGCCACATTTTTGGTTACAAATAGGTAGTGATGAATTTTCTTTGTAAGCGTAGAAAAAAAAGTTATCAGTATGTCCAACCATCTTGTTATCAAATATGTACACTTGTTTACAAAACAATTTAACATTATTTTATTTGACAAACACACTGTCATTTCTCTACAAGTAAGGATTTCTAACATGTTATATGTTATTTAATGTTCAAATAGTAGAACACAGTGGTTATCATATATTGAAAAATTATTAGATAAGCATTAAGAAGCATTTTGCAATTTATTATGAATTGATCTTATTGAAAATATCACAATGGATTATTTCAAAATACACTCATACTATGGTTTCTTTCTCTACAAACAATAAACTAATATTTTACATACACACCTATGTCACTTGCAGTTTATGGGACTATACAAGCATTGTCATGGATTTCCTCTGTGGATCCAGTGTGGTAGATGGCAGTACCAATTTTGGCTGGCTTCAATACTTTGATGTTGTCATCACTGGCAGGTCATGTTCTTCTCCTAGCATCTGCAACTAGTTAGTTTTTTTGTTCATCACTCTGCCTTAAGTGAATTATCCCTTATATATATTATTAAATTAGGCCCCTTGGATTTCCACAATGCTCAAACTCTGTCACAAGTAACTAGGAGGCTATGCAATCGTTTATTGGGTCCTTGGGTAGTTCTGTGAATGGCATTTGCAGTTTCTTTTAGCCAGACCACAAAACATGTCTGTATAGCAATCCTCATGATGATATATTGTGTATCAATCAATTTATGTTCGTGCTAGTTTATAAGAAACATCAAAACATATTTGTTTTGCAATTTGCACTGTGTTTTTAAGCTGGAAATTTTTGGGTTTCCTACTGCATGCAATTTTGTAACTTATAGATTTCTTTGCTAACCTGATCAAGTCAATGATTCATACAGTGCAAAGCCAACCTTTTTTCTTGAGGGAAATCGTGCTAGCCTATTTGAGGTTGAGCCAGAGACTGGAATGCTACTTAATACAGATAATGGCTCTCCTATGCCTCAGGTAGCACAATAGCACATCAAATCATTTATTCATTGTTTTAATGATCTTGTTTTAAAATTTATGTCATCGTCTTTTGTTTTTTTAAAGGTGGGTAATATCTCAGCAAGGTTATTCACAAAAGAGAAGGATCGTGCTTGTAAAGTCTTCCAGGTATAAGAATCAACATCTAATGTAAAATGAAATTCATTTTGGTTAGGTTTATGTGAAACAATTTGAAGTTAATTTATTTAATAATTAGTCGGTATCCTATAGAGGTCTGGTAGCTCAATATTTTAGTATTATATATAGTGCTTATGAACTTCTATTTTAGGGAGGCAGCGTTGGTCACCTGCATAGTCTACTTTCAATTGGATCAAGTTCACAGGTAATTTTTTTTTTGTGGTGAAAATATGTATTTCTAGCATAAATAAATGTCCGTAAATTAAAATCATGAACTATGTTTCTGGTTTGAAGGGCTGATTATTTTCATAGAAAACGTGGCAGCCGTTGATTTAGGAGTTCTAACACTTGGAAATTGTTGCTATACTAAAGCTTTGTGTAAAACTCTTAATGCTTTACTTATAGGTTCTATATGTTGGGGATCACATTTATGGAGATATACTACTCAGCAAAAAGGTTCTTGGTATATAATATTAATCCTTATCACTTTTCTATTAAATAGATTATGCATTTTAATCCTATCTACCAGTAAACTTGGGAGTTACCTGTGGTTATAATCCTAGGAGGACTCTGGAGGAGTATATATAACTGGAAAAGTAATGAAAAAATAAGGCATTGATGGAAGCTTTAATAAATGAGCCCTAGTAATGCTTATTTATGTATGGAAACCCAAATAGTAATTCCATTCTTTTTATGAATATATGTAGATTCTCCTTTAAGTAACTTCAATTTTATTTTGATTCAATGTGGTCAATGAGCAGGATGGAGAACAATGCTGGTGGTCCCAGAGCTTGAGAAGGAGGTTGAACTCCTCTGGGAATTGACGGATACTCGCAAGGTGCTTATTAATTTTATTATCTTTGATTATTTTATTTTTTTTAATAAAGCTTAGCTTTCTAAAGAATAAAAAAGGATAGGTTTAATTCATGCGTAAAAGATTTCATGTGGGCTTCTGACACTTCTCATGAAGTGCGCTTTTGCATTTTTATTCTCCCTGCTCAATAGACACCTGACTAGCTAATACACATTTGGGGTAAGATTTTTACGTCAATAGTCTTGTGCAGGAACTTCTATTCCTGAGGTGTGAGCGTGACCACATTGAGGATGAATTACATAATTTGAAGCGGTCTCTCAAGTTAGTATAACTCTGGACCTCATAAGTCATGTCTCATTATCTGTTTGCAGTCTAAGAGAGTAGTGTACCATTTTTCAGATTAGATAATGCAGATGATGATGCGAAGCAGAAGTTATACTCAGAACTTGATAAATTGGAGGTTAAACCTTTAGCTCTATTTTCATTTGTCAGGTCATGCATGGAAGTCCAATTACAGACATTTGATTTTTAGCAGTTAATTCTCTTGTCAGGTTGAAAGAGAGAGAGTGCGATTAAGTCATCAAGAAGCTCAACGAAAATTACACGGAAGGGTAGAAAGTTCACCTGTAGCCTTGTTCCATTTTCTCTAGTTCTCTTTCTTTTAGTCTGGTACAGTTACAGTATATTCAATTTTCTTTGTACAAGAGATTATGATTGTTTGTAATAAATCATTGTAGTTTCACGAGCCATGGGGCCAGCTGATGAAGACTGGTTATCAGAACTCTCGCTTTGCTCATCAGGTAAAATCTGACTCTCTTGAGTAATGTACTAAACCACCCTTGGTGTATATTTTCTCACCTGTATACAACATGAAATTGTGCTTACAGTTATATATTTCTAATTAAAATGCGTAAAGCACATGTTAATCTATGCAATTTAATAAAGCGATTACAAGAAGAAACTTGTGAAAATGAATGGATATTTTTTCTTTCTAAATCATATTTCACTGAATGGTAATTTGTTTAGTGAACTTGTGTGATATGCATGATGCAGGTTGAGAGATTTGCCTGCCTTTATACTAGCCATGTATCTAACTTGGGCCTGTACTCTCCAGACAAGTACTACCGACCCAGTGAAGACTTTATGCCGCATGAATTTGGCATTCTTACTTACAAGCCTTGTGAAATGGATGTTTAGGAATTTGAGGCAGCATTCCTTTGGGTATGGAGAGCTGAACTCTCATCGTCTGCCTTTGTCTGCCCAATGTTTTTTTGGGGATACCTCGTTTTGGTAATATTGAGAGTGTCGTATGAGGTTTTAAACGCCTGCTACAAGGGAATGTACATGCTCACTAGATTTTAGCATTGTATAGCTTTGTCGGGTACTATACAGAATGTCAATGGCGTTATACAGTAGCAAATGCGGAAATTGAGCTTGCATGGGTTAATAATTGCAGTTGGAAGCTGGTATACCAAGTTTAAGGCATGCTAGTAAGTATTTTATACCTCCTTACCCTATACTTTTTAGCAACATATGCTTAAGTATAAAGAAAGTATAAGGCATGCAAGCGTTGAAGAGGAGAGATTCTTAGCTACT
Organism: Styphnolobium japonicum; assembly: GCA_023212625.1. NCBI lineage: Eukaryota > Viridiplantae > Streptophyta > Magnoliopsida > Fabales > Fabaceae > Styphnolobium > Styphnolobium japonicum. The sequence continues at coordinate 29,506,092 of JALBWW010000006.1, forward strand.
TTCATAGTAATATATCTTTTTACTCAAAATGTAACACGTAGTATTATATAATTATACATATCGTTAAATTAAAATTAAAATATTTTTATAAAAAATTTAAATTAAATATGATAATTAAAAAATTAATGAAAATAATAGTATATTGCAATTTCTCGTTAAAGAGGTATGTAATTAGGGAATGTTTGAGAGTTTTTAAAAAGGATGAAAGGGGATGGCTTATAATGAAATGGAATGGAAAGGAATAAAAAGGTAAATGTCACTCTGTATGGTAGTTTAATAAATGAATGGAAAGGACTCCTTATATTCTTCTCACAAAATCATGTCACTCTCTCTTAAACACCTTAATTTATAAAGACAACAAAATTAAAATTTTTAATAGTAATGAGATATTTTTAGATCCTTCCATTGCCACTCTCTTTTATCATCTTTAATAATTTCCTAACACTTATTTTATAAAATATATTATACCATTCTATTTCATTCCCTTTATATGCCACCCTCCCAAACATATCATTAGGATTTGCCCCTTTGTGAGGGGCAACGGAAGTGAAGATATTTGGCAATTTAAGAGGAGAGTTAAAGTACCGCAACATATCATTAGGACTCGCCCCTTTGTGAGGGGGGGAACGGAAGTGAAGATATTTGGTAATTTAAGAGGAGAGTTAAAGTACGGCAATTTAAGAGGAGAGTTAAAGTACCGCACGCAAATTCAAGATATTTTGACTTGCTTAGGTCCAATGCAACACTTTGAAAACTTAAATGATTATACTAAATGCTCTTTTGTTAAATTAAAGTTGTGTTAAAGTAAAGCTATAATTTGAATTGAAACCTGCCACGTGACATTGCACCAATACAATTACTCGTAGACAATGCTCCTATAAGACTGATTTGGTCATGGGTATTTAAATAGTTATAATTTAATTTTATAATTCAATTTATGTCAGACTATTTTTAACAAGTTTAAGTTAATCAAATACTTGGTTCATTTAGTTTACCAATTGATTATTAAATTCTTTTTATTAAAAAAAGAACTCAAATTTCTTAAATACTTTTATAAATTTTATATTATTACGTATAAATTATTTTTATAACATTACCCTATTAAACAAATGGGTCTATGTAATTGAATTTGAATTAAAAGTTTCACTTATATACTATTCAATTCGATTTTAACAACAATGCTCGTAACACTGAGTTGCAGAGAAATAATGGAGGTATTAGGTGGGTAAGAAATAGATTACACATTTCTTTTTCTACTCGTGTTGACTTCAAGTCTTCAACTTTATTTGTAATTATATTTTGAGTAAATATTTATTTTGGTATATATATGACATTATATTAGTTTTTTATTTATAAATATATTAAATTGATCCTCCAAATACATGAGACATCAAATTGGTCATTTAATATCATATTTTTGCCATTAAATTAATCTTTAAAATAACATTAAATTAGTCATTAAATGACAAAAGTGATAATTTTAATTATCATTAAATGACTAATAACACTATTCGATTTGATTCGATTTTAACAATAATGCTCGTGACACTGAATTGCGGAGAAATAATGGGGGCATTATGTGGGTAAGAAATAAATTACACATTTCTTTTTCTACTCATGATGACTTCAAGTCTTCAGCTATATTTGTAATTATATTTTGAGTAAATGTTTATTTTGGTATATAAACAACATCACATTAGTTTTTTATTTATAAATACATTAAATTAATCCTCTAAATGCATGAGACATCAAATTGGTTATTTAGTATCACATTTTTATTATTAAATTAGTCTTTAAAATAACATTAAGTTAGTCATTGAATGAGCATAATGATGATATTAATTATTATTAAATGACTAATTTAATATTACTGGTAAATATATGACAAATATGATGTTACTCATATTTTTAGAGGATCAAAATATGTGTTTACTCTTATATTTTTATAATTGCAGTATTATTGGCAACTTAATAATTGCTTTGTTCTATACACAATGGAATTTTTGTGGTCATATAATTCTCTATAAACATAAATTTGAGGGTCAAATGAACTTTGTCCCATAATTTATTAATCTCATTGTACTTTCTACCCTAATTTATATAGTTAGGCATATATGCACCCTTATTTAGCATTATTTATTGCAATTATTCTTTTTTATTATAATTAAATTTTATTCAAAAGTAATTAGCATCAATTATCCAAAATACACCTATCCTATCTTCTTCCATTTTCTCCTTAGTCTTCAAAAATTACCTTAGCAACGGGGGAAAAAAGGACTTGCCTCTTCATGCTTTTGGACAAAACCAACTGGTGTGAATTTGTTTCCATTTGACTCTTCCATGTCCCAAAACAAATAGAACAAATTTCAGTGTTTACCGAAACTGAACAACAATCTATGTGAACTTCAAATTAAAAAATAAGAGCATAACTCCCTTCTTGGCATTTCAATCCGTGCCACCCAAATGAACATAATATAATCATAATGGGAGTAAGAAAACATCATAAACATCGGGAAGAACATATGCGGATGAGACGGTAGATCTAGATAAATAAGCACAGAACGGTAATGTGTCTACCAACGCTAACTAAGGAGGCTTTCCCCATGGAACCAAAGGTTTATGAATAACTAACCCTTCCATGTTATTTTGAAACTGTTCCTACAATTTCATTTTTGACCATATGGGTTTTGCAAATATGTGACTGCAAAACAGAATTCAAGATTAAACTGTTAAATTTGAGTAAAACCAATTGTCTTGTCTACGAACCATCAAGGTGGTATCGCTGAGAACACCGTGCATCTATCGGGTCCGTATTCATCTTAACCGCATGATTTTGTACAAAACCAAATCTGAATGCAGAGGCAAGTGCTTCGGTCCCAATTGCTAAGGTGATGATTGTAGAGCGTAATCAGATTATAGACATAGCTAAGAGGAGGGAAAAAGATAAGGTAGGGGCATTTTTTATAATTAATGTTAATTCCTTTTGAATAAAATCTAATTTTTGTAGAAAAAAGATATTTCAATAAATAATGTTAAATGAGGTGTGATGTATCTTATATAAAGATATACACGACATCACATTACTCTTCTATTTATAAATATATCAAATTAGTTCTTAACAAATAAAAATTAATAATATTAATTATCATTAAATAATTAATTTAATATCGATGATTAATACATGACTAATGTGATGTCATGAAACTAATAAATTAGGATGAAAAGTATAATTAAACTAATAAATTAGGAGACAAAATGTTTGGCCCTAATTTAATAATAATATATTCTAATTTTATTTAATTTTTTTAAAAAACTTAACAAGTGAACGGGCGCTCCTGGGATCAATATGCCCTTTATGCATGCAGCGAATATCAAATTGTTAACTACCACTCTTGTATAAAATGAAGGAGATTAGTTCGATATTTTTTTTAAGATATTAATATTTAGGGTGAATTATTAAGTATTTATTAATTTTTATTTATATTTAATAAATTTTTAAATATTTATTATAAAATTAATAATTAATAAATAATTAACAATTCACTCTAAGTATTAAATCCATTAACGTATCATATCAACTTCTTATAATAAAAGATTCTTATAAAATCTATTATAGATTCTTATAAAATCTATTATTTATTATATATTAATAAAGAGTCTTGCCTCTAATATCATATGACAATTCCTGATTTTAATTATAATAAAATTATTCCCGCGAATTTTTTGTTTCCCGCCCATTCTTCAATCTTATTTCTGTTTTGCACTGTCTCTTTTCTAATCTTATGCCACGTGTCTTGCATCAATTTTGTATGGTCTCAAGCTTAGACACTCACTTCTCTCTCCCTCTCATGTGCGATGATTTGGACTGTTCCTCTCGAATCAATTCAGCTGAAATGAATACTCAACCATTATGAGTTGACTTAACTGTTAACATTTTTTATAATAAGAATTTTTTTAACATCTCTTAAAATTAGAATTAAAATTAAAAATTGAAAACTTTGCATATAGATTTTATATAAAAAATTATTCTTATTTTTAAATATATTAAAATAAATTTAAGTATAAAATTTCGAAATAACTAATCTCTAAATTTTATTGGATAACAAAATATTACATCTTCATTAAAAAAAGATAAAACAATATATCTATTATCTATTATATATTAATAAAAAAACTACATCTAATACTAAATAGTAGTATCTGATTTTTATTCCAATGTCAAGTTTTTTCTCCCGCTCATCCACCGATCTTCTCTTGGTTTTTTTATATAAATATATTTAAAAATAAAATTATATATTATTTTATTATACTTTAAAAATTACGTATTAAAATATTTTTTTAATTAACTTTTCAATGTTAAAATTTAAAATATTTTTAATAAGTTTTAAATTTAAAAAAAATATATTGAAAAGTTTATTTAAGTTAAATTAATTTTTTAACATAAAAAAAATATTTTAATACATAATTTTTAAAATATGATAAAATGATAAATAAAATTTTTTTTTAGAAATATTAATATAAAAAAGCCTCCTCTCTTTGTCTTGCATTGTTTCTCTTCTAATTTTATGCCACGTATCCTTGATGAGTTTACAATAACCAGTCGTGAGTTCTTGGTATTCGTGGTTGTCTACTTTCCTGAGATAAAGCAATGGTATATAGCCATTTTTTTTTGACGTAACAACTATTTACTATTTATGTTTCTTCTTTGGTTCAAATTTGCTATTTATTTTTATTATGTATTTAAGCAATTTGTTTTTTGTTTTCGTTGGGGTCAGTGTACTTCTGTTTTAAAGGAAAGCATTTTTGTAAGGGGAGATGACTTGGTTATATCAACTAAAAAATAAACCACAAATCATATTAATTATATTTTAGAAATTAATACTTTGTTACTGCTAAAAAGTTTTCCTTCAAAGATGGGTTTGACGATTTACTTTCAATGAAATTTTTTTTATTGTTTATAATGTTTTAAAGTTAATGTGTCTTTTTTGCTTTTTTATAAAGATTGAAATTTTATCACAGCGAATAAATGATCACAAATGGATTGAAAATTTTAATGTGTTTTATATTTCTAATTACTTTTGTTAATAATATGGATGAAAATTTGTCTTCTATATAGCTCTGTCACTCTATGGAATTTATTTGCTGGAACATAATTTCAATTATTTTTTGTATACACACTTAATTGAAAATTGAAGTAGAAAGATGTTTGTTAGTAATTTAGATTTGTTAATAATAACAATTTATGTTAGCAATTTTAGTGTTTTTAAGAGATTTTGTTTATAATTTATGGTAGTTTCATAATTTGTGTAGCAATCTATATAGATGTTTTAATGGTTAATACTTCTATGTTTGAATTTTTGTGTTATGTTTAATGAGTATTAAATAAATTATTTATAGATATGAGCAATTTAGTTTTGTATTTTTATTATTACTTTAACTAATGATTGTGTGCTAAAAACTTATCTAAGACAAAAATTATATAAATATAGATAAAACATAAAGTTAAAATTATATTGATAAAAATATTATAAAAAAAAAGACCAAATATAAATGAAACAAAAACAAAAAGGTATCCGTGAAATTCACGGAGGCACATACTGATACTAGTGTTATAATAATCTCGTTAATCTGATCTAGTATAAAATGTTAAAAAAACCCAAGGCAAATGGGTAAGCTTAAACTATGTCTAGGAAAAATGCAATGTTATTCACACTCCGAAATCCGAAATCCGAAATCCTCACCAAAATACATAACCTCTCTATTATTTAACAAAATGTCACACACTTATTGACCTACAGAGAGGGCTGTGTGTGTGTGATTTAAACAAATTGGTTGTATGAGTAAAATTACTCAGTTTTATTGGAGCTCTCTATATACCACGACATTTCAATGTGTACTGCTTAATCTGCTTTAGATAACAAAACCTAGCAGTAACAGTATCTTATATATATATATATATATAGTGGTATGATTTTGCATTGCTTCAGCATGGTGGTGATGGACCATGATCGATGCTCGGTAATGAGTTTGACGTGCTAATAACAAGCAATTGCTAAAGCGGTATACCTCAATAATCAAAGAATAACCAAATCCATTTCCTTAGTGTTCATGTTGCCTCTTCACCTCTTGCATTTCCAATGGTTCAGGGAAAATTTCATTGGATGACCTTTTATGGGAAGATGAGTGATCATTTCCAGCACTACCTTGAGAACCTACTCTTCCTGATTGTTTAAAGCTACTCGTACCTTCTCTGTTTGTGTACCCCGTGGCAGTAGCACTCTCTAATGAGCTCTGTCTCCAGCTACCAAAGAATGCAGTACTCCAAGATCTCCTTGATGAAGTTGTTCTCAACCTAGCTGAGCTAAAATTTTCTTCTCTGACAACCTTCAATGGATTTTCCAGCGCTTTGAGGACATATCTCATAGGAGGACGTTTGGAAGGCTTGGGATTCAGGCATGATCTGGCCACAATTGCCATTGCCCATACCTCTTCCAATAGGTCCTCATCTACTATCAAAGATGGGTCAACAATCTTAGTTACCTGTTCTTTATTGTATATGCTGATGTAAGACAGGGTTTGCTCTAACCACTCTTTTGTGGTGGCATCATCTGATTTGCTGACCTCAAGATTACCAGTAACGAGCTCCAGTAAAATCTTCCCAAAACAGTAGACATCATAGGCACAAGTCACAGATGATGAACCTGTTCATTACCACAGCAAAAAAAGAAAACGCTAATGAGTTCTGTTGTAAGAATTTTATACAACAGAAAGGTCATAATGCCAAATATGTAAATAAGTGTGCATGTCCTTTCTTCCTAGCAACATATATGGCAGGATCACTAACATTTATTTCAGGGAGCAAACGGTTAGTGTACTGCTGCATCTTAAATCTCTTCTCCATAAACTGGTTCATTTTCTCTAGGTCTAGATATTTCTGGTCATTAATTGAATGGATGCATGGATCAACAATCAGATGAAAAAATGTAAAGAAGCAGATCATTTTCATATCAACAAGCTGGTGAAATCCACCGAGAATGTGAGCAAATAGATGAAAATTAAAAACTAACTAGAAATTGGTAAACCAATTTACTCACCAGAATTGCCTTGATCAGAAGATCTGCAAAATCACAAAGAAAAAAACAGTGATTACAACTTTAACTAAATATAAATATGAACTGGAGAGGAAGTATTTAATCAACAGTAGACACCAATCACTAAATTAACAGGCAGGGACAACTCTGTTTGCTTGCACTTTGTGTCACTTCATTACAAGAAGCATCATATCAATAAGAATGCAATCTTGTTATCTACATCAATCAATTAAACTACAGGTACACTGATTTTCAGTGACTCATGAATCAAATATATGAATTTAAATTAAATAGGGTCAAATGACATGGATGAGATAATTTTGCATCTATACAGAAACATGTAGCAGCAAAATAGAAGTAACTATTATACTCATCCTAACAATGACAAGTAACTGATCTACCAAGCCATTCTAGCTTGTAGGTATGTTCGAACCATTATTTTGGCCAGTGTTAAAACCATTTAAAGCTTCAGTATTTTATAAATCACCACCATAGTGTCTTCTTTTATATTCATTTATTATAAAACAGCTATGCTTTATCACATTGTCGTTGTTAATGAATTCAAAACTTACGGTGGCTTGCAGATAAGCCTTGTGATGACACGCTGATGAAGATCTCCTTGGACAGTAACCTCACTCAGACTTCCAAGTCGCACTTCGAATTTATCATCAAGAAGTATACTGCTAGCTTGGACATCTCTACAAAAATCAGAAGTAAGATTTCAGTAATTTGCAGAACTGTAAAAGTTCGTACAGACCTCCTCACTTTACACATTGTTGACAAGGGATTTATAATGTTGTAATAAAATTGTAAAGCAACTGAAAGGTATCACTACGTAAATGTTGGCAGCATACTAGCATTTTAATTCACAAAACACATCTCTCACCGGCCTTCATACCATAGGCCAACAAGAAAATAGGTTAGCTTTATATACATGGAAAATAGAATATAACCAAGAGAGCGGTGTATGTTTATCTTCACTTATGCTAACATATTACTCAACTTCAAAGCTCTATTTGTAGCATAGAATATCCCATTCTCATATCACAAAGGCACCATGATAAAATAAATAAATAAATTGAAAATCCAGCATATTTTGACAACATAAATTCGATCATATTTTGCCAATAAATTCAACTCCATGACGTAATCATATTTTGCCTATCATAATGAGAGAACCTTAACAGTCTAGATTACATTTGGTATTACCTGTGAACAAGGGGAGGGCTGCACTCATGTAGGTAAGATAGGCCTTCAGCAGCTCCTATTGCAATTTTCAATCTCGTGATCCAATCCAGGGACTGTAGTTTGTCATCTGAACCAGTGACTCTGTGCAAGGAAGTAGCCAAATCTCCATTTGGCATGTACTTGTAAATTATACATTTCTCATTCTCATTCTCCAAGCAGTGCCCCAGGATTGGGATCAATCTTGCATGTGAAACCTTGCTCAATAGTTCCAATTCCAAAATGTATGATTCTCTCTTAAATAAATTTAAATCTACCTTTTTGACAACCACATTTACTCCACCTTCCGAGATTCCCCAGAAGAGATCTCCAGAATGACCGTGCTTGATGATATTTGCTTCAGCAAAATTACCCGTCAAATGGAGCATTTGCTCAAAAGTAAATGATCCTCCCATGCCGGTTACAAAGACAGGATCCTTAGGAGGTGTAGGATTTTCCCCTTCTGGAACAGGCCCCACATTTGCTGTCCCTCTTTGAATTGCAATGCTATTATGTTTATCACATCGTTTTAGAAGCAGTATGAGGACCAATACCAGAAGCACAATAAAGCCAAGCCCACCAAATATACCTGCCACTATGAATATCACTCGTTTGCTGTTCCTGGACTCAGATTCTAGGAATGGGGATTGCGTTGGTTCTTGGGAATCAGGAGCAAAGGGTAAACTTCTCTGAACATAAAACAGTCTACAATCTCCCAAATCCCTCTGGTTAGAAATCGCCTGTAGGCAATTTCTAGCTAGAGTAACATTACTAAGACCACCAGCTTGCACCTCACCTTGGAAATAATTACTGGACAAATCAATTCTTTTAAACTTGTTAAGCGAAGTATTCAGAGATCCATAGAACAAATTGTTTGAGAGATTGAAGATGGCACCAGTAGAATTAATATTTGAACTAAATAGTTCTGGCAGAGGACCAGTGAGGTTGTTGCTAGATACATCAAGAAAGTGCAAGCTGGGCATTGACCACAACGTAGCAGGAAGAGCACCATCAAAAGTATTCTCACTGAGAATGAGAATTTGAAGGCCAACAAGGCTAGAAAACAAACTATCTGGCAATGACCCGGACAGAGAATTCTTGCTAAGATCAAGTTGAACCAACTTGGAAAGGCTACCCAGTTGAGGAGGAACTGAAGCAGAGAGTGCATTATCAGAAAGGTTCAATATTTGGAGATTAGAAAGTTCACCCAGATAAGCAGGAATTGACCCAGATAAAAAATTAGAAAAAAGATCTAGCCTTGTAAGATTACCAAGAGACGACAAAGACTCAGGTATTGTTCCTGCCAGGGAATTACTCGAGAGATCAAGAACAGAAAGTCCAGATAACAATCCCAGTGTTGAAGGCATTCTACCAGTGAGACTATTGTCTGAAAGGAACAAAGATTTCAACCTACTCAAACCCCCAAGTGACGAAGGAATTATACCTGAAATGGAGCAAGACCTGAGGTCGAGCTTTTCGAGTGCGCTAAGGCGCTGCCCGAACCACTCAGGAATAGACCCATTCATCAAAAACCCAGAAGCGCTGAACGAAGCTAAGAGGGTGAAGTTGGCAAGTGAATCCACTGCAAACCGGGGATCAAGACGACCAGCTCGGGTTCGCCTCAAACCGGTCACGTTGATGGCCACGACTCGACCGTTCTTACACCTAACCCCGGTCCAGTTCCGGCACGGTTCGGCTTTTATGGGCCAGTCCTTCCCCCTAATCCCCAACGATGAGCGAAGTTCCAGTAACGCCAGCCATTCGGTTTTCGTGCTCAAACCCATTTCTCTGCCTAAACCAAACCGAACAAACAACAAGATTATAGCTGCTCTCAGTAATCCTAGCTGCACTTCCATGGCTAACAAGTAACAACTCCAGTTCACGTTGCTCTCTGCAGTTTCATGTTCTTCCTCTGTGCACCAGTTTCTAACTCTATTAATTGAATTGAGCAAATTTGGCATATAACCCAGAAAAAAAAATTAAGTCTTACCTCCAATCACAAGCTTTGATTCTGCACTGAGTACTGCTCTCCTGTCTCTGCTAAACTCTTGACCCAATCTACAAAAAAAGAAACCATTAACACAATAATTCACACGAATGCATCTCTTTCTTTGTTTGAACTTGATGTGTAGTGTCAAGTGTGAGTGCATTTAATTTGAGATTTACAAGACAAAAAATGATTTTTTTATTTTTATTTTTATTTTTATTTTTAATTAAGATGAAGTATCTGTAACCAGACATTAAATGAGTATCTGCCTCTTTTATGTGCCTATAAAGAGAATGGATAGGGTTCAGGAAGTACATTAATGAGGAAAGCGAGTAGTTATGGTATGTCCAACACTGCACTTGGACTGTGTCTCAATCTGAATCACTTTCAAACTCGCCGGAGTTATTAATGCGCCTGGGATTGGGAGGTGGTGAGGTGAAGAAGAAGAAGAACAGTGTAAGTTTTGGCCTTTCACGTTTTATCTGAAAAAAGTGGTGGGTGTAGTTATGATAGTTATGGCTGTGGCTATTGAGTCTTAATTGTACAGGGATTCAAATAGCTTCAGGGAGACTCTAATCACCGATCAACTGCTAACAAAATGATTGTCATTTTGCATTAGAAATTTCCCGGAATTAGAGTATCAGCTCAACTTTGATTTGTGCTGCAGATGTGAAAGGTGATCAATGATGATGAATCATCACCATCTCACCACTTGTCGTGTACACGTAGAATTTTCAAAGTGGAAATCACATTTAAAGTTAAACTATCATGCTTTAATACAAACAAAAATCATAAAAGCAGAAAAGCAACCCACAAGATTGGTCCAAATCCTTTAATTATAAGTAGGAGGTTATTTTGGAATTTTTTTTTTTTTTAAGATATCGATATTTAAAGTGAATTGTTAAATATTTATTAATTATTATTTATATTTAATAAATTTTTAAATATTTATTGTAAAATTAATTATTAATAGATAAATGATAACTCATTTTGAATACTAAACTCATTAAGATATTATAATAATTTAATTTTTTTTTTGTGTAAACATATATAAAGAATTTTGTTTATTGAGTTAATAAATTTTTATTGATTTAATGTACGTACAAACTGAATATGTATCATATTTACTTGAGAAATGTCTCTATTTCAAGTTTCATTCCCACACTAGGAATTGGAAATGCCTATATATGGTCCATATCGTGATTTATTGTTACCCTTTTATGTATGTATTTGTCAAACGTCTTGCATTTTCCATGTAACGATAAACCACAATATAATAGGGACGAGAGAGATATTTGCCTACATGTGGTAGTGCGAGTGAGATGGAAAGTTGAAAATCATTTTGAATGACGTGGCAATTTCCTACGCGCAATCCAACGTGTACTGTCTGCTCCCGCATCCATCGATTTCAGCCATTCTGTATGAATTATGTTACCAGTTATAACTTATAAACACAGTGTGCAATGGCCACGAGCCCACAATGATAAATTGATAATCATAAAGTCACATTCTTGGGTAAAAATGTATTTTTATAAATAACTTAATATTTATTTATATTTTTAGTATTTCATATTTTTTTATAAAAACTTGTTTAAATATAAAAAATTATTTCTTGTAACAAAAAAAAAAACACATTCAAACAAGTATTAGACAAAAGTAAAAGGATTAGAGATAAGAGTATGGATAGGCAAAATAAAAAAATAACTCACTCAAACTATTAAATTAAACTGAACCAAATTAAAAAAATAAAAAAATAAAAAATTGGACCATTTGAATTGGTTTATATTCTAATTCAGTTTTCTTTATGTTAAAGCCAAACAATGCCCAGTCTTGATCCTAATGCTGCTATCTTTGAGTGTGTTGTGTGTATGAATTGCTTATGTGCCTTTTTAGATTGAACTTTAATAAAATTCAACTATTTTTGCATAGGATAGAATCATAGGAATAGGAGTACAATAAGGTATGAGCTTAAGTTGACCGTGAATGTAAAATTTAATAATGTGTTAATATATTATTAAAATAAATAATTATTATAATAGTCTTATTTTTTTAATTATTTGTCATTATATAAATAATAATATTTATTTTTACAATGACGGAAAATCAAAATCAAATTAAAAAGATATTTCCGATCATGATAGGAGGAAAACGTGTGGAATCTGGATTTTGCGCATGTCGGCTGTTGACTGTGGGTGCGGGAATGGCCATAGAAAAGAAAGTGACTTGAAGAACTAAACGTCATTGACCGAGTCTCTGATGCAACGTAGAAACAAGAAACGATTGATCTACGATTAGGTTTGCATTCTTCAATTATTTTGGTCTTCATAGCGAAGGAGTTGTTATCGTATTTTAAGTTTTTATGATGGGTTATTAATTATTTATTGATGGTTGATTTTATAATAAATATTTAAAAATTTATTAAATATAAATAACAACTAATAAATATTTGATAACTTATTCTGTATATTAGTATCTTAAAAAAAAAAGATAAGTATCAAAATAATTTTTTGAAATCAATGTTTTAAGAATTGAGTCACATACCAAATCACTGAATTATAATTCAATTAGTTTAATTGGTTAAATTAGTGGTTAAATTGGATAACGTAATAATTATAATTATAATTATATACTTAATTATTTATATATATATATATATTCAATTAAAATAGATTTATTTTGAAAGGAATAGATATTTTTAAAAAATTAAGGTTTAATATTTATTTTTAAAAAATTATTATTGTTTCTTTTAAAAATATTCATAATTATGAAAAAAAATAACTTTTTTTTAAATTGGTTGGTCCAACTGCATTTAGTTATTTCCCATCACGTAAATATTAAAAAGTTACGTGTAATCACTATAAAATATGTCTAAATTGGACGAATAAATAAAAAATTATGACTTTTGGGAGATAAATATAAAAAAAAATTTCTAAAAAACTAATTAAAAATCTGAAAAAATATTTTTAAAAACTAAAAAAAATATCAAAAAGAAATTAATCTTTTTTAAAGAACCGGTCAATTTTCAAAAATCAGTTTTGGTTCGCTGATTTAATTTAATTTTGGCAGTTTAATAACGGTTTAATATTTTGATCAGTTCTTTGAGTGAAACTGAACGGTAGACACATCTGATTCTCAGTCCGACTAATTGGTCTAGTCCGATTTTTAAAACATGAAACACATCTTTGTGCTTTTCTTATTAATGATGTGCTTTTGCTCAAATTTTATTCCACATACCACCTTTAACTTGGCTTTACATACACGTAGCACGTATAATCCCTCTCAATAATAATGTGTGTGCAATTTGATGTAGAAAATAAATTTATATTATCAAAAAATTAATTTTAAAGTGAAAATTGAAACATGAGTTTATTTTTTAATGTCCTAGTTTCTAAAAAATATATCTCCACTTATCTAATCTCATTTTGTTTCCTCAATTCTTAAATCTATTTGTTAATGTATTGTTAACCTAATTAAACATTGTACCAAAAAAAAAAAAAAGACAATGCTATATAAGAAAAAGGACCACGTTAACAAATATTGTGCCACTACCACATTAATTGATAAAAACAATAGTGTCATGTATTGTGATAGAGGAAACTGATTTTGTCAATATAAATAACTATGGGGAAAATATTGTTTAAATTAAAACTGATAGACTTAATTATTTTCATAACTATAGGGGGAAAAAGGAATTTTTTTTAACAATGCTTTCTCGTTTTAAACAATTCTCAAGTCGTTTTAATACTCTTTATACACAAAGCAATACAAAAAGAAGAAGAAGAAAAACGATAAATAAATTAAAGAAGGAATTACTTTCATGCATTTTTAAGTGTTTTATATCGTCTCCTGTTCCGTCCAGATAAAACGTACAAAATATTAAAAAATTATATAGAATACAGTTGAAAAGCCCAATTCCATAGCCTTTTTCTAGTAACCGAACTCCTAAGATCCATGCCTCAGCCCAACACAAAGTAGGTGTGGCCCAGTATAGCCCAACAGAAAAGAAAGGACCCTCACATTTGGATATACTTTCTTGCACATAATTAGTCTCTTCGATCCATTTTTTGGTTCTATTAAACTCAAATTTTGTTTTCTTTAATTTCTTTCATAATCTTCGTCATGATGTTTTTTTGGGTGTAGTCATGACAGCGGGAGTTCAATATTAGCAAGTTAATCATAACACTAGGTGTATTGTGTCCTTGCTGTCAAATTAAGAATTTAAGCAAATATTTTATTATTTTTATGGAGGAGTGACAAAAAACCCTAGTAATTATATTTAAATAAAAAGATATAATAAAAAATTAATGTATGTATAATATTTTCTATACAAAATTTAAAAAGTTACAATGAAAATACTTAAAAGTATCTATGTAAAAAATTAAATCATAACATCATGTGTTTTTAGTAAAGTACACGTGCAGGCTGTGGCCTAGGGATCATCTATATCATGCCTTAGGAGCATTTTAAAGTTTCCAATATTCTTAAGCTCTGGATCGTAGTTTTTCTCCCCGTCTCCCCACATAAGCTCCATATATCACCTTCTAACCTACATAATAGCTGATGAAGTTCATAATAGAATAGAAGTTTCAAATCATGTAGGTATTGTTTGGATGTGGGTAAGAGGAAAAATGAGAAGAATTACCCTAACTCTTAATTGGATAATTTTTAATGAGAGGGAATGAGGGGTAAGTGTTCTCTCTCCTTTCTTCTTAAAGTCCAAAAATTGTTCTCCCTCAAATTGGAAGGTAAGAAGGGAAAAATAATCTAATGTTAATTGAATATATATTAAATTATATATATATATATATTCTATTTGTGTTATAAGATTAGCATGAGAACTATATTAAAAATTTAATTTTAAAATTTATCAATTACTCTATTTTAATTATAACATTCAAATAAAGAGAAAGGACTTTCTCTCATTTTATTTACTTAAACATCTAAATAAGAGGAAGGAAATCCCTTTCTATCCCTTTCCTTTCCTTCTCTTTCCATAATTTTTTACTCTCCCAAATATATCAGTAGTTTTGCTGGTTGCTTGCTTTATAAGTTAAATAGTAAATACCCTTTAAGATTCTTAATTCATACGGAAACTAATTCGAGTTTTAGTATTAATATAAAAAGTCATTGCAAAACATGACATTAATTAGTTAAATGCCATTACACATCCTAAATTAAAGTTCTCCTTATAGTTAGCGAGTCTTGTGACTGAACAATCAATAATTAAGTTTTCTGTTTCATAAAAATTTATTCATCACATTTTCTTTAACAAAACTAATTTATAAATAATTACAGTAGGTATGGGTGGCCAGGAATTAGTGAATTACAAAATCAGAGGGAACAAAGTATTGCCTTCATGCCATGGCTTGCCATTTGGCGAGAATAAATAACAAAAATGACATCCAATAAGTATAATAGGTGCCAGAATCTATCTCATCATATCCCGAATGTCATTGAGTGTTTTATCTGCGAATCTCAAGTATCAAACTATCTTCTCTGATCAGGATACAAGATTCTGCTCATCTATTACAGCCTGGCAGAATTTGACCTCATGTTGCTGATAGCTGATGTGAATTATGTGATCTAAAGTTAGAACACGTGTTTAGAACGTTTCAGCCGAAAGAAGAAGAAAAACTTAGCTAGGAAATAGACTTGAATTCTTTCGTTTTTCTTAAAAACACAATTAAGACAGAAAGATACACATTTTTCTATATATAACCCATCATTAGGATCCAGCAATCCTGCGCAGATTGTGTCTTTTTCTATTTTTTTATAAAAATAAAAAAGTTTAAGAAAGAGGAGGTTGTCTTATTTCAAAGTGAACACAAGTTTCAAACCTCAACGAGAACTTTTGATACTTATAAATGACCTAATGTTACCGATAGGAATTGAACCGGAGACCTTTTTGTTAATATTGTTGGATGCTGCCAAACCCCTCTTTGGCAGTTTGTGTTTTTCTTTAATAACATGAGACTGTCATATTTTTCAGGGAAACGAGAATAAAATTGTACCAAAGCTTCTCTGGTTGCTAGAACATTAATACTTATTTCTGCTTATTTTCTTCGACAGAAAACGTTACTGTTTGATACTTTCCTTTCCTTGAGGGAATTAATTGGTCTGCATCGGAATTTTTCTTTTGGGTTTATGACTTTATGGCTCTTCAGCCTCCTTTTTTTTATCAAATATTCCCCCAAGAACGTAATAATTTGCTAAAACTTTGTGGCAGAGCAAAAGAATTGATTGAAACATGTTTGGTGTAGCAAAGCGGGCATAATATCCATATTAATACCAAGGGTATCCCAGAATAGACGTGCTCAACTTGAGGAAGGGACCTCACCCAGAGAATAGAGCACAAGTTTTGAAGATATTGGGAAAGCACAAATAAGTGTGCTTGGTGATTGGTTTATGGTGGAAAATAAACCTGGATGATAAGGATTCCAAGTTTTTGCAACTGATATCTTCCAGTGTATACCCTCCTCCTATAGGCCAAAGGCAGATTGAATTGTCAAGCATGAATTCAAGATAGCAGACAACAGCCTCCTCCATGCCTGCTTGCAAGAGAGTTGCAACTTGTACGCACTATCTTCTTACTAACTTATGATGAGGGAATTGAGATAATGCAGTGTGTAAATCATTAAAAAGAAAAAAGAGAGAGAGAGAGAGAGAGGAGATAATGCACTGGGAAACTGCTTGTTTTCTAGTTAATTACTATTTTATTGGTGCTAATTCTGTCTGTGGTATACTAGGCAGCTAACAGGTGAAATGAATTGTGGTTAGCAATTCTAGAGTGTAGAAGTCAAGAATACCCCTCTATAATTTGGCTAGTTTGACTAGACCATTTTGTTTGCTATTTTTAAGGGTCCATTGGGCCTCTCGAACTATGCTGAGCAATTTTCGCGGCTGATTCTCTTTGACTACTTTCAGAGCATCCAGATTTTGGAATCTAAGCATGGATCTGCCAATCCGTGGTTACAAATCAGTGCAGTGGCCCCAATTCCTACTTGTAGCGGCTGTGGTAGTGTGGTGTGGAGAGTGATCATAAAGCTTCTGAAGTAGAGAGGGAAGCTCTTCAGAGATAAATTCAGCTTGTGATATACGTGTACGATAAGGATTCTGAATGTATCAGCATCACTTATGTTATTTTGAACAAGGTCAATAACCAGATAGAGTATTTCACAAACCATATAGGCTTCAATTTAATCTGCAATGACCACTGTTGGTGGCTCTAAGGATGAAATTCAGTGACCAATTTAATTTTCGGTGCTATATATATATAATTTTAAATTACTGTCATAGTAAAGTTTCTTTACACATGTACTAACACATCATTAAAAGTGTTAAACTTTCGATATAGTTGTTGTGATAGTTAAACTCTTTTAATGATTTAGCAATACATGATTGGATGATAGTTTAAAAAAACTTTACATTGTCAGTGGATCAAAATTAAACTCTCTCTATATATAGGATTTAATTTTAATCCACCATCAGTGTAAAGTTTTTTTACACTGTCATCTAATAATATTTTAGGCTTTTAGCACATCATTAAAGAATTAGACTTCCTAGGTAGTTGTTATGATAGTCAAACTCCTTTAGTGATGTGACAATACATGATTGGATGACAGTGTAAAGAAACTTTACAGTAAGTATATATATATGACATATCTAACGAGAGAAGTGGTTTATTGTGAGAGTGAGAGAAGCAAATCTTGACCATTAAATCATCCATATCTGGTCAAAATTAAAACATAAAGTCATATGATTTTTTTAAGTAGTCATGTGACCTTTAAGTAATTTATAATCTTGACTATTCATGTAAGATTTAATGGTCAAAATTTGTTCATCTCACTCTTACAATAAACCACTCATCTCACTAAATATTCTCATATATATATATATATATATATATATATAATGTATTGAATTCTTATGAACCAAATGTGTGCACAGTAGGCACATCGCTCTTTTATGAGCCTGCTTATATATCCATCCCTGTCGGAGAAGAGATAAAGTAGTCCAATCCTAAAGATAACAAAGATTCTATTCCTGGCCACATAACTTTCTTTAGTTATCGCTTTCATTCAATGTGAATGAAATAAGCCATTTATTACTGGGGTACTCTCTGTTGGCCACAGTGTAAGATATGAGATTACATCATGTAAATGTGAAACAGACGGAAAGCGCCCTATGCTTAACCTCTGAGCTTCACTTTGCAGCGCATATCGTTTATTTATTTATCTTTTTGTTACGACGAGATTAACTTCAAGATATATATATATATATATATATAATATACAGCTAGCTATGTTTGTTTTGCTCTAATTGCTATAGGAAATAGCCATGCTAGCCTCTCATTGTGGTTCCAGCATATCTCAACCGAGAGTAAATTAACACGTTAAAAAATATTCATCGGACACCTTTTCCTTTATATAAAGTAAAGAGAAAGAATAACAAGCAGGAAGCAAACAACTGAAGTAATCAGGATGTGTAAAGAAAATATGAGCAACAAATGCGACAAATCATAAAGGCAAACACTGCTGATATACTCAAAAATTCAGAATTGTACAAAAACCATGATGGCTGACACGGACTAATTAATATAGGTAGGATGGCAGCCAGCCCACAGAGCCCAGCTTAACATTTTCTTGGAAGATTGCTGAGTAAGAAGAGACTAGAGAGTAAGGACTGTGAATGGATTGCAGCCACTTTCGTGCATTAACCACAAACACAGAAAGAGAAAACGCCCAAAAGATAAGAAGGCACTTTTGTGCTTTTTCTGTCTGATCCAATCCCAGCTATGGCGCTCTTTGGCTTGAAATTTTCTACGTGGCTGAATGGTACCTGCGCCCGTGAACGTTTGAGTGTACAGCCACTGGAGCTGGACTAATCAGCTGGACCCATGCTGTCCTCTGTACCGGTACAAATTGAGACCTCCACAACCACAGCAGCACCTACCATCAGAATGCAGCACAACACGAGTCAATCATAAACCAACCTTACATAAACTCAGTTTTCACTCCTGATTTAAACTAAAAACCTTGAAACCCGGTAACCTAGTCAATTTAGTTTTCATGTCAGTGGTAAACTATATATGCTGGATAACTAAAGGATTAGAACTTGATATTCTAATTTAGAGATATTTCAGGTTCAATTTAGTGTTCATGTCAATTCCAGGAGGACATTCTTCTGTTCTTTATTAAATTCTTTATGGTAACGGAAGGCATGCATGTGGGAAGGAATTAGAATAATGAGTGAAATTTACAGGATGCAATAACTTTCTCGATTAAGGAAAAGTCGGCGTGACCGTGAGTTTACTTGTATTTCTTAGTGTTTAAGGGTTAAACTAATTAGCATACTCATGTAAATTAACTAAAAAGTTGTAGGGTTTTTTACAATTTGTCCCCCCGTTTTTCTCGGAAAGCAACAGCTAGCATGAGCAACAAGTACACAACCTACAACTCACACACACTTTCTCCCTCAGGCCCTCCACTAGTATATAAAGGGCAGCAATGGCAATCTCCTCATTCTCATAGCTCTGCCATAACATTGAATTTTCATTACCATTGTTATCCTTTTAAGTATACATATATATCGTGTTGCCACAATGGCCTCAAGCTCGGCCTGGACAACAAAGCAGAACAAAAAATTTGAGAATGCTTTGGCTATCTACGACAAGGACACCCCAGATCGCTGGCAGAAACTGGCCAGGGCCGTTGGAGGGAAGACGGTGGAGGAAGTGAAAAGGCATTATGAGATGCTCGTGGAAGATGTGAAGCAGATTGAGGAAGGCCATGTGCCCTTGCCCAATTACAGAAATGCTGCAACAGTAGGAGGCAGCATCAAAGGTTGCAATTACATGGACGAAGAACAAAGGTTAATACTTTAATCAACCCCTATTGCCATTAGCAACATCTTGCATTTGCGCTAATATTGCAGACGGAAATTCCACATTATAATTTTGACTCTTTCTGGTTTTTCATTTTTGTTCGGTTGCTCTGTTTAATTTACACACAACCATTTCACACCTCACCCTTTCATTCCCTCTATCAAGACACTAAGCTAGCTAGTAGTTACGCAACATCCAGTTTATATATACATGAGTGAAATATATACTAATATATTATTAGACACTATAAACTTATTTTATCGTTGTAAATGTGGCCTTAGTCTGATTGTATTCATCATAATGCAGGATGAAGGTTCTAAGCCTCCAGTGAAGTATGAAAGCAGCAGAGCCAGATTCGTTGGAAAAAAAAAGAGACATACTACCAATCAAGTTAATTAAGTGAAGACCAAAATGCAAGCACCTAGCTTGGTCCTATAACAAAAATCAAATGTCATTTGATTCGCTTTTATTTTTTAACTTTCTATATATGTCAAGTATCATTCTATCAGTGCAGAGTAATTCCTATAAATATAAAAATTAAATTATCTCAAAGACATGCCAACTGGTTGATGGTAAAGCATGGCCATTGAAAATCAAGTACTGTCGAATTATTTTCTCTCTTTCGAGACTAAAGTTGCAATCTCATAACAGATCGTAGGGTACTTCCTAACTAAAAAACAGAGAGAGAGAGGGAGCAATAATAAAAAATTTAATTAAGAAACATGAAAGTGATTTATATAAGATGGCGGTCTGTGTCTAATAAAGGCCACCGACCCTAACTTGGATTCATCATTACTGTCCGGAAGGTTTGGAACCGTGCGTGGAACATCAGAACCTATAAAAAGGTTGACGAAATCAAAATAGGCAACTCTTGGAATGTCAATGGAGAAATGGAAGTGCGCAATGGGTTACTCAAAAGCTTAATGAGATCTAGATTTTACTATAAAATATAAATAGTAACGGATGAGAAAATTAAAGGAAATATTTTAATAAATTCATGGTATGTTATCCATTTGCTTTTATAATATCCGATAAATTGGAATTTTATTCTTTTCTTTTTAAATCATGAATTATCCCCGTTCAAAATTTAGCTCGAATTTGATCACATATTATTTTTAGTTGGCTTTGGATCAAATTACAAGTAAAATTTGCCTATATAAAGTTTAATTTCTTAATTGAATCACACTTTGTAATTATTAAAACTTTATTTTACTACAATGTGAACTTGATTACATGAATCCATTTATTTTTACTTTATCAAGATCTAAACAGTGAAGTTAAAACCACAACCCGCATCGAAGTAATCCTATCTATACATAAAATAAATCCTACCCAACGCCCTTCCCAACCTTACGGGGCGTTTGGTTCAAGGTTTGAAAAAATATTTTCAGGAATAGCATGCCCAGGAATGGTATTTCCAGGAATAATGATTACTACGTTTGGTTAACTAAAACCTTTTCCGGGAATGACTCCAACCGTCGGCGACAGAAGCCGATGTCGTCTGTAACCGTCAATCTCTGAAGGCGACAGACGTGGCTAGATTCCGGTGATCGGTGTGGTGGCTAAAGTCGTCGGTCATTGTTAGCCGCCGACGGCTTGCGGTGACTAAATTTCGGTGACTAAATTCCGATGACTATCACAGAAGCTGAAGTTTTCAGCCACCGTCAATTGGAGGCAGTGACGGAGGTAGCTGAATTTCAGTGATTGGCTGTCGTGGACGGTGGTCAATGGTGGCCGATGGCGGTCACCGGCAATGATATGATGGTTGTTGGTTAATGACATGTCAATAGAATGGTAGATATTTTGGACATTTCACATGGCAAAAATATTCCCATGCCATGGGAATGTTGCAAACCCACCTCCCCCATGGGAATGAAAATGTGGGAATGTTGGTTAAAAATCATTCCCAGGAATCATTTTATGATGGGAATGTTTTTTCAAAACTTGTACCAAACATAGGAATTCAACATTCCCATGTAAAGATTCCCAAGAATGAAAAAACAATCCGCGAACCAAACGCCCCGTTATTCTCAGCAAAACCGCTTCCATGCTACAAATACAAATGGCAATATTGGCGCCTCTCCTCTTCAAGCCAACTTATATCCCATACACGCCCCATGCCAAATGTGTTCCAACACAACCATATTGCTAGAGAATGTCCTTACCGCCATATCAACCATACCAATGATAATAATCCTCACTCCTAGGTAGCCTTTCAATATAATTATGCCTCTAACAACATTTGGCACGCAAACAATGATGCTTCTTCTCACATGACACAAAATCCAAGTAAATTAATTACTGTTATCGTTAAAAAAAATTACACTATCATATAATAATGTGTATAAATCATTATAAAAATTTGAATATCATAACAATTACTTAGAAAACTTAACTCTTTTAATGATGAGCCAACATATTATTAGATGACAGTGTAAAATTTATTTATACTAACACTATATCAAAATTAAACTCTTTTTTTGGGTTAAATTATAACTTATACTATTTAATTTTGAGTCATGTGCAGATTAAACTTTAGGGTTTGAAAAATTACAAATAATCCCCTAAACAATTTGAGTGCGAAATCCCCTTATATAGAGTAAATTATTAAAAGATTACTGGAAATGTTATGTAACTTGAAGGTGATGCCATTAAAATTTATTTTAACTTCAAATAATACCATAATTAAGTGAAAATTTAGTATAGTTAAGAGAAAAACTTGATTAGTTTCTCACTTAAAGAAGATTTTTTTGTATTTAATTATCATATTATTAGATGTTAAAATGTGTTTTAATAGAGTTAGGTGCAAGTTATATAACATTTCTATTAAAAAAAATTTAATGGTTTGCTTTATAAAAAGGGTTTTAAGCATGAAATATGAAGTTCAATGTGTTATTTGTACATTTTGAAACTTTAATGGGCATTTGGTTCACAGATTACTTTTTTATTTCTAGGCATAAGAATATTTTTGTTATGTGAAATGTCCAAAATACTTATTTTTTTACCACGTCATTAATAAACTATTGTCATGTTATTGTCAGAGATCGCAATTGACCATCGCTCACAACGGTCAATTACTGAAATTTAGCCACTTCTGCTACTGCTGATAGTTGACATTAGCCAACAATTTCGATCATCGCACCAGTCATCAAAATTTGACCATCGTTTGTCGTTGCTGACAGTTGACAATGGTCGACGACTTTGCTCACTGCACCGATTATTGAAATTCGACTACCTTAGTCGCCGCCAATGATTAACGGTGGTCAACAACTTGGGCCACTATCATTAATTATTGGAATTCGATTACCTACTGTTATTGACGATAATTGATAGTCACCGACTTAGGCCACCATTGACCCACAATAATTGAAGTTATTTTTTGAGTATTTTTAATCAACTAAATATAATAATCACCATTCTTAAAAATATTATTCGGAAATATGCTATTCTTAAAAGTGTTTTTTCAAAATTTTTACCAAAAACAAAAAAGCCCATGCCTAATCCTCGCAGTTGAAGGGTGTAAGGCTTAGGCTTGGGAAACGGAGTAAACAAAAAAGTCACAACACAACGATCGAAATTGAATTTAAGTCCGCGTGCAGTTGTAGCTGTGCGCTCTCTTTCTTTCCTTACATTTTGCTGCATCTGTTCCCGCCCTCTATTTCGTTACTTGGAGTCAGAGCGAGCTTACAATGGAAGCTTCGTACAAGGTAGTGTGCTTTCAATCTAGGGTTCCACTTCCATGTCTCTCTATCAATTCCATTACTCACATAATTCCTACTTCGTAGCAATTCTCAACATCTCATGTTAACTCGTGCTATTTTGTAGATTATATTGGGTTCGTCCTCAGTAGCACGCCGCAAGATATTAGCCGAAATGGGATACGAATTCACAATAATGGTACCTATGATCTGACCCGGTTATTCATGTATGAAATTCCCCTAGGTTTCAAATGTAGCTTTAATCTTCAATCTTTCACGTAGACTGCAGATATTGATGAGAAGAGCATCCGAAAGGAAAGTCCAGAAGAGTTAGTTATGGCTCTGGCGGAAGCCAAGGTTTGTGTTTTGTTCTACTTATTACTTGTTCGGTAAATGAACTCAGTCATTACAGAAGAACCAGTGAAGCAACCTTGGTGCTAGTGTTGTATTAGATTAGATACTTTGGTTGTAATTCTACAAGAGACCTTACAAAGATATGCTATAACTGCTTTCTGATGTCACCTGGTTTTGGTGCTAGCTCTGTCTTGTTTCCCTTTTCTTCATCTTCTTTTAAACCTTAGTGGAAGGGTGTGTTTAGATCAATTGTCCTTTGATTTTGGATGTGAATTACATGTCAGGCTAATGCCATCGTATCAAAACTTCAAACTACCAGTAATCAAGAGAGGGTCCAACAATTTTAATTGCAGCCGATACAGTATGTCTTGTTTCCTTCTTGTCATTGATAACCCTTAGTTAAGTGTTGCTGGTTGTTAGGTTGGTTGTCACCCAGGCCATTTATTAATTGAGGATATATAGCTTCTTTTGTAGAGGATGTAGTGTACTCCAGTTTCTACATTACAGATCCGGCTTCTTTGGCCATTCTTACGAAGACTCAAAAGAGATATGAACACTTTATTCTCTTTGCATAAGTACGGACTAAAATGCTGTCTTAGTGACCTTGCTATAAACACTTCGGTTTTTATCTTCTTCCCTCTTGTTTTCGGTTTTTCGTGCATATGTCTCATGGGAACAACCAAATTCTGGATGAAATCCTTAAGCTGCTATCCTTTCAACGTTTTGAATGAATATTGCAATGGTTCTTCTTGAAAATTAAATGTGAAGTGGAAGATTTACGCTGTTTATTTCTTAATATTTGGGTTCTGATACCATATGCTTCTATTTTCTTCAAGACATGTTTGTATTTTAATTTGGAATATTGAATACCTGCTCATTGCCTCATTATAAAATCATTGAAGAGCAATAGCTATATATTAAGTTCTTGGGTATCAAGTTGCTCATAGTTTTTGACTGCCGCATCACAGTTTTTTTTTCCCTTTCATGGTTCACTTTGTGTCTTCCCTTTCATGGGTTTACCTGGTGATGCCATGTAATTGTTCGCAGTTTACAAAATACTACTGTTTACTTGTAGTCATGCAGCTGATACTCAGGTACTTACTTTAGCTGCTCTCAATTTTTTCCTTAGGCAGAAGCCATCTTACAAAGGCTCCCTGTTGATGACTGCTTAAAGGATGCTGAGCCAACGTTATTAATTACTTCTGACCAAGTATACATCATATTCTTCTGAATATTTTTTTCTAGTTTGCCATTGTACGTCTTCTGCATATCACTATGCATAAGCAACAGCATCCTTGAAATTTTGTCTGAAGGAAAAATCAGAAAAAAGTTCAATAATGCTATCATAAAAAATGTTCAGCTGGCTTTGTTTGCTTGCTTCCTAACATTTATCCCTCTCTCTCTCTCTTCTTATGGATGTTAATAGTGAAGTTTCGTCTTCATGGACTGTAATTGACTAGTGTTTATTAATAGCCTAAAGTATGTCCAGTGTTCAAACAAATTGATGTCCTGGTATTATGGCTGGAAGCCTACATGACCTCCATTCTCTCAATGCCCAAACTTGCATGTCTGTACTCGCTATTCTCATAAATAAATGGCCTTATGGTGACAAGACTAGTTTGTAACAAAAAAATTGTCAATTTTCTTTTCTTTCTCTAAGTCAATGTTTGTGTATGCCTTACATTCACTGTCAAATGATTTGGAGGTGGTGATCTACGAAGGTGTGATCAGGGAAAAGCCATCTAGCAAAGAAGAAGCTCGACAATTCTTGAAAGGTCTGGTTAATGTTATATTCCTTTCATTTATCAACTACAAAATAGTTCCCCCCCTCCCCCTCTCTCTCCCACTGTGGTTATCTTGTGAACTTCCTTCCACCTCCTATATATTCATATTTAATGGCTCTTTACACAATTTCAGATTATTCTGGAAGGCATGCAGCAACTGTGGGATCTGTACTAGTTACAAACCTCAAAACAGGATTGAGAAAAGGAGAATGGGATCGTGTGGAGGTATTATTTGATCCTACCTTCTTTCTCTCTCATGATTATTGTTCAGTCTGTCTACTATTTTATCTTACAAGAACCTGATCCACCATCCAATATGTGATACCAATGCCTGTCCAAAAAACAACTGGGGAAGCAAAGCTTCATGACCATTACTTTCACCTATTTTAATTGTTTGGCACAAAGGTTCTGTATTCTCTTGGTAAAACAATGATGTCAGAAGTGGTTCTAACTTTTGCTTTTTCAATGTAAGGAAATATACATTTTCAAATAACTTGCTGTGAATGATCCGTTGTTGGGATAGCAGCTGACTTTTGATCTCATATACTTGTATAACCTACATGACATTTTGAATGAATCTTCAATGAGCAATGCACTCCAACTTGTTCCTTATTTGGGATAAATATTTGTAAGGGATTGGTTACTGTGAAAGGCATTAGTAGTGAAGCATGAAAAGGTAGCATTGGCTGCTAATCATTTGCTAAAGCTGAGAAAGTTTTGGAGCTTTCATTTTTTTTAGTTGGTCTAAAAGATAGACAGATAGTTTTCTGATGAAACCTAAGTGGCAAAAGTATAGTAACAACACTTTTAAGAACCATTCGTACAAATACTGCATGCTAGATGATTTTGACAATCACATCAAAACCATTACTGCCCTATAGGATTTGTTTTCCCCCAATTCCTGTTTCCATAAGAATATTATGACTAGTGCATGCTAGATGATTTTATAACAATAACATCAAAACCATCACTACCTTATAGGATATGTTTCCCCCTGATTCTTGTTTCCACGACAATTTCGATCCTTCTAATATTTTTCTTGATTATTCTGATTATAAGATCCTTTTGTCATGATATTAATGAGAGGAACCTACTCAATTAAACTGTGAACTTGTGGGACTTCAGTTTTTGTTTCTTGGCATAGTGATTTTCATGGGCCACCCATAAGTGCACACTGTTTCTCTTTCTCTCTCTCTCTCTCTCAGCCAGTGTGGAAATTGATTTCACCTTGTGATGTTTTACAGATTTATTTCAATGAAATACCTGATGAAATCATTGAGAAGCTGGTATGTGTTGTGTCTTTTAATTGATTGTTTCATGGATGTTTCTTGTACAGGCAGTGCTTATGGTAGGAATTCACTTCAATTGCTGAGCTAAGTAGTTGATATGCTTTTTATCCTTCGTCTTGTTGTTTAGGTTGATGAGGGAATTACACTCAACGTTGCTGGGGGGCTGATAATAGAGCATCCTTTAATATTGCCATTTGTCAAAGAAGTGGTTGGTTGACTCCTCTTTTATACTTAAAAATGTCAATGCATCTTAATAATATCCATAGGAGACATTGTGCCTTGACCTTGTGGATCAGGGACAAGTCAGACTCATGGCTGAAGTGTATTTCCCTGTCTGCACCCTAACAGTTTAGTTTATAGATGTTGCCATCCAATATCTGGTCTAATGAATGCTTCTGTTGGGCCTATACTAAGCAATTAGCACTTCTTTATATGAAGTGGCAATTTTCCATTGTTCACCCCTTAGAACTTTATTATTATTATTAAAAAAGAATCTTTAATTGACTAAAGTTGAGCTGGTTAGAGATTGGTGATGGGAGCAAAAGCCTAGAAAACTGGTTTAGAAATCTATAGACTATAGCTAGTTTAGTTTTGGATTTCTTTACCACTAAAACTGAGCAAATTCATTTTCTGCATGTTGATTATCCTGAAACTCAGTGAAACTTCTATGTTTGCCTGAATTGATAGTTAAAGTCATTGGTATTAATGTCCTGATGGTCTGC
The DNA here is from genome assembly GCA_023212625.1 of Styphnolobium japonicum. Taxonomy (NCBI): domain Eukaryota; kingdom Viridiplantae; phylum Streptophyta; class Magnoliopsida; order Fabales; family Fabaceae; genus Styphnolobium; species Styphnolobium japonicum. The sequence goes on from JALBWW010000006.1 coordinate 29,534,124, forward strand.
ACAAGTCTAGTGCAGGTGATATGGCTAATTGGTTTCTTGCTTGGACGCAGATTGCTGGCATTCTCTTCTTCCTATTGACAGTAGATGAATTCTAAGTGATGGTATATTTGCAGGTAGGGACAACCGATAGTGTGATGGGACTTCCCAAAGGTCTGACTGAAAAACTCTTAAAGGAGGCCCTGTAGCTTGAGCTACCATTCCACCTTGTAGGACTGCTTGGTAATGGCTTAATTTGTGACCTTCATTCTCTACATTGATCTAAACTGGATGCTGTCTCTTCTGGTAACAGTTATGTTCCTGCCGGAATGTGCTGTGCGGCAGTAATGTCGGAACTTTCTATTTGGTATTCTGGTTAAGTTCATGCATTTTCCCATATTTTATTAGTAACATTATGCTGGATTATGACTATTCATTGGTTTATTAGATAAAGAATCTCATGTTGATATCTCAGTCATGCGAAATGATTCAATTCAGATATATATACCGTGAAACATAAAGGAGTTGGGTGGTTGGAAATACTATTATACTGAAATTAAGGACAACATGGACGATATGCTTGTAATTTTTTCTCCTTGGACCCTTCTGGTTAGGAAATTATTAGTAAGTTATGTCATCAACTGTGCAATGCATGATTGAATTTATTGAAAAATCCAAGAATAAATTATGCATTGAAAAATCCAATGACGTGCATATTGACAACCCTAATCTTGGATGATTTTGGGTTCTATCATGCCCCCGTTAGAATTACTTGAATTAGTTTTTGTGCATATGAATCATGGAGGCAATTTGCAAACATTCCCGCGGGCAACACCTGCGAGTTGTCGGCATTACCTTGGATTGACATGTTAAGCAGGGTTTGTTTATTATCAAGAATTCTCCATATTTTAATGAGGTTACCTGCATTCATTCCATTTTCTGCATTTCTATGAAAGTTGGTAGTAGATAGTTCGTTTTTGTAGGAATATATATGATTCTATGATGGTAATTTACGGTGACTTGCTTGGTGTGATGAATTTAATTTATCTCATTTTTCTTTTAGGTTTCTTTAGGTCTGGCTGGTTTCCTTTCTAATGAAATAAATATATATTAGTAAAGAAAAAGTATAAGTGTTGTAAAAGTGTAGATGTGCAAATAACTCCTCATTTTAAAAATGTACTCGTTGTCTGAATGGAGTTCTGTGAGAGGTAGGTTTCTTTCTCCATTTTTATGTTATCTTTGGAGAAAAAGTTCTGTATTTTATTAAATTTAGACACTTTTATTATCTAATAATATATTGGGTGACAATAAAGGGAAATTACAAAAACTTTTCTTGTAAATATTATAATGGATATCTTATTATTTATTGTTATATTATAAGAAATAAAAATTTCTCCAGTTGTCAAATGATGTTGATTGTATTATGTAGTTACTATATTACTTATTTACTTTTTCAAATTAAATAATAAGGATTTTGGTATTATTATTATTTGTTTAGTATAACGAAATTAGTGTGACGTAAGTTATTTGAGATGTGGTTTGACGTCAATAAAAGACGACAATGTCTAATGTCTAATGGCAGATATATAAATACCTGAATTTTTGAATGAAAAAATGACCCCTCCCCAAAAAAAAATCGTGCCGCATTTGTCAATTTGGAGAGTTGTAGAAGAATATGACATGAATGACGTTGCCAACTTGTCTCCTCTATTAAAAAAAATCGATTCGTCTCTTAGTCGCTCTTTGCTTCCTTGTGAAATATTCTGAATCAACAATTTCCGTCCTTAACATCATCCAATGCAAGGGTTTCCAACTCTGGATATGAATTGCAGGGCTCTGTTGTCTTCCTTTTATTTTTGTTTCACCATTTTTTGATAATAGAATATCAGGGACTGTCATATATCTCAATTCCCATAACATAATAATAATATTACGAGTAAATGTTAATTTTAATCTTAAAAAATATACGTTAAATTAAATTCGTTTCACTTTTTTTTATCATCAAATTAATATTTTAAAATAACAAACATAAAATTGATTTTAAAAAATGAAACAAATGATATTAATTATTATTAAATGATAATTTTGATATTAGTTATAAATAAAAGCTTAACATAATGAATTGTTACTCTAATATTATTAATTGAGCTTAATGGAAGTTGTATGGTATTCTAATGAGTTTAGTACTAAAAGTGAGTTATCAATTATTTATTGATTATTGGTTTCATAATAATTATTTATTGATTGTTGATTTCATAATAAATGTTTAAAAATTTATTAAATATAAATAACAACTAATAAATGTTTGACAATTTACTCTAGGTATCGGGATTTTAAAAAAAAGATTAGTATTAATTTTTGAGTTTAATTTTGATTTATTACTTATGTGAAAAAAATTTATACTATCATTTATTTATTTATTGTCTTATCATTAAAGAAGTTTGATTACCATAACATTATCTTATAAGTTTAACTTTTTAATAATGTGCTAAAAGATGATATTATAAATTGTTTTTTATAATTGGACTGAAATTAAATTCTTATTAATTTCTCTCTGACTCCTTCTCTGGTTTGGTATGTCACCGGTCAGAAAAGCATATTCGTTCCTCAGTCCTCACCCACCCTGGTGATGGTGGGAATCCCAGTTGCCGCTCAGTGCACGGAACCGTTAATTAACCGTTTTTCTAACAGTTCAGTTCAGTGAAGCTAAGCTATGTCTATGTTCTCTCTATTCCTTTTCTCCCTGCATTGCTCTCACTTTCTCTTGTATGATTTTCTCCCTCTGTATCTAGTCCCTTCCATTCCCTTCCCTTCCCTTCCCTTCCCGCTTACAAAAATTTGGAATTATTAATAGAAAAATAATAGACAACCCTTGCCAGTTTCAGTTCCTGGCCCCATCTGTCTCCTCTCTTCTTTCCCTCTTTCTCCCTCCCTCACAGTCACGGGTTCAGCTTGGGTTAGGTTGGGTTGCAAACTTCGCAATTGCCAATTTCAATTTGAAACAAACTAAAACAAATTAGTTTGCAACAACCCCAAAAGCCCCGCTTCTATATTTAGCTTCCCCCTATTTCTTACGCCTTGTTTGGCCCGCTACATTAACAATCCGAAGATGACAGTCACCACCGCCACGGACACCCCCGTTGGGGTTCAGATCCACCAGCAGCAGCACACTCGCATGGTACTTCCAGATTTCCTTCAGAGCGTGAATCTCAAGTACGTGAAATTAGGGTACCACTACCTGATCTCCAATTTATTCACCTTATGTTTCGTACCCTTAATCATCATCACCTTAATCGAGGTCTCCCAGATGGAGGTCCACGATCTGCACCATATATGGGTCCACCACCTCCAATACAATCTCCTCACTATTCTCGTGTGCTTCGCTTTCATGGTTTTCGGCCTCACCGTCTACACCGTCACTCGTCCACGCCCCATCTACCTCCTCGATTACTCCTGTTTCCGCCCCTCCGATCACCTCAAAGCTCCCTTCCACAGCTTCATGGAACATTCCAGGCTCACCGGCGACTTCGACGACTCCGCCCTCGAGTTCCAGCGCAAAATCTTGCAGCGTTCTGGTCTCGGCGAGGAAACCTACGTTCCTGAAGCCATGCATTTCATCCCTCCTTTGCCCTCCATGGCATCTGCCAGGGACGAAGCTGAGCAGGTTATGTTTGGTGCTTTGGATAATCTCTTCCTTAATACCAATCTAAAGCCTAAGGATATTGGTATTCTTGTTGTGAATTGTAGTTTGTTTAACCCCACACCTTCTCTCTCTGCTATGATTGTTAATAAGTATAAATTGAGGGGTAATATTAGGAGCTTTAATTTGGGTGGAATGGGGTGCAGTGCTGGGGTTATAGCTGTGGATCTTGCTAAGGACTTGTTGCAGGTTCATAGGAATACTTATGCTGTTGTTGTCAGCACTGAGAATATTACTCAGAATTGGTACTTTGGGAATAAAAAATCCATGCTCATACCCAATTGCTTGTTTCGAGTTGGGTGTTCTGCGGTGTTGCTCTCTAATAAGTCTGCGGATAGAAGGAGGGCAAAGTATAGGCTTGTTCATGTTGTGAGGACTCATCGTGGGGCTGATGATAAGGCTTTCCGATGTGTTTATCAGGAACAGGATGATGCTGGGAAGACTGGTGTTTCCTTGTCTAAAGATTTGATGGCAATTGCTGGTGGGGCACTTAAAACCAATATCACCACCCTTGGCCCTCTGGTGCTCCCTATCAGTGAGCAGCTTCTGTTTTTTGCAACCCTGCTTATGAAGAAATTGTTCAAGGCTGATGTAAAGCCTTACATACCGGATTTTAAGCTCGCGTTTGATCATTTCTGCATACATGCTGGGGGCAGGGCGGTGATTGATGAGTTGGAGAAGAATCTCCAGCTGCTTCCCGCACATGTAGAGGCTTCTAGGATGACCCTTCACCGTTTTGGGAACACTTCGTCTAGCTCCATTTGGTATGAATTGGCATATGTAGAAGCCAAAGGGAGGATGCGAAAGGGCAACAGGGTTTGGCAAATTGCATTTGGTAGTGGTTTTAAATGTAATAGTGCAGTCTGGGAGGCATTGCGTAATGTGAGGCCATCTCCTAATGGACCCTGGGAAGATTGCGTTGATAAGTATCCTGTGGAAATAGTCACATAGCTCGGTAACATATTGGTTAGAATTGAATTCAGGGTACCCGTCATTAGTATCCTGACCCATTATCCCCTATCCCCCACCCTCTACCTCTCTGTTGTAGATTAATTCACTGGCTCTTTTGTGTTTGATTATTGTGGCTTTCCTTTTTGTCAAATTCATATGTCTGGGGTATTATGATATGGGGAATTCCTGATTTTGTGCTGTTAATGCTCTTTAGGATTTTTCCAGCTGCAAAACATTGTGTTTTTCACTATGTATAATGTACAAGTGCATTACAGTCTTCTGTAAATTTCTAGTTCAACCTGCTTCAAAAGTCTCATGCCTGCTTTCCAGAAGCTTTTTCCCATCTTAAAAATGTGCAATGCTTGTAAGTTTACTTATGTCATGAGAACGTTTTTGCCTTTTCTCTAGTTTAGTAGTTGATGTTGAACTTTCCACTACACTTAGCTGGAACATTTTGGCGAAATCAGTTCATGTTGACGCACCAAAGATTCAAGTGCTTAAATATCTTATTTAAATCAAAGTTGCAGTGCACTTCTCTGTCACACGAGTCTTCATTTTGATCTCTACCACCACTTCATATTAATCACAGAATTATTACTAAATGGATATCTCGGAGTAAAGCTAAGTAGATATAATTCATGTTCAGTTTGTAAACAGAACCAATAAGAGTATTCAGTTTGTTTGGTAAACTTTATATGACAGGACTTAAATTTTAAAATGTCAAATCAACTGTCACTTTCTATTAGCTTAAACAGAGCACTTTATAAATGGTGTCTATCTAAAAAAAATCATCTAATTATTTATTCCCTCTTTTTAAATCCTAAATTACCCAAACTTAATTTATTTTCTGTATATATTAAAATATTCTCATTCACATTTCCATTGTCTACTTAAATTCCTAATTAGTGTAATTGTGTTCACACTTCTAATTAATTTTAACTAAATATTTTTAACCCAAATTCCCAATAAAAAGAAAATACCATACCCTCTGAGAAATTAATCATAGATTAGCCCCGAACAACAGTTCTCTCTGTATATGATATATTTGTAAACATTTTTTCAGAAGTGTAGGTCACATTTACATGACATGTCTCTATGACCGTATTCTCATTTGTGGATAATGTTGCAGCTTTAAAAGCCTCCTTCGTACATGTCCCTTAAAAGCAGTCACCACTCACATTAGGACTTAGGAGTCGTTCCTTATCGACCACGAGAGGTGACCAGTGGCTGAGTAGCTATTTGAACATTTCTGGGTCAATCATGCAAGAAAATCCAGATAAACAGAACAAATTACACTTTATCTGCTTATAATCTATCAGGTTTTGAGCTTCACTAGAACTATCATTCACACAGTTTTACTAAAATCTCTAGCTCCATTTTTAAATGCAACAATCAATTCCTTTATCAATCTATGATCCTCTTGCTTCTTGAAATACCTTGAACTCTAACCGCTACTCATCGAATTTGACATTTATAACCATCCTCTTCCATTTGTTTGTTTATAATCAATCGCAACACAAATGCAAGCGGGCTAGCTAAACAGTGATACTGATTTGGCTTCCATTTTAACGAACCGAAAGAACGGAAAAATGAATTGAATTGATGAGGAACAATTATCAAGATCCATACAGGAGCACTAGTTGAAGTGTATGTAAAGGAGCCAATGCAAACAAAACTGCTAAGAACTAGCCAATAAAGGATTCCCACTTTCAAGCGAAGGAATCGAATAAGAATACTTGCATCACACAATAATCCCAGATATATTGCAATGTTGAATTTCTGAAATCATCTTATGACGAGAAAATAAAACAAAAGCTGCTGCTTGAGAAGAAACTTCATCTGAAAAACCATTGGATTTCTTCAAGAGTTTTCCCTTTTGTCTCAGGGACCCAAATGGTAACAAATCCTACGGTCAAAGCGCATACTACTGTATACATGGTGAAGGTTCCTGACAAGAACAGAAGTACCTTCTGGTTAACTACAAATAACAAAAATATTGAGGAAAATACAGGCAACGCATACAAAGTTACAAACCTGCAGAGCTCCAGTCCAAGAGCAAATTTGCTGTCAGCGTAACCAACCAGGAAAAGAACCAGTTGGCAAGTGTTGCAAAACTTCCGGCAAGGCCTTTAATGTTAATTGGAAGAATCTATGACGCAAAATTTAACACATCAGCTGTTACTTCAAATGCAACCAATAATGCAAACTATAATTTTATTTCAACATTTTACGTGTTACATGCAATCAATCAATGCTCCATTTCTCAACCAAAAAAAGTAAAAAATTAATGCTCCATGTCAGAAGTATAATCTTGCTCTCAAGAAGAACTTGAATCAATCAAAACAGTTTGATCCATGCAATCATTTTTCTTCCCCAAAATACATTATCTACAAAAGAATGTTGTGCAGCATTGATGCATCTTAAAAATAGTAACACGTCTGCTTCTGAGATTCCAGTGCTTGAGCAAGGTTTTTTTGTGTTGCCAGAGATTCTAACTTCTTCACTCCTACTTGTATAACAACTAGAAGGATGGGCCAAAAATCCTTTTGGGCGGGGGGTGAGGGGGAAACGCAGCTAACCAGCTAGGAATATTGTCTTTTGGGAGGGGGCGGGGGAGTTAAAGATGGGTAAATCCAAATAAAATAGGATCGTCATGCATATCATTATTGCAGCATATTCCAGTACGTTGGACAAGAACCTAAAAAGGAAAATCACAAAATATGGTACCTCAGACATTATAATCCATGGCATGGCTCCCATTCCCACAGAGAATGCAACAACCATGGCCTGAAAGAATTGGAAGTTTAAAATAAAATACTTAGGCAAATAAGCAATCAAAAACTTTATTTGTATGATGCATTTGCATATATTCACATACCACGACTCCAGCCATCGACAAGAGGCTCAATGTCCCATATAAAGAAGAATCCTCTGATATAAAATCCTGGGAGAAAATTTAAGGCAAAATTACCCATCTAAAAAATGAAAAACAAAAAGAATAGGAGGCAGGTTGTTCAGAAAGAGGCTGTGATCCCCATTTCTGAATTGATAATATATGCACACACATGCACGCATGCACATACATACGTGCAGACACGAACATACATGTAATAAATAATGTACGATGTGTATATAGCAACAAAATCAATAATATTATTACCTTTACGTAGAATGATATTGCAACAACTAAGAGACTAAAAGTCATTCCAGCTGAAGAGACCTACAATGAGAGATTTGATTATTCTCTTTCTAATCCTCCAAGCAAATAGTCACGTGTAATTAAACATGATAGGAAAGTTCAGACTCACAATAAGTAGAAGCCGGCGACCAGACTTGTCTGCCAACCACAAAGTTACACTGGTGGCAAGAACCTGGATGACATATTTATATTTGTCAGATTATGATTGGAGAATATTGGACAGAAAAATGGGAAATATTACAAGTTTCCTTTCAGCTGAACCTGAACAGCACCAACTCCAAATGTAGCAACGTCACTCGAACTAATTCCTGTTTAAAATATGTAGAAATGATGGGAGCAAAGAATAATTTTATATATAGCGGAATGAAAATTGAAACACAAGCCAATCTAAAAGCTATTCCTTTTTTCTGTGTGTAAAATCAACATTCAACATCAATAACTAACATGAGAATATCCTGAGGCTGTGAAATAATCAGGAGAAATAAGTTAGGTTCTTTGTCATGATACCAGAAAAGAACATCTAGATCGTTAAAGGTGATTATTCATTATCATACAATTGTTGGCTGCATTAACTAATTTTTGTAAATTTGAATTAAGCTCTTCACTTATTCACAAACATGGTTCTGGACAGGAAAGAGTGTTATTTAAGGTCATACAAACATGAGATATCAGCTGTAGTCAAAATGTTTCATGATTCTCTAATAATGCACCTAGCACATTACTTCGGAATATTATATGAAATCAGCATAGCATACCAGCATTTTGAAAGATGGTACTGGAATAAAAAAGAACGCCATTAATTCCAGAAAGCTGTTGCAGAATAAGCAGTCCAATTCCAATCTACAGGAGATGAGTTAGTAAAAACTGGTTAGACTCTGATGGCCATCGTTATGCAATCCAAGTGCATAAGGCAGATGGATTGAAACTAATGCTTCTAGACAGATCAGAAATACCATTAAGGGAAGCCAATATCTTCTTTGTCTGAGTTCTGCAAATCGAATTGTAGTTCTTCTGTTTGCTGATGCAACAGACCTCTAAATAAAGCGACTCCCACGTTAAAAGTCAATTTTATATGACTCAATAAATGCTAATAAAAATATTAGACATCAGGAAATGTGTGGGTCATTCAACAGCAACAACAACAACAAAAAGCTTTTTCCCACTAAGTGGAAATGTGAGGCTCATTCAATGCAACAAAATTGATGAATTACCTTAATTTCATTGACTTCGACAGAAATATCAGTATCAAAACCTCGGAGCACTTGCAAAGAAGCTTCAAATTCTTCTGTCATGCCCATTTTTGCCTGTATTCAGCAAACCAAATTCACTTTAAGAAACTATCTTCACATATTCGATGACACTGGAGAACACTGATTCACGAAGCTTACCAGCCATCTAGGAGACTCAGGAATGAAAAATAGACCAGGTATCAATAATGTACACGGTAGAATTCCTGCAAGAGTAAGGGCATAAAGTTGCTTAATTTAAATTTGCTTACTTAATATACAAGTCAGCATTATGTAGTAATGCTGGAATAATATTTCTTTTCCCCTTAGGGAAGGTCAACAAATGTAATTCTTCAATTAATCTGAAAGCAGTGAATGGGGTTTGACCCTTTCCAACAGTCCAAGTTTGGACTAAATCTGAGCCACATTCTGATCGTGATTTAACCACTACTGGGTTTACTAAAACTCCAAATTTAGTGTGTGACATTTGATAGTTACAAGAAACATATATCCATCCATCTGAAGGCGGAGGGTAATTTACCAACTAGCTAAATCTTATAGGGGGATTACCTAAAACTGCAAGTATTCTCCATTGAACAAAAAGCCCCAGCAGATAAGCCAGCATAATTCCAATGGTGACAGAGAGCTATGAAGAAAGGGGAAAAAAGAATAAAGTTTACTAATGTAGGAAGTGTTAATATCTAGCATTAGAATATCAATGTAAATACTAACTCTTGGTGGTATCAACCAACCTGGTTAACTGAAACCAGACCTCCCCTCAAGTTTTGAGGTGATATCTCCGCGATATATACCGGCACCTATGAATTTGAACACTCCATAATTGTGTCGCACATAATCCCAAACTAGCAAAGGTGAAGGTGAAAACATTTTAAAATTACCGTGTAAGATATTATTCCCACGCCAAACCCTTCCAATAACCGTCCCATATAGAGAAAAGAAGAATCCTGAAAGATGAAGAACATGTTAAGAAGACAAGCTCACGACTGCAATGTATTTAGCTTTGGAAGGACTAAGTAAAAAATAATAATTAAAAAAACAGAAGGGAAAAATGAAATGATACAAACTTACTTTTGCAAATGAGATGAACAGCCAACCAATAATATTTGGAATGGATGCAATCATTAAAGACTGCAATTTGAGACAAGAAAATGAAAGTGGCCAAGAAAGAAGAGGGTTAGCCATCAAAAATCGAATGGAAAAAATGTACATATATATACAATAAAAGAAAAGATGGTTAGTGGTTACCCCTTTTCGCCCTATATACTCGGCAATTTGACCACTAGCTATTGCTCCCAACATGGCACCCACATTGGACAAAGAACCAAACAAAGAGAACTGCCCATGAAAAACAAACAAGTTATGAAACAGAGTGAGATGCAAATCTGGAAGCAAATCAACAGCGATTCATTCATTCATGATTCACACCTCCGAGACTGAGAGCCCGAGATCAGTGATGATAGCAGATTGGGTAGGTGATGTATAACCCGCCTGCCAGAAAAATGATCAAAATTACGAGTTGAGTGAGTTTCCCTGTAGCTTTTGTAACACTGCAAGCAAAAAAAAAAAGAGACAATAAATAGAGAAGAAGAAGAAAAAAAAGAATCAATCTTACGGTAAAACCAAACTGAATAGGACCCAAAGCGACGATGAGAACGCAGGCAAAGACAGAGATGGAAGCGTCGCGAATGGCCTGGGTGGAGCCCAACATACTGGATTGCCTGGAACTCATACGATACCAGCTTCCCGTATGCAGAAAAGGCTTCTTGAGATCCCTTCCCTCTTCATTCTCGTCCCTGAAACTCATGTTTTCTATCTCTTCAGTCAAACAGACCTGCTACGAATTCAATATCTCACAGACTCAGAGTGAGCGAATGAATGTGTTAGCTGAACTTGAGTGCAAATGAGCTAGTTAGTGAACGTGTACACACGTCAGTGGGTCATCATTATCTTCTAGTAATTCACATAATTGAACTAATGACACGTTACAACAATAGAGCTTAATCTTAAAAATTTCTCAAAAATAGAGGGTGGATGACAGGACAGACAGACTGGAAACTGTTACTCACTTGTATTATTATAGTCCTGATTTTCAATTCACGTTAACCTCCCAGTTCCGAGAGACACCAAGCCAAAGCTCAGTCATAACTGATAAGTGCAGGAGCTGTTACTGTTACTTGGAATTTGTAATTGTTAAGTCAACTCAATCCCCGAGCTTTTTTTGACACAACAATCCCCGATCTAAGTGGTGAGTTATAAACTTATAGTTCTTTTATCCGAATTATTTCGGTATTTATTTATTTTTATGAGTAACAACACTGAAAATAAATTATTAAATATTTATTATTTAATATATAAAATTAATAATTAATAAATAATTAATTATCCTAAATACGATACTTATAAAGATATAATAAATTTTTTATAAATATAATAATCAAAATAAATTATCAAATATTTATTTATTATTATTTTATAATAAAAATTTATTAAATATAATTGAAAAATCACTTTAAATATCTATAAAATAAAAAAAGATAGCTACACAAGTAACCTCCATCCAACTGGCCATCTTTCATTTCAACGTTGGGCTTGGGGCTTGTGCTGAATATCTCGTGCCACCCGTTATTCTTACCTTTCCCAGTCACCTTGCCATTTCGTGTCGGAGTTGTGGATCAAATAAAAGTTGAACAAGCAATTAGTGCACGAGGATAACTTGTCTTTAAATGGATTAATATTAGATAAGATCAAATTAGTCTAAATACTATTTAAAGGACCGCAATTAAAAAACCTGTCCTTAATCTTTAATGCGTACTCGCTTTTTTTAGTTTTTTATGTTAAGTGTTTATTTGGGATATAGCAAAAAGCATGAGGGTATTGATCTAAGCAAGATTTAAATAAGGAGAGTTAATATTTTGATAAATTTGATATTTAGAATTAATTGATAATTATTTATTAATTATTAATTTTATAATAAATATTTAAAATATTAAATATAAATAATAAATATTTGATTACTCATATATTAAAAAAATAACAAAATAATTCCTTAAATAAGAGGTTAGTAACAATCAATAAAATAATATCACATCAAATAATTTATACCCCAACTTTGTCCACATTCCTCTCATTCAGTGCAGGGCCAAGTCAAATCAACGTTCAAATCAACGTGCTATCCTGCACCTTAATTAATTTGCATGAGACTAATTTTTAAAAATTATTGAGAAAATCCTTCATTGTAGCAATATAAATAATATCACATCCACTCATTTTCACCCCAACTTTGTTAACATTTCTCACTTTCAATGTTGGGCTAAGTCAAATCAACATGCATCAACTTTTAAAAATTATATTTCTATTCCCCATCATTTTTAAACACAAGTTGCCAACTCGCACCCAAACCATGTGTAACTATTATTTATTGAGAAAATCCCTTCAGTTTTGGCATTTTTGAAGATTCGGGTTTGCTTATTGAGATATTGGAATGGTGAAGAAAATATTAATAAATAAATAAATAATAAAAGGCATGGTTATCCTTTTTCTTTTCCTCCAAAAAAAAGCTGCTTTTAAAAATTATCAATAGCTTGCATAAGGTGAACTACTTCGTTGTTTGGTTTGTTAGACTGTCTCTCTTGATTAGGGGAATTTGTGAATTAGTTTAGATTGATTTTGAGAGATAAAATTATTTGAACTAAATTAATTAATAATTTTATATATATAATTAATCAGTTTGGTTCAAATTTAGAAACTAAATCAATATCAATTTGTTTTGTTTTGATTAATTTTTTAATTTTTGATCATTTAAAAGAAAAAGGTCCTATTTTTTATTTTTTATGACCTAGAAGATAATTCAGCTTATTTATACAATAAATAACATCTTGTCCATTTAAAACAAATAACAATAATCCATTTAAATAAAAATTAACATTTTTTTTGTGTAATGGTCAAATACAATCATGATTAAACTTTTAATGAATATTTAAGTATAATTATATAATAAAAATCTAAAATTTTAAAGTAATTTTCAAGTATATAAATCAAAACTTTCAGTTATAATTGCTAAAGAAAACAACAATCAAATGGATATATACTTTAAATGATAAATGTCATTTTAAAATTATTAATATGAATAATTTTAATAAGAAATAAAAAAGTAAATATTTCAAGTTGTTTAATAATACATACCAAGTTATTTAAAATATGTATATATATGATATTCTAATTGATTTGGTTTCAATCGATTTTATTTTAAAAATTAAAATAAAAAATTGATAGATTTCTTTAAAAAAAAATCAAACCAAAATAATTCGATTTTAATTAATTTTTAATTTTATCAATTTAATTTTTTGGTTTTCTTCAATTTAGTTTAAATTTCAACACACGTACTCTTGATGTTGGAGCCCTGGAGAGTCTAGTGGAAGGTGACCTTCATTATCACGCTTGTTGACCCTTATATATCAGTTTTAGATAAAAATTACCTTTACATACCATTTACTCTCCTTCATTTTCAGTGAGATTTTTACATGTTTAATAGCAATAATTGAGATTCAAACTTTTACATACCACCGCCTCTCATTCATTTTCGGTATGCTAGCAGTGTATAAGATTTGTGTCAATGTTGACCTCTTTTGTAAAAAAAGGTTAATTGTGGATCTTGAGAAGCTTTCACGACTCATAATTTGTACATGTGTGACACATATCTTACATGCAAGAACATTTAATGAAAGATAATATGATTATTTGATGGCATATTATTTTTAATTTTTTTTTAAAAAGTTAAACCCTACGAGAAAGTATTGACGGCTCATAAATAATAATAATATAAAAAAAAAGTCAAGGAAAGAAAAGTGGCCCATATTAAAAAATAAAGTGAAAAATTATATTGAAAATTGATATACGGGGGTGAAAAAGTGGCCCCATAAGAAAGTTGCTTTTAAAAACTACGTCGTTGTTTGGTTCGTTAGACGGACTCTCTTTGATGTCGGGGCCCTTGAGGGCCTAGCACCGAAGGTGACCTTCCATTATCATATCTAGGGAGTCGACATCTGAATCCCATGTGATTTCAAATATTTCCAAGTTTGGTGAATAAAATATTTTAAAGCGTGTCACACATGTTTTACTTTTTTAGAACTTATGACGCATATTATATATATTATCTTGGAAATACACAAGGACATCAATGCCTAAAATTATTTATATATTGTTCCAGATATAAAATTATTTATATATTTTTTACTTAATAATTTAAATTATTTAAAAATTTGATTCATAATATAATATTAAAACTTAAATGATTAAGAGGTCAAGATTTTAATTTTTTTATACATTATTTATGTTTTAAGACTAAAAAATTCTTACATAGATTGACTTGTTAAAAATATAAAACGCCTACCGATAAAGTTTGTACCTACAAGCAAATATATAATAAGGAAATGAACTTTAAAAAAAATATTTATTATAAAATTTTTGAAATTATTATTTTTTAAATATATATTTTATGATTGAATGCAATATTTGAAAAAATTTCTTTAATATTTGAACAATTTTTTATGTTCTAAAACAAGTCTTTTTAGAATCATAAAAGTAAAGACTAAAAGTAACAAATTTGAGCATAACTGCTAACAGGATTCACTCTGTTTGCAACACTTCTCTTGTAAAGGTTAGTTTTGATTTCCATTGCAGATAATCTTCTCTTAATAAATAATCTGTGCAAACCACCGTTAATGCATGTGGCACGCTAAAGTTTGAAATTGAGTAACTTCTTCTCTTCCTTAAAAAAAAACCAATTTAAATACAATTTCATTAAGGGTATGTTTGAAAATTTTATGATGAGTAAAATGGAATGATATATAATAAAATGAAAATGAATGGTATCATTTTTTGGATGTTTAATAGTACAATGTAAGAAAGTTTTGACTTGTAAGTTTTAGTGGAAGTCAATGAAATAAAAATAATTTTAAGTTTGTTATTCTTATATTACCCTTATCTCAAACACAAAAAATATAAGGATTAGAGATAAAAATATAATTTCATAACTCATTATATCTCTTACCTCCGAATTTGAAAGAGAAGAAAAATGGAAAAATAGAGTGTGATAAATTCCCTCAATTCCATATATTTTTTATACATCAAAACAATGGTACCCTCTACTATTTCATTCCATTTCACTTCATTCCATTCCTTACCACTAATTCAAAGATATCCTAAAAGACAATAGAGGGATTTAGATTAGGGCCACAAGTGTAGTTAGAGAGAGAAAGGAGAGTAAGTAGACGCCCATGTAAGTCCCACTTCCTCTCTTTCTAAACGCAAGGGTCCAAATCCATTAGCAGACACTGTCAAATAGGAGAAATTATTATGTAATATGAGAGTATTACTGTATTTTATTAAAAACATAACATGTAATACTGTATAGCTATATATGTTATTTGATTAAATTTAAATATTAAATAATTAAAATTAACGATTAAAAATATATTAGAAGTATTAATCTTAGAATAACTAAGAATTTCTCATCAAATAGGGCGGAAGCTAAATTAGGTTGTCCCACAGAGGCTACGTTACGCATATATCATATGAAATCTAATAGTTATCCTTTCTGCGGGCTTGGGCCTTCGATGACCACTTGGTGTGGAGTTTGGTTAGTACAGAAAATGCATACAAACGAAGCCCATCTGCTCCAGTGTGGACTGGTTTTAATCTGTTGGGCCCATCCCAACAAATGAACAACTTCGCTGCGAGGTGGCGTGAGAGATGAACAGAAGAGAAAAGCAAATCAAGTAATGTTTTTCCCAGCAAAGTAAATTCATAAATTTGATAAGCAGAGTGAGAAGCAGGAGTGAGTTTGACTGAATGCACACATTACATTAAAATCTTCGAATTGTATGTTCAATTCTCTTCACCTTCACAGGTTTCTCTCTCACTCTCTGAATCACATGTTTGATTTTTAAATTTGCTCAATGGGCGAGCAAACACAAGGTCAAGAAGGGCAATCCCAATCCCTAACCCGAACCCACATAGAGCCTCATCGTGATGATTCCACAAGCACCACCAATATCACCAACGCGTCAACCACCGATCTAAGCAATGCTCCCCCACAAACCAATGCTGCTCCTGCACCCTGCAAAATTCCCCTCCGGCCCAGAAAGATCCGCAAGCTCTCACCTGACCCGAACAACTCTCAAATGGAAACCCGAAAACCTACGGGGCGGAACAACAACAACAACAAGAAGATTGTTCAACAAGTGGTTCCCAGAATGGTGGCTAGGTCACTCTCGTGCGAAGGCGAGGTAGAGATCGCACTGCGTTATCTCCGCAACGCTGATCCACTCCTTTCTCCTCTAATTGACATTCACCAAACCCCAACCTTGGACAATTTCCACACCCCATTTCTCGCCCTAACGCGTAGCATTTTGTACCAACAGCTCGCTTACAAAGCCGGTGCTTCAATCTATACCCGGTTCATCGCTCTGTGTGGGGGTGAGGCATGTGTTGTTCCAGAAACCGTTCTTGCCCTAAGTCCCCAACAGCTTCGCCAAATTGGGGTTTCTGGTCGAAAGGCTAGTTACCTCCATGATTTGGCCAGAAAATACCAGAATGGGATATTGTCCGATTCATCTATTGTGAATATGGATGATAAATCGCTTTTCACCATGCTCACTATGGTGAATGGAATTGGATCTTGGTCTGTTCATATGTTCATGATCTTCTCTCTCCATAGACCTGATGTTCTTCCCATTAACGATCTTGGTGTTCGCAAAGGGGTTCAGCTTCTTTACAATCTCCAAGACTTGCCTAGACCCTCTCAGATGGAACAATTATGTGAGAAATGGAGGCCTTATCGGTCTGTTGCGTCGTGGTATATGTGGAGATTTGTTGAAGCAAAGGGAACTCCTTCAACTGCTGTGGCTGTGGCTACTGGAGCAACCTTGCAGCAGGATCAGCAACAGCAGCACCCTCCACAGCCACAGCTTCTGGATCCCATAAATAGCATGTTTAATCTCGGGTAAGACTATGATTCATATTTCACAGTCTACACTTGATTTTAGGTATTTATATATTGATCTTCTTGTATTGTAGATGATATATGCAGTTAGCAGAATTTGTTGGCATACCATGTGGAATTTGCATTTAATTCTTTTCAAGTATTATTTAATGAGGTCTAGGTCTTTCTTGCAATTTTGTAATTCTTTTTCACTTTAATGTAAACTGAAAATGGATTCTTTATGGAGATGCATCAATGGCTTATATCCTCAAGATTTTATACTTATCACGTTGTTGCTAATGGCCATCTCCATTCGTGATCAAATATTTCACAATTGTGGAGAGCTTGTTAGTCTTCCTTTTAAGTAACACAGGCACTGTGTGGGAAATGCCTGCTCGTGAAACAAGCTAATGTAGTTTTAGCAAATATTCACTAGGGCATTTTATATTCCCACTAGATGTGTTTCTTTGAATTTATTGGAGCAGACTTACCCTATTATTATTTTTTTTAATATCTTTACTGCACTTCCTGTTGAGTAGTTATTCTCGTCAAGATATGCTGTTTCTTCTTATGGAAGCATGATCTATTCTTTCTTTTCCCTAATTGGGTAAGGCCTTCATACCTCATAGTTATATATCATGATTTTAATGTTTATTTATCGTCCAATTTCCATTAAGTCAAGAGGGTGCCCCATTGGAAACTTTTATGCTCCTTGTCTATTTCTGTTAGTGAATTGAAAAAAAAGAAAATACCTTAAGCACTTTTTGCCAGTCGTACTTGATACGTGGTTCTTATAATGCAAGATTAGGCATGTGCTTGGGTATAATCACTTGTTGGAACATGATATTGTTATACGAATGTTTGTGTCCTGAATCTGTCCTTTGGCAACTGGAAGCAAGATAAAGAGTGTTTAACTGATCTTTATATTTAATGCAGAGTATTGTCTCAAAACTTGATGTGAGTCAATGACCTTTGGGCCTTTGGCTAATGCCACTTTCATTAGACATTCGACAGATTCTTGAATCTTGACTAGTTGGGTGCATTTCTGTTTGTTAAACACAAAAAGAAAACTTAATAAAAGATGTGACGTTGAATACCATATAGCAGAGATGTGATATGAAATGTAGCTATCTTTGTCTAATAAGGAAGAAGATTTTTGTGTCTAGATAATGTAGGATAACAAGATGTGTCCCATCTGATTAAAATACATACTTGTTTGATTCTTATGTGTATCTGGTTTTGTCTGCACAGTTTTATATCTCTGTTAAACTTGCAACTAAACTAAGGATAACAAAATGACAAATAGATTTTCATGCCTTTTGAATTGAGGTAGAAAACCTTGGACATCTTTTGATCTGTATTATATGTGATTTATGTTCCTTGGCCATGGGTGAGAAAAACAACTGGTTTTGGGTAATATGTTGTTCTAAATTTTGAAGCTACTTGAACCAGGTGTCAAACACATGCTAAAATTCTCTTTCATAACTGGTATGTGGATTTAAAGAAGTGAGGAAGCAAAGACTCATAAAGAAAAACATATACTATAAAATTTGAAATAGAAACAGAGTTACCAAGACTTGAATTGATGATTCTATAAGTAACATTTGATCATTGGGCCCTTCATCATGGGTTTATTTCAGGGGTTTGGCTTCACTCCTTTATCATATTAAGGAAATTCGCCTTCTGTTTGTTATAGCCTGGCTTGCACCTTGAGTGCACAAATGTTAGTATTTAATTTGGTAGTTGGGGGATTGGATTAATCTTGTGTCTATTTAGTTGAGAGTTGGGTAGCTGTCCCTCTAACGTGGTTCATTATCTGATATCAAATCGTAAAAGCTATACTGGAGATTGTTTTGTTAGTGAGAATCTGACAATTCTATTTCTAGAATCCTTGTCATATCATTATCAAAACCAAAAATGGCATGGCGCTCTTTCTTCTTCCCTTTGATAATATGTTGTCTATTTTTAGTTTTTATTCATTTTTTTCTCATTTTGTAGAAGCATTGTCGGATATGCTTCTCATTGAAATCAGATAATCACTGCAAATTTGGTACCTACGAGTAAGCTTATGAAATCCAAGAATAAATTTCTTACATTTCCCAAAATACCTGGATTATTAAAAAAAAAACCATTAAATTTTCTGTTCCAGCCAATGTTCCCCAAATCTAGCTGTTTTTTTGCTATCAAATTCCAATCTTTCCTAATGAGAAATTAATATTGTTAATACACTAAGCATTCTTTAGTTCAAGATTTTAAAACCTTATCTTTGGAGGAGCTCTCATAGCTACTTATGTGGACTTGCTCCAGAATAATGTTATGGGGCGATCTCATCTGTACAAGGAGGGATGAAAATGACTTAAAATGAATTGCTGCTTTCCAACTTTGAGAACCATTTCTTCGCTCTCAATACGTGGCAAAGAATAGCTTTTTTTATGTTTCACACTTAACACTAATAATGTACTTAAAAGTGAGTTTTGGTCACAAACATTTGTGCTGCCCAAAAATGTGAAAAATGGCCGTTTAGAATGTTGTCAGCTAGCCATGTAGCAATTGACAGTGACTATGTAGGTGTCGGCTCCTGGTTATAGGAGGCTTCTTATGGAACCTGCTGTATAACACTTCTAAGACTGAAATTGATAAAGAAACACGTTTAAAGGATTGTTGAAAGCTATTTATAAATTCAATCTGGAAAGATGGCAGTGGATGAGGAAATCACATTAAGAGATGCTTAGTCATATATAAGAACGGCAGCAATAGAGAAAGATAAATACCTAGAGGATTTATATTAGCCTTTTAAGTGTTGCTCTCCTGTATATATACTTTTGCTTATGCCAAATAATATATTTTACTCACGAGAAGAAATGATAATTTTTTAATCTTGTGATTTAAGAATTGCAAAATGCTGGTTAAGGAAAGTTAGAAATTTCTGATGCAAAGATTCAGGTGGGAGAAATTGGACAATGCTGAAGAGAGAGGTTGTTCCAGAAAGAAAATGTGTGTTTGGGGGGGGGGGGGTTAATGTAGGATAGGTAGAGGTCGTTTGAAAATAAAGGATAGTGGACTATAATTTTGGCATGCTTGGGCTTTGCTTGTTTGGTGTGTAAATCTCTTCAAAATGTTGCTTGTTGTGATGGTATGACCACTTAGGGACAAGTCAACATCCCTGCATATTAGGGTTTCTCTTCTACAAATAATAATTGAAGGGCTCAAGCACTCAAGCATTCAGTTTCATTCTTAATTGGTATATGCTAATTGCTTATGCATGGCAATGCTCTTTTTTTTTTTTTTTAATATAAAAGGCAATTCTCCTTTATTTACATAATTCTGCAGTTTGTTTCCTGAAATTCTTCTTGCTCTATTATACTCGTTTTTCCCCCCATTTATGTTTAATAAAGATTTTGTTTGGTGCAAAGCTATGAAACACCGCTACTTCAAGGGAAGAGCTGTGTCTGTGTGTGACACACGTGGGACACCGATGCTTAATAAAGCACTCCAAACATATCTAACACTCTTAGGAATTGAATATATTATTTATATATTTAACACTTAGATACACTGCTCATATGAGAATGTTTATACTTTATAATGAAGGTGAGGTGAGAAGGTGCAAATCCTAACTGTTGGATTTTGCTTTAATGGTTAGGATTAAAAGATTAAGAGCATGTTTGGTTTAGCTTATTTGGAAAAACAGTTTTTTTCATCATCAAAGCCGTTTTCACTTTTTAGCAACATGTTTGGGTTAGATTAAAAGCTATTGATTAATTTTTGCACTAAAAACAGCTTTTTCCTAAAAGCTTGAGCATTTTGCTTATAATCTATTGTGATTATTTCACAGCAATGGAAGATAAATACTATTTTTCCCTCAATTAAATAACTTTTTCAATTATTTCATATTTCTTTTAGTAATTTAATACATAAAAGCGATTCTTTTTATACAATCCAAACAAAATTCTTTATCTTAAAATCGATTATAAACTAACATAACTAAACATAAATTAATTTTATTAGAATTGATTTTTTGAAAATAGATTATACATTTAATCAATTTTTAACATAAACTTTTTTTCACAGTTAATTCAAACACACTAAGTCATGTGTCTTTTAAGCGATCATTTAATCTAGTCATTCATGCAAAGATCCAAAAGTAATGATTTGTTCCACTCACTTCAAATAACAAACCCTCCTCGAACTTGATATATCTTCTATCTATGTATGCACTTATATAATATTTTGAATATATTTCTCTACCCTGTGTTTTGTATTGCGTTTTATGTTATGTTCATGTTGTATTGAGTCTTGTACTCAATGTCCGTGTGTGCGCTTCATAGGTGCCAAGTATTTTTTAAAAAAATTTATTTGTCCATGTATGTGTTATAACTATTTACCAAGTTCAGTTACTGTGAAGGATTAGTTTATGAATTTCATGGTATAAATACATGTCTTTCCCTTTGCTTCCTTTCTGTTCATGGTCTTCTGTGAGGTTTATAATTAATTATATTGTCTAAATAATAACGTAGTTATGATGCATGTCTCTCATTTCTGTGCCATGTGATACAGGGCGGCCTGTGCTTGGGGGCAATGATTGCTCGCGGAACTGAGAAGTCTGTCATCAGGCTTTGTTAGCACTTAGCAGTCGTTCACATTTGAAGTTGCAAAGCCACCCCATGAAGTGTACTCAACGGAACATCTTGGTGCTAAAACTTGGACATTCTGGGCATTTAACGATTAGTGTTTGATTGCCTTGTGTTCAGTGAATCTGGTTCAAGATTAATAAAGGGCATGGTTATGTTATCAGTAGTTATAGTAGTAGGACACCGATTTCAAGTTGTCAAGTCGTCTTTCGTAAGACAAGAATGATTAGAGCGCAGTGCTTCATTGCGTTTGCCCCTTAGTGATGTTGTTTGGACTTAAACTACGAGTCCTTGTCTCGCATCCTGCTAGTGAACGGGGCCCTTTTGTAAGTAGACTTCATATGAATCCATGTCAAAATAAGCGTTGGACCCTAATAGATCTGTTTATAGGTTCTGATTTTAATAGAGTCGGGTAATGCATTTCCCCCCTTCTGTTTTAGTCACGAATGTCATGTGGATATTAGAAAAAAAAATCTACAATTACGATAGGCATTACACCTATATCGGTCAAAAAATTATTTTTGGTCAATTAGATAATGATAGCTATGACAATGATTTGTGTATAAAGTATATTTGACGTTTAGGAAAAGGTTTTATTTAGGGATGTCAATTTCTACCTGTACATGGGGATCTCCGTGGGGACTGCCCCATTCGGAACCCCGGAATTTTTTGCCGCGGGGATGGGGATGGGGGACAAAATTTCCCCGAAGGTAATTCGGGGATGGAGACGGGGGATCATACCCCCCGCCCCGTGGGGTTCCCGCCCCGAGTAGAGTATATATATACTCCTTATTATGTGTACTATATATCATAAATACTAATAATATTTTAGTTTTTTCATATTTTTTATTTAATTTGAATATTGTGATTGTATTATTTCAGTTTGAACTTGTTATGATTTAACTTTAAATTTAATAATTTAATTATATATATATTTTAAATTTTATTGGGTTTTAGTTTGCAATTTTTTAATTTTTTTATGAACTTTTGATATCTCCGTGGGGATCCGTGGAGATGGGGATGGGGGAGGAATGCTCCCCAAAGCGGGGACAGGGACGGAGGAAATTTGGGAGGCGGGGACAGGGACAGGGAGAGTACTCCCTGCCCTCGCCCCGCCCCGCCCCATTAACATCCCTAGTTTTATTCTCTTGAAGGAGTACTCCCTGCCCCCGCTCCGCCCCATTGACATCCCTAGTTTTATTCCCTTGAAGGAAATCCTGCTAAAAGATATGATCCATGCTATCTGCACATTTGTTGTAAATGTCGTCCACCAAACTGGTACTTTTTATCACATCCTAAGAAAGATGAAACCAAATCCCTACCTCCCCAAATTTAGAAATGCCGAACCTTAGCAACAAGAGATTGGAGGAAGTTTTCCTGAATAAGCATTTCATTATTCATCAAGAGAAAGCCAGTACACAACAGGTCTACAGACAATCTGCCTTTACAATATAAAAATTCTTGGCGGACGGCAAATGTATCGAACACCAACAATGCGACAGTCTGTAAAATTTGCACTCATAAATTTTCTAGTTCTTTTGAGCTTTCGTAGCAAGAATTGGGCCTTACTAACATTGCTAAACGTGCACATACATTGTATCAAGGAGTCCGTTAGCCTCATGAATTTATGTTTGTAGACTCACCGTATATTTATCCCTGCCATATGAAAAAAATAAAAATTAAATAAAAGTACTACACATCATTTCTCCTTTAATTTTGGCTAGTATTTATTACGCTTAATTAATTTTTTAACCTTACATTTTTAGTTTGTATTCAGTTTACTTCATTTTTAATTTTTTTAATTAATTCTTTATTTAACATTTATATTTAATATAATTCATACAATTAACTACCGTATAAAACAAACTGTTAATTACTTCGTAGATTATGTCAAATAATGTGTAAGGTTTAACTTGAGAAAATTTTGAGTCCCACTTAT
Organism: Styphnolobium japonicum; assembly: GCA_023212625.1. Taxonomy (NCBI): domain Eukaryota; kingdom Viridiplantae; phylum Streptophyta; class Magnoliopsida; order Fabales; family Fabaceae; genus Styphnolobium; species Styphnolobium japonicum. The sequence goes on from JALBWW010000006.1 coordinate 29,557,748, forward strand.
GACTAGTTAGAGCTAAAATATTTAAATAGATGTTATGCGCAAAGCACTAAACAATTGAAAGTGGATATTTACATTTGTCAACCCAACACATCATTAGACCTCGCAATTACTTGACAATCTAATTTAGATAACACTTAATTGTAGGGTTACATTGAACATAAATGATAAATTAAGAAACTTAATTGAAAAAAATATATAAGAACTAAAATAAACATAGAAATGTAAGAACTAAAAATATAATTAAGACTTATACCAATGTAATTTTTTAGCTAAAAACCAAGCTATAACATTTTATTTTATAATCACCCAAAATTTAATTATTAAATATAATAATAGATGACTTCTACTCTGATATATCATCAAGCACAATTAATTAAATAGTGAAAATATATTTTTGATATTTATACATTTAATAATGTTTGCGTAGTTTATATGATGTTAATTATAAAATAATTTGATTTTATATAGCATACATATCTTGTATGATAGACGATAGTTATGATTAATTTTTTTCTTAAGAATATCATGAGTTTAATTTTGACAGTTTAGAGCACAATAAAGCAACTTTCTAGATATGGAATAATGGATTTGGATGGGTACATATTGAAACGATGTAAATTTCGAAGACCGAGTCTTGTACCATTAAATGGGCGGACATTAGTTTACTCATTTGTTTTTGGGCAGGAAAGTAACGACTTTTGTTAGTTCTTCTTGCTTTTGTGGTTGTGCTTGTGCTTCTCATGCTTTTTAATTGAACAAATAAAGAAAAAACTTGGTACAAAGTATCATTTATTTCAATTGCTGGTAAACTCTCCATCAGGACAGCGATTCCTTTCTAATTTGTATACTCTCCATCATATTGGTCAAAGTGAAAAGTGAAAGGAATTATCCTAATGAACGTGGATTTCACTCTCCAGCTTTCAAGGCAAAACTGTCTATGTTGATACAACTAGTGTGTTCTTTCTATCCTATGCCGCCTGGGGGGTGGCTGCAGAGGGGGAGGGGGCTTGTGCTTGGGGTGCAGCTGATGGTTCCTCTGTGGGTGCATTCTTTGGTGCCAATTCAGGTGCTTTTGCGGGTGCATTCTTTGGTGCCAATTCAGGTGCTTCTACGGGTGCACTTGTTGGTGCTTCTTCAGGTGCCTTCGTGGGTGAATTCTCTGGTGCCTTTGCAGGTGAATCGTCCACTTCATCTTCAGGTAAATCTTCTGGTGCCTCAGCGGGTGAATTTTCTGTGGGTGGACTTCCTTTGTTGATGCCCATATCGCTGATTGTGTGACAACAATAACCACAATTAATTTTTCGTTTATGTTTGAGGTAAGTAACACAAGTTTAACTTTAACCAATGTGCCAAGGAAATGTAAAACTAGAGAAGAAAAGTTGGGAGAAAAAGAATGGGCCACATCTTACTTGGCTTTTTGAACCCAATCACTAAGAGACCCTGTGTTGCCCGCATCACCCATGACCTCCTCAGCAACATTTTGGGCAGAACCATCACCTAGAGCCTTCTCAGCCTCGTTTATAGTTTCTTGAGAGAGACCTGCCTGGCTTGCTTGGTCTATTATACTCTGCCATGAATCTTCCTGACCCAAAACTGAACGAAATGGCAGAGCCAGCACCAATGCAAATGCCAAAACAAATGATATCTTTGTCATTTTCTTATTGCTTCCTTAGAGTCAAGAATTGAAGAAACGCCTTCACAATTTGTAAACCAAGGATGCGATGAAGTGTAACTTGCCTTGGGTAAAATTCTATGCTTTATTTATAGTGCAAAATCAGTTATATTTGGCTCCAACGTAGAAGTTGTTAAAATATGGTTCACACAGGTGTTATATTTGGAAATTTGTTATATTTGGGAAAATTTATGTCTGACGGTGGCATTTTCAACAGACCAGCGTATTGCAAAATTTCTTTTGCAAAGCCTTCATTTGCGGCTTTACTAGTTATATATAGCCACCAGGTGGTGGTGGCTTATTCTCCACTGTTAATCTCGTATGCCATTATTAAGATTTTATTTTTAGTGCAGATTCAGAATAAGTTACACAAAAAAATTACTTTTCTTTCTAACAACTTTGATAAAGATAACCAGAAATAAAATACACGGCACATTAACATAAATTGCAAACAAGATGTCGTTGTGTTGTTCTAGTACATATGCTTTCTACAGGGGTAGAAAGTAGTAACTCGACATCTCAATAGTCTTGCTTCACTGGAGATTCGGATTCCTCATCCGCCTGCTAAAGAAACAAGATGATACAGAATAAGAAAAGGATAAATCAAGCCCTATAAGAAACCTGTTGAGTGTATAAATATGTGGATAATTGTAATCTAAATGTAAGTGGGGTGTCCAAGTCTGCACTATTGATTAATTCACGAATTCCCTGTAGTCCACGGCGAAATTCCCAACTCATTAAGTTCAAATTGAAACCAAAAACCATAATTAGTTGCTCTACGTACAAACGTCTGAAACCCTGCTAGTGCCAGAAAACTTAAATAGATGCAAGAATTACAGGTGATTTGAAGGGAAAGAAACATCCCACCCCCTCCTCTGGCCCAAAAATAAAAATAAAAATGTAGATGCATGATTCAATGATGATCTGCAATACAAGATCGGCGGGTTGATAATAATATATGCATTACGGTGGTCGTATCCAAACTATAGACTATAGAGCATGTGCATGTGATCTAAAACTTGAAGGATTAGATTTCATGTGGGCTTTCTTTTTGTAAGTGGAATACTATATTTATAAATCATAATAAAAAATCATAGATGAAAATAAGATCATAAACCAATGATAGTTTCTTGGATGGACAGTTTGGTCTAATAGTTTGAACTATTAGCTAACCAGAAGTGGCAAGGAAACTTGATAACGTTATGGTGAAATAGGCAAGTGAAGGGTGTCGAAGACTCTAGTGAAATTAGAAGCTGCATCTCTTTCTAAGCAACCCCAAATGAGCTTCTGTACTTGAACTAAGTTCAGTTTCCTTCGTTAATCTTAAAACTAACCTTACCCAGCATGGATGAAATCATGTGATAGCATTACCTCTGCTCATTGCCAATCTGCCTTGTGTTGATGCCAGCACCTGTGTATCTGGGTAGTGGGACTCTATCATGCTCTATTAGATTGACATCCTCCTTGAGGATCTCATAGTGCCTTTTCACCTCTTCAGCGGATTTTCCACCAACAGCGTTGGCTACATGTTGCCACCGGTAGGGGTCGTCCGGGCCATGGATAGCAAGAGCATCCTCAAATCGTCTGTTCTCTTCTCTTGTCCAAGCCATCACTCTTCCCTATATATCAAAAGATGAGTGAATACGCACAAGTATAACCCAAAAAAATGTGATAGGAGTAGAAAACAGAGGAAGATGGTGAAAATGGATTTGAAGTCTATATGTTGAGTTAAATAACTCAACTGGGGAAAAACTTAATAAAGCTACTAAAACATAAAAAAGAAAGAGTTATTATGAGAGAACAGACAGTGAGTCAGTGACTTGAGCTGCCTGATGTTAGCTTACGGCAAAGATTTGCCGTTCTAGCTCCTTAAACAAGGGAGGGTTAGTGGGGTTGTCCAAGTTGCCGAATACTTTTTTAAGGAGAAAGATACTTTATTGTGACAGGCAAGAAAAATATTTGATTTTGTTTTGTGTATTAAATTAATTTAATTAAAAATTTATATATAATTAATTAATAATTTATTTTTATTTTTATTTTAATATTTAATTATTTATAAATAAATTATTAGTTAAATTAATTTAATACTTGATTAATTCAATTTAGGAAACAAAATGACATACTAATGTCCCTTTCTCCCTACTTTTTAGGGGTCCAACAACACTTGATTCCCTCCCTTCATAACGCCTCTCGTGTTAATTTTTTAATTAATCCTAAACATGATAATACAGATAAACTCATGTAGTATGTATATCTTTCTGTCATGTTTTTATATCTATAACAATGTGCATAGTGAACAGTCAAGATCAAAGTTTTCTTCTCATTATCGTTATTTTTTAAAAACTTTTTTATGGAAAAAAGAGTCTCTCAATTGGACAAATATGAGAATAGGCTCAACTCAATCTTAGATAAAAGTTCAATCAATAGAAGCATAGTAGACAAAAGTTTAACATCCTTATCCCAAGGATGTGTAGGGGTTCAACTTCAATTACCCTGTCCTTTATAGTATGACCATTAGGTGGTCCACTTCATGTCACATATTGTATCATCAGCAAGTAGAATTTCTTCAAATTTTTACAGCCTGGTGGTGTTGGGGATTATATCCCAATTCCCACTGATGTTTAGATAGATTCGCTAGCGATATAAACCTCCGCCCCAACACAAAAAAGCAAGGGTAAGATATTTTGCGTCTCTTTTTGTGAGACAGCTAGAATAATCATCCATTCACTTATTTTGCAACTTGAAGTAATATACTCTGCATATGAAAATCAAGAATAATGGCCAGTGAGTTCCGGTGTGATTTGCATTGCTTCAAAGCGAGACAAAACGGTATAGTAGTAAAATCGAAATTTGGAGTTGAAATTCGCGTCATGATTCTCTGCCCTTTCCATGGGTTACTTATCTTTCTACTCACTAATTGCTTGTTAGATCTGAACTAAAAGACACTACGTGCGGCGTGCCTAAGAGGTGGAGGCTACTCTTGTTAGACAGTGTAGTTGGCACTTGACCTTGCCAACACCATAACTAGGATTTATAGATTGCTGTTTTCCAGTTCTAGATCATGTGCTACATTCGGCTATTTCTTGCTAGAGTGTATACCTTGGTTTTTATAGCTGATACTATAGTGGTTTTGCACTTTTGATTCCTAGCTGAATCATCAAATTAACTCGAGTGTTTCGTTTTTAAAAGATCCTGTGTAACTTTTGGGTGGAGTGGCACTCGGCAAGTCAAGGGAAGGTACCAAAACGACGATCTTATGTAACTTAGAAACAGAAGGAGAAGCAAGTTAGGAATGGAGTAGTGTGTCTAACACACTCATTTCTCCCCTTCAAAAAGAATTGTTCCTTCTATTTATTTATTTGTTGGTTGGATAAGCTAAAAAAAATTGAAGTAAAAAGATAAGGGGGAATAATCACCCAGGATTGTAGTTGAAGTGGTCAACTGCTTGTGCCAAGTTAGTAGGGTGTCCAATTCGAGCATTGACCTAGGTATTTGGTGGAGAGGCATGAGATTTGGTCCTTAGTGAAGTTAAATGTAACCATATGAAGTTGTGGTGAACCGCAAACTCAGACATTATTGGTCCCTTTGCTCTCATTTTTTTTATTTGATATATATATATATATATATATATATATATATACATATATATAAAAGAGTGAATAAGGTTAGGATTTTATTTGCATCTCAGAAATAATGAACTGTCCTATCCTTTTGGCCTAGGAAAAATTAAAAAGAAAAGACAAACGATTTTTTTTTTTTTTGGTAACCACGCACAAAGTTAGTAAACTAAACTTCTGACACGTTGAAACAATATTTTTGACAAAATAGTTTGAAATTTAGCACAATTAACAAAGGTTTTTTTAAGGGCCCGTGATCTTAGTAGTTAGAATTCTTACTAGCATCAGTACAACCCAATGCAAGATGTGAGCTGAAGTTTTTTTATTTATAATAATAAGTTGTTGATAAATAAAATTTTTAAATTAATTCAAGTTTATAAAAATTATATATATAAATTAGATATAAGTATAATAGATTATATTAAGTATTATTAATATAAACAGTGAATATTTACTACATTATTTTTAGCATAAATAATTTAAGATATGTTCATGAAATATCTCTTTAATCATAAATTAATCAATTCAAGAAATAAGAATAAATAAACATCATATAGAAATGACAAAAAAAAAACTGAAATGTATTCATTAAATTTTATTTTTTTAATCAAAAGGAACCTAAGCAATTAAATACATAACACAAGAAAAAAAATCTAACATTGTCGGACCAATGGGCCAACTTATTTTTGAGTTAGGCTAAGTTAACTTATAATTTGGTCAAGTTAAAATTTCTTTAGCTCAGTCCATGTTTTTTGTCAACTAGGCTAACCTATTTTGACACCTTTAAACTTAAATCAAAGGATTAATGTGTAATAGTTGAAACCACATAAAATCAACTGGATGAACATCACCTATTGATTAATGAGATATACTCTCTGTCTTGATTACTTAAATTCGAATTTTAGGTTAATACTTAAAATAATTAATTCCTCTAAAGGCTTAAACGTATCACACTGATGTAACGAGTGTGTTCTTATGATTATTTGAAAAAGAATTTACTCTCGATTAGCATTAAAAATAACTTAAAAATATATTTATGGTACAAGAAAAAAAATCACATAGAATATATTATTCATCCTATATTAATATAATGAAAAATAATTAATTTTAATATTTAGTGTTATTTTAATTTTTAAAATAAAAAGATATAAATAAAATAATTATCCTCATTTTTATTTTATTAAATAAATAAAATTTAATAAATATTTATGCAATTATTTAACATTTTTTTGAAACGTACATCAAATCACTCACTTTTATATATATATATATTTCAGAATATTATAGTAGCTCAATTTAAGCTGCTATTTAGTTTAATTGAGTGCTGAAGAATAAGACTCATGTATGCAACTTATTAAGAACAGTCTTGTCGACCTTTTAATTTTTATCTATATTTCAGAAAAAATTGTTTGAACTTAGTTAATATAATTGTGTAAACCAAATTTATAAAAAAGTATTATGTGAACTTGATTGAATTTAAGTTGGATTAATTATGTATAAATATCTTAGTTCTTAGACCTTCTGTTAATACTTAATATAATTGATCTCGTGTTAACGTTCTTTCGTTTACCTTAAATTAGCTCACATGATGTGGTAATTTATGATTAGTTAAATTTCTTCAATAATATTTTGTCTAATATACAATAGCACCAATTAGATGGAGGTGTAACTAATTAGAAAGTACCTTTAAATATAAATGTGATATAAGTATATTTAGAAAAATACATTTTATTTTAGCACATGATAGACATGATAATTTCTATTTTTAAAATTTAAATTTAAATAAATTTTAAAAAATAGATATATAATGAAAAATAAAAAGTAAAATGAGTAAGAAAAAATAAAGTCAAGACCAATTTAGCATAGCTGAGCCTGAATTGATATTTTTACCTTGTAAAAATTATGGTTGTGTGATAAAAATTTCATCCTTTCCATTTTCATTTCTCATTCTTCGACTTTCTTAAAAGTAAATTTTTTTGTTAATTAGTATCTTAATTAAAAAATATTTAATACCCTTTATAAAGTTTTTATAAAAAAAATATTAAATTATTTATTTTCTTATTGAATATTTTTTTTATTTTAACTTCTTTATCAATGACTTAAGTCACTTATTAACAAATACAAAAAATAAATAAATAAAGTTAATTGTAGTGATAAATGCATAGCGAATCTGGTGATGCCCATTGTCCAATGCCTCTGAAATGGAAGTGAAGTGAGTTTAGGATAAAGAAGCCGCAGACCTGGTCTCCTGAGTCCCGAGGGAATTCTGTGGTATGGGGATACTCCTCACGTCACGCTGAAGCCTCAAAGCGAAAGGGGCTGCTTTCCCCTTCTGTTCCGTCACTAGATGGACGTAGCTAGGTTGAGGATAATGACATGACATATTCATGCCAAAATTGTACACCTTTTAAGACCACCAAGCTATAGAATCCTTATCCTTCATATTGAGAACAGAAATTTTTTTAAAATATTATTTGCAAGCGTCATTTCATTATTTCATATTTTTAAGAAAAATATTCGAGTGTCACATATTGTTCTTTATGTAAATATAATTATTCTATGAATATACATGCTTTATATCGATAATTATAATTTAAACGATCGTGAGATTAATTTTATACTTAAAAAATATGAGAATATTTTGTGCTTATAAACTATATATATATATTATATTAATCCATATAATCAATCACACATAAAAAAAATACTTTTTATTGTTGTTATAATCAGTTATTTCATTATACAACTATTAATAAAACTTGTGAAAATTATTCAATAAATTACTATTTGAATAAAAATAAATGTAGACAGTGTTATAAAAGTGATTTCCACCTTACAAGAAGTTAATTTTCAGAGTGATTATCAGATGATAGTTTTAAAATAAGAAAAGAAAAGAAAAAACGAAGATACAAGCGTTTGATCTACTGTATTCAAATACAATGTCACTTGTAGCACTTGTAAATAAGTAATTTATAAGTAATTTAATATTTTTATAAGTTGAGAAAATAAGTGTGTGGTATATGTATTTTATATATTAAGTAAGCCGCCCTTCGAATTTGTGTCATGTAAATTAAGTCATTTGCAAACTATTTGAGTTACATATATGCATAAAAAGTTTAGTTTGACACGGTTCATTTATTGAAGCGCGCTATCATTTACACGAACAGATTTCTCAAATAATACTCCTAACAATTTTCTTTGAGCCATTGAGCCAATAAATAACAACTAGATTACACTTACCCACGCGCTTAAATGTTTATCTAACTATCATTTTCTCTTATTAATTAGTGATAAGGCCTTAAATAGTGCATTAAGCCCATTTTTTTTATTAATAAAATTTAGATTGAAAGGAAGATCTACTTCAATCTAAGGTCATGACATATTATTAATTTTAGTGATGATTTGATATTATTAATTTTAATGATAATTTATAATGAAACTAACAGATGACATAACAATAAAAAATTATAAATTTGAATCTAAATCATCATTAATATTGACAAATATTTGATTAGGTGATCCAATTCTGTTGACTTAATCTCATTGAATTACTTAGTAAGACTTTTTTTTTGTTTATATGGGAATCAATCCTATGACCCATCTTTCCTATTTGAGCTATGCCTAAATAATAAGATTGAAAATTTAATACTTTGTTTTATTTTCTTATTTACAGATGAGATGTAGGAGTTGATGTGAGGAGATGGAAAATAGGTTAAAGTGTAGGCAAATCATCATGAATAGATTTGGCTCTAGATTTAAACAATTCTCATAAAATATTAATGTCACTTCAACTATGACTTTTGGGTGTACTTTATTTGTTTTAGTTTGCACATAATATGATTAAGAATACAAATAATATACAGTATATATTTATACGCTTAATATAATTAATCAATATAATAATATATATTAAATAATTTAACACGTACAAAGCTAAAGTTTGACTAAGCCACTAAGATTGAGATAATAGTGAAAAGTTTAGATAATTTACATGAAATTATAAATTTAAATATCCGTGATATGATTGTACAAAAAAAAAAAGCTAAGGTTTGGCTCGTTTTATTTAAACGAGTCTAAATAAGATATTTAATTCTTTTTTAGGTTTAATTATATTAAGTGTGTTCTAAAGCTCAGTTCTTTTACGTTTGTGATTAAGGTGAGTATGCCGTTGGTCGTCGACTCTCATGAACCAAAATTTAATAATTTATCTTCCTCAGAATAAAACTACCTCTCCACCGTTGAACCAATATTTGGATCAATTATTCGGATTTCGGATAGAGCACCTGCGAGTCACTTACATTATTGTCGCAGCATTTCCACAAGCTAGAGGTAGTGATGAGTTTCCAAGGAACAATTTGTTCCATAAAGTTTTCTTTGGTCAAAACGTGGAAGATTCCGAGAGGTCTATTTAGGCTTTGATTTGCTATTGACAAGAAAGAGAATTAGCATCCTATATCGTTCAACGCGTATATTGAAGAAAAGTCGTTATATATCCAAATAAAATATGGCCAAAATATTGAAGGACTTGTCAAATATCTTTTCGGTACAGATCGACAAATATATCTGTTTGGCCTGGAACTGTATTGGATGGCGATCGATGCAGTAACTGAAAGTGCTTTTATTCAAGTACAGTTATTGGATCGTTAAGCATGGCGTGAATTTAAGAATTTTATTATCATCCTCATTATAACTCTGCAAACTAAAATGTCAGAGTCACTTTTTTTTTTTCAATTGATATGAAAACTGTTAAATGTTAGTGGTTTTGAAAAAAAAAATTACTCAAATTTCCTTATTAGCATTGAAATTTTTATAAGATTTGTATATGACATTGAAGTTCACTTTTTTCACAAATAAGAGGGCGACAACCTAATTTATAAGTTGAGAGGAGACCTTGTTTTATTTGCACAAATTTCTGCTTGAAGAATTTATATACATTTAATTAAAGTAAATTCGTGTAATCATATCATGTCATATACTAGGTTTTTATATGGACTTCTATAAATAATTTTGATGTGGATCAATTAAATGCTAAGGGTGGATTTTACAAACGCTTTGACATAAAATCTTCTTAACATATAATAAATAATTGTATTGATCATTGACCTTTCAGCCCCTATAGATATAATAATTTATGACCGTTTGTGTTTTAGTATATAAGATTTAAAATATTTTTAATCGTTTTATGAGTTTTATGACATTTATCTACTAATTATAATTACAATTCAAAATAAACAAAATTATAAGTTCAATTTAAGACACATGATTATAACAAAATATTAACATGTATATAATTTTAAAAATATATTTTCATTATATTTTATTGCTATTCAGCTAATGATGTTAACACTTAAAAACCGGAGTCATGTGATTCTTTGACAAATATTTTGTTGACCGTGATAATACTTTTACAATTAAAACCTCTAATTCCTAGTCTTTTATTTCCTTTTTATTGTTTGGTTGGACCCGGTGGTCCCCAATGCTTTTATTCTCAATAACTCACACTTGCTGACAAGGGTCAATATAGACCGGCATGACACATGTCTAAGAAAATTACTCGAGCAACGAAAAAAACAAAAACAAAAAAAACGACTTCCAAATGTTTTGTCGTTGATGGGTTGCCAAAGTCTTCTTTCATTGTTGAGTAGTTTGAGTGTATATTTTAGGATTTAATTTTAATTGAGTTTAATTTTTATTTATTGTTTGTAAAGTTTTTTTATATTATTATCTAATTATGTATTGTTAAATTAGTAAAAGAGTTAACTATCACAACAACTACTTAAAAAGTCTAACTATTTTAATGATTTGGTAACACATGAGTAAATGACAGTGTAAAAAAACTTTACACTGACAGTGGATAAAAATTAAATTTATTTTAATTTATTATTAATATAATAAAAATATATAAAGTCATTTAATTGTGTATTGACATATTATTAAAAGAGTTAAATTTTTTAAATAATTATTATGATAATCAAATTTTTTTAATGATTTAGCAACATAATTAAATGAGAGTGTAAATTTTGTTTACACTAACTATAAATCAAAATTAAAATTAAGAGGGCCAACCACTTTGGTGCTTCACCAAAAAATATATATATTTAGGTGGCAAAAACAGCATCATTATGTTAATTAGTTTGATAATAAGAAGGGTAATTATAAATCTTTTTTGAAAACCACCCACTTTAGTGCGGTTAAAAAATCCAAGAAACACCCAATTCCAAATAAAATGAAACAAACATAAAAGACGAACAACACCCATTGAGAAGCAAATATATCTTTGTACTAAACTGCATAGAGAATCTTTATACTCTTTGCAGACTCTACCCCTTTCTCCTTAACGTGATTTGTGTTCGGCCACCGATCGCTGTGTGCTGCTCAAGAAACATGTTCAGTTCAACTGCAACGGGGAACCATCAGCACCTTTCTTCTTCTTTTTGCTAAGTCTGCCAAGTACAGTCGCGGTGATTGTCGCTGAGTTCAAATCTACAATTACTGGATCGCTCGATAGACAGATTCGGATGGCGAATAACGGCGCTAAAGCTTTGGAGATTCCAAGCCATTCTAAAGTTAAGGTACCCTCAAAGCTATGTTTTGGTTATAATTGTTGGGTTGGCATATAAAGTCTCACATTGGTGAGATCTTGAAAATGGGTAGGCAAGAAATACTATAAATAGAGGCTTCCCCTTGTTATCAAAACACACCAAAACAAGCCTTTTATCTCTTCTAAGGACTTGTATTATTCTCTCTCTTGTATTCTTTCAGAGTAATATATTTGTAGTGGTGTTCGAGGACGTAGGCATAATTAGCCGAACCTCGTTAAATCTTGGTGTTTTCTTTGTTTGCTTTTCTGCTTCTTATTTATCATTGTTAGCCATTGTTAAATTTGCTATTGGTAGAAAAATAGCTCGAATTTCCACAACAATTGGTATCAAGAGCTTTTGGTTGCGATTTCTCTTGAAATTTTAGTATGCTCTGTGGTTGCGGTTTTAACTGATCTTCCACATCAGAAAAAAATTTCTTGAGATATTTTTTGTTGTAATCTGGTGTTAAAATTGCTAGTAATATATTGTCTAAATTAAGTGCATGTCTAGGAAAGTTCTGTCTAAGGAGATTGGGTTTTAAGTGGGACCGTTGTGACCTCTCCAGTCTTTCCTGGGAATTTTTCCTGGTGCATTTTTTTCAGGCAAAATTATTACTGGTTATTTTTTCACTTTTGAGCAAAAATGGCTGATGATAAGGAGCAGACTCAGAAAGCCACAGTTTCCACTAAATCAACTTCGGCAGCTTCTTCGTCGTCAATTTTGACAAGATTTGCTGCGCCAAATGCAAGATTTGCGGTGGAGATTTTTGACGGTACGGGTCATTTTGGAATGTGGCAAGGTGAAGTTCTAGACGCGCTTTTCCAGCAAGGTCTAGACATTGCTATTGAAGAGGAGAAACCAGATGAAATTGAAGAAAAAGAATGGAAGACCATCAATCGGTTGGCGTGTGGTACTATTCGATCATGCCTTTCTAGAGAGCAGAAATATTCTTTCTCAAAGGAAATTTCTGCAAGTAATTAATGGAAAACCTTTGGAGGAGAAATTCTGAAGAAGAGCGGTCACAATAAACTCTTTATGAAGAAGAAATTGTTAGGTTTAGTTATCAATAGGGTACCACCATGAAGCGATCATATTCTTGCTTTTAACAAGGCGATGGCGATTTGAGAAATCTTGATGAAACCTTCAAAGATGAAGATACGGCATTGATGTTCATTTTCACTTCCTGAAGAGTATGAATTTATAGAAACAATGTTACTTCATGGGAAAGAGAAAGTTTCCCTCAGTGAAGTATGTAGTACTCTATATAGTTATGAATTGAGGAAAAAAGACAGGGAGGAAAGCAAGCATGCAGAGGTGGTTGCAGAAGCACTGGTAGCTAGAGGCAGACCACAAGGCCAGAAAAAAGGAAGAAGAGGAAGATCTCAGTCGAGAGGTAGACCGAGTAAAGATGAATGTGCCTTTTGCAGAGAAAAGGGGCACTAGAAGAAAGATTGCCCGAAATTGAAAAATAAGGGCAAAGTTGACAAAGGCAAAGCTGTTGCAGAAGCATGTGCTACTGAGTACAGTGATGAAGATTCAGATCTTTCACTGTTTGCAACAACCTCCACAAGGCGATCTGACAAATGGTTGTTTGACTAAGCGTGTAACCAACATATTTGTCATATCCGGGAATGGTTCTTTGAGTTTAAAGAAATAGATGGTGGAGTTGTTTACATGGGCAATGACACATTTTGTGAAACAACTGGAATCGGTTCAGTCTACTTAAAGAACCATGATGGATCAACTCGAGTTTTGACAGAGGTTAGGTATGTACCTGACATGAAGAAGAATCTCATCTCTTTGGGAGTCCTAGAATCCAAAGGATTGACGGTGACAATGCGAGATGGAGTTTTAAAAATAGTCTCTGGAGCTCTGGTGATGTTGAAAGGCACCCGGAAAAATAATTTGTATTACTATGATGGTAATACAATTGTTGGGACAGCTGCAGTTGCAACTCTTGATGATGAAGGGTCAGATGCAACTAAATTGTGGCACATGCGATTGGGGCACGTAGGTGAAAAATCCTTGCAAATTCTGGCGAAGCAAGGATTATTGAAAGATGTGAAAACCTGTAAGCTGAATTTCTGCGAGCATTGCGTGATGGGCAAGCAGAAGAGAGTGAAATTTGGCACTGCAATCCATGATACCAAGGGTATTTTGGATTATGTTCACTCTGATGTGTGGGGTCCTTCCAAGACGGCTTCTTTGGGAGGAAAACACTATTATGTTACATTTGTTGATGACTTCTCTCGAAGAGTGTGGGTGTACACTATGAAGTCAAAGGATGAAGTGTTAGATTGTTTCCTTAAATGGAAAAAGATGATAGAAACTCGGGGCCGACAAAAAAGATCAAGCGACTTAGACAGGACAATGGAGGTGAATATCGTAGTGATCAGTTTGATAAAATTTGTCAAGATGAAGGCATTGTGAGACACTTCACGAGTTAGACATACACCAATGAGCGGGGTGGGTGAACGCATGAACCTGGACATTCTTTGGAGAAAGTTCGGTGTATCTTTGTCCAATCTTGGGTTAGGCCCAGACAATTTTGAAATTTTGATTTGTGAAATATGCAAGCCATCTTGTTAATCGTTTACCATCGAAGTGCAATTGGTGGTAAAACTCCTTTGGAGGTTTAGTGCGGAAAACTTGTTTGATTATGATTCTTTACATGTGTTTGGTTAATTGCGTATTATCATGTAAAGGAATCGAAGTTGGATCCAAGAGCCAAGAAAGCGTTTTTATGGGGATCACTACCGATGTTAAAGGATACCGCCTCCGGTGTCTGAAACAAAGAAGATAATCTTTGTGAGGATGTCACCTTTGATGAATGCGCCATCATTGAAGAAAGATGACATTCAACGAGATCAATAATGCTAGCCGCCTTGGTGGAGTTTGAAAGGAGAATTGACCCAGTAATGTATAAAGATGGAGAAACTCCTATGGCAGAAGAGGAGTTAAATGAAGAAGAGGTTCCAACCCAAGAATCTCACCAGCAAGAATAACCAATTGCATTAAGGAAGCCCACTGACGGGTAAGACACAAACCCCGCTCGATTCGGTGATATGGTGGCTCATGCATCTATAATAGTGAATGTGAAATTCCTACCACTTATCAAGAAGCAATTCAAAGTTCCGAAGATGAAGAGTGGAGGAATGCTATGAATGAAGAGATGCAGTCTCTTCATAAGAATCAGACATGGAAGCTAGCAAGTCTGCCGAAGGGAAAGAAGGCTATTAGATGCAAATGGATATATGCAAAGAAAGAAGGATTTCTTGACAAGAAAAGCATTCGCTACAAGGCGAGATTGGTAGCTAAAGGCTATGCTCAGATGGAGGGAATTGACTATAATGAAGTTTTTTCTCCAGTGGTGAAATATTCCTCTATCAGAATTTTATTGGCCTTGGTAGCTCAATTGGATTTGGAACTAGTTCAACTTGATGTAAAAACTGCATTTTTACATGGAGACTTGGAGGAGGAAATCTATATATTTCGGTAGAAAGGGTTCAAGGTTCTTTGGAAAAGAAAATATGGTATGCAAACTTGAAAAATCATTGTGCAGGATTGAAGCAATCTCCAAGGCAGTGGTACAAGAGATTTGACAAGTTTATGTTGGGGCAGAAGTACACAAGGGAGCAAATACGATCATTGTGGTGTATTTGCGATAGTTACAAGATGGATCTTTTATCTATCTTCTTCTTTATGTTGATGATATGTTGATAGCTTCAAGGAATTCAGGAGAAATTGACAAGCTGAAAGCTCAACTAAAGCAAGAATTTGAGATGAAAGATTTAGGGGAAGCTAAGAAGATTCTCGGCATGGAGATAAATAAAGACAGACGATTGGGGCAACTTCGTCTAACTCAGAAACAATATCACGAGAAAAGTCTTTGCCAACGTTTTTGGCATGAATGACAAATCAAAACACGTAGTACCTAAGCACTCGCATATGAAACTTAGTGCTGATTTATCTCCGAAGAATGATGCTGAACGAGAATATATGGCAAAAGTTCCTTATGCAAATGTTGTTGGTAGCTTGATGTATGCTATGGTGTGTACGAGACCTGACATTTCACAAGCAGTTGGGGTTGTGAGCAGGTATATGCATGATCTTGGTAAAGGACATTGGCAAGCTGTCAAATGGATTCTACGATACATTCGGAACACCGTGGATGTTGGGTTGTTATTTGAGCAGGATAAAAAGATTGGTCAATATGTAGTTGGATATTGTGATTGAGCTATCTTTGGTGATTTGGACAAACGAAGATCAACCTAATGGGTTATGTGTTTACACTTGCAAAGGCACCGGTTAGTTGGAAGTCTACTTACTGATCAACGATTGCTTTGTCTACTACTGAGGAGCGAATATATGGGTCACACAGAGGTACATTGAGAGGCTATTTGGCTTCAAGGATTGCTGAAAGACTTGGGAGTTGGTCAGAAGCATGTCAAGGTGCATTGTGACAGTCAGAGTGCTATTTGTTTAGCAAAGAACCAAGTTTATCACGCTTGTCACCGAAGCATATAGGCGTTCGATATCATTTCGTAAGGAGATTCTCGGAAGAAGGTGAAATACTACTTGAGGAAGATCCAGGCACAATGAAAATCCTGCAGATATGATGACCAAGATAGTGACATCGATCAAGTTTCAACATTGTATGAACTTGATCAATATTATGAAGATTGCAAATGGGTAGCACCATAGGTGCATTTGAAGACACTACTAGAGATAGCATTATTGTGAGAGAAGATTTTGTAACTTTGGGGACTTTATTCGCCAAGGTGGAGATTTGTTGGGTTGGCATATAAAGTCCCACATTGGTGGGATCTTGAAAATGGGTAGGCAAGAAACACTATAAATAGAGGCCTCCCCCTTGTTATCAAAACACACCAAAACAAGCCTTCTATCTCTTCTAAGGACTTGTATTATTCTCTCTCTTGTATTCTTTCAGAGTAATATATTTGTAGTGGTGTTTGAGGACGTAGGCATAATTAGCCGAACCTCGTTAAATCTTGGTGTTTTCTTTGTTTGCTTTTCTGCTTCTTATTTATCATTGTTAGCCATTGTTAAATTTGCTATTGGTGGAAAAATAGCTCGAATTTCCACAACAATAATGAATGCCACTATTACTAACAAGTTTTAATTTTGAAGGATAGGGTATGTTAGTACAGTTGTAAATTAAAGAACGATAATTTAATCTCTTTCTTAGAAAAATTATAAAGTTTTTTAAACCATTTAAGTTTGACTGATGTGTTTTGAGTTCTAATATCGTTGTATTGAATAATGAAACTTGCGTTAATTGATGATTTGATTGTAGAAACAGCATAGTATTCAACTATTAATAATATTAGATATTGAACAACTGTAGTTAAACTCATTGGTGAGTTGATTTTATTGACAGGGGAAAGCGCTATATGAGATGAAATTATGTAAATATAAATATAAATCACCTTTATGTGATTATATTTCATTCAATTTTTCATATGCGCAGGTACACCGTTCAATATGCTTAGAGCTTAAGGGATTCATTGATAGAATCTTGCATATAATATTAGCCATCGAATCCACCAGACCAAATTGTGCGTTAGTAGTTCAGGCATTGTGCTCATTGCACTTCACTTTGGATAAAGCCAAATCAGTTATCCAACACTGTTCTGAGTGCAGTAAACTTTACCTGGTACTTTATGAAACCTTTTACTTGAATGCAATTAATTTGTATATTATCATAATATTGACTCTGATACTGACAGATCAATTTAACTTAATTTGATACATAATTGTCTGCTATAATCTTTGAATAATGAATTAAAATTGTCTCCTCATACTCTTTGGATAATATCAAATATATTAATTTTGCAATGACTAACCTTCTAATTTGCAAACTCTTTAGGCAATCACGTCGCACAAGATACTTTCAAGATGTGAAAAAATAAGAAATGCTTTTCAGTTATACTTTGCTCAAATTCAAAATGCGGTTCCACTATCGTTGGATACTAAGGTTGGTAATACTTGTTAATACGCCTTTTACACATAATTGTTTTGTTTCTTGAATAGGATCCCATCATTGGAATATGCTCGATAAATTCTGAGTATTTTTGTGCTATATATTCCAGTTGCTGTTTGTATTTTTATGACTTGTGATTTGTGTAACTTGGTAATTGAGTCTGGGAATTGGCTTACAGATATCTGCAATACTACATGATCTTAGGGACACAGAATTTTCCCTGGAATTTGCAGAAGACGAGGCTCGGAAGGTAGTACTGGCACTGCTTGAGAAGAACTTATCTGATTCAGCTTCTATGGAGAATGCAGAACTTGAAGCTATTCAAATTGCAACTTCGAGGTTGGAAATCACATCTCTGTTCTCTCTCTTAGTGGAGAAAGCAACTCTTAAGAGGCAACTCGACCAAGTCAATGACACAAACCAAAAGGAGAAGGAAATTCTAGAATACCTTTTATATCTCTCGATCAAATATGGGAAATTCATTTGTCAGTTTTAAATTGAAAGGCACTCCCTGCTACATGAATGTCATCACCAATCCTTTGAGAATGAGTTCGTTGTGGATGAAGCAATGTGTGAGAATCAAGTGAATGACTCTGTTAACCCTAAACTTGGAGATTTAGGATTACTAAGTACTTGAGGTTGTTTTGCTTGTACTATATCACTGTCCACATTTGCTGCTGTATGACTTGAAAACTAAGCATTTCAATTTGATTTTTGAGTTTTAAAACTTGATTAGAAGCATTTGTTGGTATTCCTCCAGCCATATTAGCTATTTCGGAGGTATTTCCATTTGTTTTTAATCACATCAGTAAAGAGCAACAATATTTACTTAAAAAGGATTGAGGAATTTTGGATAATCAAGTGGTGTAACGAACTAACCATAGTATTTGAACTTAAGATGCTTTTAACATTATGCCTTTAGGATTGTGGTTTTTGAATTGTTAATTCTGGTTTTATTGAAGTTTGGGAATTAGATTATATTAGAATTTAAATTTAGGAGCTGAAATTGATGTTGTACTGTGGGTATTTAAGTTTCATGTTGAACTATGGGGTTTCAACATAATTTTTCTTAGCTTTTGCAAAATATTCTCAAATTTCAGGGATCCCTATAGGGACCAAGGAATTATGGACAAGGATGGAGAGAGAGAATTGAAGGACAGAGAGCAATGAAGTCTTCTTCGTCCTCGTTCTGATCCGTTGCCACCCCTTGACCCTTACATAATCGGTCTACTCACTAAACAAACTAAAGATGTGTATCTCTCTACTCCACATTCATAGACAATTGATACGATGAAACCCCACTAGATACCCTATGGAGGAGAATCAGGAGATGATGATTAGGATCTCTACCTAATTAAAGATAGAATCGAGTATAGAAATGGGGATGTAGATACCCTATCTATACTAGATCTGATGTCATCTCCGCCTTGGTTCTAATTTTATCAAATCATATATCATAAGCGCTTGTTTGATTAACTGTTCTACATAGTAAAATTGGCTTTTTTTGTTGAATTTTATTTATTTAGTTTTTCATGTGACAGCAAACCATGGAAATCAGCTTAACTCTTGTTTTTTTTTGTTTGTTTGTCCGCATTAACATAAGAAAAACACTAAATAATTCGGATGAATTTATTTTGAAACCAATCAGATGTGTATAATAAGGTGAGGTGAGGAGTGAGTCCCACCTTGATATAAATTGAAACTCAACTTTTTTTCTAAATATCCTTACTGTTCGGCCTTGAAGCTTTCGGGGTCTGTATCAAAACTCTTTAACGTTACCAATATATCATTTCAAATCAAAGTTACTATTAGCATGTTGTTTGGATAGGTACTATAACTTGCAAGAAATAATTCAGCTTCTCCCGCCACCTCAAGTGCCCAAAAGGTGACAATAGTTATCTAAGTAGAAGTTGATTTTATCAAACATAGTTATTGTTCTTTTCTCTAAAATTTTGGTTCTTTAAATCATTACTACACCTCCAGCCCAGAGAAAAGTACAAGGGATGAGGATTGCTGAAAAAGAAAATAGTAATAGGCATAAGCTTGTAAAAAGTGACTTATTTTTTATAATTTTTTTTTAGGAAGATTTTTAAAAATGTTATTTTACATTTGGATACAATATTTAAGAAGTATTTTTAAGTAACATAAAGATTTTTAAGTTTATTTAGATAAAAAAAAACAAAAATTATTTTCTATAACAAACAGTACTGAAATGTAAAGTATCGAGAATGAAAGAAGTAAGATTTGTAAGAAGGGAAAAAAAGACATATAATGTAATTTTTAATAAATGTAAATGATAATTTTGTCATAAAATTATATTAAAAATCATTTATATTTCTCATTTTTTTTTTAGAATTTAATGATCATTTACTTTTAAAAAAGTAATAAATGGATTTCTTTTTAACTTTTACTTTTTTCAAAATTGCATCCAAACATATTGTAGAAGTACTTTTTTCTTTTAAAAAAAGCATATACAAACACAATCTTAAAAATAATGATATTTTAACTTCGATAACAAAAATTTCTAGGAGAGTTCTTGAAATTTTTGTTGTCAATATAGTATGAGATCAAACTTCATTCCTGAATATTAGGAATTATATTATTAAATTTATGAAATTGTCCTAATTTATTAAACTTTTCAAATTATTTATTATGATATGAATCATATGATAGCCAAATTGATTCCGTCATTTTATGATTTTTCATTAAATTCATCAACTTGCTCTTATTTTAACAAAGTTGACTGCCGCTGATGTGAAAATTGAAACCTTTGAAAAGAAAGGTTATTTAACAAGAATTACTTAAAAATTATCAAAGGTGATGAAGTTAAAAAATAAATTATAAAAGGTGATAAAGGCATAAAGCAGAAGAAAAAATTATCAAATATATGATAAAGCAATTCACCAATATATATATGATAAAGCAAAAGAATAATATATGAGAATACACTGCTAATCCAAGCCCAAGAAGGCTCAATGAACCCAATCGGTTCGAATTTTTAGTCAGTTTTCTAAAGTAAAGGTCACGTCACGTGTGTTTCTTTTCTTCATTATCCAAGGCCGAACCCCGGATCACCACCTAAAGTAATTAATTCAATGTACTAAAGTCGATACACCCAAAACAAAAATTGATGTTGGGTTTCTTTTCTTAATCCTTAGATCACAGTAGACAAAAAAAGAAAAGTTAATTAATTAATTTATCTCAATTAAAATTCAAAAGGTTTGCACTCACCAAAAATTGTCATTAGGACGGTGGCATCCATGCATGGTTTTTCCATTGACAACTAATAATTATAATAGTGCCAATGTTCAAATTAATACTCAAAATGGCGTAGCGTAGAGTTAAATAAACCTCCATGTATGTGATTGTGATGTGTGCACCGCAAAGGGGAACCTTGATTCACACTGTTCCCAAACCGTGATCTGGGATCCAAGGACCCGCATTCACACCACCTTGCACCCAAAATTGAATCCAGAATCAACCACCATTGCCCCAAACAACAAGGCATCCCCACGTTACACAAAAATCAAATGCAATCATGCTTTAGAGTGATCCACAGAGTTGGGAGAAGCACTCCAACTCCAACTCCAGCAGTGAAATCTAATCGACCCAGTTATTGCCTAAAATATTGGGAATTGAAGGCTGGTCTGTGAAGGGGTACCCGACTTGCCAGAGCTCCGGAGACCAACTGAGACCTCCAAGGCTAGTTGTTGCTGGGTGCTTTCGCTGCAAAACTGAATTCTGGGTTCTCCGTATTTTTCTTCTACTGGTAGTCAACCCCAAAAAAACTGCACCCTTCGGCATGATCCAAAGGAGCGATTTAGTGGTTATTTGAGTGAGAGGACGCTCTCTAATTGCAGGTACGCTTTGGTTGGGTATTGTGCGAGTAAATCCGTAGATTTGGTCAATGCCAAATGCAGTTGCTGTGCTTTTTTTTTTTTTTATGGAGGAGGGGGGGGGGGGGGGACCATAAGGGGTTGCAAGAGACGAGAAGATGTTGCTTGACGATTTGTTATTATAGTGTGTCAGTGGGTGGTTTTAGTGGAATACAAAAGAGTGCAGGAGATAGTAACCTGGATTATTCTAATATCCATCTTTTCACCTTCGGTATAGTATTAAAATGAATTGTGAAACTTTCATTAATTAATGTTTATATTTAATTAACTTTCAAGTGAAATTAATAATTAATAAATAATTAACAATTCATCATAAATACTATATTCACCAAAGTATCATATCAACTCCCCTGATATTATATTATGGTGGATATTAGAGGGAATATCTTCTTCTGCATTGCCTAATTCTATGTCAAATTTCGCGACTATATTTGTTATTTTTCAGCACTTTCTATGTTTGCATGTTTGACTGTGTCCGAGGGATATGCTGGTTGATTATTTGGTTCTCATTTTTTCAAAGGTGAATTCAGCCAAAACTGCTTTGCATATCATCAACTTTCTATTCATACATTAAGCAAGTTTTTCATCCATTATATATGGGTTTCTGTCAGTTTCTTCAAGCTTATCCCACGCTTGTTTTGTGCCTTATTTTTTTTTCTAACTAATGTTTTCTTCTCCTGCATATGCTGGTGATGAAGTTCGTGACATATAAGAAACCCACGGCTGCCCTCCTTGCATGTTGTACATTTGTTATGATCTGCCTAGTTAAACAATGATATTTTTCAGTAACATCAAGATTTTATTTTATTTTTATTAAGAACCACATTATCGCTGTTATTTGCCACATACACATAATATTTTTGCGTCAATAGCAATAGCACGTGTGATGCTACATAAGCAATTCTTGGTATTGAACCTAATGGCAGTCAGATTAGGATGACAATGAAAAAGATGGACATTTAAGGATACAATTAGAACTAAAGAAAGTTTATGAGGAAATTAGTAATTGTGTCAAATTACATAGATGTAAAACATCTTTTTTGGACGTTGTACTTAACTTATCTACTATGAGCATTGAGCTGTATACTTCTTTGATGAACCAATTTGCTTGTATACTTTCTTGTAGATGTTGCAGCTAAGTTCAAAGTCAGTTGGTACAGGATTGGTGGTGTAGAGTTACTGAGCCAAGATGGCATTTGTAACTAGGATAAAATAGGTTGTTCTTTCTGTAGTCACTTTATCTGTGGCATCTATCATCATTCATCTGTCTTTAGCAAAGTTGTGGACTGTTAACATGGTGCAGTACAAAGCACTGCCTAGTCTTCCTGAAGATTTCGCTTCCATGTTAGGGAGAGAGGTTAGTTTGGATGGATTATACATGTATCCGCTGCATGTGTATGGTCATGTGTTTTGTGTTTCACTTTAGTTATTTTGGCTTTATTTGCTTGAAATGCTGCAGGGTATAAAGAACAAGAAGATATGGAGTTCCATAAAGTCTTTGGAAGCATTGCAGCCTTCTGCCAACACTAGAAGCAATTATTCTGGTAATAATTTTGCTCAAATTTCTTAGCTCTTCATTAGGGAGACATGGAAATGTGCAATTTAGACTTGTAGTTGAGTGGGTATGACATAAAGCTTTGTTGAAGGGTAAATATTTTACATCATCATGCTGTGTTTTTTGTTTTTCACTTATAGATATAGGTTACGCATTAAAGAACTGAAATCACATACTCATTTTCTATTGCGGAGGCTTTATCTTGTAACCAGATTATGGGAATCTCTGCTCCATGTGATCTTGGAGATGATAAATTTTTTCATAGAAATTACTTTCATATTTTCAAAGATCTTAGAAATAAAATTTTGATTATAATCTGTTCTGAAATATTTTTCATTTGAGTGTAACTGAAGTGGAGAAGTAAAGATTTGTGGCATAATCTTGAGTTGACTATAACAATTGAGTTTTCTCTAGACGTAACTGAGCTAATATTATTTGGAGATTTTTTATCTTTGATAAATTTTAACACAGCTGTTGTACTCACCGTTGTTTATCTTCATATTTCATACATTCATTATTTCCATCCTTTACATCTTCCACTTCAAATTTGTGGTTCTTTTCATCCCAGTTCCAAAGGAGCAGAACAATGGTTTCATCTATGCAAAAGTTTGAGTGTAAAAAGCATTCAAAGAAGCAGATAGAGGCAGAAGAACCAAGCTGAGCCCCTTCGTCAGGCCTCTGGTATACCAGCTTCTCTGGAATGGTAGACAAAAACTGGTGATCCAACAAAACCCAAGTCCTAAATCCTAAGCTCAACGATGGTAGACAGTGGACCTGCTCGGGACTTGTCTTGTGGCTCTCTAGTCCCTATACAGTATAGACGGTGTCCTCAGTTTCATCGGAGCCTGCCAATGGTAGATGGCTCGCTTGGCAAACCGTTCGGCTGTAAACCTTACCTGGAGACTGGAGAACCACTAGCAGATCTAAAAGAATTTCTCCTATCAAACACTACAACAGATCCAGTTGAGAATTGTCTGATTTCTCGAAAATCAGGAGTGATTCTAGGCATGGCAAGTGTTGCCTTATCCAATGTCCATTTCTCAGGTAGAACCACGTCCTTCCAAAGAATAGTTTTAGGCACATAAACATTTAGCAATCAAATCAATCATAACTTTTTGAACTATAATTTTCCGGTCAAAGATTATATTACAAGCTTCATCTTGTCCAATCAAGAAATCTCAAGTCTATACAGATGCAGAGGGCTGAGATATAAAGCCATGCTCAAACCCACCCAAGTTGAAAGACCGTCCTTTAAAATCAACCTACAGCAGGACTTCAATGAAATTACATAACAACAAAGTCAACAATAGGGGCGATACCCATCAAAGCCATCACAAAGATCCATTAGATCTACATGCATAAATGCTTTTTTTGAATTTTTTTTATCAAAAAACAAAAACACGAGAACTTTATTGGGTTACAAGCAAATCTTAAATGGATTTCATAACATTTCCTTTAAAATTGTCCAATAAAATAATTTAAGAATACGGTTGTATAGATTATCCAATTAAATTTTCATCTCAGCTTAGCAGCAATATCCATTTCTAAATGGATTTCATAGCATTCCTTTAAAACTGAAACTAATGATTTTTAATCACCCTAAAATCAAACCCCATTTCAGCACCTCCCACCAACCTGACCCAGTAACGATCTTGATCATACTCCCCGACCACAATTCCGGTTTTCTAGATAAAGATCAGTTTTAACTTGACAGGAATCAACAGATCCAGGTGGACTCGAACCACCATCCTCCCATACGTAGAAATTGGGCGCTCATACCAATTCGAGCTTATGGATCCACCATATTCTTGAATAATGTACTACATCTAAACTCTTTTTAACCCAGAAAACGTGAGGACCAAAGACAGTTCACCCAAGAATAGATCCATTTTACACTTATAAATGCCCTTTCACGAATCATGAATAGCCAAAATCCACCAAACTAAAAGTCCAGCCGCGTAACTGCAGGACGAATTTGCCAAAAGCCTACCACTGTCTCTAGCTTCCATATTCTAGTTTCTCATCAAACGAATCTTTCAATTTCAAGCCTATAAAGTGAATAAACTATCATAATTTCTAATTGCGGATACTCTACTCCCACTCTACAAAATACGCGGTTGCCCATGCATGCCAAGGATAACAAACTAGGAATACAATGTTGCAGAGATCGCAACAAATATTTACTAAAATGATGATTCCCCCAAATTTGATTACTATGTCACAGAAAACCTACGACTACCATAAATGGGAACAAAATACAATCTAAGTCACAGACGTCGAGTTGACAAAAGGAAG
Organism: Styphnolobium japonicum; assembly: GCA_023212625.1. Taxonomy (NCBI): domain Eukaryota; kingdom Viridiplantae; phylum Streptophyta; class Magnoliopsida; order Fabales; family Fabaceae; genus Styphnolobium; species Styphnolobium japonicum. The sequence continues at coordinate 29,583,368 of JALBWW010000006.1, forward strand.
GCCCCAAAAACAAGGCTCTCACGATGTGTCACTGACTCACTGGGCCTGCATTAATAATCATCGAACTGCAACAAATATTCTCTGCCAACTTAATAGAAATCAAAACCAACTCAAAGGCAAACAGTAAACATTAGAAAAAGAACCAGAGAAACAACGTCACGACATGATCGAAGTAAAATAAAGTATGAAAAAAAAAGCATAGATAAATACCGTGTTCCCAAGAACTAAACAATGAGGATGAATTCCACTAATAATGACTGAGGCTTAAGACAGAAACATCCATTAATGTCAGGACTATCTCAATGTACAGTGAAGAGACAGCACTTTCCGTAGGCAATACTGTATATAACAGAATCGTCTAATGTTGATGCAGTAGACAGCCAAAATCTCTAGGTGAACCCACACAATGTTCACTCCAGCATTTACTTGATATTTCCGTCAAACGAGTGACAATAAATATAAGCCTGTAAAACACAAAATGAATGTGTTAGGAACAATGCAATTTCAGCCACCAATATAAAAGGCCAACTCGATGTAAATATACTACCCACTAAACATTAAATAGTAAAGCCATCAATACGATACTACACACTAATTTTTTATTACATGGAAGAAAAATCACCAAAATATATGTTTCTGGGAAACACACACGAGGAGAACTAGCATGCCAAACAATGCATCATATATTGGTGTGCAAGAATTTGCTTACAAAGCAAACGTCCTCCCAATATAATATTAGAGCAACCCCAATCATGACCTCAAAACTAACCCTTACAACAAAGGAGCACAAAATGCAACTATACAGGTAAGCTCCTTCCTAACTCCAGAAAGGGCCTGAAGAAAAGTAGAGGATAAAATTAATATCAATCTATCCATTGTCATTAACCTGTAACAATCGGTCAAGTCCCAAACAAATACCTTTAACAAAGGCATCAAATGACCTTCTCTGCTTCACAGAACTGCAGTACAGCTACCTGGATCCACTAGCAGGCATCAGACGCTCACATCTTCAAATATCTGCTTGACAAAGGCGTATTCCATGTTGCACAATATTTGAGGAAGGTCAAAGGCAGCTCAAGTCCATCTACAATGGAAGACTGCACATACAACGAGACTTGAAGCCACAATAGGTACAGTTTTTACAGCCATCATTACTCGCCGCCTCCTAAGCTATCCATGGCAGCGTTTTGAAACATATCATACAGCAAACTCCCACAAAACCCATTAAGACACCAAGTTCAAGTGCAAATAATACCCATATAATACAGTGGCAGCCAGCCATCAACAAAAAGTTAAAAATATTGTACCAGCATAATTCCGACTGGTAACAATTACTCATGTCTATAAATATATATATATATAACGCTCAGTAATACATTGATTTAATAAATGAACCTAAAAATGTGCAACTTGAAAGAGATTTGAAGGTGAGATTACAAGTTGCATTTGCTGGAAAAGTGCGAGAAGTATGATGGCTCAAGAAGGCTCAGATAATATGCATCTGCATTTTTTTCTGTATTTATTCAAGAGTAAATTGGCCATATTATTAATTCCAGGGCAATAGTTCCATATTTTTAGTTGACCCATAAAGTCACTTTGACTCAGTTGTTGTACAAGTTCAAATGTAACTCTGTTTAATCTTAATTTCTGTTATCATAAACTCTTGTAAAGAGCAATGATTCACCAGAAATCAAAGAAGATGCTCTCTTCTGAAGGGGTTACCAACCGTTCAAAATACGCAAAATATGGGATTTCTGGGAATGGAAAGTGGAAAGTGAACTGTGTATATATGTACTACAGAAGTGAATCAATCATTTAATTGTAGAGAAAGCTTTTTATTCTAATTATGAAAATATAAATAGAAAATTAAATCAATCATTTACGAAAATATTGTTTATGCCATAAAGAAGTAAGTCAATCATTTTATTGTAGCCAAAACTTTTTATTCCAATCATTAAAATGTTGTGTACAGCATACTCAATCATTTCATCGTAGCGAATGCCTTTCCATTCTAATTACGAAAACATAAAAAGGGTACTATGTATTAAGGACATGTAAGGTATCAATAAGGGGAAATTGTAACTTGTAAAATTATTATAACTATGGCAATCACTAAACAATAATCAATGTTAGACTGGTAGAAGGAATTAATAAAGTATGTGTCCAGCACCATGTACCTTATCGAGTATCGAGTTTCATCAGGCCAATCATTTGTTGCATCGGGTTCCAAATCGATAACCAATTTTAAATGATAATCCTGGTACGCGTAGTTGAAGCCGTAGCCAATTGAAGGTAACGTAATAGAGTATAAAAAATTAAGGGGGGGAGAAGAAAGAGAGGGAAGCAGAGGAGGAAGAAGAGAAGCAAAAAAAAGAGAGAGAAAACACAACACACGCACCCAACAGGGGGAGAGCCGGGGCAAATAAAAAATAACAACCCCGGCAACATCTCCCCCCAACAACAAAAAGAACAGTAATTTTATTAAGATTTTTTGACCCGCCATGCAAGCGCACCTGACATGGCAAAGGTCCGGTAACAAGCAAGAAAACAACAGAACAAGTACCTTGGGGTGTATGCCTCACACTTCTCTCGCAACCCTCAGCAACCATAAACTCCAATCATCAACAAATCCACAAATTATATAACATAATCTTCTAAAGGATCGTTGGCAAAGGTACTGATACAACAACTACCAACCCGGGAGAACGTTAATTGCTCTGTTTCGAGCTGGATCCGTAGAAGACAGCAAAACGGTGCCTATCTACCATCAAGATGCGCCACAAATCCACAATCATCAGCCACGCCACCAAGACCTGCCAAATACGAAAATGAGAGGTAGGTGACAACCAAGAAAAGTCCAAAATAAAGATCATCGGAATTGGAAAAAACGGAGATCTAATTTACCTTATCAGATCCACGACCAGATTGAACGATTCCTTGCCTATGTCAATCCAATTTCGCCACAAGACCGAGATCCTCAAGGGCAAAACCAAAACATCGAGAAAATCTGCCACCAACCATCCTCAGAGACCAGATCGAGGCTCGACCCATGATAAGAACTGATAATTTGCCTTGACTGAATCAAAGCATGGCTTGAATGAGTAGTCCAACAAGGTCAGAGAGAATGCGCCGTTTACGATTTACACGGCAAGGATGGGAGAGAGAAATGGGTTACGATCCCTTTATATAGTGGAATCTAAAGCAAATCAACGGCTGTGAGTGTTTCACAACAAATAATTCCAACGCTGCAGATTGCTGAAAGAAAATAAGCTGAGTCAGTTTCACCCAAAAAAAAATAAAAAAACTTCGCCGTGCCATCTCTTGTTGGCTAAGGTATTTGCGCCGCGGTCACAAAGAAAAGAAGGTTCTCGATTACCCAGATATTTTCGTGTGACACGTAAGTTATTCAAATTCAAATCAAATTCAATAAAATCGAAAAATTGAATTGAAAAAATTAAAAATTAAAAATTAATTAAAATTAAATTTTTTAGTTTAATTTAATTTTTTTAAAAATTCATCTGTTTGGATTAATTTTTGAATTTAATTTTTAAAATTAAACTGATTTAAATTAAATTGATTAAAATATTATATATATATATATTTTAAATAACTTGATATGTATTATTAAATAATTTAAAAGATTTATTTTTTTATTTTTTGTTAAAATTATTTATATTAATGATTTTAAAATATTATTTTTCATTTAAGATATATACATATTTGATATTTTTTTTTAATAATTATGACTAAAAGTTCTAATTTATATAATTAAAAATTAGTTTACAATTTTTATTGTTTGATTATATTTGATTATTACATTAAAAATTTAATTATGATTATATTTGATTATCACATTAAAAAATTATTAATTTTTATTTAAATAAATTATTATTTGTTTTGAATAAGTAAATATATTATTTATTATATAAATAAATTGAGTTATAAAAAAAATAATTTTTTTTTAAAATGATTAAAAACTAAAAAAATAATACTTAAGTTCTAAATTTAAACTTAACCGATTGATTTTATATATTATAAAACTCATTCGGATAATTTTATCTCTCAACCCGTTAAACACTGACACGTGATTTCTGTGCCATTTGTTTTTTCTTTTCTTTTTTTCAGGCCAGTTTGTTTTTGCCTTTTCGTACGCCGTTCTTCTATTTGACAACCTTAAACCTAAAACCCTAATTGGCGACTCACTCACCTGTGAATCTGAGAGTGACTGAGGCATTGGTATCAATCAGACATGAGTTGGAGGAGGAGCTTAGTTTCCAAGCACACAATCAAGAAACTACCAACAACACTCAATGCAATTTTACTACAATCTTCTTTTTCTCGAAGTGCCTCCACCATCACACTTCCTTCATTTCCTTCTTCTCATGACACTCAAACCTCTGCTACCTTCCAATCACTTCAATGCCCAAAACCCATTTGGCCCTTCACTAGGCACATTCATTCTACTCAACTCGTGACTCAACTCAGCGAGGAGGAGGAGAATGATGGGACGATGGATGAGTTCTTATCGCGATTTGTGTGGATGATGCGTAAGAAAGTAGTTGAAGCATACCCGGAATCTGATAAACAGACAATTGATGGCATGCTGCTGATAATCGTTGGCAAGGTTGTGTCTGAATTGGAAAAGGGTGGGTTCGAGAAGATTCTTGAAGCGGCTAGTGCGGTGTCTCCTTCAGAAGATTTTAGCGAGGATTTGTGGAAGACGGTGTGGGAGGTGAGCAATTTGGTGTTGGAAGATATGAATAAGGAAAGGAAGAAGGAAAAAATGAAGGGTTTTTTGCAATCTGAAGAAGTGAAAGAGATGTGCAGGTTTGCTGGCGAAGTTGGCATTCGTGGGGATTTGCTTAGAGAACTTAGGTTCAAGTGGGCACGCGACAAAATGGAGGAACATGAGTTTTATGAGGGTTTGGACCGTTTGAGGAAAGAGGCACAAGCTGAAGAAAAACAAGAGGAAAATGAGAGCAAGGAATTTGATGTTGTTGAGGAGAAGGCTAAGATTGTTACACTTCCCAAGAGGCGAGGAAAGTTAAGGTACGAGATATATGGGCTTGATCTCTCTGACCCTAAGTGGGAACAAGTTGCTGACAGAATCCATGAGTCAGGACAAGTCATTTGGCCACAGGAGGCAAAGCCAATAACTGGGAAATGCAAACTTGTTACTGAGAAAATTCTGTCTTTGAACCAGGAGGATGACTTGTCAACACTGTTGGCTGAGTGGGTAGAGCTTCTCCAACCTAGCAAGGTGGACTGGATCAAATTACTTGACAGATTGAAAGAGAAGAATCCTGCTTTGTACTTCAAGGTACGATACCAAAGTATCATTAACAACTTAGCCTGATCAGTCTACTACCGCATTTCCTTTTTAGTTTTTAACAGTAAATCGATAGTGTATATGAATTTATTATGATATTTATGCAGATTATTTGGAAATGCCAATGTTTAGACCTAAATACTACGTCTCTGTGAGTTGTTGATACGTTTGAACTTTGAATCAAAATCACATATTAGCTGCGAAAATCTTAAGCTATTGTGCACCTTCATGATAGTTGGATAAAAATCCTGTCTCCGTTGTATGTGTTTCCCATCTTTTCCCTCCATGCATATTATGACGCATAAGATATCTATTTAAGTCTCGTTTACAAAGACTAATGTATAACAGTATCGATACCAACTCATTTAGTTTAGTTTATTCCCCCCCCCCCCCAATTGTTAGGAGTTTTTGTTATGGCTTCCTTACAAAATCACAATTGCAAACCAAGTCACTCTTTCCAATTTCCTTTCCCAGTTGATTTTTCCCAAGAAAATCAAGATGAACTTTCCTAGAGTTGGATTTCCAGAAAAGCAATAGTCAAATACTATAAAATTACTGATTCCTGTCCTCTTTTGGTTTGTTAAGGAATAATTGCCACATTCCTTTTACTTTTGACTGCAAGAGAGTAAAACTTATTTTTCTTTGTTCTTTTATCCCAGTATCTTCAATAGAGTGTAAGATTAATTATTTATTTGGACTGTAAGTCCTCAAGTTCATCATTAAGAATCATGCATAATAAACATGAATGCTATTGTTAAGGCTCATGGCTTTTCTGTGTTTTAAGGTAAAAAAATTTTTTGGGATAGAGGATTTTGAATAAGTAATCATTTGTTAGATTCCTGAAGATGTAGAGGAATGGTGTAAAGGGAACCATGTGGGCTTTCCTGTGCTGTTGTAGCCGTTTACAGGTTCTTATATATCTAGGAAAGTGTTATTCAATTCCAGAATATAAAGACTTTTTTAATTATCTTACACTTTATTTTCTTTCTTTCATGAATTTAGATTATTTTTCCTTTAAAAATTATGGTTTCATTCTGATTTGTCGAAAGCTCCTATTTAATCTTTCATGTCAAATATGTGCGAATATACATTGGACTAGCTCAAACCATGTTTCTTATATTTTTCAGGTCTTTTCTTTGAAATCTTGTAGTTGGGATTGAATGATATGTTGCTAATTTTTTTTTTCCATAGCTGGTTGATTCTTTCTTCTTTCCCCTTTTCCCTAGCTAACACCTATTCTGTGTTTTTAATAGGAGATAATGGTTGGAGAAGATATAACCAAAGATAATGCCTATTTGCATGTATCTTTCCTCTTTTTGTCCTGGTTATTAACACTGTTAGTAATAACTGCTAGTGTTGGTTACTGAGGCTTCAAAAGACATCTTAGGTGTCATGATATTACTGGTGGGACAGGATGGGGGACATATACATATAACAGAGACAGCATACCACCATCCATGTTAGTCACTTAGTCTTTATTCTGGTATTTAGGTTGAAGATATTTAAACCACCAATTTCAGTGTGATTGCTGAATGGATCAATTCTTACATTTATTTGCAAAACTTTGGGTGTTATTCCTTGAAATTCTATGTATAATTGATCTCTGTCGCATCCAACTTCGTTCCTTTTTTACGTATCATTTAATTGATGAGAGCTTACATAACCATCCTATTTTCAAAGGCAGCATGAAAGCTGTTGAATTATCTTGTTTTCTACATGGGCATTTACTTTCATTCTTAATCTGTATGAGGTAATAAGAATATTGAGAAACAAATCCCTAGACAGTAGCTACATGATAATTGTTACCTTGGGGGAAAAAATAGATTTAAGTAGCTGAAGGAATTTTACATGTCTATAGTGAATTATTCATTAATTCCAGGATGTGATGCAACTATTTTCCCACAAATTTTACAGTTCTATGATTATATGAATTACTTATTTGAGAACATGGATGATCCTAGGAAGATATTTCTATATGCTGCTTATGAAATTGTAGGAACCTTCATGCAATATATATATTTTCTGAGGTAAGTTACTGTAATTGAACATGGGATGAAGTGGCCAATTTGGATTTTGGATTTAATTTTTGTCAAATCCTATGATTATAGGTAGCAGAAATGGCATTGATTGAAGATTCTTTCCAAACAAATATATCTGACTACTCTAAGCTTATTGATATCTATGCTAAAGAAAACCGGTTTGATGATGCTGAGAGGATCCTTAAGAAGATGAGCGAAAATCACATACTGCCAGATGCTTCAACAGCCAGTGCAATGGTCCACATGTACAGCAAGGGAGGCGATCTTGAACGTGCAAAAGCAGCATTTGAAGTCTTGAGGAGCCAGGGCTTCCAACCAGACATAAAAGTTTACAACTCAATGATCATGGCCTATGTAAATGCTGGCCAGCCTAAGATGGGTGAGGCTTTGATGAGGGAGATGGAGACAAGAGACATTAAACCCACAAAGGAAATATACATGGCATTGCTCCGAACTTTTTCTCAGCGTGGTGATGTTATTGGAGCTGGACGAATTGCAACAACTATGCAGTTTGCAGGGTTCCAGCAGAGTATGGAGACATGCACATTGCTTGTTGAGGCACATGCACATGCAGGTGATCCAGATCAAGCAAGAAGCAACTTTGACTACATGATAAAATTAGGGCATAAGCCTGATGATAGGTGCACTGCTAGCATGATTGCGGCTTATGAGAAGAAAAACTTATTGGACAAGGCGTTAAATCTTCTTTTGGAGCTAGAGAAGGATGGTTTTGAGCCTGGGGTTGCCACTTATTCTGTTCTTGTGGACTGGTTGGGTAAGTTGCAGCTTGTTGATGAGGCAGAGCAGCTTTTAGGCAAAATTGCTCAGCAGGGTGAGGCTCCTCCTTTTAAGGTTCAAGTGAGTCTTTGTGATATGTATGCAAGGGCTGGAGTTGAGAAAAAGGCCCTTCAAACTCTGGGCGTCCTGGAAGCTAGGAAGGATGAATTAGCAGCAGATGAGTTTGAGAGAATTATAAACAGCCTTATTGCTGGTGGGTTTAATCAGGATGCACGAAGAATATGTGGGATCATGGAGGCACGGGGTTTTACTGCATCAGAATCGCTTCAGATGGCCCTTACAAAATCTCCAGCATTTGGCCGCAAAAGACCAAGTAGGAGATAGTTTAGTGGTCATGAGAAGTGCCATTTTAGTCTTTCTCTGCCAAGTGACCAACAAATGCCCTGCCTTATCCTTGTGCAACTATTTTCTTCAAGCAGTCTACCGGCTCATGCAAGCAACCAACAGCGAGATTCAAATTTGAATCCAAAGGATGTTAAAGTTTGATTTTCAACGGTGGTGAATTTTCTAACTTGTGGGTATTAGAATTTAGAAGGCATATTATTGGCAACAACTATACCTCTTTCTGTGACAATGCCTGCTATATGCCCCTCTAATTATTGTATTGGGGCCAAGGACTAATACGTTCGAAACTTAAAAATTCCTTAGTTAAAAAATGTTATTTATCATATATATATATATAAAAGTCACTTCAACATATAATTAAAATCTTTAAGAGTGATAAGTTTTTTGTTAAAAATAAAAGCACTTGTTTTTTTTTGGGGGGGGGGGAACATTCAACTTTAGAAAAAAATAAAACTTAAAAAAGAAGCTTAATTATTATTTTTTTAGAAGTTAATGATCTTTAGTTTAGTTTTTAAAATAAGGAGAAAAAATGGTTTTTAATATAATTTTTGGACAAAAAATATTATTTGTATTTATTGAAAATTATATCTTATATTGTATCTATTTCTTCCTTCAAATCTTGCCTTCTTCATTCTTGATATTTTACATTTGGTAATTTTTTTTATAAAAAAGTTGTTATTTTTTATTCAAAGAAACTTAAAAATATTTCTTATTTAAATGTAAAATAATTTTTTTATATAAAAAAGAAGCTTTATTAAAAAAAATGTATAAAAAGAAGTCATTTTTTTTAAAAAGCATACCCAAACAAGTTCAATATTATTATTGGTAAATGTTATCAAAAGTCAATTAGCATAAAATAATATCAAACTTGTACCTTCAATTTTGAAGTTATGAAGTTATGCCCGTCGCTGCTTCGAAGAGTAGAAGTCATCAATTATTGAATCTATTGTAAATTTTTCAACAATATCTTTTTCAATGAAAACAATCATGTAGCCTGTTTGAAAATCATCTTCCATCTTGTTGCTAAACCTTGTTTTAATGATTTTCATTGTTCGTTGTTCAGAAAACTCGTTCGTTAGTTGCTATTTAGTTCGAATACGGAGGTTTCTAGGTGGTAAACAATTTGTAATTCCAAACTTTCGATTAAAGTTTTTTTTTTTTTTTTGGTAACAAACGGTTTTTAAGTTTTAGTCCATATCATAGTACCCCACGAATTTCTTGCATTTATGATTCTTCTTGTTCAATCAAAGTTAAAATCAATGCTGCCAACTACATAATTTATAGAGTACCATTGGAAGGGCTAATGATTTAATCCAACAAAGGCCTAACACAAATGGTGTTTTCATATCAAATAAATGTTAGATGTTTTTCCTTGCAGAGATCTGAGGTAAGAGAAGTTAAATAACAAAAATACAGAGAAATAAAAGACGTGTAGGGTGCTACGTACCCTGATGTTGCTAGGAATACTTGGAATTAATTGGTACTTGGTAGCGTTAGTTAAGCTTAACCTGTGGCCAAGGCATATGGAACTATCCCATGTCTGGTATTTCATATTGCCCTGAAGTCAAAACAATAGCTTGCTGTCATCGATTACTTTGTGAGTTGTGATTGTATCTTGTATCTGAATTCTTTTCTTGAGGGAGTATATGAAGAAAGGCACTTTTTTGTTGCTTTTACATGGAATTGTTGAACCTGATGCGTGAGGTCCTTCCTTTGCAGAATATACCAAGCAAAAAATAAATTGGAAAAAAAAAAGACCATAGTCTTCTAAATGAGAATTTCGTTTAAGTTCAGTTCAATGAAATTAGTTCCAAACACGTGGATGAATTGATTAAAACCACGAACCCCGTAAGCTAGCTACAATGAGGCAAAGTATATACTGGCAATTCCTTTGGTGAGAGGGTCAAAGAAATTTTTTCCCTCGACAAGATTAGAATGACTGGCAAACGTTTGATTAAAACAAGTAATCTAAGGAAAGAACAAATGGAGAACTTTGCAAGGGAATCAACGTGAAATGCTCTGCAAGAAGCAATAAGAAATTATGCACTCAAGCCAAAAATCTAATGAAAGTCTAATAATGCATCCAAGTTAAGGTATAAATCATATATATATAACTACCATTGCAATCTGCAGCATCACATTCAGCCAGAATAGCAGTAAAACATCATCCTCTTGTGTCATCAGAATTCAGATATTAACCATCCATGGCACAGAAAAAGCAGCCACTTCGTTTTAGGATCCCTTGGCGATCATCAGGAGCACATGTTGCACGTCCTGCTACTCAATCACTGCCTCGTCGTCCAAAAGATAGATCAAAATCTCCTACCCAACCAGACACAAACATACCCATTCAACGACCAACATCTTCTCGGCCTCCTAGTCCTTGGATAGCCCCACCAGAGTCTCCACCTAGTCCTAGTCCTACTCCTACCCAAACTCAGGGAGCCCCAAGAGCTGAACCTCAACAACACTCACCATCTAGTCCTTCTCAACCAGCAACCGCTTCGGTGATCATTGATTCCTCACTGACTTCTCAGTCAGAACCCCCTTCTCGATCAGCAACTCCAACCCAGGTTAACTCCCCGCTGCCATCACCAATACCATCACGCACTACCCAAGCCCAAGCTTCCTCGCTATCTCCATCATCATCTCAAGCAGGCTCTCCATCTCGGGTTTCTATTGTGTTCTCCTTATCTCCGAAAACTAAACCTCAGTCTCCTTCTCATTTGGCCTCCGATCGTCCCATCGAGGTGCCAAAGCCCGCTGCTAAAGAAAGCACTGGGACTGGGCCTGCATCATCTACCTCTGAACAAGAAAAGGAAAAGATGGTCGTGACTGAACCAATGCCACAAGAAGCTGAACCTGAACCGAAGGTAAACTCACCATTGAAAGCAACCCCCAAGTCACCAGAGAGGATGTCCACACAGCCTACAGGCTCTGAACCACAGGCTTCTTCTGTGCCCTCATCCCCGATTTCTAAAATTGAACCAGCCTCTCAGCCTCAGTCATCATCTCCTTTGGCCTCAGAGCGCACCAGCGAGGTGTTAAAGCCCACCATTGAAGAAAGCACTTTGCTTGCATCACCTGCCTCTCAACAGGAAAAGGGAAAAATGCCGCAAGAATCTGAACCAAAGATGAAGTCACCATTGAAAATCATCCCCAAGTCACCAGAGACCTCTTCTCAACCTGAGAAGATGTCTACACAGCCTACAGGAATTTTAGGGGACGAGGAAAGATCAACAACACCCAAGACCAATAAGTTGGAGTTGGATAGTGCTACTGGGAATTCCAAGGCCCCTTTGGAAACACAAAGCAAGTTCCTTCAATCTGAGGAAAAAGAGAAAGTGGTGCACGAAACCAATAAAGTAGGAAAAGCCAAAGACACAATAACTGGACAACCAATTCGACGGACAAAAACCGAGCTTCATACGACAGCATCTGCTTCAGGAACACAGACTAAAGATCCATTTACCAGGGCATTTCGAGCAGATAAGAAGCAGCATGGGGCAGGAGAAGCTGTTGAGAGAAAGATGATGTTTGCCACGTCCAAGCCCAGTGGGAAAGACATCAGAGTTGTGAGTTCAGCAGATCCAGAGACCAGGAATGTATCAAGCATATCCCCTGAAAAATCTGTTTCATGTTCATCCAACGGGGACAAGGCTCCCCTGCAAAAAGGTATCAAAGATGATATTTCAAAGTTTGTTCATAAACTAGCCACTGTGCACCCAACACAGCCCATGGATGATGATGACAAACAATTCAGTGTCATAACTCTGGCTGGTGACAACAGAGGAGCCACAATGCACATAGGCTCCGAGTCAGCAAGGAAAGAGGGGTCAGTCCACATACACCGGGCCTACAAGACTGATCCAGAAGAGAGCACTGAGGTGACCACAGATGGAGAGGAAAACTCTGAGAAAAGGTCTGACAATTCAACGAAGAAAGATGAAGTAGGGAAGGCATATGTCAACAGCAACATACAAAGTATCAATAATTCAATGATGTTTCACGGTTCAATCACCGAAAGAGACCCTGGTGTTCAAGTGACTCTTCCACAAAAGCCAGCAGAGCCCATCCAGCCCGATGATGATAAGCGAGGTCTAGAAACTCGCAAGGCTGAATTCAACATTAGCAGGGCCGAGAAGCTAACTTACCAGCCCACAGTTCGAAGACGATGCCTCAGAGGCCTTTTCCTGGAACCAAGCGACTCTGACCCAGATAACCCTGACAAACCTCGTCGTCATGGTTGCAAATTCAGTTGTGGCCAGATTAAAGAGGTTGAAGATATCGAGATTCTGTAATAGAATAAACACAACCTTCCCTTGTACAGCCAAAATACCCTGTATAGAAATATTGTAACACTCATTGCAACAAATGGAAAATAAAGATACAGTCATTCGCTTTAGACATTGATCTGGGATTTAGACACTTCATGTTAACAACAATCCATAATGTGTACGTTGATTTTTATTTTAAAGTTATTCATTTACAAAGAAGAAAAGAAAAGAAAAGATATTCAGTACAATGGGGTACTTTGCAATTGTTTCTGGTCTACAAAACTATGAGGGGATTCTCTGAAGTGATTCATGCTTGGTGAAATTAACAAACTTACAGCAAACAAATAGACTTGTCATTAAACATCAAGCTTAACACCTAGCATTACACAAACTTCTGCCTGCAGAACGAAAGCACTCCATTAGAACGACATTTGTTATCCAGCTTCTCTCCTTTCTTGCACTCCATTAGAACAAGAGTTGTTATCCAGCTTCTCATCTTACCAAAATATATACAGTTATATCAAGGAAGAGTAGCAGGAGTGCAGGAACATTGCCCACAATGGAAAAAAGTCATGGTCATTCACAAGCTGGTTTTGTGTCAAAGCTGCTCAAGCAGATTGCAAAGGCTTGAAAAGCAGAGAGGGGATATCGGTAATCCATGGTGAATATGTCCTTCCCAATTTTTCCAAATTGTAGTATCACTTTCTCTTGTTCTGCCACTGAAACATTTTGGCAAGGTTCTGCAGCTGCTACAAGCTGGAAGTTCTTCACAGAGGCCACTGTAACCCGTCCCTTGAAATTCAAACACCAACATTGCAGTTGTTCATGCCATCTAGGTGCTTTATTTTTCAAAATCAATGGTTCCCTTGCACTCTGGGTTGATTCTGGAGTATTGGCAATGCCTGTTGAGTCAAAGCCAACTCCTGGCTTTTTTCCTTTTGAAATGGGGATGGTAGGTGCATGCTCATTAAGGCAATTAGTAAAGTTCAAAGGAGTAGGGGCAGTCCCCCCTTCTTGGATTGCAGATATGGGAATTAAGTGCATTGTACACCGCATTCTCCTTGGACCTCTTGTACGGAGAACATTGAGTTCATAAGATACAGTAGCCACGTTATAGTTAGCAGCAGCAGCCCTCGGAAGTACCTGTTTCAAATGGACTCGTTGCTGCAACTTGCAATTCAGTGGAAGGGAAGAATCATGTGGGGGCTGACCATCCAAGATCATAAATTTGGTGCCGAGAAAATTAGACCTGTTCATTGCTTACAGATCAAGTGAACGGTAGAAGAATGTACCATCAAGATAAGGACCACAGAGAGATGGGACTAACCTCAGCTTTCCAATGTAAGTATTACTAGCTCGAGAGAAATCATCTGCAACCAGTGATATTAAAAATTCTGTACACGTTGCCCTTCTAATCTTCTTTGCTGCCAATAGCAGTTTGCACATATCACCAAAAAGAGCTGCATAATAAAACACAATCCTCAAAGTTCATACAGAAGGGGCACAAAAAGGACAATAGATTCTGTCAAACATATGGGTATCCCAGTGGTAGAATGCATAAAGAATTCAATAATTCACTTCCAAGGTGTTTGGAAGAGTTTTTGAAGAAAAAAAAAAGACAAAAATAGAAGATTAAAACAAGATGTCGAAATTAAAAATGGGATTTCATAGCAGGTAATAAGAAAAATTGCCCAATCTCCATCATGTCAGCTATAGTTACATTTAGACCAAAAATCCTTGAATCATCATTCATCAGTATTAGTTCTTTACAACAAGAAAACACAAGGGAAGTCTTTCTATTATTAAGAATTTATCCTGCCAAAGCAGAGGATGAAAACTATAATCTTAATAGAAAGTTCCAAGATTAAAAAAGTTGGGAGGCATGCTCACTAGAAAAACAAAATGTTCAAAGAAATTTCTCAAGAAGAAACTACAAAGATCCTGAAGGAGGGTGTCTCAACAACCACCATATACCGATTTAAGATTCAAAGATAATCCCTCATGTCTTTATTATAGAAATATGAAAAGTTTGTTTAATGTTTTCCTGAAATTCTAACACAACTATTTCCGAGTGGAGAATGAATTATGTGAGCAAAAAGATATTACCAGGGCTCAGACCGAAATATAAACAATATGTCGAAGTCACCCTTTCTCTCTTAATAAAACACTGGATTGGAGTGTCTCTTGAACCGGGCTGATAAACAGAGAAGTGATCAACACAGATAAAAGACAGCAATCACAAATTAGTACCATGTGCTTCTAAACTTAAAGCAAATACGTAGAGATATCAATTACATATGAGGGTAAAAAGTTACCTGCTTCAGTGATATAGGGAAAGTAAGCCACCCACACTGTTCCGGTGTCTTGACCACCTCCTTTGTGATCTCCCTCCACGACCTACAAACTGAGGCACACGCTACAAGTACTCTCCGGGCAGGCCAGGAAGTTTCACTCGCTTCCACCCTTTGAATTATGTCTAATAGCAACTCAGGGGGTAAGTTAGCCCACCTGCTCTGCTCACTCACTATGGTGGATGATGATGATGACGATGATGCTGGTGAGGACCATTCGGGTGCAATGTGAGATTTTCCATGGCGATGCATATGCTTCGCTTCTGCCCTTCTTCTATACATGTTGCCAATGCCCTCTCCAACCTCCTTGAGCTCGCGGACAATACTTCTGAATGGCATTATGATACGACTAACACTGCCATTATGTTTAAAATAGAAAAATCAGACAGCAAATTTTTGTGAAAGTATACAGAGCTGTACAAATTTTTTTTGCCTAAGTTCAGTGGATTTAACTGATCATAGAAGTGGTGAATCATGACTTAATTAAGAATTCGACATTGAGTCACCCAGTTGCAATACATAGCCCAGCTAACAATGACGGAATGAACATAATTATTGCAATGAAGTGCGTGAGATGGGAGGTTTAACTTGAAAGAAAAGTTGCTACGAGATTCAAATCCTTAATCCAATTCCAATACGAATTCCCATATATTGAAATTTTAAAGAAAAAAAAAGAATTGAACGAAAAGCTCAAAGATTTAGACTTTAGAGTCAGATGCGCGTACCATGAGACAAAGGCCTAGAAAGTGAGGAAATCTTGCAGAGAACTTGGAAGACACAAAGGACTGCGAATCGGGGCGAGGGAATGTGGAGAATCCTTCCAAGATGGTTTTGCCCCTTTTGCAATACTCTGGGTAATCAAATAGACCAAGTGACAAATTCGACCAACCACTACCTATTCAATGTAGTCCTTCATCTAAACCTAAAACATCAATGTAGTCCTTAGTCTTGATCAACATAGTTTTTCTTTTCCTATGGGGATTACTTACAACTACTCCCACTTTTATGGTCAAAAAGTAAAGGCTGACCAAGATGTTTGTATGTGAAAAAGTTGGGTGTGGAAAAGGATGGAAGGATATATGGGCGATGATCGATGTCCCTTTCCCCTCTAACCTCTTCACTGATTCATTCTCAAATTTTCTTCTTCCTCCTGGTTTTAGGTAAAGTTCAGATATTGTTGGTAGCTGGATCTTGTTGGTTGTAGCTACATATTCACATTGCTATCTAGAGGGGACACATTATCCACGCATCGTGAAGAGACGATCTCAAGGATCTAGTCACATAGTTTGTAGACTTGAAGTTGATGATAGCTGTGTCACTGTCAGGACTCCCAATGTTTGAAGCAATGGGCCTAGCCACACGTGCCCATGCCATATCCCCACTTTATTTTCTAATTTCGGATTTGGTGAAACTCAATACAGTGGCTCCGATAAAATGAATAAATATTTTTTCATTTTGTTCAATGGCCAGAGCTATCGTTATCGATAAGTTTGCAAAGGTAGCTGACAGATAGATCAGTTAGCGTAATTGTATCACATGGTCCACTCACCAACTTGTTCACTACAATAATACAACTCAAATTCATTGATGGTCAAGTACTTGTTTTGATCAGTATGGCCCGGCACACACCTGTTAGCCATTCTCGATCACTATTTATTTGGAACCTCCATTTTATGGACGTACCTTATTTCTTAAACAGAGTGATCATGCAATCAATTATTGCCCTCTAGTTTTTTCTTTCGCCTTCAATTTTTTATGATCGCCTATTGTTTTCAATTTTCTTTCCTCCTGTGCAAAACAGCTTTCACGCTTAAAGATGACTGAAACTTGATGGGCTTTTCATGATTCACCAGATTAATGTCATGAAACTAAAATACATACATTACAGTCCACCCTACCAACTAGATCACCCGTCAGTTCTGCACGCGAATGAAGTATAGAATGGATCAATCAATCATAGTAAAAACATTATCCAATTTTAGTAAATGATTGTATTTCCTCCTCTTTTTTTGGTAAACTTCATCAGTATTTCAACATAAGCACTGAGCAGTGGAGAATACGACATTCAACAGCTTGATCCGAACCACGTTGTGCAGCAAACAAAAAAAAAAAAAAGGAAGGGGAAGGGGGTAAATGGGCTGCCATGACCCTCTAAACTGTTTGATCTTTGATTAGAGTTTAATTCACGTTCAATGTAAAATATTTTTACATTATTATTTAATTAAGTGTTATTAAATTATTAAAAGAGTTTCATTATCATAACAACTACTTAAAAAGTCTAACTCTTTTAATAATATATCAACACATAATCAAATGACAATATAAAATTAACTTTATACTAACAATGAATTAAAATTAAATTTTATTAATTATTTACACTTCAATCAATTCTCCTTCTCCTTACACAAAGTCGTATACCGCTTCTGTAACAAAAACAAAAAAGCAATAAATACGAGCTAGAAATTGAATTAAATCATTACCCAAAAAAAAAGGAAATTGAATTAAATCAATCATGTGCTCAAGTGAAATGATTTATTAGTCTCCTCAGTTCGGTGATGACCGTAGTTGAGGTTAATTTCTTACTATTGTTCCCCTGTTACGCATACGTACTTTTTCATCAACAGCCAACTCCTGAGGCATCCTTCAAAATTTTAGCATAATTTAATAGTATTAAATATAATTTATATAATTCTTATATTTATTTATAATAAATTAAAATTTTTAATTTTTTTTAACTTAATGTTGATAAATTTTATTTTATTTTATTCATATTAATTAATTAATTATAACTTAATCACTTTCTCATTTTTTTTATTTTTTCTTCTTATTTCATTTATTTTAAATTGACCCTTAAGTAATTTATCAGTAACTCCTCTTTATTTCTTTTTTTTTAATATAATAATATTAAATTTTTGTCCTCATAAAATCGGGTGATTTTTTTTTAATTCTCTATTATTTTTTTATTGTTTCCAACAACAAAAATTAATTTTTAATCGAATAATTTAAAAAATTATTTGTTAAAACAAAATACTTAAAAGAATTGAGATTGTAAAAAATTTTGCTCTTTATATATGTTGTTTAAATACTGTATTATCTTCTTCTACCACACATGTCATTAGCTTTAATTTTTTTTATTCTTATTTTCAATAACACTTAAATTTACCTTGTATTTTTTTTTCTTATTTAAATCAATAAGAAAATCATTCTTTTTTTTTAGAAGCATTAAGGTAATATTATTTTATTTAAAAAAATTAATAACTTTATATCTTAAATAGCTATAAATAAATAAATTTTAAACAAAAAATTATATTACTTTTATTAAATAAATTAAATACCTCATATAAAAGTTTAACTTTAAACCACCGGCCGCCTTCATCAATTACCTTATCGTTTATTCGTTTAAGGTATGCCAACTTACATCAAAAGCCACGACCTGATTTGTCTAACCCAAAAT
This sequence comes from Styphnolobium japonicum, assembly GCA_023212625.1. Classification (NCBI taxonomy): domain Eukaryota; kingdom Viridiplantae; phylum Streptophyta; class Magnoliopsida; order Fabales; family Fabaceae; genus Styphnolobium; species Styphnolobium japonicum. The sequence goes on from JALBWW010000006.1 coordinate 29,601,961, forward strand.
TCTTGAGGACATGACTGTGGAGCACTCGAGTGTTCCATGCCACCATAGTGGATGATATAATTGTGCTGAAACTACCAAGTTTATAAAAGGCCAACAAGTGACGGACAGGAACCCGGGCCCTTTCATTTTGAATTTCATACAAATTTGACTGGCATCATTGACATGATTGGGCAGCCAAACCCCTTATTCTCTCCCGTGGGCAAGTCTCATTATTTTCATAGTAGAATTTGTATGGCGTTTCCACACACTTTAGATTGCTAGCTCCACCTCCACCATCTCCAAAGTATGATTGCATGGACAAGCTGTAGCCGACTCCCATGCCAAAGTGAATGATTACCTAGATTCATCTTAATTAGTTTGCTTATCCCCTTTTCTCATGCGAGCTTTCTTTCTTGCTTAAAATAACAATAAATGCTTAAAATAACAATAAAACTTCCATATTAAAAGATTGAAACACAGAGAAAAGGTTGGCATGCAAAGAAAATAAAGAATTCTCTTTCCACAATAAGCAGAAAGTATATGTCATCAAATGAAGAAAAAGTAAGCTCCCTTTACCATTGTTTCCAACCTTCAACTGTTTTCACTTGGTTGCTGTTGCTGCGACCTGCCACCTGACCAGGAAATTGGTTTTTTGCCTTTATTATTTTCGAGGAATGGAGTGTGCAATGTGTGTGTGTGCAGAAAAATAATTGTTGCGCAATTGTATGAGAATTTTATATAAAATTTGAATTATTTAAAAAATAGAAAATTTTATTTGATGACTAGAAATTTATGAGAAGTATATAAAGAATTTATTTTTATAAATAACATTACTAGATATAAAATTAACTTGATGAGTGTAACTCTCTTTTTTCCATTACAAAAACAATGATCTACACTACACTTAAATTTGAGCCGTACGTGAGACCCACTATAAAGCTTAGTGCTTATCATAAGTATATATCCAAGAATTTTCCCATTAAAGAACTCATGACAATTAACTAGTACTCTAATTTGGTGGAGGAAGAGCAATTATTGCATTCGGTACATCGTCTCCACTAAGCTTTTTAATTTATAGATCAAATTCTTAAAATTTATTAAAGAGTAATGCTGCTTAGTCATTTAATTAGTTCACAAAATATTCTATAAATACATAGAAGAGATTCTATATCTATGTACATATAATTGAAGTGCACAAGTAAATACTTCTAAATAATCTCAAGTGCTGATGTGAACTATTTCAAACAAATTATTTTAGTTTTTGACATGAATCTATGGGCTTATGCAAACAAATATCTTACATGTCACATTAACTTTTTCAATAGTCTAATTATATGTTGCTTTTTTGCCTCTTGATCCATGACAATTAGCATTCTTGCTCGAAGATGAATTTAATGTTTTGTGATGGCTGGAGCTCCAGTTTCATCCATATGAAATATCAACGGACAATAATAAGGCAGTTATGTTGGTCTTTGCTTTTACACTTCAAATTATGTTGTTTAAAAGTCGCAAAAGGTTGCATCTTGCATACAGTAACCGAAAACAAACGCTCATTATGTAATTTGTTAGTCTTTGCTTTTACAATTCAATTGATGTTGGTTGCAAAAGGTTTCATCTTGTACAGACAGAGAACGAAAACAAACGCTCACTATGTAATTTGGTAAGCATTATAATAATAAGAATAATTAATAATAAAAAGATGAATTTACAAAAAAAAAAATTATACAATTTCTTCTTTTTTTCTTTTCATATGTAGCAAAATCTGAAATGAGCCTTCATATAATTAATCATTAAAGTAACTTTTGTTTCAAGAAAAGTTGACGTCAACTCCTCATGCCATACACCAAATCATAAAAATTATTACTTTTGTACTTTAGTACTTAAACTATTCTCAATAATTTTATCAATTTCATGTCCTATAAATTTCTAAGGTCATTTGAATGTTACTTGTGAGACTTGAGTTAACTAATGGTTTTCAATTTCAATTTATCACTTAAAATGATATTATAATAAAATCTATAATTTAATTTTTAAAATAATAACTATTTGTATGCAACGCGGGCTAAAGTGTTAGTTTTGTATAAATTTTACTCTACAGTCAGTAACCAAGAAGCATGAAAATAGTTACATTAAAAAATTTAAAATGTTATATAGTATATATATTGTCTTGTTTGATACTAATGTCTAATATATACCTGATAAATACATAGCTCCTCTTTTAAAATATCGATAACTCATATAAATCGGTAACTTATACAGTCCTGATTCGTGTCAGACCTGGGATTAGGATTCAGGACCGTACAACCCCCCCCCCCCCGGGGGGGCCATGAACAAGGGCTATCAGATTACTAATAATATGTCAAATCAGTAATCTTCATACGTTTTTATCGTAATGACCTGCTCAAATTAAATATGTTTTTTAGTCTATCCTTTGTGTGACTAATATTACTCTTAAAAAGAATTTCCTTGGCCTAAAAGTTTCTCATGCCAATTGGGCCACGCAACACGTGGATCAAAGTCTCCTCGACTAATACTTCAGAAATTTGATTTTTAAGAAATAGAATGACTGGGCTTCAAACAATAATATACTCAATTAGTAGCTGTTTACTAGGTTCTGAAGTAGCCCTTAGTTTAGGCCCAATCCATGACTAATTCTCTCTTTCTTTTTCTTTAATAATTGCAATGCGTTGGATGCGGCACTATCCACCAGTACATTCGCTACAAATTGCATGAGTTGAAAGGGCTCAGAAACTCTGAATTGTGGAAAGTAGAAACAAAGAACGACATTACAAATAGCTCCAGAAGAAAGAGTCTCGATTTTCAAAAAAAGTAAAAAATAAAAAAATCTGTGTATATTTATTCTCAGCCGCCTGAACTTTCGTCATGTTTCTAACATGAGTTGCGTTACTACTCAATCTAAACTTTGATTCATGGTGAACCCCGTAAACTTAGGTTGGTCACTTAATTTTATAATAATATATATTAAATATAAATTTATATTGAAAAAATATATAAGTCAAGATAATTAATTAAATATTTTTTATTTTTTATTTTTTCACTTAAGTACGTAGTAAAATTTTATTTTATCTCGTGGATGAGCCTTAACTTACATGGTACTTCTCACGATCTATTTTTTTATTTTCTCTTACTTCTCAAATCTATATTAATTATCAACTATTCCTCTTATTTTTAAGTTTTTTAAAATTAAAATTAATAAAATAGTATTTAAGATCAATAATGTCTCATTAAAGATTAAATAGATGGGATATATCATCAAGTGAAAAAGAAATATTGGAAGGATTTGATTATAAAATTTAAGGATTTGATTATAAAAGTTTAACTAAGAACTTTGCATCTCAAAATTTTAGAAGACTAGAATTCTAATAAAATAAATTTCATAAATTTTAATACAAGAAAAGGCTTTATTTTAATATTTAAGTTAAAATATATTTTTGTCCCTTTTATTTTTATCTCATAACTATATTTCACTTCATTTTTGTTTCAAATCTTTTCAAATTCATGATAATTGCAAATACTGTTAAAAATATTAATTAAAATTTACTGATTTAACATCTTAAGTGGACGTAAGTGTAATGTTGTCATTGTCAAATTGAAAAATTTTTTTCAATTAGTAGTTAATGACGAATTTGATGAGTTTTGAAAAAATTTAAGACAAAAAAAATATAGTTGTGAGAATAAGATGAAACTTATAGTAAAATTAATTGACAAAACGTAAAATTTTTCCTATAATGAATTTATAAGCAAAATTTTCTTTTAAAACCTTAGAAATTAAATATTTATGTTGTGAATTTCAATGCTTTGGAATTATATTAGATTTTCAATAATTTTTATATATTCATATAGTCATTTTATTTTATGTAATATGATCAATGTCTTGTTGGTTGAATAAGTGATTCATCAACTTAATACTTATTCTGAGAAAATAATCGATCTGAATTTTATATCTATGAATGTAAGTTAATTCAAATATCAATATAAAATTTAAATTATTTGTTATAGATTAATTTAAATTATTTTTTATTTAATATATATGAAAAGTATAATTCTTCTAATTAATGCACAAATATAAAAGATAAAAAGAAAATTATGCATAACATTCATCATATATTTTTTTGTTCAATAACTTTAATTTAAGTTTCACTTTCGCCCCATAATTATATTGTTTTATTTTCATCTTATTTTTTTAAAACTCATTAAAATTATCCCTAACTATCATTTCAAAGAAAAAAAATTAGTTTAATAATATCAACTACTTATTTATGTCCACATAAAATATCATATCTAATAGTATTAACAGTAAGAGAAAATTTAATAGATTTTTTTTAAAAAATGAGACAAAATAAATAAAATATAATTATGATACAAAAATAAAATTTATAACTAAGTTAAAAGTAAAAAATATATTTTTACTTATTATCTAGATCTCTGTAAATATTGAGTCGCATTTGATGGGTTGTAATTTTTTTAGGATAAAATATTGTAGTGTTATTTTTTAATTAAAATAATATATATATATTATTTTTTACATATAACATTAAAAGTAAAAATAATATTATATTATATATATATATAATTTTAATAAAATATAGTACCACAAACTCCTACGATCTAATTTTTTAACATTACTTTCGTCTGTCTCAACCATAAATCCCGTCTGCTTTTTATCAGGCACTCTCTTCTCACCCCCTCTCGCCCTCTCTCTAATGTATGGTAATATCACTATATCCACCACAAGTTTACACCACAAGTTTACGTACGTGAAAGCTTGCATTCTGCTCAATTTCTTTTTCAAGAAAACGGCTCTTCGATGGGATGTCACCTGACACCTGGCGTAACACTATATTTAAAGCAATATTTTTTTCTTGTCGATTCATTTTTGCATAATTCTCTGACGTTTATAACCATAAGTATTGCCTTATAATTCTTTCAAAAAAAAAAGTATTGCCTTATAATAGCTACCCTCATACCAGAAGAAAAGTGAGTAATGCTGTAACACATATAATAGATGTGTATTCCTTCGATCTAGATTCTTCTCCTTTGACCAATCTTACTTGCTTGATTGTTTGTGACCATATTATCTAATGAAAATATTAATTAGTAAAAGACATAAAAAGATTAATGCAATAAGGGATGTTAAGTATTAATTTTTGGATAGATTATTGTGTATAATTAAATTATATATTAAAGTAATAAAAATAAATAGTTCTATGAAGATCAATAAATATTAATTTTTAAGAATATTAAATCAGTTATTATCTTTTAGTGTGTGAATAATATTGTAGACGAAAACTTTCCTAAATTTTGTGTAAACGGCAAATATGCTTAGAAAAAATTTGAAATATCAAATAATATTTTCACGATGCTTTTTTGTACAAAAGAAAAAATTACACCTAATATTACAAGTCTTAATTTGGATTGCAATTACCGAGTTAGAACATTAGGTAGAGTTTTTGTTTGATAAAAGCAAATGTAGGGAAATAGTTACTTTGCGACAAATGCTCCCACTATGCTTTGGCCTCTGACTGGCCGGTTAAGGGTGATAGGGCAGTAGTGTAGCATGCAAGACAATGACAATAGTGACAAATGACAAAGACCAAAAGCGAAAGCACAGAAAATAAAAGTAAAGTTTGGTGGAGATATTTTCTTGAAGATAAGATTATTAATTTAGATGAGGTTCCATGTGGAGAGATACAATTCATGAATATAGGTATCCATGCGACAGTTGGAATTGGTATGGTATTCAGGGAATCAGGAGGATTGGTATGGTATGCAGTAGGATTGGTATGGTATGCAGTCGTTGTTGGTACAACCGTCACAACGGATTCTTTTTACATAAATTATGTCAATGAGATTTTAAAATTTAATGACTTGTAAAAATGTGATAATTTTAAATTTATCCGTCTAATTTATGAGTTAAGTAAGTAATTTGTAAGGGCGCTGCTTGCATATTATAGTTTTAAATTTTAATTAAAAATTTAAAAATTAATTAAATACTCTTTTTTAAGTAAAAGTATAAAGTATATATATTATATAAATTAACAGTGACATAATTGATAATTTATGTATAAATATATTTATCAAACTTTATAAGTTTATATTATTTATTTATTTAAATTTTTTTTAAATTTTTTATATAAAATGAAAATATTTAATACTATATATATGTAATATAATAAACATATTATTTTTTTCTTGGTATAAATAAAAAATTTTAAAAAAGAAAATTATATCCTTTTAAGATCAAAATATATTACAAACTTTAATAAGAACTTACAATAATACAAACATTTAAACTAGTTAAACTCATTATTTTGGTCGATAATGTTTATGTTGTAGTGATGAAAGAAGGTAGCAAAAAATGAGGAGATATTATTATGTGATAATGCAATGTTTTGTTAATAAATATTATTAATTATTATTCAAATAATTTTAAGGATTGCAACAGAAGACGTGGCAAATAGGCAATGATTGGTAGAAACGCAAGACATGCATCAGCTGGCATTTTACCCGTTCAAAAGGAGAGGGGGAAAATAATAGGTAAAGGCTTAAAGGTCAAAACCAAAAACAGCCGGTAATGTTGCCGCCTTGTTTTCTAATTCTGTGGGCTGCCTGAACTGAAGCCCAGAATATTCAAGATCAGCGTTACTATTTTAAGTGGGACCCACACCGTCCATTAATCACGTTAGAATTTTTTTTCTTTTAGTCTCTTTTCTTGTTTCAGTTAAATATTGATAATTTAAAAAAAAAATTTCTTTTAATTGATAATAATTTTTTTTGTTAAATTATCAATATTTAATTAAAGAAGAAAAAAGAGACAGAAAACAAAAGATTTGATTACCATAATTTTTTTATTAAATTATCAATATTTAATTAAAGAAGAAAAAAGAGACAGAAAACAAAAGATTTGATTACCATCACGTATTAAAAAAAATTGGATAAGGGATAAGACCATAATCACAGCTCACAGCAGTGAGCTCGTTCATCACACCGGCACTATATATAATATAATAAAGTATTGATAATTAAGATTATCAGATAGGTTATCCATCTAGAAAGGCATTGTGGTTACTGATAGTCTGATACCATACAGAAAAAAATTCAGCAATAATGGGTTCTCTTATGGCAGGATGGGACTCTCCCCTCTTAGATCCTAAATCAGGTACCAATAAATAGAGCTTTTTTCTTTACGTATTATGCCTTGCTTCAGCCTTTGATAGAGTAGCCATAAAAACTAGTGGTTTCTGATGAGGGAAAACTTTTTACTGTTTCAGCCACACTTAAAAGGAATCGGTCGCTCACCAAAGAAGAAATTGATGCTTACTGGAGATCAAAGAAGGAGATAGAGGAAGAACACCTTAGAGCTATTTCCAATCTATCAGAGACTATTCAGGTTTGAGATTGATATCTCTACAGACCACAGCTCTCTCTGCTTTTGGGTGTTCTTTCTTTTTCCTTTTTATGTGTGTGTACGGGTGGTCAGAAAAAGAAAAAAAAATGAAAAACTGCTCAAAATTGCGATATTTATGATGAACACTGGACAGGCCAGCAAATACAAGGAGCCTGTGAAGAAGTTTCAGAAGTCAAGCACCATGCCCTTGGCCCGCGTAAAGGAGTCCTTAGATATGGATGTTGACACAAGTTTGGAGCAGCTTATCAAGAAAAATGGCTGGTAAATTAACTATACCAATTATAATTGTATAATTGGCTGACTTGTCTTTTTGTTATTTTTTATGAAGTCCTCTTGATCATATAGAATTTATATTTTGCATATGGTTGGGTGAATGCAGGTGGACCAAGAGTAGCTGGGCATTTCTGAATGAGCCTCCAGTGATTGAAGCTGCTTCCAACAAGTATGCATCGCAGTTTCACGTTGCCAACTTGGGATCATCAAAATTGAACCCCGGAGATAGAATTAGTGCTTGATATGAATCTAACTCAACCCTGTATATATCCACCAGTATTGGTATCTATATAAATATAATATCATATGCGTAATGCGTTTGTGTTGACCCAACAGTGGGCTTCGTCGTCCTTTGTGTCCATGTAACGAGCTTAATGTATAAGAGATCTGGGAGTTGGTTCTATCTTACCGGTTATAATTCTGCAAATCAACTCTGTTTTTTCTGGTTTGTTTGAAGAGGGTACTGAAAATATCCGAACAATTCTTTACACGAGAAAGAATATGCTATATATTGTGTGACTGTGATATGCTAACTGCTATATATGTTGCCCTTCTGTGAAATATTCCTGCAAATTATTTGGAGAAAAGTGTAGTTGGTGCGTACAATACTCCTATCTACCCGAAAGCTTGGAAGATTAGAGCAACTTAGAAAATAATTGTATAAATATATTAAACAATTGTGTAAAATTTTCGGAAAATGTTTACATTATGAAATATTTAAGTATATGTTAAAAAATAACGTTTATAAGTGAGATTCAATTTTTAGAGCTATGATACATATTTTTTCATTTACATACATGTTAAATAATAATATCTTAAATTATATTTAGAATCTGTTAGTTGAATAAATAAAATAAAATAAAAAATCCATCAAATTATAATTTAATTTTATTGCTAATTGGAGTTGTCTCATTTCTAATTTTTTGCTTAAATTAGTCATACTTGAATGTTGAATTATACTTCCATTGAGGTTGAAGAGAAGGCGCCTTCAAGGTTTTTGTTAATAAAAGTAGACATATTTTTACTTGTTCACTTCTTTTGGATACTTTTTCAATTGTGTGCAAGGGTGTAAAATGTTTGTCAATATCGGATGGATGCTTTTAGTCACAATTTAGATTTTTTCAACGGAAGTAATATTAAATGCTATTTTCTTTATTTGGATAATCATTTATTCTGTATGTATTGCCATGTCAGCGGATAACATTAAAACTAACGGAAGCTTTGACTAGCCGCTTCTTCATATATTTTTCGGTTGGAATTTCGGGTTTGTTCTCTTTTTTTTTTTTTTTTAATGAGGGGGTGTCTTTTTTTATTTTAAGTAAGTCTCCATCCAAATTCCAATAGTGTGCAGAAATATAATTTTCATTTAATAATTTAACTAAAATTAAAATTAATTAAATTTCAGTTTCACCCATATGTTTGTTAATTCATTTAAAATTATATTTCAGTAAAATACATGATTATTTTACTCTATTTATATTTTAGAAATATAATTTATATTTTCTTAAGCATAATTATATGATTTGATTAAATTTATATTTTGTTTTATAATAATTTTATGTTCTAAATTCTGAATATAACTAAATAATAAATGAGATTTTATATATATTTGATTAACTTATTTAACACTAAATTTTTTTTAACTAAACACTTTTTTCTAAAACATTTTGATTTTTAAAATTAAATAAATTAATTCTAACAAGCACTAATTTAAAATAAATTTCATTCGATCAAAGGCTTTTTTTTTTTTGCATCTTCCTTTTTTAAAAAATATTCTGAATCGAGTATAAACATCTTCAATAGGCATAAAAAAAATATAATTATTTTCCTATCTAACACATGGTGTGTTTCTTGTACTTTTGATAGCTGCTTATTGGGTTTCCAGTTTCCGGATGCCAAATGCAAAAGGCAACATGTTGATGGAATTAGTAAGGCCAAAGTTCCAAAACACTTTTAAAAACGAAAAAGATTATTAATGGTTAATTAACGCATTAATTATGTGATAGCTTTCAAGTCATATTAGGATAAATATTTATGTATTCCGAAAGTAATCTTCTTTTTAATCGTTATATTTAATTTAAATTTTAATATATAATATTTTAAATTTAATTCAATAACATATTACTTGTGTTATATAAGATTTTAATAAATTGTATAATACTTTCAAAATACCTAAAAAATTCTTCGAGTTTCACTGCTTTCGGTGTGTGGTTTTGATGTTAATGATTGCATAATTTGTCGAGCCATTATTTCTTTCTATCTCTTTGGAAGACAATGATGAGTGCTTGCCTGCCTTTGAAGCAAGGAGATTTTCTCTTTATCCTCCTTCATGATAAGAGGAAAAATAATCATGTTATCCATGCTCATAACTTGTGTGTGCTATATATTCCCTGCTCCAAACAACTCAGCATGGGATCTAGTGGTCAGGGGTTATTGTCTAGATAACATAAAAGCAACAAAGTCTAGATGTCCAGCAACACAATTTCATTTCAGAATAAAGCATAACTTAGTTATGAATTTTCTTTGAAAATTAAGATGAGTTTTTTTTTTTTTGTGAATAATTAAATGAAATCATATATCTTTCAAAGTGCAACTTGAAAAAGCCATTAAGAATGGGTTTGGCGAGAAATTTTGATAATTTGCGGATAATTATATGTTCATATTTCAATACCGTCATGTGCAAAAAATATGCAACTTGAAATATATAAAAAATTAAATCTTGATTTCTAAGAGTAGACCACTCTTTGTAATAATGAGATGGCAAATTGTATAGTAAAATACTACAAATATTTGATTCACTAACTGGATAATCATTTTTTTTAATAATTACACAACATTAATCTGTGCTAGAATAGTAGGTTGATAATTTGATGAGAGGCCTTCAAGCTTTTTTTTTTTTTTTTGGTGAATAGCCTTCAAGTTATACTATTACTCTGGGTAAAACAAATTGAGTTTAATTTTGATTCACTATCAGTGTAAAGTTTATTTACATTGTCACTCAATCATGTGTTGCCAACTTATTAAAAGAGTTTGACTATTATGACTACTACCTCAAAAGTATAACAATTTTAATAATGTGTCAGTATATGATTGGATGAGAGTGTAAATTTATTTTACATTGACAATGAATAAAAATTAAATACAAACAAATTTGCGTCCCAATTTTATATAGCACAACGTATATGGAGAATTTCCATGACACCTTTATTAAAAATTGATAATAGAATAATTTTGCATGAAATTACTTTGGGACCGACATGTGTTTTTTTCTTTCGATTTTATCCCAACAATAGAAGAAACATATTTTCTAAACAACCCACGCCAACCAATTTATATCAATTCAAACTATGGTATAAACATAGATGACATATCTACAATTTAATGAATTGATTATTTTCTCACCAATTTACTTTGTTCTTCAAGAGGACAGAGTAGTCTGAAATCCAAAGCCAGTTAGCATTCTCATCAAGTACTTATCTATCTGACATTTGTTTGTTTGACTTTGACGTGTATTTTGGGAGACTATAGCGTAAGCCCATCATCGGTCCTATTGCTTGCTTCTAAGAGTATGATTATGATATGACTCCGTCGGAGTAGCTCTTCTACTAGTTCCCGGTGATGGAGTTGGTGTTGCTGCTGATGCGGATGCCAGTTCCTCAGCAGCTACCACAGTCATGGCTGGCGGTGGTGGTCTTCTGATATGATTCTGTGTGTAACCCTTCATTGGCCTTGATTCCCTTAGTTGTATTTCCTGAAAGTTGGATATGAAGAGACCGAGAAAAAGAAAATTACTAGTCATGATAGCAATGCCACATAGAAGCAAACTTATCTATATCATTCTTCTTGTTGTTGTTGATGAGGTTATCTATATCATTCTTGAGGAGAATTAATAATTCCTTGAAGATTTTTACCATTTAACTCGAGTCGGCTTTTGAATTCTCTGACAAGAGAATTAGTGTCGGAGTGACGATTGTAAGGAAAGCCCAGAAGACGAATATTGGAACTAAAGTTCTTTCGCTCATTTGTTGGGAAAAAGGAGCAATTTCATGCACCTCTAAGTAAGGTTTAAAATACAAAGACTTGCGTTTCAGAGAGAGAGTAGAGGCGTGGAAGATGTTATTGGCTTCAAGAGATTAGCTGGCCATGTTTAAAGATCATTGCTATTAGAAAATTTGAAACTGCTACTCAGTTTGCTAGTTTTGTTATTATAAAAGCGAGAGTCAAGTTTTAACAACTAAACCTGTGATTTGTTTTCTCGGTTGTTGGATAGTTGTTATAGCCATCGCTCTTTTAATTAGCCACTGATCTAGCTGGCTGCTTATTCCAAGTCAAAATCTGCCGTGGATGCGTAACACTGGCACTTTTTCTACCAATCCCTCTCTGGTTTTTGGGTTAGGGACGATAAATGAGCATGTTGTTGGCCCAAATAATTTTAGAATTTAATGCAAAGAAATTTTTTTATGTTGCTTGCAAATTTGACCATGTAGAAATGACCAATCCAAACTCAAGATCTATATACATCTAGAATAGGGACGGAGCCAAAAACTGAATGAGAGGGGGAAAGATTGAGGGGCAACAGAAATCACATGAAATGATAAAATAAATAAATAAAATCACATGAAAACATAAAAAAAATTTCAAAAAATTACAAACTTGAGGGGCTATGGTATCTCCTTACCCCCTCCCTCCTCCTCTGATTCAGAACCTTGAACTTGGGAACTCCCTTCGTCAAGACAGTTGAAAGGTTCCTTAAATAAAGCAAGAGACAGGGCCAGAAACGCCTAAAAGAAGACCAATAATTGTGCGAATCACAAACTCAAGCAAATAATAAAATAGCTGCAACTTCCAGCGCGTGGCTGACCTATTTAAATATGAAAACAATTGTGCCTAAACTACAAGTTGCTCGTCCAAACCTATGTGGAAATTCTTCGAAGTTTCAGTCACTGGAAATGCCAGACTTCTTTCCGGTGTACCTCTAAAAATCAAAGAAACAGATATCACTACATTTGGTAGACAAAAACTACAGAAATAATTGCCAAAAATTGAGTAATGAACTAGTGATACATTTTAATCAAACATAGATCAAGGCTGTTGGTGGCTTGACAGTTCTAAAGCTTTCACCTGCTTTCCAATGCCGAAGGGAATGCATGTGTACTTGATCATGTGTTCAAATTCTCTATATATTATCTATGTTGATGCACAAACCTACACTAGGATTTAACAACAGTTGCACGTAATCAAGCTGTTTGTTCCAATCTGGCAAGCCAAGGTTCAATTATGCAAAATAAGCGTTTTAAAGAAACCACACTCAGACATGTCAGAACTAATTAAACTAGCCTCCTTGGATGACAAGGATATACTAGGGCAAGTCAATTTGAAATACAAAGTTGACAAATAGTCTCCAATATGCATGGACGAACTTTCTGCCTAATCTTTTGAGTGGCACAACGGATATGCAGCATGCTAAATAGTCAGGCCTAGCTTTCCCTGCTACTATATAAATTCAAGCCGCACAAGCTGGTTTGCATGCTACTAGAAGATAAGAGTATTATGAATTATGATCATTCCACTAGACATAAATACAGTACAAGAGGTGAACTATAGATTGAGTTGATAACATAAAGAAGGGACTTGTTTGTAAGGGGGAAAGGTATTCAATAATACAGGCAAAAATTCACTGACAGGTAGCCAATAGGTGAAAATTGAACTGTGTAAACCTCCCAACATGCCCAAGTCTCGTAAGCATACTGATTCAATATGCAATCAATCATCCTGAACTCTAGTCACATTATCTTGGTTATTAAGCACAGAAGGAAAAATCCGAGAGACATGTTTCAAGAAACAACCATCACTGAGCCAAACTAAAGTCTCTTGAAGTTCCTTCAAATAGCACATATTAGAGATATAAAGTCATCCTCACATGCTTTCAGGAAAGTTGATCCTTACCATGGTGTTTGAATCTTGACACTTTCATTTTTTTAAATAAAAGTTAAATTTTAACACAAAGTAAAATAGGTATATGCATTAGCTTTCACTTAATGGAGATTATTCTGATACTTATATTTTTTTTAGAATACTGATACTCAGGGTAAGTTGTCAAGCTTTCAATAGTTGTTATTTATATTTAATAGGCTTTTAAACATTTATTGCGAAATCAACATTCAATAAATGATTAGCAACTCACATTAGATACCAAACTCATCAAGATACCATTCACCTAACAACTTAAACTTTTAGAATAATTTAACATTTACTACATGTTTCACCCTGCTGATGATTCTCTCTATGATGTTTTGAATTTTGATACGAGAAAATAGTACCTACACTGTATCACAGAAATCTATGAAGTGCCTCGGTTAGAAGAATGCCCTTGATGACTTTATGAGGAAACCATCCTTCGGGCTCTCACAAACCGAAGTGTAACTCGAAATGGGTTAGAATAGAATGACCATTCACAATTCACAGCTTGGTAGTTTTTGGAATGAAATTGTTTGAAAAGTCATTCTATTCTTTGATAGATAAAATCAATACAGAATGAAATCAAATTTGATCTAATGAAATAAATACTCCTATTGATCAAAAAAATAAAGAAAGTTATAACTTTTGTCATTAACAATTTTTAATAGATTGATAATAAAAAATGTTGCCATTAAAAAGAGCAAACATTATTTTATTTGTGAGAAATAATTAAAATGTGTACAATGTTCTTGATAAGATACTTCATACATTTTTTTGTAATATTTTAGATAATAATTTTGTTCCACTATATTATTATATATATTTTTTATAATTTTTAAATATATTTGCATAATTATTATTTTTTAAAATTTAATATGAATATTTAAAACTAATTACAAGACATGAAGGATAAATTAGGATATGTTAAAAACAAAATTAGTATTTTTAAAGGATATATTTAATGCTGGGTAATAATTTTTATTTTATAAAATAAATGAGGATATGCTTAAAAAAAATTAAATCTCATTCCATGGAATATAAAATTATCAATCTTACTTCTCCAAAAATAAATATTGATTTATGATTCTACGGAATGAAACATGAAATAAAATCTCTATTGCAAGCATTTTTTTCTTCTAATAAACGTAAAAATACTCATTCTATAAAATAAAACAAACTGCATACCAAACTTAACATAGCAATTGGAAAACTTTGCAGACATCTGCACTATCATCGGCATAAATTACTAAAAAAAACTCAACTAGCCTGCAATAAGATCAGAAGAACTACATATTTAGTAATTAAATCTCTAAACCTCGATCAATAGAAAATCTAGGCCCAATTCCTTAAATTCCACTATTTATAACAACATCAATTAAGCACACATAACGTGCTTCATGAGACTGAGAGTCCCTACAAGTTTTAGCCCTTGAAGTTGAAGCATGCCCCTTCAACAATTTCTTGGACTGCTTTTTTTTTTTTTTTTGCCAGATAAGGGCTTTTCAGTAATTCGGCATGCATACAATTTCGGAAACCCCATTTTGCCCTCCCTCCCTCCTCATGAACCAAAAGAGTCCACAATCTATTGATTTCTGGCTCGGTGGCAGTCGCACACTCTCCACTTCCCTCTTTGGTTGCCCATCACACACACCGAACCGAAGTGGCTGAGAGTTTGCAGAAGCTCAAAACCCTCATTGACTGAATTGGGAGCGAGAACTGAGAAGCAGAATTTGGAAATGGGAACCCTTGGGAAAGCGATATACACCGTTGGATTCTGGATTCGAGAGACTGGGCAGGCCATTGATCGCCTCGGTTCCCGATTCCAGGGCAACTACTACTTCCAAGAACAACGTTAGTCTTCCCTTTCTTTCTCACCTATTAGATCCAATTTTCTCTTCAATTCCTTCGCTTTTCAATCATAAAATTTTGTTCTAGATTTTCTTGCTTCCTTCATTTTATGCTTTGGTTTGCTCGTTCCTCTCATTGATCAATGGTACATTCGAGTTGAATTACATTAGAATGTTGTTGACTAGGGTTGTTAGCACTTCGCAATAGTACTTTCTCTGTCTACAAGGTTGAACAGAACAATGGATAGTCAGAAAATATATAATACATTCAATTGTGGGAAAATTATTTATTTTTTTTAAAAAAAAGAACTTGGCTTGTTTATAACTTATAATCCTGATGAACGACTAAGTACTTCTTTTATGCCTTTTTTTTCCACTGTATATTAAGAAATTGCTAATGACATTATTGAGGTTGGAAAAAATTTTGAGATAGTGATTGCTACTATTTGCTAGTATGATATTTCTGGGTAATTTGTAGCACATTTAGTACAACAAGTTACAGAACATACTGAGATTTTGGAGAATGATTATTGTTGGCTTTATTTGGTCAGCGCCTCTCATAGGATTTGTGAACTTGACATTGCGGCCCATGGCACCTGTAAAGGGTTCAGCCCCTTAATGCTTGATGCGATTATGAGAAACTATAAGAAAATAAAATTGCACCATTGCCATTAGCGGGACTTGTGGGCTTAACATCTTTGCCTATGGTGCCTATAATGGATGCAGCCCCTTAATGCTTGTTGCGGTTCTGAGAAACTATAAGGAAATAAAGTTGCACCCTTGCCATTAGCTATAGCTTTTGGCCTAATGGTAAACGTTTGATCCAACAATACTAGAAACTCCTAGGGAAAATTACTGTGGTGCCCTGTTTTGTACAATAAACATATACAAAGGAAATTTTTGGAATCTTAAGCTTCCAATTATGATCTGTGATGAAGCATATATGATGAATTCATGAATGTTAATGATTGGAGGGTTCTATTATTCTTTTCCACTCTGAATTGTATTGTCATAGATTCGCTGTGCTTAAATTTAGTAATGCAGTAAGTAAATAATCCCTTCTTGATGGAGACTGTTTTGGGTTTTATTTTGAAATAGTGTTGGTTGAAGCATTTCAAATCTGAAATGGTATGTCACTAGTAATGTATGAATTGTTTGTGCATTATCTTGCTAAGACTTCTTAGTATTTATAATTTGTTTCCTTGCTCTCATTTTTTAATGTTATGAATACTTCATCATTTAACTTATGAAAAAAAAATTGAATTAATGTTCTATCTTTACTGGTTTTCCATTATGCCATAAAATATATCAAGTAATCGTCTTCCTTCTTATGTTTAGTGTCTAGGCATCGAACTCTGATGAACATATTTGATAAGGCTCCTGTTGTTGATAAGGATGCATTTGTTGCCCCAAGTGCCTCCATCATTGGTGATGTTCAAGTGGGAAGAGGATCATCAATTTGGTATGGATGTGTCTTGAGAGGTAAGGTCTTTCACTTGATCAATTAGACACAAAAACATTTGGATGATTTATTGTTTAATGCTTCAGTGACTAATGAGATCAATTTATGGAATACTTTATAATGCTGTTTTTCTATTAGGGTTACCCTTATTTGTAAAAACATAGACAAAAAAGCTGTCCAATACAGTGGCTTTCTTCAATTTCCAATACAACAAAGTTGCATTTCTATGTTCATCTAATGTAAATTGAATGTAAAATTTTTGTTCAGTCTCTGTTTTGTAGATATACATGGTAATTGTGTTTGAACTTTACTTTATGCTTAGGTGATGTTAACAGCATCAGTGTTGGAAGTGGAACTAACATACAGGATAACTCCCTGGTGCATGTTGCAAAGTCAAATTTAAGTGGGAAGGTGTTGCCTACTATTATTGGGGATAATGTTACTGTAGGTGAGTAATATTTTTGCAGTGGTCATGAACCCTACTGCATTCTACCCTTGATGGATGCTAATTTTTGCGTTGAGCAGGTCATAGTGCTGTTTTACATGGTTGTACTGTTGAGGATGAGGCTTTCGTTGGTATGGGTGCAACACTACTTGATGGTGTCTTTGTTGAGAAACATGCCATGGTTGCTGCTGGTGCCCTTGTGAGACAAAATACAAGGATTCCATGTGGGGAGGTATGTCTGTGGGTGTATGCTGTTTGGCTATTCATTAAATTAATGAGAAATAGGATCATGTACACATTATTGTGTCTGTGTTTGGGATTTGGGAATCATTATCATTATTGAGTTAATACCATGATCTAGGTCAAAGAGGTGAATTATAACTACGTGTTTATTTTTATTTATTTTTGGGATTTTATATAGTTATTTAGATAGTTTTAAGATGATCATTGTGGAATTAAAGTTGTACAATATAATATGGGTTAGGGATATTCTTTAAGAGTTCTTTCTTGTCAATATTTTATTATGCCTTTTGTTATGCTTTTTAATTTTATTAGGAAGGTGTTTCCTATTATAAACAGGCCTTTAAGACTAAAATGTATTCAGCAGTCATGATAATTTTATATCTAACAGGTTTTTGAAACGTAAAGCCCTTATTCTGTTCTTCCAACTTCAATCTCACCTATTATGTTTCAAAGCTGCTGTCTTGCTATCTCTCTGTATCAGCACCACTACCACCACCACCAACAACAACAACACGAAACCTAATTTCTACTATGGGGTGACCCTGGTTCTAAACCCTTCGGGACTACACCCTAATCCAGTATCCTAGACCACTTGCCTTAACTGTTACTTATTATTAATGTCATGATTATTACATCCTCATGAATAAAAATATTGCCTGATCACTTGGTTGAACTGTGCCCCTTTAACTGCATGAGTTTGTTTGCCTGCTTATGGGATTTATTGTAAGATTCAAACTGAAAATATTTTTTTTAAATTTAACCTTTTATAAGGCTTCTAAGTTGATAGATTGGGTCAGCAGTGGTTTTTTGGATAAGGTTTTAGAGAAAAATGGGGTTTGGCTCTAGGTGGAGAAGTTGGATCTCAGGTTGTCTCTTGACTATTACTTTTTGTGGTAGGTGTTAGGCAAGGAGATCCTTTGTC
Source organism: Styphnolobium japonicum (assembly GCA_023212625.1). NCBI lineage: Eukaryota > Viridiplantae > Streptophyta > Magnoliopsida > Fabales > Fabaceae > Styphnolobium > Styphnolobium japonicum. The sequence continues at coordinate 29,620,519 of JALBWW010000006.1, forward strand.
TCCTTTTTTGTTCACTTTGGTGGTAGATGTACTTAGTCGTTTATTTCTAGAGTAGTTGCGAGTAGTCTCATGAAAGATGTGAAAGTGGGTTCAAAAGAGGTTGTAGTCTCTCATTTGCAATTTGTTGATGATACCACCTTGTTCTTAGATGAGGAAAGTAATAGTTTTTTGAATGCCCTCTCTCTTTTTCAAATTTTTTAGGTTTCTTATGGTTTGAAAATTAATCTTTCTAAAAGTGGTTTGGCTAGTATTAATGTAGAATCCCAAACTCTCTCCTACTTTGTTTCACTGGCAGATTGTCAGATTTTGGATTGACCTCTTGTTTAGTTGGGGGTCCCCTTGGGTGGTAATCCTTGAGCTGTTTCTTTTTGGGATCTTGTTAAGAAGGTTTCAAAGCGCCTTGATAATTAGAAATGGGCTTATTCTTCTCTTGGGGGCTAGATTACTCTTATTCAGGTTTGTCTTTCTAGTATACCTCTCTACTACTTATCTTTATTCCGTATCCCTGTGAGAGTTGCCAATACAATAGAAAAGATTATGAGGGATTTTCTTTGGTTGGGTGTTAAGGATATGAGATGTGATCATATAGTGAGTTGGGAGGTGTGTTGTCCTTCTAAGAAGGGGTTTGGGTCTTGGTAATTTGGTTTCTAGGAACATTGCTCTGGCGGGTAAATGGCTATGGTGTTTTCCTTAGGAACCTCATTTCCTTTGGCATCAGGTTATCCGAAGTAAGTAAGACTTAGATCAAAATGGGTGGGATCATATGTCAATACAACAATTTGAGCTTTTCATTTTAGTCCATGGAACTTATCTGTCATGGTTATGCTACCTTTAAGCTTTGCTTTCCTTAAAAGTGGGAAATAGTTCTCATATCAACTTGTGGGAGGTCCATTGGATAGGAGATTTCTCTTTTAGATATGCTTTCCCACATCTTTATCGTCTTTCTTCCTTACATAACTCTTCTATCCAAAAAAATTATAGTGTTCAAGATTATGTTTTTTCATAGAATTTCCACCTTCTTCATAACTTAAATGACAAGGAATTTTCTGAATTGGAGTTTCTTTTGGGTCTCCTAGACTCTATTCGGTTGCCTTCTATTCCGGATAAAAGAAATTGGTCTCTTGACCCCTTTGGAGTGTTTTTGTGCAAATCTTTTTTCCAATTCCTAACTCATTCGTTGAATAGAGCTTTTTCCTATCTTGACAAACCCCTTTGGAAGTCCAAAGCTTCCTGTAAGGTCAAGTCTTTTATATGAGCTGTAGTGCTTAATAGAATTAATAGTAATGACATGTTGCAAGTTTGTAGGCTGAATAAGGCTCTTTCCCCTAATATGCGTGTTATGTTTGGCTCCAACTCAAAATAGGATCATCATCTGTTCTTACATTGTTTTGCCGCAGTTTCTCTTTGGAATTCTTTGTTCGGCTTTTTTGGTGAATGTTGGATGTGCCCTAGGTTCTTGTACCTTTTTTTGATGATTAGCTTTCTTGGTTTTGGTAGGAGAAAATAGGCTAAATTTTTGTGGCAATGTGCTATCTTTGCTACATTTTGGTGTATATGGTTGGAGCATAATTCTCGTATCTTCAATAAGGTTTCTTTGATACAACAACTGATTTGGGATAAGATTAGATGTTTTGCTTCTATTTGGTGTAAAGTACATGGTCTTTTTAAAAGGGTTCCCCTAACAGATATGTCAAGGGTTTGGGCAGCTTTGCTCCATTGATGTTTTCTTTTTTTCTCTGTTATTTTGTATTTTGCTCTTACGTTAAGAAGGGTTCCTTATCCTCCAAACTCATTGTAATTTCTTCTCTTCGTCTTAATAAATTTCTTCTTTTATCTTAAAGAAAAAGGCTTCAAATTTTACAAGATGTATCTGAAAATTACCATGGTTAATTACATTGAAAACCCTTAAATGCCCTCAGATGCGGAATTTAGGATATGGTGGGACAGATTGCAAGACTGAAGCTATTTTAGTATCTGAAGATGTTATCCTTAGTATGTGTGAGTGATTTTGTTTCAAATATGGTAGTCTTTGCTCATTAATATTTATCATGAGATGAAAAGCACTCCTTCATTTGGCCTCTAATTTTTGCATGGACTAAAGATTTAACTTGTAGTTTTAGTGAGGCTGCTCTTCTTGAAATCTGGTTGCATAATCCATGAGCTGTAACCACAAACTTGCATATGTTGCAGGTTTGGGGAGGCAATCCAGCAAAGTTCCTGAGAAAGCTCACTGATGAAGAGATAGCTTTTATTTCCCAGTCAGCAACCAATTACACTAACCTTGCACAGGTCCATGCAGCTGAAAATGTGAAGTCCTTTGATGAAATTGAGTTTGAGAAGGTGCTCCGAAAGAAGTTTGCACGTAAAGATGAGGAGTACGACTCAATGCTGGGTGTTGTTCGTGAGATCCCACCAGAGCTTATTCTTCCAGATAATGTCCTACCTGATAAAGCAGAAAAAGCTTCTAAAAAATGAGGTATTTAAAAGCACTGTGTCTTTCAATTCCAATCTTGAAACGACATCAAGGGATATTCTTGTTTTGTTCAAATTCATGGCAGAGGGATTGTTTTCATTCCCAATAATACCAGAAGACATGTTCTAGGCTAGAATATGGCTCCTTTCTAGATCCAGGAATCAATCGTTCCATAATATTTCAAATTCTGTTATCTACTCTGGCAAAGGTAAGTGCCCTGAAGGATCGTGTATGTGGATCTGTAGTGTTTGATGTATCCAATGCAAGTGAATTTCAAATGTTTATTCTTGATCTTTATGTTTGAGACCTTATTGGTCGTAACATAGCTCATAAGTTCTTGTTGAAATTATTATGATAAGAGGACACTTGCACCTATGTTTTTCTCTTCGTTGTGGATACACGTGTCTTCCTTTTTAAGCTCAGCATTCTAGGTCGTTAGTTACTTACAACCTGCCATTCTATTTCATATTCTAGCCAGTTTGAAAATTCCTATAGGATAATGATTGTTTCATACTAAGGTGAAAGGTGGGAATAGTCTGAGCTGTTCAGAAAAATGAGAGGGGTTCCATTGTTGTCCAGTGACTTCAAAAAAAGTGTAAGAAGTGAGTTAAGATTTAAGAGTGTGAGAGATTATTATTATTATTATTATGCAGTGATAAATATTCCACTACGCCCCACGGCGGAAAAACAGGACATATAGGAGCCTAACAGATAAGATAAACAAAAACATATGCTCTATCCTTCTGGTTGAAACTTATGAATTGGAAGGGGGCACTAGCTGACCAGTTTTATAGTAGTTGTTTTGCTGCACATTTTGCAATTCACCCAGTCTGCCACAGAACTGTTTCCTCTCTTTGTCCAAGAGCACCTGAGTTTGATTTCTCCCCTGCAGGCTACCATAGCTTCAGCTATTAAGGGCGACACAAAACATCTCGTCCATCTAATCTTTTCTTATTTTCTGCAATTTCTTTTTTCCTTTTTTCTTCTTTTCTCTTTTATTTTTCACTTCTAATTCTAGATGACAAACCATGGAATTTTTTATTGTGGACGGAAAGGTCAGCAGCTGGTGGACTGTTGAGGGGCCTCTCACCCCATGACAGTTCCAACAAGGTAACAACTGATCCCATGTGGCTCATTGACAATTTAAAAGCTTAAATATCATTGAACCCATTTTCCCTGAAAATTTTATTCTTATTTAACAACTTTATCTACTTGATTCTGGGCATATTTTGAACTGATAAGTGATAGCCACTTGGATTGGAAGCCCTAGAAGTTTTCATCTAAAAGGTGTATAGACTATAGAATGAATGAGATGGTTTTTATATTGGACGATGGGACGGACAAACTGGCATAAAATAAACCTTGAAGTAGTACTATCAATGGTATGGTCCTGAACTTCTGACGGTCTAAGACAAGCTTCACCATATGACATTAGGGGTGGCCAATAATGCATTGATCGGTACAATGAGAGTTTCTTCAAGGAAAATTATTCCGATACTCATATTTTTTATGGGTATGTGTACTTCAGGTAAGTCGTTAAATATTTATTAATTATTTGTTATATTTAATGAATTTTTAAATATTTATTGTAAAATTTAGAGTCATTAAATGATCGATAACTTATCTCAGTTATCCATACTCATTTAAAAAATGAAGATATTATAAGAACTCCCTTCTTTCATGCCGAAGGTTATACCTTGTTGGTCTTGACATTGAGGTCATTGCACATAGGAAACTGAACTTCAAGGGTCGGCCTCAACTTTTGAGGTAACTCTTCCGTTTTTCACAAGTTAAAATCAACTATTAGAGGAAAGAAAAAATACTCAACAAAAAGAATGTTAGTACTAATTTGGCATGGTATACTAAAAGTTAAGTTTAGATCTCATGTAGAACATTTTGGGGTGATAAAGTATGTGTTAGGATCCAATTGTAAGGTATAAGACTTAAGTTTTACATCGGAAGTATGAGATTTAAATATGGGATTTATATAACTTTAGGTTTTTCTACCTTAATAGTTAACTTTTGGGGTGTGGTTCTCTCAATATTCTATCGTATATCATTGTTATACTAGTTACTTTAACTGGTATGTTCTATAGTCTTTATCAGGTGCTGCCTTTAAATCCAATTTGGACTCCTTAAAAAGAAAAGAATGCTAGTCATTTATTCCCTCACATATTCACTATTAATTATTTTGCGTGGAAGAGTACTCAATTCCATTTCCATCTACTTATGTCAGGCATGATAACATGATATATGTTCATGGAAAACGCACCTACCATTTGTCACTATGTTTAGATTTCCAGAACAGGGGTGAGTGAGGAGAAGAAAAAATCTTTTAAAATCTTGAGATTGAAAATGAAAATGACTTATCACAACAATGGTGAAAGGCCCACAATTGCGCTAGTCGTGAAATTTTTTCCCCATGAGATCAAAGATTATACTATGACGAAACCAAATGAAGTCACAAAAAGTAGGCTAATGTCCTTTTTTCATTTTCCCCTCTATCAGCATATTCTGCTGCATATCATTGACAAGCCTCATCCTCTCAAATGGTCGTGTTTAGCTTCTTGAGCCATCTAGTAAATAGTAATGAATTTACCTGGAATACAAACTTGCAACCGTTAGTCATGTTTTATATTTTGCAAATAATTTGTGCTTTCTGTTGTCACCGAGTATCAACACGGATCAATATCTCTTAAAATGCAGAATATACTCGGAATAAAGTGTAGTGGTAATAACTATTGATTCAAAAATTTAACAGTTTAGATTTTAATACAATACAAGCAAATAGATAGAAAGGACAAGGAAGCACAATATAAATCTTCAGTTTTTTACTAATAAAAGATGGGAGTACATCAAAATTGAAACAAATTCGAGTAATTATGTAGTTTGAGAAAATATAACTTTAAAAATGCAAGCCAAAATACATGATATAGCATGGATGGTATAAAACAGGCATGTCAGTAATCAAACAATGGCCATATGGCCTAATGGCCAATCAAGTTGAGGCTAAAATGATAACTTTATTCTAATGAAAACTATGAGGACCTTCCCTTCTGGCAATAGCCTACATGAAATAGAAAACCTAAGAACTACATGACAACAAGCTTTCAAGTAGAACTCCAATTGAACGCTTATCATTAAGTAAAAGATTATATTTAATAGATATAGGCACAATTTTTTTACTTAATTATATCTGTCCCGACACAATGATTTGATATAATTTTGATTTATTTAAGCCTTGTCAAGGCTAAGTGCTAGTCTAAAGCCAATAATTTCCTACATGCCTCTTATATATAGTTTCATAAAACTCAGTCATGACTGCAACTCCAATATCACTTTTTAAATTGAATACTTATCACTATCAAAAGTTATAATTGATACTGGGCATAACTTATTTTTACACTTATTAAGTTTAACAACATAAGCGCCACAATTATCTAATTCACTTGGGCATTGCCAAGACAAAAAGCTGATCCCAAGCAAACAGGTATCACTAAAGCTGACATTTGTTAATGGGTAAACTTTAAAAGACACTGATTAATTGAAGTTATTTCATGTTTTGTTAAATTTGAAGTCCTCTCTTTGAGCATAAGGATAGGCTATTAGCTTATTAGAACGTATTCATTGATTTGAATGACGAATGAAGATTCTTCGCCGTTCATTTTAGTCCAATGGCTCATACACCTTTATTCTCCCAACAATCTGCTTAAATGTAACCCATGTGCCAAACTCATAGTCTAACACCTACGAAGTGTATGCAGCTCTAGAGTGCTTTTAAGAAACTGCTTCTAAAACTTAATGATAAAATTTACAATAAATTAATATGTCAATAACATCTTGTTATGATTTTGTTAAAAAAATTTAAATAAGTGTTATCTTTAAAAAATAAAAGCACAAATAACTTATTAAAAACATCCCCTAACATACTTTTAGAAGTTAGTTGTGCTTTTTGTTCTTCGAATAAAAACACCGCTAATGGCCTTGTGGTCTCCTTTCAGTCCTTCGTAAAAAAAAATTATCCAAAATTATAGTAGGGTACTATTAATATTACTCGTAGGCTCATAGCATGTGTAGTTATATTTTTGTTTTCAGGCCATTTGTTGGAGGCTGATGAGAATCTCAAAAAGTCCCACGAAGACAAAGGATTGGTCCTCGATTTCGGCTGGCTTCTATCGACACAAACAAAAGATTCTTAAACCGCCCACATCTCACCTCAATAAGGATCACGATATCATATTCCCTCAATAATGATCACGATATCATATTCCCTCTCCTTTCCTTTGTCTGCTTTTACTCCCCCTTTTGTATACAACTAGCATTAATTGTGTCAAAACCTTGTAGGAATTAGAAAACCCTCCCACTAGAGAAATTTTTACATATTCAAAATGTAATGCATTTTACAGTTTAAATTTTACTTTAAAATTTAATCTGCCTGCATAGATTTATTTTGTTGTATTTTAACTAATTTAGTGTAATAATATTAATATGTAAGGATTTCTCCTTATTTATGTCTCTCAGTTTAATACGCCATTCAACTCAGCACTGGTTATTCATGGGCAAATCTTGACTTAGGAGGTAGACAAATAAGCATATACATATCTACTTGACAAATCATAAGTCACTTATACGTGCATCTTATTCTAATAGGTGACTCACATTTTTTATGTCTCAAGTCCTTAGTCTCCCTCCTTGCTCTTATGGTTTAGGGTGTATATTAAAGAATAAAAAAATGTTCTTTTTATACCTCATTTTTACACTTTGTCTTACACCATTGCATTATCAAATATTGTTAAAATTATTATCCAACTATTTTACAAAAGTTATCATCCAAAATCAATAATAGTTTTTGCTCATAAATGTCCTTATTTGGATGATAATTTTTGCAAAATACTTAGTAACGGTTTCAATAATATATGATAATATAATAAGGTGTGAGGAAAGATGTAGAAGTGAAATTTACAAATAACATTAAAGTATATATAACAAAACAAATAATAGATTTAAAAAATGATTTACACTTATACAAAAAAAAAATGATATACAAACAATTTAGACATCAAACAATGGTTAAGAAAAAGTAATGTCTTCAATTATTATTTTTTTGTACATAAAGATGGTAATAATCATAGTTCTACTGGTCAAGACACTGTTAATATGTTTGGGATCCCAAAGAGCATATAGAAGTTCACTGAGATGATCAACTCTATGGAATTTTCCTCACACTAAAGTCATTTAACTAACTCGTGGGTGCCAAGAAATCTCTTTGGAGAGGGTTACACCAAGCAAGACTAGACTAAGAGAATACGAAACCATACACAGATTAGACTAAGGAAATACAAAACCATACACTTGGAAAGTGCATAGCCTTATCAAAACCCCTTACCAAATTGAGTCAACCTGTGTTGGATCATTAATTTTACTTTATTGTAAATTATATGATGTACTGATGAACCAAAGGAGTGTGGTTAGCAAGAAAATTAGAAAGTGAAGATGTCTAAAATTTAAAATATAAACCATTTTGAATTTGTTATAAAAATTGAAAATAATGTGTAATGTAAAAAATCTTTATAAAATTAAAAGTGGTATAACAAAGTATGTTATTTTCAACAATCTTTTACAGTATCTTTTTACTAAGATGTTATTGAATTAATCTAAAATAAGGCTGACTTTTATATATAATGAAAATACATTACATACCTTATCTCAGATTAAATTTAAACAAAAAGAGTGAATGTCTCAATATATGCCACATCAAACAAATTTTCTATTGATTGGAAAAAAAAACAACACATTTTTTATTTAATAATAATAATAATTAATACCATAATTTTTGTCATTTAGTCATATTAATTATCATTAAAATATTAACTATAAATGAAAATTAATGTATTGTTGCATATATGTATGTAAATCAAATTTGGCATTTACTCTTTAAAAAAATCCCATTGATTATTAAATCTTTTTAATATTATTTTGATTTCTCAAGATCAAACTAATCTTTCAAATACTGTCAAGCATCAAAAATAAAAAGTCTTCCAAATAACATTTTTTTTCATACACACAATCAAATCTTAAACAATATTCTTAAAAAGACCGAATCATTTCCAATTTAACCAATGATAGTTGGTACTTTTTAAATATGCACCTCTCAAATCATTTCCCAGATTATATTGTACCCACTCCACCTTGTCGGCCTGAACGGGCCGTCATAGTCTGCAATAATTTTGTAATTCCATATCTACTTTATAACATGAGGCTGCCGTCATTTGCTGATCGTGCCGGGTTCTTATCTGTCTTTTAAGAATTTTTTTTAATTATATATGTATATTATTAAAGCTATTTTATCTATGTTATTAAATTATTATGTACATTTAAAAAATTATATTAAAAAATACATTTTTATTTTTATGTACTTAAGCTTTCCATACCCTCTTCGTATAATTTTGGTGGCTTGTATATTTTTTAATTTAATATTTTATTAAAAAAATTCTATACAATTTTTACGTGTGTATTAAACTTTCTCATGTATTTATCGTTGAGACTCTCCTATGTTTTTTTTAAGGAAAGACATTATGATCAAACTCTTTACTACTATGTAACTTTCTGGTAAAATAATTTTAGAAAGCAATTTTCTCCCTCTCAATGGAGAGTTCACTATAAAAACACAAATTCATCACCCTCAATCACTTTACCGCCAAAAAAATGTACTTTACAAATGTTTATCAGATTTAAAGAGTTAACCTTGAACATGTAAAATGTTATATTAAGTTAAACAAAAATATGTTTATTTTATAAATGTAAATTTAATTTGAAAAAGTGAAAAAATTTACCCTAAATTGTAACTATACCATCTTATCAAGGAAGTATGCTGTGGAGAATTTAAAGGTTTTGTCAAGTTTGGGGGCAAAGGGGAGGCACATAGACATCTTATTATCTTAAGGTCTACCCGGCCGCTAACCGAGATTAAGAATATTATAATCAATAAATTATTAGGCTAATGGGAATCAAATCATTAATAACCATCTATACATATATAGCTTGTTGGATGCCAGTCCAATTGTAAAACTTTTGTCCTTTTGCTTTTAGCCTTTATTTATGGCAAATTATTGTTGCTAAAAATTTATTGCTTATTTGTTTTACCTTGTAACGCAAACACCAACGGCCGTTTGCTCACACGTCTCTACTAGTAGTTGTGGACAGACACTTATTTGTATTTATCTATAACTAAACTAAACAGAGCATGAGATAGATAGTTGTAAAGAGTTTAAGAAATTTAAAAAATAATAATAAGAGAAGATAGTTGTGAAGGGTATGAAATTTATTTTTTTTACAGCAAGGGTATGAAATTTTTTTAAGAGAAGTCAGATTGTTCCTTGGTATAAAGACGTAATTGGGTCTAATTAGGTTGGATTTAAAGAAAAAATTCAACCAAATTAAGATGACTGGATTAGTTCGGGACAAGTTTATTTTTACAATAATTTTACCATAACGACGTCGTATTAGACATTAATTAAAAATAATGTTATATTAAACATTAAATCCAAAACAATGTTGTTTTATATTAATATTTATATATATATATATATCTATATATATATATTTCTAAACCATTCTGATCATCCAACCAAATTTATAATTTATGTTTTAAATATGGTCGAATTGATGGGTCAACTAAATTCAATAAATTCTCATATTAAATAAATTTTTAAATATATTCTGGGGGCATAATTATGTTTTTGTATTTTTAGATTAACAAACTTTTAGTATAGTTATCATTTTGTCTTTAATTTTTCAAAACATGAATAACTATAATTATTTTACTCGTCATTTAAAATGGATGGACCATGCACTCCAAGTGTACTATAAAAGTCACTTTGTTATTCAATAGCTCAAAAAAAAATTGTGAAAAATATATTTGCGTAAATGATATTACTCTTAATTATTTTATCATATATATATGTATATACATATATATATACTTTGATAAATCTTAAAATAATATTACATTTGCATTTATTTATATATTAAAAAAAACACATCCTTTTCACATCAGCAAATCATCTCTAAATTTGTACGTGTTATATCAACACTTTTCTTGTGCAGATCATATGCAATATAATATAATGTAATTATAATTTTGTATGTGGTATTGGGTACACAATCCTTTGACTTTGATAAATCTTAAAATAATATTACATTTGAATTTATTTATATATTAAAAAAAAACACATCCTTTTCACATCAGCAAATCATCTCTAAATTTGTACGTAAACATCAACACTTTTCTTGTGCAGATCATATGCAATATAATATAATGTAATTATACTTTTGTATGTGGTTTTGGATACACAATCCTTTTAAAAAAATGTATTAAAACATTGTTTTCATAAATAAGAAAATGCGGTAAATGCGAAACATTTAAAAAGGTAGTAATAATCCATTTTTTTCTGTGATACTTTATTGGGCATCAATACTCTTTTCAAAATTCGGAGACGTGATTCAATTATCAATTATGTTCAAAGAATCATGTGGACAGCATAGTGTGAAGTAAAACTTTAAAGTGCACGTCTTTGCTAAAGGAACTTTAATTTTAAAGAGTGGTGATATTTACCCGTTTAATAATCTTTATATATCTTATATATTTTTATTTATTTAAGTTTTTTTATGTTGAAAAAGGGGAGAGAGAGAGACAAAATAAGAATATATGAGATATGTGAGAGTTATTTGTATATAAAAGTATCATTTTTCTTTCATAAAATATGAATGTTAATTGGAAGATAATTGAAACTACTTTTATTTTTAACATGAATTATAATCTAATTCATAACATAGTAAGACTTGTTGTATTATAATCTCCTTTATTCAAATACCTAATGAATTTATTAGGCTAAATGGATGACTTAGGGATTAACTGATTAAGATCTCCAAAAAAAATGTAAGATATATAACAGGTTCAACTCAAGGTAAGGTGAGCCAAGCCTTTGCTTTAAGCCTCCATTATTTTCTAAGTTTTATAATTTTATACTATTATTAATTTAATTTATATTAAAAATATATCAAAGTCAAGATAATAAAATGTACATATATTCTTTCATTTTCTTAATTAAGTGCTTAGTATATTTATATTTTTTCTTATTTCTCACATTTCTATTAATTCTCAATTATTTTTTATTTTAATATTTTATGAAAAAATATGGGAAAAATTCAAAATAATTAAAAAAAATATCCTCTCAGGTAACTAATTAAATGCCTAATAAATTATTATTTTTTTCACTTTTCACAAATACAATTCGTATTAAAATATTGCTTTAATCTTAAATATTTCTTAAAATATAATAACTACATTGATATTGATGGTTTAAATTTAAATATATATATATATATATATATATATAAATGGAAGATAATAATCAAATTGATACACTCAATCATATAAGAATACTTGATTTTTTCCAAATGCATATATTGCTTTTAAAATAATATTAACAATTACTACAAGTGTTGCTATAACATAAAGAAGTTTTTTAAAATTAGAATTAATAAAATATTATTTATTTTCAATAATATCTCTAAAAAGATTAAATACATTAGCTATATCATTAATTGAAAAAGAAATGTTGAAATAAGTGTAATAATAATTTGATTAAGATAAAATTTACATGAGAGGATAAACTGATATGACAAAATATAATTAAATAATAATATAATAATGAATCAAAATTAAACACTTAAAAAATAAAATTTGTGTTATGTGCGGATGTAAACAAAACAAATATGATGGTTGAGTTTAATTTTGATTAAATATTTTTTTATGATTTTTCAAGTAATTATTGTTATCGTAAAAAATTTTATAAATGATGTGTCAATATATAATTGAATGATAATATAAGAAAAAATAAATCAAAATTAAATCTAATAAGATTATAATTATCAGATTTAGATCAGTGCAAAAAATACTTTAAAAAGTAAAATACATAATTGTAATTCATTAATGAAAATTAAAAAAATTTATTATCACATATTCATAATTTTTTATAATAATATTTTAATTTTATAAAATATTTAAACCCTTAATTTTTTCATAACGATTAAAGTGCACCAATAGAATCCAAATCCAGAGTTATCAAGTTAAACATAACACAATATTATTAGATGACAATTTAGTAATCAATCTCCTTGATCTTCGGGGGGGCTGTTGTATATATATAGGAATGAGGAATGAAGATGAGATAGTGAGAGGAAAGGGCGCAAGAAGCAATAAGTTCACAGTTCACAGTTCACAGTTCACACACGTTAGAGTGCGTGAGTGAGTGAGAACTGAGAACCACAATGGGAGCTGAACCTTTGTCCAACGCTGACCAGGCTCCGCTCGTTCTCGGGCTCCAGCCATCAGCCCTTGTCGACCATGTGGCTCGTGTGGAGTGGTCCTTGCTCGATCAAATTCCCGGTGAACGCGGTGGCTCCATACCTGTATTCACTCCATAACTTGTTTCTTTCTAATTACACTTCTTCATTTGGTTTGGTCTGCATTTACTTCACGTTTTGACTCTTGTTGATTTGCCTTTTCGGTATAGACTATAGAGATTTCATAAGTATCAACTTAACTGAATTCGTACAACGTGTGTCTCTTTTTGAGTTTCACATCTACGATGATGTTATTGGTGTATTAATTTGAGCGAGGAAGAGAAACATTTATTAAATAAGAAATTTTGTGGAACCAGTTATTGACATGACATGACATGTTAAATTAATTTGGTAAATTCCGTTTAAGCACATAAGGATGATATTATAAGGAATTCTGTTAATTCTTGTAGGTTGCACTTGAAGAACTTGAATATATACTGAGAGAAGTAAAAACCAATGTTCTCTCATCCCCTGATGATCCATCTCCCATTAAGACCATTGCTGGAGGCAGTGTAGCAAATACAATTCGAGGGCTAAGTAGAGGGTTTGGAATTTCTAGTGGAATTATTGGGGCATGTGGTGATGATGAGCAAGGGCAGCTATTTGTCAATAACATAAAATTCAATGGAGTGGACCTCTCAAGACTGAGGAAGAAGAAAGGACATACGGCACAGGTTTGCTCAACATCACAAGTTTATCATATATATATATATATATAAAACAAATGACTTGTACAAAAGTGGAATTTTAACAACTTAGCTGTCTGGCACAGTGTGTTTGCTTGGTCGATGCCTTGGGTAACCGTACAATGAGACCCTGTCTCTCAAATGCTGTGAAAGTTCAGGTACATGACTTTATTGTCTCAAATATATGCGTATAGTTTGAGTTAGGATATATATGGGCGTCGTTTAAATTTTGGAAATTTGTCTGATATGTAATCTCTCTTTATGTTTTGAAGGCAGAAGAATTCAGGAAAGAGGATTTTAAGGGCTCCAAGGTTGGCTCCTTGATCAATTAAAATATTGCGGATAGTTTGGTGTCTAGTATCTTGTCCTATATATTTCATTTGTTCTTATAATATTTTTCTAATTTTTTTTTTAATCAAGATAGGGATTATATTCATTAAATTCTAGGACTGAATTAATTCTTCATGTATATTCCTCCAAAATGCATCATAGAATCGAGGTGCATAAATGCCTTATATTCAATACTCTGCCAACATACTAAAAAACCTTCTCTTTTGTGCTACCCAACTAGGTCTGTTACTACAAATAATGTGTCTTCTAAAGGTTCTCTATGAACTTAGTTGCTGATATATTTACATTTCAGTGGTTGGTGTTGAGATATGCAATACTCAATTTGGAAGTTATTCAAGCAGCCATTCTTTTAGCTAAACAGGAAGGTCTTCTTGTTTCCTTGGATTTGGCCAGTTTTGAGGTATTCTATGCCACTACTTGGAAGTTGGAATTACGCCCCTCCCCAAAAGTATATTTTTTTTTTTTTTTTAAATGTAAACGAAGTCTTGATGAAATGGAAATTCAAAATCTTTTTTCATAGGTTTGTTCCCACTTGAGTTTGGGAAGTTTGTAATTTGAGTTTTGGCGTCTCACATTGCAACTCAAATTGTCTTGATAATATTAAATTCTGATAAAGATTTGCTAAATCAATATAATCCACAGTCCACACAAAAAATTACTGAACGTGCTTGATTTCTTTTTCTCATTTATGGTATCATATTTGTATACGCAAGATGCATACCAATATTAATGCAAATATGAAAGTATTTCAGTTTTAAGAGGTCATTTAATATCTTTATAATTACATCTTTTATATTAGCTATATCACTCGTCTTATATGGTCTTTTTACTTTGGCAAGATGGTCAGGAACTTTAAACTACCTCTTCTGAAGTTACTGGAGTCTGGGAACATAGATCTTTGCTTTGCCAATGAGGATGAGGCAACAGAGCTTCTAAGGTGACTGTCATTTTTATTTAACCCAGCTTTATATCAAGATAGCTTTTCTTGGAAATATAATTTATTTCCATTTTCCAAGTTATTGACTCTTATTTTCATTTAATATGTATTCTGTTTATTGTTTTTTATACATGATGTCGTCAACTTACTTTACAATGGATTCAGGGGTGAACAGAATGCTGACCCAGTAGCTGCCGTAGAATTTCTGGCCAAATACTGCCAATGGGCTGTAGTAACACTGGGCCCTAATGGATGCATTGCTAAACATGGAAAGGAGGTGTGTTAATTATTTTTTTGTGTTATATTGTACAGTATTATATGAAAATCTGCTGAGGTTTGTTTGCCAGCCTCCCTCCCCGATGGTGACCTTAATTCACTAGACCTACCAGCAGGTATAATTTATACCTCGCAGGAATTTGTTATGAAACTGTTGTCTCCCAAAATGAGGAGATTGATATTCAGATCAGTGAAGCTTTCCTCTTGGTCTTAATGTTCTTATATCAAACTTCTTAGAAAGAGGGAGGGTTCTGATGCAACCAGAGACATTCTGCATGCTATCTGATCTTTTATTGAACCTTCCTCAACATACTTCATCTCTATCAGCAAAAATTCATCAACAGTATAAACATGGAACAGATCTAGTGCAGAAAATTGTTTGCTGCTGATGTGATCCAAAATCATTAGCAAGAAAGTTCAGTAGTTTTACTTTCGTGGCACTTGGTCAGCATGTCAACTAGAGTTCATAGGTGCTCAAGATATTATTAACTAGTCATTATCATAAGTTAAGTTTTTTTCTAATTATGTCAGATTGTACGTGTCCCGGCCATTGGGGAAGCAAAGGCAATTGATGCTACAGGAGCAGGGGACCTTTTTGCAAGTGGATTTTTGTATGGAGTGGTCAAAGGTTTGTCGCTAGAAGATTGCTGCAAAGTAGGCACATGCAGTGGTGGGTCTGTTATTCGCTCTCTTGGCGGTGAGGTGACATTAGAGAATTGGCAGTGGATGTACAAGCAGATGCAGATAAAGGGTCTTCTCACGCCTGATACATCCAAATGAATAGTCACAATGATAGAAACTGTTGCCCCCTTTCTCTCTTCCCTTTTCCTTTTTATTTGTTACAATTCATCTCTTACCATCAAATGGCAGCTATTATTCCAATTTTGGACTGGTTTCACTAATGAATGGAAGACTAGATATTTTCCAAGGAAACACAGAAGTAGATATGAGCCTCGAATATATTTGAGCTTGATGCAAGTATGAGTTGCCATTCCTAGCTTAATTTAAAACATCACCAAACTCATGGTTGCTTCAATTTTCTTAACTGTTCATTGAGCTGATGACATGAAAAAATATCAAAGATAGGGCTGCTTGCTAAATATTTTTCATTTGGTAATATCAAACCTGTATATGAGTATCTACTTTAAGAATTGATTATAAAATAATTAAATTTTAATTTAAGCATTATATAATATAATCACTTTTAAAGTGTTAACTGTAAGAACTTGCTTTGAAAAACCACTTAACCCTATCTCCGAAAATCAATGA
This sequence comes from Styphnolobium japonicum, assembly GCA_023212625.1. Classification (NCBI taxonomy): domain Eukaryota; kingdom Viridiplantae; phylum Streptophyta; class Magnoliopsida; order Fabales; family Fabaceae; genus Styphnolobium; species Styphnolobium japonicum. The sequence continues at coordinate 29,636,918 of JALBWW010000006.1, forward strand.
GTTCACTTTTCATGAGCGGGTTAAGAATCACATGGATTTGCTAAATGAAGCCAAACATGTTCTTACTTTCAAGGCGCACTTGAGCCCTCAAACGTGGTTCAGGGCCATAAAAAATCTAGGGAAAATGACTGGCAGGTTTGGCTCGGTGAGAAAGCGAGATAATTTAGTTCTTTTAAAAAATTAATCAAGTATTTAACTAATTTAATTAATAATTTATATATAGTTAACTACGTATCAAGTATAAAAAATAAAGATAAATTATTGGTTAATCGTATATAAATTATTAGTTAAATTAATTAAATACTTAATTAATTTTTGAAATGAACTAAATTATCTAACTTTATCACTAAGCCAAACCTGCAGGTCATTTTTTCAAAAATCTAAACCAGTAGTTGACTACAAGGTTAATGTATGTTTGGATTATTTGTGAAAAAATATTATCTTAAAAATCAATTATGTGTATAATTAATTTTTAAGAAAATTAATTTATGTTTAGATATGTTAATTCATAATTGATTTTAAGTTAAAGAGTTTTGTTTTGATTATATAAAAAAATTACTTTTATGTATTAAATTATCAAAAAATATATATGAAATTATTAAAAAAATTAATTAGTTGAAGACAAATAGATATTTCTCTCCAAAAACTTTTGAAATAATCTAAAATCAAATAATCAAAATCTCAAAATAAAATCTTTTCTAAAAAAAGTTGTTTTTAGTTAATGAAAAAACAATCTTAACTTATAATCAATTTTATACACTTTAAACAAATAAAATAAATTTTAGATAAAATAACTTTTAATTAAAAAAAACTATTTAAAAAAATAAAATTTTCCAGACATACTCTAAATATTCACAATCGAATAATTTATTTTTAAAAAATTAAAGATAATACACCCACAAATTATGTCAATTCGTCATCAGAAATGTTATTTGATTAATTAAAAAAGAATGGTCAAAATACTATCCTCCTCAAAATCCATTAATCTTATCAGTACATTAATTTTACAGCAAAGACTTTTACTTTTTTAAAAACAGTTGATAAACTTAGACGTTTTTTTAATTTTTCATTTATTTATTTATTTATTTATTTGAGGGGCTAGTTTAGGTTTTTTTTTTGTCTAGAATCATCTTTCTACATCGTTTTTTTTCTTTTTTATTTAAAGAAGTGATTTTTTCACATAGATATGATTTTTCTTTTGTGTTTTTATGTGTTTTCGTCATCTGAGTGCTACGATGTTTTGTTCGTCGTCTTGATGCGGCGTTGTTTAGTTTCCTGTCTTGTTACGGTGGTTTCCCATCTTGTTGCGGTGTTTGTTTGGTTCAGATTGATAGATCAGCTTCGATCCATTATATATTCAATCAAGACTTGGGCGTTAACGTTACAGATCTAGAGACATGGGTATTCTGGTCACTTTAATTTTGTCACATTTGTAGATATTTTTTCGTGTTATACTATTAACCTGGGTGCTATGAATTTGTTTGCATATTCATCATTTTTCGTTTTTAGCAATATTAAATTTGTGTTATTCTCGATGTATTTTACCAATTTGAATGAATAAATATTCTTTTTAATCAAAAAAAAAAAAGTTGATACTCAAGAGTATAGTTTAACATTAAGTCATCACTTTTCTGGCATAATCTTATCGTTGAAAAACCCATAAAAACTATTACCCAAAAAAATATCTATAAAACTTATTTAGTTTAAATAAACTTTTGGACTCTACAATTTATATTTATTTTTAATTTAGTCCTTATACTTTTTTTTTTTTGTATACAATTCTCATACTTACAATCATTTACAAAATAATATCTATTATTAAACTTGTTATAACATCGTTAGTTTATAAGAATCAAATTAAAAACAAGAAAAAATTATAACAACCAAATTAAAAACTTATAAGGACCAAATTAAAATAAAAATAAAAAATTATAAGAACTATAAACTAATAACTTCATAACTAAAACTAACGGTAAAGACAATTTTACAAACGATTATAAGTACGATGATTGATTTATAAATAAATAAAATATAAAAACTAAAATATAAATAAGTATAAACTATAAGTAACAAAAATTTATTTAAACCAACCTATTTATATCTATATACAATGAATACTCAATAGAATACCTTCAATTTATTGACAAAGATTCAAACGAATATCTCGATAGAAAAAATTCTCAAGTAAAATTAGATATCAATGCTGTCATGCTTTATATGGGAAGTGTACAATCTCTAAGAGCATATTTGAAGAAAATTAATTCTCTCTCAAAATAATTTTTTTTTAAAAAAAGTTATTTTATATAAAATATATATTATTTGTTTAAAATGTATAAAATTAATTATACGTTAAGATTATTTTTCTATAACTAAAAATAACTTTTTTAAAAAAGTTATTATTTTAAATTTTTAATCATTTAATTTCAAATTATTTCAAAAATTTTAAAAAAGAAATACTTATTTACCCTCAATCAAATAACTTTTTCAATCATTTCATACATCTTTTGATAATTTAATATATAAAAACAATTTTTTTTTATATAATTCAAACAAAACTCTTTATCATAAAATCAATTATGAATTAACATATCCAAACATAAATTAATTTTCTCATAATCAATTTTCTTGAAAACCAATTATACACATAATTAATTTTTAACATAATCTTTTTTTCACAATTAATCCAAACACACACTAAAATGAAATTCCATCAGAACAAAAATTTAGCAACAACATATAAAAACACTGAAAATACCACAAAAAACTGCATATACCCAAGCATATTCAATTTCTTAAAACTTAAGAAATAATGTTATGCACAACAATAATCAAGCTTGACCGGTTTGCCTATCATTTTTCACCATGAATTCGGTAGTTTGTATCTTGGAGCATATTCCAAATCGCGAGTTCAAGTCCATGAAACGCTGCCATTAAATCGTTTACAATGATGAGCCATGGATGCATTGCAGAAACAAACAAGACTAAGAAAAGAAAATCCATCAAAGAGATATCTTCTCCCATGACACACTCAACATGAAAACTACTCATCTCTTAAATATGTCTTTAAAACCTCTAGTACCGGATCTTAAATTATCAAATGTCCATTGGAGCAGCACCACCTTGGTCCGCAGCACCACCTTGGTCTGCAGCACCACCTTGATCTCCACCAGAACCCTGATCTGTGGCAGCATCCTGCTCAGTTGCAGCATCCTGCTCAGTTGCTGGCTGAGGTTCAGCAGGAGGACCTTCTTCCTCTCTTACAATCTCAAAGGCATCAATCAACTGTTGAACAGTTTCCTGATCCAAAATGTGGAATGGCTCACCAACTCCGACCACAGCAACAGTACATACGGAACTCCTGAGTTTTTCCCCTTGCAAGCTCTCCCTCGTCGCAATAAGTGCATCTTTGATCAGATCTTCCCGTGAGGAGCCCCTGAAGTTCTCAAACCTGCGTTCTAAATATGTCTTTGCAGCTTGTGAGCGAGACCCAATTGCAAAAGCCTGATATTCAAAATAGTTTCCACTCGGACAGTTGTAGTAGAGGTGAGCTCCTGATTCATCTAATCCAGCCACCAGGAGACCAACCCCATAAGGACGTTTCCAAGACCGCTGGGTGCAAACCTGCCACTCAAAATTGCATCACAAATACAGATGAGAAATAGCTCTTTTTAAGTTCTAATAAATTCTGCAGATACTTCTTTCTTTCTTTTGCCATGTAAATTCTGCAGATAGATACAAACACGAGCTTTGCTTCCCATACCCCATCCATCCAACTTTCTACTACTAAAACACAAGTAAAACTGGATACATAAAAATAATGCAGATTAGCTAACCCAGTGTTTTTGGTTCATTGTAAATTGTAGAGATCAGTTTCGCATTAAGTAACTATATTTAAGAAACTACAAATGAGGGTTTTACTTCTACCAGTGTTGTTCAGTGTACTTTCCGACCCTACCTACTGAAAGATCTGTCAGCCCCAGAATGGAAATCTGAGTCAAATACAGATTTCTTATTTCTTTGATGAACTCAACAAACCGTAAGATAACTTGAACCCTGTTCAACTAGGTCTTTTGTGGTAACGTAAAATTTAAGTTGAGGGGAAGGCCAATCCATTCTAAGGTCAGGACGTACCACCAACCTCAGTGAGGATTTACAGTGGAGTTGACAGATGACCTACCAGCGGCAGCGGGGGAACCTTAGATTCGAACCTAAGTCATGGCTAGCAGTGCGGAAGTTTCAAGTCTTTTATGAGCAAGTTAAATTGACTTCAACAGAACAAAAATCTGTGTTTCACTTCACTTCATAAAACAGCCAACTCAACATAGATTTGCATGAAAATAACAACTATGACACTAAACATAAATGTTAGCGTCCTTCAGAATTTCCTCTCTCTCCATTTTTTTACTTCTTTCCACGAGTAATTAGAAACCTTGGGGCACCTATTCAAATTTCAAACAGAAGTTGAACCCAAGCCCTCCCCACAACCACAATAGAGGAAGCTCATTAATTTAATATCTATAACCCACGACAAGACTCAGTGAATCATGCCCAAAGCTTCCCTACTACACGAACATCCTCAAAACCCTGAAGTAATAGAAGCCCTAGATACGTTAAAGAATGATAATATATACTCAGTCATTTTGTATTTAAGAACTTAGCCAAAGGGCTAGAAAGCCTCCACAGAAAACCACAAAAGATAAGCTAGATATCAAAGTTCACTTCCCATAACTAAATCTGAGATCCATTACAAGTACATCCAAATACAAAACACTGACAATTTTGATTAATACAAATCTGCATACAGTTCCTGCCATTTTGTTTAGATTTATGAACTATATGTAGCATACCCAGTACCTATCATGTTTCCTGTTCTTCAAATTGTTGGAGTCAAACTTAGCTTCATTCATTTCTATGGGACCAATCTGACAAAGTTTTAATATTCATAAAGATTGATGAATTCGGCCCAATTTGAGCAACTACACTATAGTTTGATCATACAAATTAGAGAAAACCTAAATTAGCAAACTGTCCCAGACCCAGTTACACTTCATCACTACTTACCAAGCACAAAATTTAAGGGAAGAAAGAAAATCAAGTGCACACAAGGATAAACAACACTGCTATCTCAATACTGCCATATCTGGTATAGTTGATACCAAACAACAGCATAAAATTAAAAAATTATTACATGTTAATGCTAGCAGTCTCAGATGCTATATATTGTTAAGTTAGAGTCCAGAAAATAATTGAGTGAGCTATCACACCTCATTAACAAAGACTCAATCAATTACCAACCTCAAGACATTCAATTTATCAAACATTCAAAAGAAGAGATAGATCCAAACATTTGAGTATCATAGTATTTTGCACCCAGATAGAACAACTCAGAACTCCCCCAGCAGAATAAAAGTTTGGCAAGTTTGTAAGAAATTAAGATCCCAAGTAACAACGAAATTAAATATTTATCAACAAATACACATGAATACATTGCCTGAAGGCAGGACTACAGGAACAACACTAGTCTTACATGGGAATTCAGCAGAAAATATAGGTTATTAATACTGAACAGTGTGGATGGCATTAATGCTTTGATAGAAACTCTTCCCAGAAGAAATTTCGCAGTCCTACTCTTTGTTTAATCATTGTCAAATCCAGGAAGAGAGAGAGAGAGAGAGATGTATAAGGAAACCGATGAGATATTGAAAACGTCATCACATAGTCCTACCCTACAGTGTATGTAACAATTATTTTTCCAGAATCTGAATTCAACCATAGAAATTCAAACCCTCCTTTCACATGAACATGTCTAAAGCTCATAAATTTTTTGACCCCCAGATTTAATTTCATTCCGAACCTGATGACAGTGTTTGCTCACAGTAAACTCGAAGCTTTTTCTTTTACCCTAAAGCATTCTACTTTCCAGTTTACTTCAATTTCCCAAAACCCCCAAAATTGCACCTAAACAAAACCCTAACTCCCATTGCACGATCTAAGTAAGGACTACCACCGCTACAACTCACTCACTCTACAGCAAAAAAAAAAAAACAAGAGCTGAAAAGGGAAAAACAGAAGCGTAAGAAGAAGAAAAAGGTTAATAATGTGATGATGACCTGAGCCTTGTCGGCGAGGTGAACAACGAGTCGACCCACGGGAAGCGGCGACTCGTAAGTGTAGCTATAGTTGATGGACTCGGATCGCATGTAGCGAGAGAGGACTCGACCATCGGCGGTGAGGCCAGCAATAGCGACGCCGATGTGATCGTCAACCTTGAAGATCTTCTTCTGGTGAGAGGAAAGCTCTGAGTTAGCCTTGTTGACGCAAGCAAGGACCACGTGGGTCTTCGATCGTAGCCCTATTGCGGCGGAACCTTGTTTCACTGCCTCCATTGCGTATTCCACCTGGAACAGCCTCCCGGCGGGGCTCCATGTCGTCACGTCCGTGTCGTACTGGTTTCTAAACATTTTTTTTTTTTAATGATGATGTCGTGTTTTGGATTCACGAGGTTAGGTCTGGCTATGGTTTCTTGGTATCGGTCTTCCTTTCACTTTGTAAGCGGTGAGCATATAATTTTTCTTCTTGCTCAAGAAAGTTAAAAAAAAGGCCTTGGATTGGATTGGACATTTGGACTAGACTCTTGAATAGAGTTAGAGAAATTGAACTTAACCCAACGGGTGGGATGAGATGAGCCCATCCAATGTAGCCTGAATCACCCAACCTGTTTAAACAACTCATAAATTTATGATAAATAAGTATTATGAACTACTACATCTATATTTATTTATTACATATAATTCTAATTAAAAAATTGGTATAAATTGTTTATTTATATAATACTATTTATATTGTTTTATTTTTGAAAACGAAAAAAAAGTATCATTAAACTTTGCCGCTTTAAACAATGGAATCAACCAATGTTACCATTAATTCGAGCTTCTTCTAAAGTAATCTCTCTTCCTTCGTCAATGCATAAGCTTTTTGCGGGTGATTCATCATTCATCATTATATAATCACTTTACCGGTTGTTGAAAAAAAGAAACACTTCACAACTTACATGTTACTAGTTGCTTTGCTGGCACATGGCTGTAATTGTTTTTTTTTTTTTTTGCTTTTTGCATTTTGTTTTCTTCCTTTAGTTGGCTATATCATATGCTAGCAAGTGTTTTAAAAATCAGTTTAACTAGATCGGTTTAATCGGTTGGACCTTAGATTGGAAGTTTCACCAGTTCTGGTTCAACCAAAGAACCATTCAAGCGGTTAAATCATAAAAAATATATAAAAAATCGGTTGAACTGATTAAACCGGTAAAAACTATAAATAAAAAATCAGCTGGTTCATTCATTAACTTTTAAATTGAATTTTTATTAAAAAAAAGAAGAAAATAGTTCTTTTTTAAAAAAAAAAACTTAGGATTTAGCTCTTTTGGGAGATGGGCTAGGGGTTTCCACAGTTCTAATCCTTTTTTTTTACAAAATAGGTAGCGAAACAATAAAGAGGTTTATGATTTTTGTGATCAGTTATATATACCGATTCAATCACCAGTTTAACCGATTCAACCTTGAATAACTCTCCTCTTTGATTATCTGATTCAACTTATTTTTAAAACATTGATGCTAGCACATGGGTGATGGATGGTAGTTAATTCTTTTTTTTCTTGTTTGTAATTCTAGGTTTAGAACTATCTTTGAATACTTGTGTATGAGGTTTTTAAGATATAAAATATAAGCGTATTTATTTTTATTTATTTATTTACTATTGTACAAATTATGGATATGAAATTCATGAGTTAAACTATAAATTTGTTGAAAAGAGTAATTGATAATATATTAAAATAGTAATCAACTTGTGTTGGTCCGAGTGGGAGGGACTCGGTCACTTTAAATATTTTGTCTCGGGTTCGATTCTTAGGATGATGTGCATGAAAAAAAAAACAGTTAGAAGGGGTCTCTATTTTATACGCCTGACTGTACCCTATGTGATTAGTCTCTTATCTGTCAGGCGAATGGATATCTTAGTTTACACTCAAAATATATTAAGATAATATACTTGCATATCAAAAAATTAAATTTGTTTTATGTCAAAGAGGTCAACTATCGAAACCATATACATTTTTTGTGGGGTTTGATGGTAATATACAGAAATTAAAATTAAAAAAAAAACAAAAAACTTGCACATGCTCTTCATTGATATAGGAAAAACCTAGGATATGGTGCTACAAGAATTCCCATGGAATGCTTTTAAAACTATAAAAGTTAGTATCACATTTGCATATATTTAAATTATAAAGGATAAGCATGGCAGGGTAACGGCTAGTGTGCAAATTTGTTGAGGTATAACATAAGTTTTTTTTAAATATATAATAATAGGTTTGCACCAACGATGAACTCTAAGCCCAATACTTTTTACAATGGTATTAGACCTACATATTGAACGCATTCAAGAGTTTGAGCCCAAATGCATATCTTTGTGGATGATAAAACCCTAGTTGATGATGAGTCGAGTTAATTAGTAAATTCTAAATTTTAGTTGTGAGATGTATTAATCAAATGTTTCTGAGTTAATACCAAGTATACGGTATGGAAACTCAGCAAAACACATGTTAGTAATGGTTTGGAAGTCAGTCATAGATCGCATCATTCCACAATTACATGGTTTATATATTTTGAATAAATCTGACGAAGTGATAAGAATATTGATGGGGATTGATGATGTGAGAATAAGACTAATAGAGATTCTAATAAAAAAAATGAATAAAATAAGGGGTAGTAAAGTACAATTAAAAATGTTATTAGGATAATTTTTTTTTTATAAAAAAGACTGCGCTCTAATTTATTTTATTGAAAAAGTGATTTTTGGTTAAAATTCAATAACGTTGATTGATTTATGTAATTCACCTCACAAAGTATAATAATAAATTAAATAAGGCTTGGTTGTTAATGTTGTTAATGTTGTTATTGTAATATATTATAATTGAAAATCACTTTATAATTTTAGATACGTGAGATGAACAACAAAGATTAATAATAATACAATATTTTCATACTTATTATTTTAAAAAAAAATTATATTGTTTGTTTTAAAGATGATATGTTGATATTGTTGTAACAAGTAACACATTTCCATTATCTAATAACTCATTCTAAAAAATGATTTTAGTTAATTCAACCATTGAATTAATTATATATAATTATTATACTGATACTGTACACAAACTTTCATAAATTTAAATAACTAAAAATATGTGATCAAGTGGTGAATATTTTCATTTAGTTGAAAATCATAGTATACATTAGTTTTTATATAAGTTAATAGAGTAGAAAATAATTTTAAGTAAATATAAAATTTTATAAACGTGATATGCGTAAAGTATTATTTAAATTGAACTATAAATTTTGTAAAAATATTATCAGGTAAAATTTATTTTATGTTTCCACCAATATTAACATATGCTAACCTTTTTATCACATATCTATATAATGTTAAGATGAGAATACAAATGAAAAATATAAGATACTTCTAAAAATCTCATATCAATATATCAAATATTAACTCCTTGTTCAAAAATTGAAGGCATCGATCAAAAAGTATAAAATACTTACATAAAAGTACTTGCATATCAATTACCTCTCACCCGCACACACACAATCATGCTTGCATTCAAAATGTGCCTTGAACATGTATTAACATATTTACCAACCTTCAAAATTGGAGTTACATTTAAGAGCAAATGTGATTCTAACACTCCAAACATTTTTGTTGCGAAAAAATTTTATTTGTGTGTATGAATGGAAATATCATTATAATTTAATATTATATTATTATTTTAATAATATTTAAATAAATATAATTTAATAATTTTGAAAAAATATTATTATGATTATATTCAAAGTGATTATATTTTAAATACTCATACAAACTTAACTTTTTTTAAAAAATTATCCTCAATTTATTTATAATCATTTTTTAAACATAATTTATGAACATTTTAATTCAAAATAACTCTTTTTATATTTATTCTTTTTAGTATACACACTTAAAAGTGGTTTTTATTCACACTAGTATCCAAACAACATTCATGTTATCAAAATCAATGTTATAAATAACTTCACTCAAATTCACTTTTGACTAAAATCAAGTTTACAAAATTAAATTCATTTTGAATCAGGTTTGCAAAATCTAATTCAAACACACACTTTATCTAAAGCCGTCAAAACGAGTCAAATTCATTGGGTCAGCCCGTTTATCCTCATAGTTTATGTGAGCTGAGTTTCAAAATTAGTGACATGTAAAAATGTGAGTAATTTTGAATTGACGTGTTTAACCAACGAGTTAACTGAGCCAACCCGCATAGGCTTACGGGCCGCCGCATAATTTAGTTTAATTTTTAAAAATTTTCAATTTATTTGTACAAAAAAAATTAATTTAAAAATTTAGAAGTTAATTAAACTCTATTTTTTCAAATAAAAGTACAAAATATATGCAATGTACAAGCTAGCAATGACACAACCTACACACAAACACATTGGTCAAACTTTATAAGTTTATGTTATTTATTTATTTAAATTATTCGTTAACCCTTTAGATGAGACTAAAATATTCAATATTATATTTATACAATGTAATAATATTTGATTTTAAATTTTTAAATTTAAATTTATTTTAAATTTTAAATTTTAAATTTTTTTTACAAGCTAACTCATTTAAATTTATAAGTTATTGCCAAATGAACTCAACAAATTATTTTATAACTCGTTTAAATATAAATATTCTTAACTGAACCCATTTACTCCGCAACTTATCACAAACGAGTCTAAAGAGACCCGACTTAATAGTCCTAACTTTATTTACTAAGTGTGTGTTTGGGAAAGATATATTTTCTATCATTTAACTTTTTTTTCCCTTAAAAAATGTTTTGTAAATAATTTAGAGTGTTTGGGAAATAACTTAAATTTTTAAAAACGTTTTTATTTTCTACAAACGCTGTTTTCCTAACATCTCCAACATACAACTATTAGATTATTTTTAAGGAAAGATACTTTTCTTCCCTTATCCTAACGCCTTCTTTAATTCAACGCCTCCTTTAATTCACAATTCTCCACCAAACATTTGTTACTAGCCAATCATCTAATGACACACTATACGCACAGAAAGGGAGAGAGAGAGATTGAGGGAGAAAGAGACATTTTTTCTTTTGGGTGATTAGTGGGAGAAAAAGATGCATGACTTACATCTAAAAGTTCAATAGCTGTGATGTTAATGATGTAAAAAATGAAAAGAAATATAGAAAATAAATGAATATGAAATTTGGTATTTATGTTGTCTATCTCAATCTCATTTATTATTAAAATTTATGTTCTTTATCACTATTATTTTATTTTTTGTTTAGAACTTGCCACTTAAATTCTTTAAAAACTAGTGCATGTTGTGATATTGCTATGAAAAATATATATTTTTATCTTAAAATTCTCTATATTATTCAAATAAAATGTATATTGTTTTTATTTAACTATTCTAAAAAATAATATATTTTCACATGTTTTTCACAGCCATAAAACATGTTACAAATTTTGTTCAATTTCTTATAATAGAATTTTTTTTATGATAACACATAACAAAAAATAAACAAGTTCTAATGTTAAAAAAAATAAATATTATTAATATAAACAAATCACTTTATATATTTTTTCGTAATTTATTATAAAAAAGTGATTAAGTTTTATACTATCTAAATGAAATAAATTATCTTAAAATTACTTTTTAACAAACATATTTAAATAAAAATAAATTCTAATTATAATCGATTATCATAATAATTAATTATTTATCAACATAATATATTTTTTTCAACTTTTACAAACACACACTGATTCTGCAAAGTATATACTCGAGGGAATCACAATTAGAATACAACTTAATTTAATGACTTTATTTTTTAAATAGAATATCCCACGTTCAAAAAGCATTGTGACGTGTAAGCAAACATTTTTCTTTTTAACTTAGATACCCATTTAAAGATTTTTTCTTCTTCATAAAAGCCGATATTTATTCTCTTAAAAAAAAAAGCCGATATTTATTTAAGTTAAAGTAAACAAATGCCAAATCATTAACAAGGAGAATCAAACAAAATGGCATGACAGATGAGACATGATCGATTCTTTAGTCAAATCTCAACATCATCAAACTTTAAGGGCCAACGGACAAGTCCTTAAACAACTATATTGCTATGATGATATATACAAGAAAAAACACTCAAACAAATTAAGATTTTAATAAGGGTAAAATATATATTACTTTTATGTAGTATATATTATTCTTAATTTATTTCTTTAAATTATTTTTTATTATTAAACTCCTTTAAAGTATAATTTTAAATAAAAATTAATATTTTTCAGTTAAATCAAATGGTGATGACATGTGTACAACATATGACTTAGTATTATATGATTAAATAAAATATATATTACTCTCTTGTAATATATGATATTCTCAACTTACTTCTTTAAATTATTTTTTTTGTCACTAAACTCCCATAAAATATAATTTTAAATGTCATCACCGTTTGATTTAACTAAAAATATTAGTTTTCATTTAAAATTATATTTTAAAGAGATTTAGTGATAAAAAAATAATTTTAAAAAAATAAGTTAAAAATGTCATATATTACAAAAAAAATAATAATGTATATTTTACCTTTTTAACTCATAAAGCATACCAAATCACTTTATATAACCTAAAAAAGTAATATCCTTAATTTTAACTCAATCGCCAATAAACACATGGATTCTCTTAATGACAGTAATATATTGTATTAGATATTAGAAGTTTGTTATTAAACAGTTGAGTGCCCAAACACTTGAGGATTCTAATTTTTTTTAAAAATTATTTATTATTAAAACTTAAAAGATTATAATATAATGTGCGTTCGAGTGTTTAATAGAATCACCCTACATATTATATTACATGCCAATAATGCATTGAAATTACTTTTTTCTTCTTAAATTAACAAAGAGAGTAACGTGAGATTAGGATCTTTACAAGATTCTTTAGTCCATTCTTTTTTAAAAAAGAAGTGAAAGAATAAGAGACGGATACTGATGTAGAAGGAAGAAAAGGTGGTCATAATTAGATCCCCGACTTTTTTCCGCGAAAGGGAGTGGCATTCTTATCGATTGGTTCCGTTCAATAATTGCCCTTTTAAACTTTGTGAATCATATGATTTCAAATTGCAAAATTCTAAGCTCACAATAGTGTGTTTTAGTAATTATTAGATTGTACATAAAATATATATAAACAAAAAATATCCATTGCGCTAAATAAATTTTTTATTATTGTAAATTTCATCATAAAATAAAATTTTATTCTCCTTTCAGTGAAAACAATATTTGTTCATAAACTTTTACATTCACTAAAGTATAACTTTGTTTTTGGTAAATCACTAAAATATAAATTTATCAAATGAAGTAGTTGACACTTTTAAACATTATTTTGTTATTAAATTAATTTATGCAATACAAGACTCCATCAAAATTTGACTGTTTATATTAAAAATGTATTTTACACTTTTTTATATTACAATTAGGTGTTATCTAAACTAATTTATGCTCACATTTTTTTCACACCTTGTGTGTATATATATATTTTTTTGGTAATTATAAAAGAGGTTTAATATTTAGAGTGAGAAGAAAAAGAGTTGAGAAAACGATTTGAGCGTAATTTTATCATGGGATTAAATAAATTTTTTTAAAGAATTAGTACTACTTGAGCTGTGTTAGGAATTTTAAAAATTTTTATGCTTCCCTATCCTACTTGAGCTGAATAATTAGTTCTTGGCGGATCAATCATCCAAGTTGCGGAATGTCAAGAAGAATCATAATAATGATGATGATGAATGGCCAACGGGATTTCGAAGTTTGATTTTATTACTTAACACGTCGTAGAAAAAAAAATAAAACCAACATTTCAGTGCTGATCACGTGTGGTCCCGGCGTTTACCTCACAGGCCGGTTTTGGTTGCTGATGCACAGCATAGGTCTACACTCTGTAGCTATTTTTTTTCTGAGTCTTATAATTAATATACTTTTTTTCTTGTTATCGTTAAACACAATATTATATTAATGGGTAAATTATAAAATCACTTTGCTATCCTTAGATTTTAAAAATAGAATTTTGTTCTCATGTAGTTTATTATGTTAACACATAATTATTTTATTCATCTTTTTAATGAATAACATATGTTATAGTTATGAAAAAAAATTACATAATTGGCTCAAAAGCATTTATAGAGAATATGAAATATTTAATTACAAAAAAATAAAATAAAAGAATTATATCATACATAAAAAACAAGATAAACAAATTATTAATGATTTTTTTTATGTTATAAAACAACAATAATTGTCCTATAAGTTTAAATTAATTGGTAAGAAACATTTAATGTTAGTGTCAAATGTAAGATTCGATCCCTAATGAGTGCACTCCTCTTTCTCATTCTTCTATTTCTTTTCTCTTTTCTTGAAATTTTTTCAAAAGTTGTCCTTAAGTTTTACCTTATAAGTAAGTCTTGTTAGGGCCAGGTACAAAAAAAAACCAATGATTCACTTTTGTTGTAAAATAAATAAATGGTATGAATAGTCACGTTTAAAATTTGTTAGTAATAGATTTTTATATTTTAACATGTATTTTTTTATTACAAAATAGATGTAAAAAAACATAAAGTGATTAAGTGATAACAAAATAATTTACAAAGGATAAAATATTACTTTTTAAATCATAAAAAGAAATTTTAAGTTAAACCAAGGAAGCAAACTATAATTTTTCCATAATTAATTTAACAAGTACTCCTCTTTTACTTTTATAATGCTGAAAGTGGAGCCCAAACTACACGCATAATATATCTTATAATGCATGCTCTTATTTTTGTAAGCAAGCTAAAGAATTTATGAAATTTAAACATAGCTTATCGATATTTTTTATTACAAAAAAGTTTAAGAATTAGTGTAAAAAATAAATATACTAAAATACAGAAAAAATTCTGAATGAAAATTGACTCCCATTTAATGTCAGATCACCATTCTTAGACCAAAGTTTGTTTCAAAACTATTTGCTTTTTATTTTTTTTAACCATAATATATAATATTAAATCAGCTCATATAAAAACAAAAAATTATTAGAAGTGAAATAATAGTGAAGGGTTTAAATAATTTTAAAAAAGTCATGACTTAAAACTACATTATAACAAAAAGAAAAAAAAACATTTTCGCTTTTAAAATAGTTTAAAAAAAGTACAAGCAAACATGTCCGCGTTTGTATGTATTGGCAAGGAGCGGACAGCTGTAGACCCCCCTCAGTGCCCAGAGTTTGATATACCGAAACTACCCCTTAATGACGTTATATTGGTACTGCTGATTGGTGACAGATTGGACTTCAAACCATTTGCAAACAAAACGACAACAGAGGAATAGATATTTTATATGCATAATTTAAATTATTTAAAAAATATTATAATAAGATTAAACTGTAATAATTTGTATAAGAGGTTAATGACCGTTGACTCACCTAATTAGGTGTTTTATTCATGTTAAAATTTAGGATGAGTGCATTAATAAATGATTTGTAATTTGTAATAAATTTTTATTGAGGTTGATAATTTTTTCTGACTTTAAATTGAGATGAGCATTTTTTTCACCAAAAAATAATAAATTGTATAAGAGTAGGTAAAGATTGTATAAATATAAGTTTGTGTAATTATTATTATGTTTTAACATTTACTAACTAGTGTCTTTTTTTAATTAAATAATTAGAAAATTTTATTTAAAAATATTAAATATTTCTTCAATTGCTGTCGAATTTTTTTTCTTTCTTAAACAACACCTTTAAGACATTAGTTGATAAGATCTTTATATTATTTATGACATTTATTAATGAGTGTACTCAATATTTAATATAAGTAGCATTGCCCTTAGGTTTAAAAATTAAAATTAAAAATATTAAGTGTAAATATAAAATGTTTAATATTTGTGAATATAAAAAATATTAAATACTTATTAAATATTATCCTTAAAGTACTTAGATAATAACATCCTTTTATTTATTAAATGCATCTAACTAGTTTCTTTAAAAAAATATTTAATATCTTCTATTAATAATATATTTAAATTTTAAATACTCCTATCTTTTCATTTAATATTTTAATCTTGAAATGTCTTATTTATTTTTATATCTGTGAGAGTCACTGGCTTTGCCGGTCATCCGTCGTCCTTCCGGTTAGAACACGCCTTTCAGAGTCAGAGGAGGACAGCTGCGGAATAGGGACCAGAATCGCCGGTCGTAAGTGCGTGCCACACATTGATTGTATTTTTTACGGTTAGACCGCGATTTTTTTTTCCCTCTCATTCCGTTGGAAAAGTTTCTTTCACTTTTTTTTCTCTCTCTCTCACATTTTGTGCTTCTTCTCTTCTCCGTGTCTCACTCTGCTGAATCAGTTTGCAGAGAAGAAGAAGAAAAAGAAGAAGAAGAAGAGTGAGTCTCTGAAGCCTAACCTTGCCGTCGCCATGGAGTTCGGAGCCGCCACGGCAACTCTATCGAAGAAGCTCTCAAACGGCTATGGCGTCTCCGGAAGATCCGCGTACGACGGCGTTTTCGCTACTCCGATTAAGCTCAGAGCTCATAGTTTTTCTTCTCAGTTCGAAGATTACCGTGAGGTTTTTGGCGCCTCTGGAGCTTCTCTAGGTTCATCGATTCCGATTCTCGAAGTTCCGGAACTCAACGAGAGCAAAAACATGGATGATGTTCGGCGCTCGAAGCTTGATTACTCCAAGGTCTTCGGTGGTTTTGGGAATCTAGACACTGCTTTACCTTTCGAGAAGCTGCTTGCGGAGCCTAAGCAGAAAGATAGTTTCACCAAGGGAGCATCAACGCGGTGAGTTTGCTTGTTGTGGCTTTTTCATTAGGGTTTGAATTTAATGTGGACTTAGAATCATGTATTCGCCTGCGTGTTGGTATTTTACTTGAAATCCAGATTCGAGAATGTTTGTTCTTTGAACTTGTTTCTGCATTTTCCTTTTGACCACTTTGTCGGTTATGTGATTTCTTTCTTTGAAAAGAGAAACTGCGTTTTCTTTTGCTCTATTTTATTTTGCCCTTCCTCTGCGTCACTGTGTGTGCTTTGCTAAGTTAATGCTTATTACCTTTTCATTTTCAATCAATGAGAATCTACTTCTAAGGGAGACAGGTTGAGGAGATCTTGTCGGTAAAGGTTTCAAATATAGTAGGATTATAATTTTAAATTTGGATCCAGAATTTAAGTAGCTTCTCAAACACAACTACTTAATATATATCTGTCAAGGTCTTCTTCCTAGTTGAAGCAAATTTGATTATAATTTTTTTTTTTTTGGTTCAAATTTGTGCTTGTATTTTTTAAACTGGATGGGAGCTCGTCTTGAATCTCAAGCGACCTTGACATGCTCCTCCCCCCCCCCCCCCCAAAAGTTGGCTGGACAAATCTAGGTTTTAATCAATCAGCCAAATGTAAAAATGAGTTTTTAGTTACACATGGCCCCTGGTTTATGACATTACTATCTTACTGATAGAGTTTTGTTCATGTTATAGGTGAAATTTATACCTGTATTGTACCAATATTGGTACACATTTATACCAATATTAAGCAAAAACTCTCAAGAAGGGGTGGGGGATGTGGATATTAAGCAGACTCATAAACTGGTCGTCTGGGAACAACGGAGATCTTTTTAAGTAACTATTTTTGTTCTGCAAACCAGTTTGGTAACAAAATGAGTGCTAGTAAGCTGCTAATAAAAACAGTAACCATAATAGTCTTCTTGACATTTGTTATTCTATAGGAGCAAAGCCAAAGGAGGAAACCAATCTTGCAGGGATGATCCTACTAATTATTCAAAGGAAATTCCACTGGTATCGCGAGAAGCATCGTCTTTCAATGATGCCAAAAGGATCAATATGTCATATAATAAAGTTAACCAAGGAAGTGAAAATGGAACAAATGGGACAACTCACATAGCTCAACTCCATGCTGTCCCTGCTTATACTTGTATAATTGAAGAAGTCAATCCGGTGAAGATGAACAGAGCTAATAAGTCTATGCCAGTAGCACAGGATGCTTATTCTGGCAGTCATTGCAATCAGGGGATAAAGGAAGGTGGACATTGTACTAAATCATTTACTGGTCTTTCACCTGATAGTGCTAAGAAACAGTCTTCCAATGATGGAGTCAAAGTTCAAAATAGATCTGATTCTATTGACCTATTCTTTGATGCATGTGAGATTAGCAATGGAAGTTATGGAACACATTACAGCAAAGTGCCTCCATCTGAGGCAGTGGCAGGGAACTTGGATAATCATAATGGCGATGCTATGAGATCAATGGCAACCAAATGCCAGGCATCTAAAATTGACACACCTGAAGGTCCTGCCGGTGCTGATTCACCGTCATACTTAGATGACATGGTAGACTCAAATTCAGAGGCAGCTGCTTCTTTAGCTGCTTTAAGAAAGGCAATAGAAGAGGCTCAAGTAAGAATAAAGGTTGCAAAAGAATCAATGAGAAGAAAGAAAGAAGGTTTTCCTGATCGTGTGAAACGGAAGTCTAGTATTGACTTGAAAGCTGAGGGTAAAAAGGAGGATAACCTCACTTATAAAACAATGAAACTTGAAGAGATTAATATGTGGCAAACATTTGGAGAAACTGATGCTTTGCCACAAGTTTCTTCTGAGATAGGAAAGCCAATGATGAGAACAGAGCAAGTAAGATCAGATCTTGGAGCTAAAGAAATGTTTGTTGCTAAAGAAGCTGTGAGAGAAGCACAGAAGAAATTGAAATCAACTCAAGCAGAACATAAGGAAGAATTTGAACGGAAAGAAGCAGATCATAAGGCAAAAGTTCTTGAGCTTAAAGAGGCAGACAATAATAAGAAAGTGTTGTATACTAAAAACACAGGTAGGAATACCTTTGAGAAGCCAGAAGAATCTGATCAGACAATAGAAGTGGTTAACGGATATTGGGAACAGGAGAATAATGAAGAAAAGGTCCGTGCAGGTAATGAAGCAGGTGGGTGTGAAGAACATGTAGATGAATCTAAACATAGGTGTCAAGAAACTGTAGATGAAACAAAACTGGTTCAAGAGACACTTGATAACGGAACAACGGACAAGAGGTTGAAGGTGAATGAAGATGGGGAAATTGAGAACAAGGTTACACCTTTCCATGAACCGGAAGACTCTGAAAGCAATCTGGGTGGGCAAGGGTATACAATAGGAAATGAGAAAAAAGTTACTTGTAAGCTGGAAGATGTGAATAAGGTTGAAGGGTCCTTTGTTCTGGAAGAATGTCAAAGAAATGTGAGAGCTCTTCAGGAACCGAGAGAGGTTGAGAAGAACATTGCTCAAGAGCAAAAAGGAAGTGAGGAGAAAGTTGAAGTGCCCAGTGAGCTGGAAGAATGTGAATTTACCGAGTTTCTGGAGCCAATAGAGAATGAGAGAGCGTGCAATCCACTTGTCTCGGACTTAAAAAGTATGGAGAGAGAAATAGAGAACTTGGGGTGTGTAGAAGATAGAAAGAGAAGTAATGAAGCTGGTTTTCTGGATATAAATCGAGAGATAGAACATCCCTGTCAGAGAGAAGGCACTGAGAATACATATAGCAATCTCTATGTGCAGGAAATACTGGAGGAGATTGTGGGCCATATTCATGATGAGGAAGAAATTTATGAAAGAATTACAAAAGATAGTGAATTAGATGGAAACGAGAGGATTCAAGATGCCAAAGAGAGCGAGAATGAAATTGAAGGAGCCTCTCATCTGATGGAAGAAAATGAGTTGGGAAGGAAAGATAACAAGGAGCCAGTAGAAGTAATGAAAGTGACTGAAACTGGTCCTAACTATGAAGAGATAAAAGCAAGGGAAGCTGGCAAGACCACGGAAAGCAGTTCTATCTATGAGCCAGATGAAATTGAGAAGTTAAGCAAAACTCAGGTCGCTGATACAAGTATTGAAAATGATGAAACTCTCGAAGTAACTCCGGTGGTTTGTTCACATGATGTGAAGGATGATATAATGGTAGCAAGTGATGCTTCATTCCAACATCAAGAGAAATGCAAAGAACCAGAATCTGTTCAAGAGACGAATGATTTCAGGGAGAAACATGCAATTGAGACTTCTACCTTCACTCAAGGTGCCCTTGAACTCAATGAAGCTGTGAATCAAATGCAAAATACAAGTGAAACATTTACCTTTGAAGGTGCTGCTACAAATATTGGTGAAACTGACATAAAGGTTAGGCAAAATCAAGATCAGTGCTCGGAAAAATCAGAAAATGACTGCAATCTGGCAATGCTTGATGAAGAACCAACTCCTGAGTCTGTAGACATCCGTAAGGAAGCAAAGGAGGCTAGAGTTGCATTAAATGAAGAGATAGATGAGAATCGATCTACCTCCTTTGATGAGGAAAATTTGTTTGACAATTGTCACAATATTGAAGCATCTCAGATGCCTAGTATGTCTGAATGTAAATCAAGCCCCTTCAAAGAAGAGCAGGTTAAAACAATTCATGGCAATCTGAAGGAGAATCATCAAGCATCTTTGACAACGGAAGAGAAGGAAGCTGTTGGTAATTCACAAAAGGTAGAGCTGGAAAAGGAACACCTCAAGAAAATTGATGAAGCAAAAGAGAGGGAAAGAGAAAGAGAAAAAGAGAAATTAGCCGTAGAAAGAGCAATTCGTGAGGCTCGTGAAAGGGCATTTGCTGATGCCAGAGAAAGGGCGGCTGTGGAGAGAGCTGCTGCTGAAGCACGTCAGAAAAACATTTCGGACGGACGGGAAAGGCTAGGAAAGACCACTGCCACTGGTCAGGCAAATGAGAAGACACCGGCTGAGAAGGCTGCTATGGAAGCAAAACTTAAAGCTGAACGTGCTGCTGTGGAGAGAGCAACTGCAGAGGCACGAGCACGTGCCCTAGAAAGGGCACTGTCTGAGAAGGCTTCCTCTGAAGCAAGAGACAAATCTGACAAGTCTGTTGCAGAGAAGTGTTTTGGTGTTTCCAGAGATAATGGAATGAAGCAAAACTTCCATTCAAAATCTTTCAGCTATGGTGGTATGTGATGCTAAAAAGTTCTGCTACAGTTGACCCATCTTTACTATCTTTTTCATATGTTATTGATTCTTTATTACAATATTTTCTGTTTCAATTTTTATTGACTCTGTCAAATTACACTTGCTTGAAGAAGTTCGTGATTCTACAGATGTATTTGATGGTGCTAATGGCGATTCTGCTGAGAGATGTAAAGCTAGGTCAGAGAGGCATCAGAGAATAGGGGAACGTGTGGTATGGTTCCTGGTTTTGCCCAGATTTTTTTCTTGTATAGATTTGCTAATATGCCATATGGTTCCTTCATTCATTGTTTTGGACTATGCGCAGGCAAAGGCTCTTGCAGAAAAGAATATGCGTGATCGGCTTGTGCAGAAGGAGCAAGAGGCCAGAAATGTAATTTTCTATCAATTTTTGCATTTCCCATGTTTGACATAAGTCTTACAAAATCTTATTTTTGTGCAGAGGGTAGCTGAAGCTCTCGATGCTGATGTTAAAAGGTGGTCAAGTGGGAAGGCAGGAAACTTGAGGGCATTGCTTTCAACATTACAATATGTATGTGTAAACCTTCTAAATGTTCCTCTTTTTAGAATTTAAGCTTTCTGCGTATGCTGCATCAGATGGTTATTTCTTGATAGATGGCATAAGAACTTGCCATGGATTTTTTTTCTTCACTGTTCATGAACCTAATCCTTGTAAACTAGGGGAAAAAACAAAAAAATGCATAATTTTCGGAACCTTTCTATTATGGAGACTCAAATGCACAATTGTGGGGAAAGAGTACTTTTACCTACTAATCTGGAAAGTCTTTAACTAGGCTATCCAGAATTAAGCTTTCATTTCACGCTTCTGATTAAACCACTATATGAATAAACGATTTAAATACTTGTTTTGATTGAAATATTGGAAAGTGCACGTGAATACATCAAGCATCAATATCATGTTTTCGTATTGGAAAAATGTCACTTCCGTTAAATACTTGGCATCCTATTACTCCAAAACATAGTTCATTTATCTTAGTACCATGCCTTTTAGTTTTTCCCTTTGGCATTGCTCGATAGATCCATTTTGCTTAGGAAATTTATTTTTTCCACTGGATATTTGTATTTTGCAGATCCTTGGGCCCGATAGTGGTTGGCAACCGATTCCTTTAACAGATATAGTAACCACCACTGCTGTAAAGAAAGCATATCGTAAAGCTACTCTTTTTGTGCATCCTGACAAGCTGCAGCAGAGGGGAGCAAGCATTCAACAAAAGTACACTTGTGAGAAGGTTTTTGATCTTCTAAAGGTTCGGCCTTCATCCGTCGTTAAACAACATGAAAACTATTTCTTGATCATTTGTTAGCTTTACTCTACTCTTTCTCCAAAAATGAAAAACATTTTTTTTTTAATATTCTTCTCCTTAACGAGTAATACTAGTACTACTGATACAATGGTTACAACTTACAATCACAGCCATATACACTATAAATCTAAGTGGGTTCACTGAAACTTTTTCATTAAACTTAAATGGAGTTATAAATGCAATTGTGATTGGATGTGGCAATTTTGAAAAATAAATGAGCAATTCCATCCATATATCTATATAAACCGTTACTATGTATATAAAATTAAATTTTGTTGAAGTCAAATTTTTTTGATTGATAATAAGTCAAATTTATCATTCGTATTATATTCATTTACAAAATCTACTTTTGTAGTGTAATTAACATGTTTTTAAAACTTACATCTTGAAAGGATCATGTCAATTATAATCATATCATAAACATTACTTGAGTTATTATTTTATTTTATTAGAAAAAAATCATTTTAAGGGTACATTAATTTTTGTTTTTAGAAATTTAAAAATACACTTAATTATTAGTAAGAATTTATTTCCTTAATATCAGTATAAATTTTATATTATTTACTGTGAGCAGGAGTTTGCACTCCCCCCCCCCCCTTTTTTTCTTTTTCTTAAATGAGCAATATCACCGATATTTGTATGTTTGTAATAACCTATATCTTAAGCCAAAGTTTTACTTCTGACCTTTGGTCTCAAATAAATATGAAGTATGTTATAACTGCTTGTATAAGGTTTTACTTAATTTCCAATTACGAATAAGAATTATTCATTGCTGTTATAACAATCATTACACTCATGCAATAAATATGCAGAAAATTCATTTAGGTTACGAATTTATTTTAAACATTGGAAGAAATTAAAGACATTAATTATATAGCATCTAATTTATCTGGTGCAATGCACGGGCTAATGTTTCCCATATTATGAGGTCAGACGGTATCAATGTTAGGGTAGGGAAACAGACGACCGGTTTTTAAAACGTTATCTTTCTTATTGTATCTTGATTCAAATATATAACACGCTTGTGATCACTGAAGAAATCCTTTTTATTGTCTCTAGGAGGCTTGGAACAGATTCAACATGGAAGAACGGTAAACAGTGCTCAGTGTTGCGCTGCTAGATGGCAATGCGCACGGTCGGTGGTGACAATTCTTTTCTTTTAAGCGTTTTGTTCGATGAAAAGTGTAATGCCGGCAAGATGTAAGCTCATATTTTGAAGAAGTCGGCAAATTAAGTTCGCCTGCAAGTGGAACTTTCAATATATATAGCTCATCTTTTATAGTTCTTCATTTTCTTATATATATTTTTTCCCATTTAAAATAGGCCTTTAATGGAGGAATAATTTGACCAGAAGACATTTAACTGCTAAAGTAGCTCAAACTGTATAAAGTCATGGCTGAATCGGTCCGACTAGATTTAATCGGTGACCATTACAAGATAACTTGCTGAATTTTATTATAACAATTCATCAAAATTCTCTACTCAATTGAATGATCAATTTCAAACACCAACAAATAAAATATACTTAGAAAAAACAACCCAATCTATAAAATGTCTAACTTCTCAAAGTCTAGTAGATCTCGATCTAATTATGCATGTGTTTTACCAGCCATGCTATACTCAAACTGACCCCACTGTAACCGTAAACACGCTTCAGAAAATGAATCGAAGTTCGGCTTTCCACCGTCATTACCTATGATCATAACAAGTAAAACCAAAGAAAATAAAATAAAATAAGAATTAAGTACTCATCTTTTTTTTTCTTCTGAGTCCTAATACCAAGGGAAGTTGTCAAATATAATATAAGGATGTCACTATGTACCTCACCTATAAAAGTACCATTAGCAACAACAACAACAAAAAGGCCTGATATGCCTTCATACAAGACCAGGCGAATTTTAAAACTTCGATCGGAATCTCTGGTTATTTTTTATTTTCACCTGTTCGAAGCGGTCTAACCTCCAAAACGGTTCTATGATCCAAACCATTACCAATAAGCCACCTGGTTCGTGGTTGAACCAACAGGTACAGTCCAATTTTTAAAACGCCATATGATGCAATGAGAGCATAAGACATGTCATACAAAATGCCAAAACATGCCTAACAGACGATTCCGATAGTATCGCCCAAAAAGAAAAACAAAAACGATAATAAGAAACGAAAACTAAATGTTTGCGTTTACATACGACTCTAGTTTTCTTCAACGGCTATGATATAGACCCCACAAAATGCCAACTTTCAAAATCAAACTCGACCACTGGAACCAAGAGTATTATACTACTATTATTGCCAAGAAGATCATCCACCATTACCAAGCTAACTAGTTACTTGCCAAGCACATGGAGCATTATGGCATTCTGTGCATGTAATCGGTTCTCAGCTTGCGGGAAGACAATTGAATTTGGAGCTTCAATAATTTCGTCGGTCACCTCCACCCCTCTTTCTGCTGGTAAGCAGTGCATGAAAAACGCTTTCGAGCCAGCCATATCCATAAGACTTTGGTCCACCTGCAAAATGCGATTGTGATTTCATGTAAACACTACTAGCCACAATTAACCAATTCAAGCACGCCACAGCATTTATACACCAGAGGCACAATAAAGAAATAAAGGCAGAAAAAGTGAGAAAGAAATCCATATCACATCGATCCACTCAACACAGCCCAGTTGCTATTATTCATTGACCAATTTGTTTCTAAACTTGAAATTACCTGGAAAATATAAGTGATTGTTCCATGCGTCTCATTCTAAGTATGTGAAAGTAGACAGGGCTGGTTTCTAACTGACTTTATTCCCAGATAGTATCTGGAAGAGTTTTGTTACAATGGACTCGAGTTCATGGCGAACCCTATATGTGGCAAATATCCATAGACAAAATTTTGTAATATGTACATATTTATAATTTTATATTATCTAAAGTAAATAGACATGTTGCCGTATAGGGTTCACCATGAACCCAAGTTTATAGTAACAACTCTATTTGAAATTCTAATTAAATATTTTGAATTTTTTAATATACAATTTTTATCTTATTATTCGTGACAAGTTGCTTCCTATTTTGCTAGCATGTGCATACAGAAATTTGAATCACTCCAACCACAATTCAAACATAACACACTCTGTATGTCACAAGAACACTTTTTTAAAAAAAAAAAATTTAACCTATGAATTCTACAGTTCTATAAAAATGTGGTATTTTTTGACCCTAAACCCAAAAAACACCTTATCTTTTCTGGCTGAAATATCATATTATGTACCTGAAATCCTTTAAACACTTGGCGGCGGTATGCAGCCTCTTCCTTTTGCCCCATGCTGGCCCAGACATCTGAGTAAACAACGTCAGCTCCTCTGACAGCTTCTTTGGGATCGTTAGTTATCTCAATCTTGCTGATTCCAGCCTTCTGTGCCGCCTTAACTGTTTTCTCATCAGGTTCAAAACCTTTTGGACACACACAAACGAAGTGAAATGGAACAACGGATGCCATCAACAACCATGAGTGGACAATATTATTTCCATCTCCAACATAGACAACCTGAAGTGTATCATGGAATATGTTCAGACAATTCTTCTCTTAGCAATGCCACCAAGAATTAGGAAGAAGAAATCTTTCAAGACTAGCAACATAACCTGACCTTCGTTCCTTCCAACCAACCAATGTGCTCAATTATAGTGAGGGCATCAGCCATTATCTGGCAGGGATGGTTGTAGTCTGTCAATCCATTGATGACCGGCACAGTTGCATACTTTGCAAGATCAAGTATGTCCTGCAATAAAAGAAGTAAAGCAACAATACTTGTTTATTGACAAAAAGATCAATCACATCTCCAAAGCAGAAAACAATTCATCTCACAGCCCAATGAGATACTAAGGTCCACAAGTGCAAAGCGAGCTTCCTTTCATTGTTTTCTTTGCCCACTAAAATTGTAAGAGACAAGAAAATTCATTCATAGGCGAGGGACTGCTAATCGTGAAAATATTCCTGCCAGACACTATGTCAACTCATCCCCACTGTTAACTCATATCTAGGTCCCAAGTTAGCATTAGATCTAATCAAACATTATACACAACCAATGTTAGAGGCCACAAATAATAAATCCATATAATCATTCTTAGCAAGAACCATATAATATCATAGTTGCACGTTCAGTCTTCCAATTTAGGAAGGGTAGCAATGTCTATACTCCTAGCAGATACGTGCAACCAAGCTTTATGCATGCTTCTTATGTATTTTGTGTATGCATAAAATTTCAAAAGGACCTTTAGAAATAATAACATCTTAAAACCACCGGATTAATTACTTTTTTTTCCAAAACTCAGCATAGTCTAATCTACAAACCATGCATCTAATATCACAAATCAATGAGAAGTTACTAAATGACATGAGCAATTAGAAGAGTCAGACAGCTCTTACAACCAACCCCCTCAAAAAAAAAAAAAACAAAGAAAAAAAAGAAGAAAGTTAAAACGAGGGAGGAAAGAGAAAATAAAGAGAGACAGATGCATCATGCATGTGGGGTGCTGCAGTTGAAGAAAGAGAGAAAATGTGTCATGATAAGTTAATGGATAGTGCCATCTCCAGGGTGGCTGATGAAAAAATAAGAGCATGTTTGGTTTGTTTTCTGTTTTCATTTTTAGTTAGATATGTTGGTTTGTTTTCTGTTTTCATTTTCAGTTAGATATGTTTTCATTATAATTACAAAAATGCCACATTGTTTTCATTTTGTTTCATGTTTTCAAAATTTTGATAAGGAAATGATGAAAACAACTTTTTGTTGTTTTTACTATTTCCTTTATAAAATTTTGAAAACAGGAAACAAAATGAAAACAATGTGCATTTTTGTAATTATAATAATAACATATCTTACTGAAAATGAAAATAGAAAATAAACCAAACGGGCTCTACAAAGGACTGCTGCGTGGCAAAAAATAACACTATATAGGTAAAATGCTTCAAAAACATTGAACTTTGATTAAATGTTTCTAAAAAATCATTAATGAGGCAAAAAAGCCTTAAAATCAGTTGAAACTATTTTTAGAGTGTGTTTGGGTAAGAATTTTTTTTTTAATAGAAAAAAGCGCTTTTATTAATAAAAAAACACTTCTAAAATAATAAATGACTGTTTGGGTAAGCTTTTTGGAAAAAAACTAAAGTTAAAAAAAGCTATTTTGGTGCTTTTTTTGGAAGCCTCATTTTTTAGCTTCTGAAAAAAGATCATGCTGTAGATGAGAGAGAAAATAAAAAAGGGATTTTTCGATAACTATATCCAAACACAAAACAACTTCTACTTTCTATAAAAGCTCTACCAAAAAAAAGCTATATCATAAAAGTACTTTTTGTAAAAAGCTTATACAAGCGCACCCTTAAAGTTGTAGCATTTTAGAGGTCCAATAATATGGGAACAACAACCATGCACTATTCACTATTTTCATACTTCACAATAGCTAGCTCCATGATAAACAGGCAATAGCTGAAAAGTTGTCACTTGGCAGCATGACTATCATTGATGAAAGCAGAAAAGATATGAACATACAGTAAACTCTCCCCCACCAACCCGAAAAAAAAAAAGGAAATTTATATAATTTGTTTTCTTCATTTTCCCATATTTCCATTGATGCAGTTTCAGCACATCAACTACAAAAAAAGAAGAGAGAGATAGAATACTGGAACTCGTACTTCATCCCAATCCAATAAAAATAATATAAAAAGTAGTCCAAACATAATGAAATCTCAATTGAAAATTTAAGATGTAAATTTAGAAAAAGAAAAAAGTAATCCACAAACATTAGTCCAAAAACCATATGAAATATAAGTAACTCACCAGCATACCTGATGAGCAAAAACACGAGCCATAATAATGTCATTATAGCCAGACAAAACACGAGCAACATCACGAGTCTCCTCTCGCTTGCCCATTTGGATATCATTGGGCCCTAAATATATAGCATGACCACCTAACAATGTAAAGCCAGTCTCAAATGAAACACGTGTTCTCATGGACGGCTTTGCAAATATCATTGCCATTGTCTTCCCTTTAAATGGTAGAAATGTCCTGTCCCCTGATTTTAGTAATGCCTTGACCTCGATGGCTCGATCTAAGATCTTCAA
The DNA here is from genome assembly GCA_023212625.1 of Styphnolobium japonicum. Lineage (NCBI taxonomy): Eukaryota > Viridiplantae > Streptophyta > Magnoliopsida > Fabales > Fabaceae > Styphnolobium > Styphnolobium japonicum. The sequence goes on from JALBWW010000006.1 coordinate 29,665,481, forward strand.
AATAGTGTCCTTATCGAAATCATTTATGTGAAGAAAATCCTTCAGCTCGGCTTTTGCTGCAGGAGTCAGGAAAACATAAGAATTAAAGTCAGAAGACAATAATTTGCTGGCTTTAAATCACAATAGAGCTAATTAATTTCTGGGAAGGGATGAAAATTTCATTATGGTCTTCATGCCATGCATCTTGATTTTAAATTAAGGATACATTAGACATGTGACATGTCCCATTAGAGCTTAACAGGATCTTACGTGCAATGAATATTTTCTTTAAAGAAAGAAAAAAGGCCCTCTATCTACATGACAAACAAGTACAAATTCTGGGAGAAATATTATAAACATTCATAGTCATACATTCATCTCATAGCAAACACCAGAAAAATAAAGTACATTAGGACAAGTAGGCACATTCCTAGTCGCACTTTAAATTCTGTAGTTTATCGAAACATACTACAAATCAAGTGTGTATTTATTTGAGCTTGAAATTTTCATAGAGCAAATTGTTATCTACACATATAATATGACAAAACATGGGTTTGGCATCTTTAGAGTGTCTCCAAGATAAAATTTTATCCTAAAATATAGGAAAGTGTGGTTAATGGGTAGTTAGTTGAAAATGTAAAGCTCCTTAAAAATTAAGAACTTGTGGTTAGATGGTAGTTATTTAAAATTTGGAACTCCATTAATCTCTCGTTATCGTCTAAATAGGACCAAAAATAAAATAAAATAAATTAAAGCAATGGATTGACATGCACATTAGTTCAAGTGTGTCTCAAGAAGCTAATACCAAAATATGTAAATTCATGGATTGACATCTGATAAAGTTGTGTCATAAAAAAATTCAAACAGTAAGCTACCTGATTAACACAAATCTCAAGTTAATATATTGGCGCTTTCATATACTTAAACCTACTATGTAGTCACACATAGGGGTGGAAATAGGCTAGGCTACATTAGGTTTTACCTTCAATAGGCCTGGCCTGTTTTAAAAAACATTGGCATTAGCCTGACCTGTTACCTATCATAGGCTTTTTTTTAGCCTAGCCTGACCTTTTTATGAAAACTTAAAAGTCTGGCCTGACTTGAAAGCCTATTTAAAGGCTTATATTGCATAAAAACTTTATAAAATAAATTATATTAATATATAATTATTAAATCATATAAGTATTATAAAACTTTAATTATATGTTATTATAATAAATAAATAGACCGACATGTTACATCTAATAGGATTTTTTAAAGGCATAGGACTAGGTCTATTTAGCCAAATAAACTTTTAAAAAAATTTAGTTTATTTGATAAATAGATTAGGCTAAAAGTAAGCTACGCCCTAGGCCTCAATTGGGTTAGGTAACGTATTTCCATCCATCGTCACGTACATTTGGATGAATGGAATGAAAAGCACATTTAGCGAATTTGTTTTAGCTCTTTCAATTTTGAAAAGGAAAAAAAATGGAACAAGAGCATTTCTAAAACCCTAATCCGATGCAATTGAAATCTTAAAATCAGATGATACCGAACTTCATAAGTAATTTCCAGACTGAAATTGTTAACGGTTAAGACGTGCATAAAGCAGTTCAAGATGAAGAGTATCTTTACCACCACTGACAGAAGATTCAGCCGAAACGGCGGAAGAGGCACTGCAAGAAATTCTGAGGCGAAACGCCGGAGAGGAAATGGAAATGCGAGGGGAACGAGCGCAGTGGCGGAGATTCTGAGCGGAGGAAGAAGAAAATGCAGCAGAAAGAGAGGCTTTGTTCGTTCGAAGTGAACAGTTGCAAGAAATCGCAGCCATTTCTCTCTAGAGCAAGCAACACTTCCTGCGTTTCTACTCTTTTTCACCGTGATTCCTGATTTATATATATGCACAGCAGAGCAGAGATTCCTTGCACTATTTGAGTCGTGCACTTGTGCGCGTCAGGTAACGCTGGACCTGGACGCAAGGCAAGTTAGAAAGGTTGTGGAATGTGGTCCAACTTTTGGAGAAATTCTTACCTATTTTGAGAATATTACACTATTTTATTAAAAATATAATACGGGATACCATATTGTTAGATTAAAATTAAACTATTTTTAAAAAGAATTAAATCAAATTTAATAATTAAAAAATAAATACTCTAAGAATATATTAAAAATTTCCAACTCTTATCCTTTCTTTGTAAAAAATTTCGGATTTGTATTATTGTATGGAAAAATAATAAATTATATTTTTTTAATAATAAATTATAAATTTGTGTAAATTATATATTTTGATTTTCTATTAACAAATTCTATTCAAGTATTATTTTTAAAAACTGTGTTTACACGTAAAAAAATATGTATCTTAAAAATAAAATTATCTTCTTAATGCATGCATGATAATATTTTATTCTAATATGCAAAAAATTTATATTTCTGCACAAAATGATTTCATATGTTATCAATTATTATAATCTATATAAATTTAAAACATTTAACAAAATTCTTATTTTAAACAGCCATGTGTATTTACACAATAAACTTGCCACTTAAAATAAATATCCAATAATATAAAAATATTATTTAATCTATTTCATATTTGATACACATATTAAATAATATTAACTTCTTAGTTATATTTTAAAAAGTTATTACATAAACACTTTATATTTTTGTGAAAGTATGTCTCTTAAAGTGAGCCAGATCCACATGGGCCTAATTCACATGTGCTAGGACCAAATAACCCACATGTTAATTAAGGCATCAACATTCTAGCCTTAACCCATCCCACGTGGCCTAAGATCAGTTCATGGGTCAGTTTTAATAAATATTTAAAAAATTAAAATTAAATATAATTAATTCAAAAATTCACAATCTTCTTAATTTTAAAAAATGAAAACTAAATAATTATTAAAATATTTACTTCTATACACTAAAATTAAAATAAAACTCACCATTACTAGATAAAAAAATTATTTTTAAGAAATTACTATGATATCTTAATGAGTTTGGTACTCAAAATAAGTTGTCAATTATTTATTGATTGATAATTTTACAATAAATGTTTAAAATTCTATTAAATATAAATAACAATTAATGAATATTTGACAACTCACTATAAGTATCGATACCTTAAAAGAAAAAAAAAGTATCGAAGTAATCTCGTTTATTCAATAACTCAGAAAGAAATAGTAAGTGTATATCAAACTTTATTATTAATATAAATAACAACACTCGTTCAAAATTTAGTTATGCGGTTAGAAAAGGAACAACGTGCAGATGATCTCTATTGCAGTGGACATTAGACTGTGTTAATAATTTTGTTTTCTATTTTATGTAATTTTTGTCATCTTTGCTAGTATATAGTATAGATGTGTGATATCAAAACATACATGTGTCAAACAAAATCAGAAATTCACTTACTTAACTACTTGAATTAAATTAAGAATAAACATATATTTTGATATTTTAAAAATATAAGTATTATATTCTCTAAAAATAAATGTATTTATTAAGATACTCATTTGATGTCAAAGTTTGTTATAAAAAATATCTCTTCTCCTTATTGAAAATTACATATAATGTCATTTTTTTTCTTACAAACCTTATTCGTGAATATCTTTCTCATTCTAATTTTGTTATGTGATTCACAAATGATTTTCTTGTTGGTTATTTCATCTCATCTTACAATTTTACTTTGCTAGAGTCAAGTCGTAGTTAAAAATAATTTTTAAAAAATGTTTTTACATATGTTTAAAAAATAATTTTGTATTTATCATATCATTTCCATTGTCGCTAGGTTTGGCCCATTAATATGCTGATTTTAGACTTACTTTTGTCTAATTACACATGTTTGAATATTTATTTACGAAAGCTTTCTTAATGATAATTGCTTTAATTTTACAATTTTTTTTAAAGTTTTGGTTTATTTTATGATTACTTGAGGAATATAACATGCATACAAAACTAACTCCTAAAATGGCTAATGCTATAAAAGGCTAAATGAGATGTGTTCACTATAAAAAATGAAAAATAAAAGTCAAGCAGCACGAATATCTATTCATTTTTCTTAAGTTATTTTTTAATGTTTTTTATTAGTAAATGAAATTTATATATATTTTTTATTTTAGCACAATATTCTATGATATTACAAAATATTATTTTAATTTTTTAAATTCTTAAGTTTTTCTAAATTAAAAAAATAAGTAATTTAAAATTTTAAAAAAAGTATTCCTAAATATCTTTTTTTATTATTTTTGTTATTTTTATCTAAAAAAATTAAAAATATTATTATTACTTAAAAATACTTTTCAAATATTAAATATAAATACAAAATATATATTTTAAAAAAAACACTCTACTAAAAAAAATCTATAAAAAGGTAATTTTTTCATGAGTAACACTATAGAGTCCTAAGGCTTTGTAATTCAACTAAGCACCAGAAAGGTCAAAAAAAAAAAGAATAACTATTTTTTTAGTAGGTCCCACTCAACATCCGGTCCACTGTCCGGTGTCACTTATTCGGGCTATATATCATTTCTCTTTTTTCATAAGCTAATCCAAAGGAAGATCGCCTTATCAACTAAAATCAACCCCATTAGCACATGCAATTAGATTCACAAGCCTTAACAACACGCTAAAGTAACACACGAAAAATTTAGCAGAACTAATAATCATATACAATGCCCCTGCCAGTTGGACATCACTTAAAGATTGAGTAGGATTAAGGTAAGGTGGCGTATAAGTGAACTAGTAATTATATGGTTCATCGGTGAATTATTAATTATAAATTGTTAGATTTAATATAAAATAAATAAATAGTTTAGATTAAACCAAATCAGATACTATTAATATAAGTTACTTATAATAAATTTTTTTATAAATTAAACCCCAATAAACTTTCTTATTTTTTTGTGAATAATTGTAAGTTTGTCTCTAATAAAAAAATTATTATTATTTATTTATTCACAGTTCCAACAAATATATTTTTTCGTTCTGTGTTTCACATTTTAAAAATTCAAACATACTAAACTGTTGTCCATGTCAATGTTTATCTCCATTAGTTTCAATTACTTTTCTCCCTCTTCATTTTAATATCCAACCAGTTTTGAATTCAATAACAATACATAACTAATTATCCTTATCCTTCTCTCTCTATAACCAACGCAACCATTAGCATCCAATCAAAACAATTTTTGATGCATAGATATGCAAATCTACTTACCTTTATACAAAACACACGTTATTTCAGTTTCTCCCACTATAAATCTTCTCCCACTATGTTCTTACTTTGCTATCTATTTTCAATGGATGAGATAGGAGTCACAAATAAAAGAATCACTGCAAAAGTTGAAACAATGACAAATATTATATCAATGATGGAAAATAATGTGCAGACCCTAAAAAGATCAACGAAAACTAATTCTCAAAGGCAAACCTTAATTCAAATATTGGGACCTCTTGAAACTAAACTCCTCGATGCAAGATTGGGACGTCTTCGTTTCGATTTTCCACTAAAACAAGTATATTCATGTGGTTAAATATTTAACAATTATTAAGGTTTAAGGATTTAATTTGTAAATATAATTTTTTTAAAAAAAATATGTAAAGGAATGACAACTTATTATAGCCTGTTATTTTACTGATTTATAGGTAGACCATATGTTATAATTCTCTACCATAAAAGCCACCTTAAGGTAAACACCTTAGATTCGATTTATATTTATATTTTAAAAAAATAATGCTTGTGACTACGAGATTCATAATTTACCCTCCTTAAGAGTCATATCGTAGAACTTACAAATCAAAAAGCAAAGAGCAGTTAATAAGTGACACAAAAATAATCAACCCGCAATGGAAACAGTATTATGTATTTAAGTGACAGACAAACATGCATAAGTAATGGAGAACACTAGTCCCAACTAACTAGAAGAAAGCATTTAACCTATCAAAAGACAGCCTGGCATCATAAAGCCGAAACCATAATCTAGAACCCAAAATAAAAAAATAAAGGCAAGATCCAAAGCCATCACGGGCACAAAGATATGTAAGCATATTTATTTCTGCATGGTGCCGTTAAATCACGTTTAGGTAAAAGTAATATTTTGTTATTTTTGTGATAAAAAAAATCTATTTATATGTATATTAATAAAAATATTTTTGTAATTTAATATTATATTATTATTTTAATAATATTTAAATAAATATAACTTAATAGTTTTTAAATATTATTATAGTTATATTTAAAAAATTTATTTTATAATACCTCAAATAAACTTAATTTTTTAACAAATTTATTTTGTAAATCAATTTATTTATAATTAATTTTTATATTATTAATTTACTAAAAATTAAACTCAAAATAAATTATATTTTTTTTATAATTATACATCTAAAAATAATTTTTATCAATATTATCCAAATAACATTCATTTAAAAAAATTAATTTTCAGATAAAAAATTTTAAACATAAATTACTTCACTCAAACTCACTTCTAACTAAAATTAAATTTACAAATCTAATCCAAATACACATTAAGCTGTATTTAAATTGGAATCCCAAGTCAGCAATCTTCTCGGAAGAAAATCTGATAATCTCCAACTGATCTGGAATATTATTGAACCTAAAATTCCAACGTCTACAATTAGCCCAGCATACAGTTTTATCTATTGTATCTATCTATACATATTATTATTACTGTAATACTCTACATGCAGTCATCGAAGTAAGATATTTAAAGTAGCTTGGAAGGCTTACTTTGTGGGGATATTGTACTCTTGGTATTCTTCCTTAAGCAATTTTCCAATGACATCAATGTTGGCTTCGTAGGCAAAGCATATGTATCTCCCTTCTGCTTTTGGATGCTTAAACAGGAATATGTGAGCAAGACAAAGGTCATCTAATTGCATGTTAGGAAAATATTAATCTTTTTTTCATAACATTTTTTTTTATAAAAGTTAGTTTGTATAAAGTTTATCATATTTGATTAAAATGTGTAAAATTAATTATAAGTATTTTTCATACACTAAAATCTAGTTTTTTTAAAAAAAATTATTTTGAGTATTTTGATTAAGTAATTTTAATTTATTTCAAAAATTTTAATAAATAAATACTCTTTTATCTTCAATTAAATATTTTTTTATTTTTATTTTTTGATAATTTAATACATAAAAATAATTCTTTTATACAATTTAAACAAAATATTTTATTTTAAAATCAATTATGAACTAATATATTTAAACATAAATTATTATTTTAATAATTAATTTTATTAAAAATTAATTATACACATAATTAATTTTAAAATTTTTTTATACAACTATTTTTTTTTCTAAGATATTCCGCCCGCAATTGTAGGGATTAATCCCTCGAGGTACTGAGATCCATTTAAGGGGTTGATTTCTTCCAACAGATACTTTTTCATACACATGGGTTAAAAATCGAACCTCTAATCACATGCTTAAGGGATTCAAGTATCTACCACTTATGTCACACAATATATTTCACAACTAATCTAAATACAATTTAAGTGGACGAATTGGCCTTGGTTTATGATCGAATGATGGGCCTCATTTCCTGCCAATTTATGAATACGCATCTAACATAAAAATTTATTTAATTAGTTCTTACAAGAATAACTAGTTATCTATTCTAGTCCGTGGGTCACACGAGTTATTTTAAATTTAATATATATAATTATAAGTTTTTGATTTATTGAATCAATATATATAATAATGTTTAAATTAGCTTATTTTACTTTTAACAAAAATTATAATCAAAATATTTAAAAAAAATTTTGAAAAGTTTTTTTAGCACAAAATAAATTAATTATCTAAACATATTTCAAATCTTATATATAAAGAGTAATAAAGACTCATGACTTGATTTAGTTTTGTTTATTTGTGATAATATTTGAGTACACTTCTGATTTATATTTATATACATAATTTAATATTTACATATACGTTGTGTAAATATAATAAGAGTTTAATTTCTATCCACTGTCAGTGTAAAGTTTCTTTACACTGTCATCCAATCATGTGTTGCCAAATCAGTAAAAGAGTTGATTATCACAACAACTACCTAAAAAGTTTAACTATTTTAATGATTTGGCAACACATGATTGGATGACAGTGTAAAGAAACTTTACATTGACAGTGGATAGAAATTAAATCCAAATAATAAAAAAATGTCATTTAAATTTATTTTGACATATTAAGTGACTTTTTTTTATAACATGGAAAACTTATATAATTTTAACTTTCTCTCTTTGTTTTATGGATTTAATTTTAATTTACTGTCAGTGTAAAACATTTTTACACTGTCATTCAATCATGTACTGACATATCATTAAAAGTATTAGACTTTTGATGTAGTTATTATAATAGTCAAACTATTTTAATGAGTTGGCAATACATGATTAGATGACAGTGTAAAGAAACTTTATACTGACGGTAGATCAAAATTAAACTCTTGTTTTATTTTACAATTTTATTAATAATTTTTCATACTCTATCTTAATTATATTTTGATAATTTTCTGTTAATTTTAAAGAACGTTATATGTATATAACAATAATAATTAATAGTATTATTAATTGTTTCTTAAAATAATTTTACATTTGGTAGTTAATAGTGTTATTAATTACATCTCATGACAATTTCACATTACTTGTTTCTCAAAGTAATTTTATATTTAATACTTAGTAGTATTATTATTACATATCAAGACAATGGCATGATATATATGTTTTTTGAGTAGTGTTAGATTAAAAAAAAATAGTGTTACTAATTACATCTCAAGTCAACGACATGATATATATGTTTCTTGAGTAGCGTTAGATTGTCAAAAAAATTGACAGAATTTACCCATTCAAATTTTTTGACAGAATTTACTCAAATTTAATGATGATCAATTTAAAGATGATTATTGAATAAGAAAAAATGATAAAAATTACTCGTTGATCCAGGAATCAATAATAGTGCAACCCATTTTAACTCTTATTTTTTCACATTAATTCTGGTTATATAGAATTTTTCATATATGTACCGGCCGGTGATGAGTGAAATAGCGGTGATTAGGTTAGGGGGCATTGTTGGTATAGGAAAGGGGCCAACGACAAGAGGTGGAATGATTGTGATGAAGTCCAGGTTGTGATCTTTGGCAAATTTCCATGCTTCTTGCTCCGCCAGCGACTTAGAAACGAAATATGGAACCAAGATAGAATCACTATTAATTGTAAACAAATTGTTTATTCTCCTGGTTAATTGCTGTTTTTCTTTTTCTCTCGGTGGATATAAACGAGATAAGAGACCCACAAATCACTTTTTTGTAATTAATGCACATGTTCTAACGCAAACTCAACCTGTCAAAACTGGACAAAGACACCTAAAAAAATGTAATTAACTGAATTGGAATATGAAACTGGATAGGTAAGGAGAAGGAAGAGAGAGGATGACTAAGTATTACTATTACTAACCCAGCCAGTCATCTGTACTCTCCGGCAGAATTCAACATCACTCCAGCAGGTCTCGTCGATCACATGCTTTGGGTGCTCTATAATGTCGACAGTTCCAGCTGAGGATGTGAATACCAGCCTTCGGACAATTTTCGCCTTCACGCATGCTTTCATGATGTCTAGTAATCCGTTTATTGTAGGCTTGATGACTTCATTCTGCAGTTTCAATCAAATTTCTACCCATGTCAGACTCAATCTCCATCAATATTGCACATTTCAAGATTTTCACTACTAATTTTCATTAATTCTTTATTGTCCATTGGGAGACTTCATGGAGCACCAGTGCTAACGGTCATGTGATGAAAATTTTAGGAACTTTGCAAAACTGCACCAAAAAATAGAATTGTAATAATAACGAAAAAGAAAAGGACTAGACTGGTGGCTGCTGGCTGGGTTAAATTGCTGGAATGTTAGGTTTGCGACCATAGATCTCGTAAACCAATCGTTGCTTTTTGTAACACGTCAACAAGAAGTCGTCCACATAAAAGGTGTATTATTAGGCAATGGAAATTATTAATTAGTTGATTAATATTAATAAGAATTATAAGATAGTTTTATTGATCTTTTATCCTCTTGTATCGTGATTATTGTGAATAAACATAAATTGAGTCTCTCTCTTCAAATAGAGCCAAAATATGAGCAAATAAATCCATTTACTAGTTCATTAATTATACGCATTAATAATTTATTAATATAATATACAATAAATATATAAATTTTTATGCTTTTCTTGAAAAACGTGATAGTTAATTATATCATCACGTGTTTTATATTTATTTATTTACAATTGCTAATCATTAAATAATAAAACATAGTGTAGGATAATGATGGAGCGCCATGGCTTAAGTGGTATATACGTTCATAGTCTTTTATCAAAGTTGTGGTTATATGACAGGGTTAGATTTCCACATCCCTAATTCTTTATACAGTATCATGGGATGGCTAGAAAATCAAAGTGTGAATTGATCAGTATACCTCAGGGTCCTTGAACTCAAAATCCATGGCCCTGGCCACATGGAAAATTCCTGTGCACCCTTTAATGGCTTCATCAAAGCTTCCCTCTTCTAGCAAGGTCAGCCTTCCATAGGTGACAGGTTGGTCTTTGCACCTGGCAATTCCAGCAAATGCTTCACCTTCTTCATGTTAATTGCAGGGTGCGTTCATATTATACTTAGTAAGTAGTAACTTACATATTTTTTTAGTAAATTAAATAGGTGAATTTAGGCATGATATTAAGCAGTTAGCTTAGTTGCTGATGTTAGCATCTTGTTAGAAGTTAGTTACCGGAGTTTGTTAGTTTGTTACCCTCAGTAGTCAAGTTACAGGGTTGTTACATTGGTATAAATACCAGTTCTAGTTCTGTAAGTTAATTCAATACACTTCTCATTCTTCATCAATCATAGTGTGAATATGGTATCAGTGACATAAAACTTGGCTGCGCCCCCTCTTTTTCTCATCTCAGCATTTCCTCTTTGTGCATCGTCCTCTAAGAAGCATGGATACGACACGAGACACGAATATGACACAACACGGCAGAGGCGGAGCCAGAAACTGAATGAGAGGGGGGGCCAAGACTGTGGGGGGACCAATAGAAAATATATATCACATGAAATAATAAAATAAACAAATAAAATCACATAAAAACATTGAAAATTTTTCAAAAAATTGCAAACTTGAGGGGGCCCATGGGATCCCTTTGCCCCCCTTCCCTCTGTCTTTGCAACACGAACATGACAATATGACAAATTTTAAAAATTATAGGACATGACCCAACTCGTACAAGATTTAAAATTAATGTAAAATTACATAAAAACATAAATTTTAAATTAAAATAAAGATATCAATGTTTCAAAAGTCAACATTAGTCATTGTAAATAGAATAAAATACTATTATTTATCTAATTATTGTGGTATCTCACCTTTATTGGTATAAAAATTCAAAAAATAAAAATAAAAAATTAGAAGATGTAAACTATGAGTATGTGTCGGAGAAATATCCGACACCGATACGGCAGTGACATCGACACGACAATCATTTTAAAGTGTATGTGCTTCCTAAATCCTTCTTCAATGGCTTCCGGCGTGGATGACACATCAAGCCCTTTCTTTCTCCACCATTCTGACAATCCAGGATTGATCTTGCTTTCTCAACCATTGATCGGCGAAAACTGCAATTCATGGCATCGCTCCATGAAAATGGCTTTCTCAGCCAAAAACAAGTTTGGTTTCATTGATGGATCGATTCCCACGCCAAATGGCTCTAATCCACAACTACTTTCATGGGAATGCAACAACAACATTGTGTACTCATGGATCTTGAATTTAGTATCCAAAGATATTGTTACCAGCATCATCTACTCAGATTCAACTGCAAACATTTGATGCGACTTGAAGGATCGTTTTCAACAGCAAAATGATCCTCGAATTTTCCAATCGAAGAAAGAACTCATGAGCTTGACTCAAGGATCTCTCAAGGTCAGCTAGTACTTCACCAAACTGAAGTCAATTTGGGTAGAACTCAGTGCCTATAAGACAATATGTTCTTGTTCTTGTGGTGGTGCCAAACCACTTGTTGAACATGCTCAAATAGAATACGTGCTCTCCTTCCTCATGGGGCTTAATGAGCCGTTTACCCATGTCTGTGGTCAATTATTGCTGAATGCTGATGGATCCAATTCCTCTTATCCCCAAGGTTTTTTCCCTTGTTATTCAAGAAGAAAAATAGCGTGAGCTTGGTTCCAGCATCTCTTCAACTCATGATGCACAGCTTGCATTTGCTATCAAAAATGGTTCTTTCCAAACCAACATTTGATTCTAAAGGCAAAACAGAACAAGAAGGATAGGCCTTTTTGCTCTCACTGTGGCATTCTAGGCTAGGCCACACTGTTGACAAATGCTATAAGAGTCATGGCCATTCTCCTGGTTCTAGACAGACCATTCCTGCTGCCATAGTTAATCAAGTCTCTGAAAGTTCATCTGTAGCAGCCAGTGAATCCAATGTCCAATTAACATCATCAAAGTATCAGCACCTCACCTCTTGGCCATGCTATCCTCCCAACTATCACTTACTTCTAAACCAAATGTGGAGCATATTGATCCTCCGTCAACTTCTGCAGGTATCATTCTCCTCGGACAGTCTCCCTCATTCTTAAGAAGTCCCAATCACTGGATATTAGATTCTGGTGCTACTAATCATGTTAGTTTCACTTTAGACAGTTTCATCGAACATAAACCCATTACCAATGCCTTTGTCACCCTCCCAAACCACACAAAAATTCCCATTGTCTTAGTTGGTACTGTCAGACTATCACGCACACTCATCCTACATAATGTCTTCTACATTCCCAGTTTTCAATATACATTTTTCATTCATCATCAATTACAGTTCCAACACATGACATGAAACATGATTTAAGAATTGAACCTGTGTCGCGTAAGGTGGCTCGAACCGTATAGCCACGCTCCATGAGTCTCATGACAAGCCATGACCCGATGAAACCTGCAGCCCCTGTAACGCAAACGGTTTCGGACGCTGAGCCATGCGCTCTCTCTTTTTTTTGGATGGGGGTGTTTCGGATGATGACTCGGAGATGCTCCTATTTTATAACTTTGAAAGTTTTGAATGTTACAAGATGCATATTAGATTCATAAGCATTACAAGCACACTATAGTAACATACACCAAACAATTAGCATAACTACTAATCAAATTTAGCAATGCCTTGGAAATAACTGTAAAGATTGAGTAGGATTAAAGAAAAAAAGAAATGCATGTGGGCTGTGACTACGAGATTGAGAATTTCCTCTCATATTGTAGAACTTACAAATCAATAAGCAAAGAGAAGTTAATAAATGATACAAAAATAATCAACCCGCAATGGAAACAGTTTTATGTATTTAAGTGATACACACAATGCATAAGTTACGGAGAACATTAATCCCAGCTAATTAGAAGAAAGCATTTAACCAATGAAAGGACAACCTGGCCTCATAAACCACCGGCAATCTGATTACCACTCAAAAAGCCAAAACCATAATCTTGAAGAAAAAAAATGAAACGAAAAGAAAGATCCAAAGCGGCATCACGGATACAAAGATATGTAAGGATGTTTATTTCTGCGTGGCGCCATTAACTGGAGTTTCTGCAGGTTTAGGAAGAAGCCCTTTTTCTCTGCATGTGTCAACGGCTTCTGTGAACATATCCTCTAAGCTGTATTTAAATTGGAACCCCAAGTCTTTGATCTTCTTGGAAGAAAATCTGACAATCTCCAATTGATCTGGAATATTCTTGAACCTGAAAATCCAATGTTTACAACTAGCCCATCATACAGTTCTATCTATTCATATTTAAAGTAAATGCAGTCAACGAAGTAAGATATTTGAAGTAACCAGGAAGGCTTACTTTGTGGGGACACTGTACTCTGGGTATTTTTCGTTAAGCAATTTTGCAATGTCATGAATGTTGGCATCGCATGCAGAGCATATGTACCTCCCTTCAACTTTTGGCTGCTCGAACAGTAATATGTGAGCAAGACAAAGGTCATCTAAGTGGACGAATTGTCCTTGCTTTATGATCGAATAATGGGCCTCATTTCCTGCCAATTCATGAGAACGACTCTAACATTAAAATTTCTTTAATTAGTTCTTACAAGAATAATAATATCGGCATGATATGTTATATATACACAAACACATATATACATATACCGGTGATGGGTGAAAGAGCGGTGATTAGGCTAGGTGGCATTGTTGGCATAAGAAAGGGGCCAACGACAAGGGGTGGAATGATTGTGATGAAGTCCAAGTTGTGCTCTTTGGCAAATTTCCATGCTTCTTGCTCTGCCAGTGTCTTAGAAACGAAATACATCTACAAAAATGGAACCAAGATAGGATCATTATTAATTATAAAGAGAATATTTTTTTTTGGTAAAAGTAAAAAAAATTATTTATTCTCCTGCTTAATTGTTGTTTTCCTTTTTCACTTGGAGGATAGAAATGAAATAGAGACCCACAAAATCACTTTTTTTTTATTTTATTTATTAATGCACGTGTTGAATGTTCTAACGTAAACTCAACCTCTCAAAACTGGAAAAAGACACCAAAAAAATGTAATTAGCTGAATTGGAATATGAAACTGGATAATCATAGAGAAAGAAGAGAGAGGAGCACTAAGTACTACTAACCCAGCCTGTCATCTGTACTCTCCGGCAGAACTCAACGTCACTCCAGCAGGTCTCGTCGAATACAGGCTTTTGGTGCTCTGTAACGTTGATAGTTCCTGCTGAGGATGTGAATATCATCCTTTGGACAGTTTTCGCCTTCACGCATGCTTTCATGATGTCTAGTAATCCGTTTATTGTAGGCTTGATGACTTCATTCTGCAATTCCAATTAAATTTCTAACCATATCAGACTCAATCTCCATGCAATATTGCATATTTCATGATTATCACTACTAATTTTCATTAATTCTATTATCCCTTGAGAGATTTTATGCGGCACTTGTGTGTGGTCATGGTCATGCGGAATTTCACATGTTTTGTATTTATTTATTAACAATTACTACATGCATTAACTAATGAAACATAGTGTAGGATCATATGGCATCATTTTGACTGTTAATTATACTGTATCATGGGACGAAGGGAGTTAGCAATTTAAGATTGTTAATACTCTTTAAAACTTGGCGTTATAATTGAAAATCAAGTGTGAAACTATGAATTGATGGATGGGCAGAAAACAAAGTTCAACCAAAACGGTTAGTTAGAATGGTAAGTAATTCAAATTACAAATGTTAAATCAAAGATTCTATTCATCATTGTTAAAAATATTCATAATTATCATATTCTCGAACTCGATTATTATCACTCGTGCTTCAAATTAAAAAAAAAAATAATTCCAATTTATCAGTATATACCTCAGGGTCCTTGGACTCAAAATCCATGGGCGTGGCCACATGGAAAACTCCTGTGCACCCTTTAATGGCTTCATCAAAGCTTCCCTCTTCAGCAAGGTCAGCCTTCCATAGAGACAGGTTGGTCTTTGCACCTGGCAATTCCAGCAAATGCTTCACCTTCTTCATGTTAGCTACAGGGTGCGTGCATATTATACTTCAGTAAATTAAACAGGTGAATTTAGACATGACATGAAAAATGATTTAAGAATTGGACCTGGGTCGCGTACGGTGGCTCGAACCGTATAGCCGCGCTCCATGAGTCTCATGACAAGCCATGACCCAATGAAACCTGCAGCCCCTGTAACGCAAACGGTTTGGGATGGTGAACCCATGCTCTCTCTTTTCTTTTCTTGTTATTTATTTTTGGTTTGAAAATAACCAAGTAATTGAAGATGCAATGGAAAACAATGTATTTGAGCGGGTGATTTATAGAACGGTAAGGAGAGGCTTAAGAGTGATTAGGTGAGCTTTAGCTATATATGGAGAAATTGTAAAACTGTTGTACAAGTATCTCTTGGGCTTGTTAATGCGTTATGAAACTTATGATCACTCGCTATATATGTAACCCATTGTGACAGACTCATAGTTGGGCTTACTAGATATGCGTTATGACCTCTTCATTCAACACGTGATCACCAGCCGGTTATGAAAGTCGGCAGAAGTAGTTGGCTGACTGTTCTATTATTTCGTCAAAAAAAAAATTTATTTGGTTTGTTTTAAAAATTAATTAAATATTTAATTATATTAATTAATAATTTATATATAATTAATTAATAATTTATCTTTATTTTAATACTTAATATTTGATTAATTATACGTAAATTATTAATTAATATAATTAAATACTTGATTAATTTTTAAAACAAATTAAATGGTCATTATTTTTGTCAAGTTACCATTTGAGTTATTTTCTCTTATTTCTTTAGGAAAATGACCATAAGGTTATCTTGAAAGTTTTTCTTTTTATTTAGTTCGATTTAAAAATTAATTAAATATTTAATTATATTAATTAATAATTTATTTTTATTTTAATATTTGATACATAGTTAACTGTATATAAATTATTAATTAATGTAATTAAATACTATATTAATTTTTAAAACAAACCAAATAAGAATTATCTTTTTGAAACTAATCCTTTGAATCATTTTTCCAATTTCCTTTCCACTTCTTTCAAGTCTCTTGTTCTTTGTCTTGTTTCCCCAGCATCACTCGTTCATTCTTTATCTTTAGCAACAACATCAATGCTACTTACAATTGCAATCGCTATTGGTCAGTGTACATGTAACATATCAGTTCGTGAAAAAAATAAAAAAGACAATCAACGAGTGGGAAAGCCAAATTAAATTATTCTAACTTGATAAAATTGATATATGGAAAATATCAAATCATATAATTAGTAAATAGTAATTAGTTATGTGGCTTAATTAATCATTTGTCATTTATAAATTTTCTTTAATTCTTACAAATTAACTTGTTTTTTTTAATTCTCTAAAAAATATATCGGAGCCATGTTTTAGTTTAAATATATCTATTTACGTAATATGTGTAGATGGGATTACAATAATTGTCTTTATAGCATTATTTCTTTGATGATGATTTTAATTGTGCCGATTGCGTTGATGGTACCTTAGAATGTGAAGATGATATCTATATATCATATATAAGTACTCGATCAATACTCAATATTATTTAAGTACCAGATATAAAAGATGAATTTTATATATCGCTAAAGTGATAAAAACATTAATGTAAATTTTTTTTTAAAAATCTTAATTCTATTATTCTTGTGATAACATGTGACAAAAAAAATAAGTTGTTTAACATATATACGCCTTAAAACAATTACAAAGTGCTTTCTCGACAACAAGCATCAATGACCGGTGACTGGTGACTAATTTCAGGCTTTCAGCCATCTTAATACAAGGTAAATGATTCAGATATAGAAAAATATGGACTAATTTCAGCCCTGCAGAAAAAGAAAATGAAAAAAAACTCAATTATTAATGTAATAATCTTTACGAATAATTACAGAAATTGTACGTTATCATTAGAGTATATTTCATTTCCTAGTTGATTGATACATTTACTTTACTCCTTATTTTCTACATCATTTCAGTTACTCTATTTAGGCATGATTCTTTCTTACTCAAATCTTCTGTCTTTTTTCTCGTTCCTAATTAAGTTTTTTTTAATTAAATAATGTTAATGTTAACTAAACAAAATAATCTTCCAATTAAAAAAAATATTGTTAATTAAAAAAGGGAAATGAGACAGAAAGTTTAAATCTGTTTCTCCTCCCACTCCCACCCACTCCCGCGAAGCTTAAAAGTGTACAAGGCTCCTTCATCTGGTGTCTTGAGAAAAAATTTCTTTATTTTTTCCTTGTGTTGGTATTTTCAAGTGTAAGATTAATCATGTTTGAGATATTGGGCGTGTTTGCTTTTCTCATTCTCTATTTTCATTTTCAATAAAAAAAATGACTAAAAATATGTTTGGTTGAGATTTTTAAAAAATGTTTCTTTAAAAACATTTCTTAAATTGCGCTTAAAACTGAAAACCATAATTTCATGTTTTTAGTGTTTCCTTTTCAAAAGTTTAAAAACAAGAAATGGGATTTTAAAAACGTGGTGGCATAATTGTAATTAAATCAAAGCTTATAGCAGATTATTCACCCTTTCTCCCGTGCACTCTTCCTCCAAATTGGTAGCCGCTAGAACGTCACAAAGTTCATTGAAAATGAGTGAACTAAACATATTTTCATTGTTTTCATTTTTTGAAAACAAGATTTTACTATACAAACCAAACATGTTTTCTGAAATTTGAAAATTTGAAAATGAAAGCTGTTTTCAGAAAATAAAAATAGAAAACATTTCCTTAAATCAAACAGGCTTTAAGCTTCTCATTTCTCATAAGTATTTTCTTGTTAGCTTGTACCACTGACATTGTAAAAAAATTTTAACCATTAAATTTAAACTTGCTCATTACTTTAACTAATAGTTATGGGTAAAAATTTCTAATGTTGCCATACTATTGAAAACAGTAATTATTTTTTATTTTTTATTTTTACATGCATTAACTTTCAACTCACTTATATTTTAAAAATGAATTTTCATTTAAAATAAAGTAAAAATCCATTTTTTTTTCAATTTTGTTTTATACATTGATGTGCACTGTGTGCAACTCCAGGCACGCCTTTCGGCTGGTTCAGTGGACTTTGGGTTTGAAATGATGTAAGCTTAAGTGTTTACTAGTTTGAAGACTATCAGAATTTGGGCCTACGATATCTTGGTTGATAAAATTAGTATGTAACTAGCCCATTGGGCCTTAACTCCATGCTCAAGATTGGTGCAGTTATTATGAGTGTAAGCTTTATTAATTTTAGAAGTGTTCAAATCGAAGCAAACTAATTTAAATTGAAAAAACTAAACCAAACAATCAAAATTTGAATAAAATTAATTAATTCTGATTTTATTTATTTTTATTTTTTTATAAAAATTGATTGGTTTAATTCAATTATTTATTTTTAATTATGAAATTGAATCAAACAAAATTAAACTAAACTCATAATTATACATAGAATTTTTTTTATATAATTTGCATACTTATATATGATTGGATTTTAATTTTTTTGTCTTTTATGAAAAAAATTGGACTAACTTGTTGTTTATATATATTTGATAATTTTTTTATTTGAATTTTTAGGCTAGTTTGTTATTAATTAGGCCATGAAAAGAAAAAGTGAAGTTGATTATAATTTTCTTTATATAAAAAAATGCTTAGAAAAAAATTTAATAAACTAAACCGATTGAAATGGTTTAGTTTCGTTCGATTCTTCTATCAAAATAAAACAACTAAGTTCCTAACATAAGAAACTTGATTGCTTGAGTTTGAATGCATTTTGTCCCTCTCAAAATTGAAGAAATTCAAATCTTGAGCACTCCTATTTATCATATAGTTTTTCCAATGCTAATAAGCATCAATACTCTTTTTCGTCAATCTAAACAATTTATCAACTAAATAAAAAGTTATACCAAAATTAAATGCAAACAATAGTAATCAATATAGAGTATCATGCACTTTACAACATCTTAATCTAACAATCAAATGTATCTTCTATACCTAACTAATCTCGTAAGTTTTAAAAGACTCACAATTAAGTTAAACCTTTCACAAACTTCAGTTATGTAATAAAACCCTATTGGTAACTCTTAGTCTCGGATGTAAGTATAGGCGTAGGTGCGGGGAAGGGTATATATATTCTTGGGACAATGATACATGCACATAACATTTTTTTCACATTCCTCACATTCTAAGTTTTTTAATATTAAAGAGGGTGAGAGATAAGAATAGGAGGAGAGAGAGAGAGAGAGAGAATAATAATATGAAGAATGTGAGAAACTTTTATGTATATGTATCATTTTCCATATTCTTGTGATACACCAAGGTTTTGCAGGGTTAGCCCTCCTTAATAGTCTCCATCTCAGTCATGGGACATTAAATCACATCCTAAAAGACATTTCGGTCCATTCATTGAGCAGATGAAAACAAGATGCCAGTTAGGGATGTCAATTTGATTACTGGAACTGTGTACCCGCTCTAAATGCGAGTTTAATAGTCTTTTTTTTTCGTGAGTGGTTTAATATAGTCCTTTAAATGAATGATAGGTTGAGCTTGAGTACGGAGTTTGAATATTTGTTTTTATATATGTTTGCGTTTAGATGTTGGTGATGCTAACTTACACTCATTTATCTAAATTCTATAAATATAAAAATTAATATTGTAATATTTTTTTTATGAGTATCTTAATCTGGAAAAAAAAAAACTTTTAGATGTTTATTTAATGCGAGGTGATGCAAAAGTCCATCTCAATCCCAACAGGTCTACATATTGAGGATCCTCAAGTAAGTTTATCGCTATATAGTCTAGTAGATCCTAAAATGTGATATTTTGGCCCATATTGCTTATTATCCCATTTCCATCCATGCATGGGTCCTCCCACTGCTTACTAGTTAGAAACCAGATGCAGGTCCGGGACCAGGAGTGATGTATCTACAAGCATGTCTTAAACCGCCAGGGCAGGCAATCAATATGAACGTATCACTCTTAAGTCACGGTTGGTTCGCGAATTGCTATTTTATTTTTGAGAATTATTACATTAAAATATTAAATTATCATATTTGATATACTGATTAAAAAGTTATCATATTTGATATAAGATCTTAAAATAGATTTTCATCTTAAAAATAATTTTTATCTAATATTTTCATACTTTCATTTTCGTGAGAGAAGTAAGTTTATTACATTTCAATGACATATTTTGCAATATAAAATATCAAAAATACCCACCATTTTATTATTATATCATTAACTAATCACTCACATTATTATTAGTGAGTGCCATCAACCACCACTAGCCATTGTCTACGGCGACAAATCACCAAAATTCAATCACCCTTTGGCCATAATGATGGTCACTAGAATCTAGCAACCCTCAATGATTGACGGAGATCTTCGATTTCAACTATAGTGTTGGTTACCGAAATCCGACAATTCTCTTTGCATTGGTCACCCTAATTTGGCAATTTCTATTGTTGCTGCGTCAGTCACCGAAATCTAGCCAACCCACTACCGCCATCGGTTGATAGTGGCCAGCGACCTTTGTTACTGTTTTTTATCACCAACTACTAGAATCTTGCCACTTATTAGAGCTATCAAACGGTCCGGGCCGGCCCGTTTAGGCTGGCCTGCAAGTTAAATGGATCGGTCCAAATTTGCTCATATTTAAATGGGTTGAAAATTAGCCAACCTGACTTGCCTCATATTAACTCGTTGGCTTAAAAGGGTTGGTCCGTGAAACTTTTTTTTTTACTTGTAAACTTTGAAATAAATTTCATTTTAATAATCTCAAATCAAATATTACATTACATGAATATAATATTAAATATTTTTATCTCATTTAAAGGGTTAAGGAAAAATTCAAACAAATAAATAAAATAAACTTATGGAGTTTGACGAATGTGTTTGTATGTGGATTATGCTACTACTAACTTGTACAATCTATACTTTTTGTACTTTTACCTTAAAGAAGAGTGTTTAATTAACTTTTAAGTTTTTAAATTGATTTTTTTGTTACAAACAAATTGAAACTTTTTTTTCTTAAAATAAAGTTATGGGGGCAGCTCGCGATCCTTGTGAGTTGACCAGTTTAACTTATAAATTAAACGAGTCGATCCAAAATTATCCTCGTTTTCACAGGTAACTAATTTTAAAACCCGACTCACATAATATTTGTGGGTAAATGGGATAGTTCGACGAATTTGGCCCGTTTTAACAACTCTACCACCTGTTGTTGCAGCCATTAATTGATTGTAGTTGGTGACTTCAACCACCATCGGCACGCCAGTAGATGTTGTCATTCTCAAAAATATTTTTAGTTAATCAAATATAGTAATAATCATTTTTAATAATATCATTTCTAAACATATTATTCTTAAATATTTTTTAAAAACTTCAACCAAACACCCCCTTACAAATAACCTAACTTCTCCAATAGACATGTTTATTGTAGTTACTAATTTTGAAGGGGAAATTTACAAGAAACGGAACAGTTATGCTTTTCCCAACCGAAAGTATGCCCACTTGAACTGGGTACACGTGGGTCATGAAAAACCTTTGGGAGGGTGTTGTCTTTTGTGGCCTTTTATACACCAGTATAAATTTGGATGGAGGAGTTTAAAAATAAATAAAAAGTAGATAAATTTTTAATTTAGATAAACATATTCATTTATTTAAGAATTTTTTAAAATAATAAGAATAAAATAAAAAATTAACATATAATATTTTAATTATTTTTTATAAATATTTTATAATTTTACAATTTAAAAATAAAAAATTATCATTCATTTATTATTATTTTTTTAAACTCTTCCAATCTAAACATATCTTTAAATTTAAAAAATCTCACCATCTCTTTATACACATTATTTTGGTGTGCATAATTTAAATCATAAAAAATATTTAAAATTTATATAATTGTGATCTAGTTAAATTGAAATATTACTATATATTTAAGCAGTGGTGGCCCTGAGTATGGTTGGGGTAGGCGACCGCCCAGAGCCCCATTTTTTAAAGGGCACCAGATTATGAGTAAAATTTTACTTAGTATATATAAATATTAAATAAATATTTTATATAATTAATTTTCTATCAATAAAAAATAATTGTTTCAAAAAATTAATAATAAATTAATAGAAGATAATATGACAAATATATCTCATCTGTATATATTAGAATATCTTTTTAATTTAATATACTTTAAAATTTGTTACACTCCTATTTTATTTTGACTTTTCCTTTTCCCTGTTCCTATAATTCTCTTTCTCTTTCTCCTTCTCCGACTCTTCGTCTTTCTCAGTTCAAAAGAAACAATCTCCTCCAATCACCAAGAGTCCAACCAAGAGCATCAAGAAAAGGAGGATACCCTATGTTTCACGATTTCTATTTCATGTTAGGTCCTACCGTGTAGACTTTAGAGCACAAAGAAAAGATCTACAATCATCAAGATTCAAGAGAAATAGAGAAGACGTGCGGTGTGGTGGGTCGGTGGCAAGGAAAGGAGTCATACCCAGGTGTTATTGTTTCATCTCATTGTTATTTACTCATTAGTGACTCTTTGTTTGATTTATCATTTATAGATTGTAATTTTGTGCTTTTGTCTATAGTTGTTGTCTAATTGTTTGAACATATTACCTAGAAAACAACTTTCTGGTCATCTAAAACGAAAAAGAACAAAACAAATTGAAATTGATATTGAATCTCAAAAGGGTGCACTTGATAAATTTTTTGTCAAACATCCTACAATTCCTATTCAGAATGATGCAAATCTATATAATTTAGACTCTAAAGTTGGAAATTTAGAGAATGAACAACTAAATAGGAATAATGAAGAGCAAGATAATTTGGTTGGAAATAATGAAAATGAAGGTGATTATCATGATGAAACTGAATATTTTGATGATGTAGGTCGTAATGAAAATGAACTTATCCCTGCTTTTGTTGATGAACAACCTAGTCAGTCTATTTCATTAGACATTTTTGATCCAAGAACATGGAATAACCTTAGAAGTGACTTACGAGATGAATTACTAAAAAATGGTCCTAAAAGAGATATGTCAATTGTGAATGGTCCTAATGATACTTTTGGTAGGCACTTCTCATCATCATATTACATTCGTTACTGTTCTAATGGAGAAGAGCAAGGTAGGAGTTGGCTTGTTTATTCAAAAGAATTAGATAGAGTTTTTTGTTTTTGCTATAAGTTATTTGGTACAAGTCATAAAACAAATCACGTAGCAAATGAAGGTTTTAATGATTGGAAACATCTTTTTGAAAGGCTCAAAGAACATGAATCAAGTGGTGCACCCATGACTTTCATGAGTAAATGGATTGACTTACAAATAAGTCACCAAGAACAAATGACTTTCATACTACGTTGTGTGGATGTTTCTACGAGTCCAATAAAAATAGAAGAATTTTTTATAGAATTTTTGAAAGTTTATGATACAACAGGTCAAGGATTGTTTGAAGAATTACAAAATGTTTTAGAAACTCTTGGTCTTGATATTAATAATGTGAGAGGGCAAGGATATGATAATGGATCAAACATGAAAGGTAAACATTAAGGTATGCAAAGAAAATTATTAGATATAAATCCTAGAACATTATACACACCATGTGGTTGTCATAGCCTTAACTTGACACTTTATGACATTGCAAATTCTTGTACTAAAGCAAAAGACTTTTTTGGAGTGTTACAACGTATTTACACTGTATTTTCTCATTCCACAAAGCGTTGGAAAATTTTAAGAGATAATGTTAAAGGTTTAACTATTAAACCATTGTCACAAACACGTTGGGAAAGTAATGTGAATAGTGTATATGCAATTAAAACTCAAGCTTCAGACATAAGAGAAGCTTTACTTCAACTAGCTGAACAAGATAATGATCCAAAAATTAAGAGTGAAGCTGAATCTTTAGCAAGTCATGGAATTAGAAACTTTGAGTTTTTATTAGCTATGGTTATTTGGTTTGAGCTGTTATCTGCTGTTAATGAAATTAGCAAAAGTTTGCAAAAAAAAGACATGCGTATTGATATAGCTATAGAACTAGTAAAATGTTTGATTAAGTACATGGAAAAATATAGAGAATCTGGATTTACAAATACTATTATTAGTGCTGAAAAAATTGCGAATGAAATGGAGATTGAATGTGTGTTTGTTCAAAAATGTCAAATTCGTAGAAAAAAACACTATGATGAAAATCCCTCTAAATGCACACAACCAAACCTTGAGTCTGCTGAGGAGTCTTTTAGGATCCATTATTTTTTATACATTGTAGATCAAGCAATTGACTCACTTAATAGAAGATTTGAGCAGTATAGCACATATGAGGAGATTTTTGGTTTTTTGTTTAGTATTGAAAGGCTTAGGTCATTATCCGATAAGGACTTGAAATTATGTTGCAAACATCTTGAAACTCACCTAAAACATGATAATTCTTATGATCTTGATGGTGAAATTCTATTTGAAGAATTAAAAGTCATTAGAGAGGTTTTAATAGTTGAATCAAAATCAAGCTTTATGATATTGAGTTCTTTGAAGACATTTAATTGTTTTCCTAATGCATGCACAGCTTATAAAATAATATTAACTATCACTCATTCTTGTTGCATCAAATTGAGAAGTTTTTCTAAATTGAAATTGTTAAAATCTTATTTGCGATCTACTATGTCACAAAGTAGATTAAATAGTCTTGCTTTGATTTCTATCGAAAATGACTTTTTAAAGAACCTTGATTATGAACGGATTATTAATGATTTTGCAGCAAAAAATGCAATGAGAACAATATTTAAATAATTATGAGGGCATCATTTTCGCACAGAGCACCCAAAATCTCAAGACCAGCCCTGTATTTAAGTGTCTGTATATTTTCAAGTGCTTAAATAGTATATTTTATACATAGTTATCGTTTGATATAGTTAAATTAAATTAATAGCATCACTTGTATTTAGAAAATAAAATAAAATATCTGAATAGCTTCTTTGTTCAAAGGCAATTATTATAGTACCGGTACTTAAAGTGAGTTGCTTAATATTTATTAATTGTTATTTATATTTAATAAAAATTTTAACATTTATTGTAAAATCAATAATCAATAAATAAATAATAATTCATTCTAAATATCAAATTTATTATAGAATTATAACGACTCTTTTGTTGAAACAATATGTCAAGAGACTTTGATATTTTGCCATTACACAAGTGACCTTTCAATTTGAAAAGTTGTTAAATTACTCTTATAAATATAATTTATAATATTAAATGTAAATTTAAAAATTTATTAAATATATTTAATAATTAATAAATATTTAACAACTCATATTATATATTGAAACTAAAAAGAGTTTAATTTTGATTCATTATCATTATAAAGTTTATTTACACTGTCACCTAATTATGTATTGTTAACTCATTAAAAGAGTTTGACTATTTATCAATTACCTCAAAAGTCTAACATTTTTAATAATGTGTCAGTACATAATTGAATGATAGTGTAACAATAAATTAAAATTAAATCTAACTAAAAATAAGAATAGATATATAAATTACTCTGATATTCTTATTTTCTTTTATGATATGAATATCTTATGAATTTTCAAATATGTATTAATTATTATTTATATTAATAAGTCTTTAAATATTTATTATAAATTTAATAATTAATAAATAATTAATAACTAATTATAAATATTAAACTCATCAAAAAATATCATAGGATACCGAAGTTTCCCCCGCACCCCAAACTCGAAACTCCGAAGCGATTCGGTGCTAAGTGCTTCCTGAAAAAGCATGTAATGCTATAATACGAACAACAAAAGATTTTGGATTATTATAATGTGGACGAGACACGGAAAAGGAAGACATGGCACGAGTGCACAACTGATTGGTAGATTGAAATTCACATGCATTGCCTTTAAATTTTAATGAGTTTGTTATCTTCGCACGATCGCCACAACATATGCGCTTTTCCTTTTACTTTTATAATTAGGAGGAGCGGATATGACTTACGTTCTATTTGGATGAATTTATTTTTAGTTTATTTAAATTTATTTATTTTAATAAATATTTATAAAATATTTTAATTTTATTTCAATGAATTTATTTAAATAGTTTTTAAAACTCATATAAAATTTATTTTCATAAATTAAAAACTTCTTTAAACTTTAGACTAACATTGACAATTAATTAATTTTTTTAATTATACTAAATTGATGTGGACATGTATTCTTAAAATTGTTTAAAGAGAGATTTAATTTGGTTAATAAAAAAATTAATTTGAGAATACTTTTAACGTAAAAAAAAATACTGAGAAAAGACGGTGCATATCCTGATTTTAAGGAGAATTATACAACATTGGTATTTTATACTTTCATGTGCTTCATTTATTCAATGCATATCCATTTCACTTTTTTTCTTCTTTTGGCTATAGAGTATAGATGGAGATGGAAAATGATAAGAAAATACTGGACTCTAAAAAGTAAAAATCTCGATTCATGTGTGCCGTTGCTAGTGTCCCTGGAAGATAGAAAACTTCGATTTGGAATCACTAATTGTTGTGCTTCAGGGCTTGAATCTCAAGCTTAACAATGTTGTTTCGTTTCAGCAATTGGATGGGTCCAGAATTGCATTTTCATTCCACAGTAAATCTTATCCGAAAATAAGACACATCACAGGGCAACAATTTTATAAGGTCATGTCAAATTATTTTAACCACATCAAAGGGGTACAGATTGCGGCCCCGCATGTACAGTGTGACAGTGACTCGTGAGCTTCTGGTTCTACACTTCTACTGCTATTCACAAGGCCCACCCCATCAGTAATTGGACATAGCTACCCCTCTCCTCTTGCTTAACTACCTCGTCTAGAGTGTATTTTTCTGGCATTTTGATCACCATTATTCACTGATAAGAAGACATGAGAGAGATTATTGTAAGATACTATAGCAGCTACTTTTAAAACAAATAAATAAATTTCCTATCAAAGAGAAACTTACCATATAAACAACTAGAGATTCTTTATTGGCTTCAGTGCAATTTACAAGTTAACATCCTACACTGCAATACTGCATTAAGAGAAAGGTAGGAGGAACAAAAAAAGCAGGAAGCTCGAAGACTTGAAAGCAGAATGATGAAGCATCGGTTCTTTCTGGTTTTGTTAGTTCTCTATATGATACTAGAACAGGGGATCTTACTCCAAGTAAGAGCAGATGATGGGTTTGTGAAAGCAAGAGGTGTGCAGCTAATGTTGAATGAGAGCCCCTACTATGCTAACGGTTTTAATGCCTACTGGCTTATGTATGTGGCCTCTGACCCATCTCAGAGAAACAAGGTCTCATCTGCGTTTCAAGAGGCTACAAATCATGGGCTTAACATCGCCAGGGCTTGGGCTTTCAGTGATGGTGGATATAAACCCCTACAATACTCTCCTGGATCCTACAATGAGGATATGTTCCTGGTTTGTCTTGATCTCGTTTTTTAAATCTTAAATTTATTAATTTGTAGAGCCCTCCAATCACTTTATTTTATTTTTTTTGCTTTATTTTTTCCAGTTGTAGTTGTTGTACACTTGTAGTAGTAGTAGTAGGTGTTATATTTCTGATTTGTTTTACTCTGCTTTCTTGGGTTGATAATGAAAGGGGTTGGACTTCGTAATATCTGAAGCGAGAAGGAATGGGATCAAGCTGGTGTTGAGTTTGGTGAATAACTATGAGAACTTAGGAGGAAAGAAACAATATGTGGACTGGGCAAGAAGTCAGGGCCAGTCCATAAATTCTGAAGATGATTTCTTCACAAACCCTGTAGTGAAGGGATACTACAAAAACCACATCAAGGTAAACGTTTGTTTGCTCTTTATTTTGTGTTCACTATTTTCATTGCCACAATTTGGTTTTTATATTATGCCCTTTTGTGAGTTTGTCCTTGTTGAAGGAAGAAGAGAAAAAAAATAGGAGGGGAGTACCGGAGTAGGGTTATGAAGTTTCTTATACTCCCTTGGAAGTGTTATTAATACCGGTAGAAGAGTAATTAAATGAACATAAAAAAAAGTTGTGTAAGACAAATTCCTCCAGTTAAACGACATATTGCTATCCCAAAGATTCTGCTTCA
Organism: Styphnolobium japonicum; assembly: GCA_023212625.1. NCBI lineage: Eukaryota > Viridiplantae > Streptophyta > Magnoliopsida > Fabales > Fabaceae > Styphnolobium > Styphnolobium japonicum. The sequence goes on from JALBWW010000006.1 coordinate 29,694,133, forward strand.
AATCTTGCTCTAGGCCTAGTGCGGCTCAAATGCTAGATGAACCTAACCAGCTTTTGTGGTTGAAGTTGCTCTTGGCTTAAATATATCCCACCTAATTGCTGCCACGAAGGAGGGAATCAAGTCTCTTCTATCCTTCTCTCCAATTAAAAATTGACATCTAAAGGAAAAAAAAGTGCTAACTATTAGAAATCAATGCCCATTAAGAGAAGATTGCGGATAAAAAAGGGAACAAGAAATTTGAATCCCATGACACCTATAGTTTCGGATTAGTTTCAAAAAGTATTATAGTATATAAAATTATTAATGGTAGTTTTTATCTGTTCTTGTAGACTGTACTTACAAGACGTAACAGCCTCACTGGAGTTGCTTACAAAGACGATCCAACTATAATGGCTTGGGAGCTCATGAATGAGATCAGATGCTCTTCAGATCAATCAGGAAAGGCCGTTCAGGTAAACATTCTTTGGCTGCTCAGTTCTGTTTCTGTACGATGCCATTTTAGCACCATTCTTGTGCACATCAATGTTGAGATCGTTTTGTTCAAGCATTTATGCTTGGTAAAATTATATGTGAGTGATGGTGTTAGTGCGATGTAAAGAAAATTAATATCACTAGACTTTCTCTACAAATAATATAGATTGTTTGACCATCTGCAAATAGGGAAGGAGAGTGTATTGTATTATAATATTATATGCATATATACTTACGTTTAATGTAACTTTAGTAGTTAGGATAAGTGAAGATTTATATAAAAGTGATAAATTTAAGTTATGGTAACTATTCTTGAGATATCAAAAAAAGATTAGGTGTAGAACTTGGTGACTCAGGCCAAAAAAAATGGAAAATGTGCAGTATAAGCATTATGCTTACAATAATGGACGAGAACTTTGTGTCTAAGCACTAAATAGTAAGAAAATGGACGAGTGAATCCAACTTTGTGACGAGGACTTCGATTTTCAAGATACTGTGTTTTTAAACATTGAAAGAGACAAAATTGAGTTTTTTTCCCCCTTTTGACAGGCTTGGATTACTGAGATGGCATCTTACTTGAAATCCATAGACGGAAACCACTTGCTGGAGGCTGGTCTGGAGGGTTTCTATGGGGAATCAAAGCAAGAGTCTAATCCAAGCTTCCACGTAGGAACAGATTTCATTGCAAACAACCAAATCCCTGGCATTGATTTTGCAACAGTGCACTCATACCCTGATCAATGGTGGGAATTTTTATTTATATTCTTTATAAAACCACAATGATGACTGATAGTGTCAGTAACTATGTTGTTACTCTTCTTATTTTTGGGTACAAAGTACTTATATTTCATGATAATGCTGAATTGGTTTACTTTCCATGAGCAGGCTATCAAGTTCAAGTTATGAAGACCAAATCTCATTTTTAGGTCGCTGGCTCAATGAGCACATCCAAGATGCACAGAACACCCTTCACAAGCCACTTCTCTTTGCTGAGTTTGGGATTTCAACAAAAAAATTCGGGTCTAACGCAAAACCAAGGGACCAGTTTTTCAATACGGTCTATTCTGCAATTTATTCATCAGCAAGTGGTGGCGGGGCTGCTGTTGGTAGCTTATTTTGGCAACTTCTAGCTGAAGGAATGGATTCTTTTCGAGATGGTTATGAGGTGGTCTTAGTTGAGAGCCCCTCTACAGCTAGTTTGATTACTCAAGAGTCTCAAAAGCTAAACCGAATTCGGAAGATGTACGCCAGACTCAAAAACATTGACAAGTGGAATAAAGCAAGGGAAGTTAGAAGCCCACAAAGACAGGCTGGTAGTAATGGCTGAAACTGAGAAGTCTTACCTGGTATGTATAATATATATATATATATATAATAGAGAGAGAGAGAGAGAGAGAGAGAGGAAACAAAAGTTAAAGACTTCGTAACCTCATCTGTGAATGGAGAGGTCTTCAGAATGTGGTTCCTCTCCTGAAGATGAGTTCAAGTAATCCAAGAGGGCAGAATAGTATTTGTCCGTAGCCTTATATTAATGTGTTATTAATGAAGTGCCCTTAGTCTTATTAGATATAATTCTCATCAGCATATGAACTCTAATAGAAACAAGCCAAGAGGAATTATTTATTCAGAAACTAATGAGTTCTTACATGGAACGTAACTTGTAATATACAAGCGAGCATTTTTCTATGCTTTCATTACAGCTTTGTCAGTTATATGTCAGCGATTTAATTATACTGGAGTTTCTATCATCAGCTCCTTCAGTAAAGACGCCAGCTCGATAATTTGAAGTGCTTCAGAAAACTGTTCCATCTTTAATTGTTGCATTCTTCAGTATCACTGTGATACCCGACCTAATGTAGAATCCTTCCATAGGCTTGTCTGCTTCCTGAACACCCTGAGAAGTCAACATATTTAAATCAGCAGGGAAGGCTGGATAATAAAATACCAGGAGTCTGAAACTTCTGCAGCAGTTTTCACAATCAAGTTTTTGAAGCAGCACTTACATCACCATTTGCAATAATCACATTTCTTCCTATCTTGGCATTCTTGTCGATTATACAATTCCTTCAAAAATGTTGGAGTAGGAAATCAACAGAAATTAGAAATGAATAGCGCCACTAAATTTGATGTTATAACTTGTGACGTGTAAATTTGTGAGCATAGCTTGAACTATTACTTGTTCTTCTAGAATATAGATATCAGGGAATTCTATATGTATGCCAGAGAGTCGTTTACGAAACACAAACACACCTGATTTTGGTATTCACTCCAACACCAATTGGAACCTTTCCTTCTGCCAGCAGAGATGCAATTTCAGGGTCAGTTTGATAGTAGTCAGCACCCATCATCATGGTATCCTGGACAGCAAAGTCCATAAATACATTCATTACAGTTGGCCAAGCACCCTGATTTTGACTGACGTGTTATCCTCCTATGTACTCTATTATCATTTAAAAAGAGAGCATTGAATACATACTTTTCAATTTCTACAATTTGGCAAAAAGAAATAGTGAGACTGTTAATTGAGAGAGGTGAAATGTTAATGTACTCAACTCTTAACTACTGAGAAAAAATTATGAGGTTAATGGGCTAAAGATGTGCAAAATGCAGTTTCCCCCTCCCCCACCAATTTTAAGTGGTATACCAATTCATTGGTACTCTCTGAATTCTCCGTCCCATCCAACAAAAGTGCACAGGTACAGATTGTAGTTACACAGAAGCCGCCAACACTGGCCACCCCAAAAAAAACCACTTGAGCAGAGTAAAAAATGTATTAAGCTTACCTGAAGTTCTGCACCGGACTCTAAACGTGAGCGCACACCAACAATAGAATGTTGAACACTACACTCCCTCAAGAAGCAACCATGAGAGATAATTGCATCCACAATCTGTGAAAACCAATGAAGCATTCAATGCAGCAAAAATTCCATAAAGCAAACCGGTCAAAGCTTGCTGTCATACCTTGCATTTTTCTACTTTAGTGGGTGGTAGGAATCTTGGGGAAGTGAAGAAAGGTGTCTTTGGATCATAGAATTCAAATTTTGGAGGCTGCAAGTAATAACGTATGTGATCAATAAATATACTAGATTTTTCCTTTTGAAAGAAAACATGTTATAGTAACACTATTTTTCTCAATACCATTATCAAGTCCATTATTATCAATATTATCAGCACAAACTTGGATACTATTAACTATACTACTATTAGTCTTCTAAACTGTGAAGAATTCCCAAGTTCTGCAGCAACGTATGCTTATCCTCATCTGTGAAGATTTTCATTTGTTTAAAAATTGAATTATGACTACTATATAAAAAAAATAAAATTGAATTATGACTAAATTTCATTTCTGGATTTTGCAATTACCTACCCACCGGCTTCCAGTTGCACTTCCCAGCATGCAAAACAATCCAAATTGACCAAATACCAAAATAGTCACTGAAATTAACCTTTCAAAATATGAATTAAAAGTAGAAGAAATTTTCAGGATAGTTAAACAAACCTGTTCTGTTAGGGCCAGATTTGCATCAAAGAAGGACTTTATAGTTCCAATATCTTCCCAGTAGTCTTTGAACAAATATGCCTGAAACATTAAGTTAATACTAAACCTAAAGGAATTTATTTTCATTAGCATTCAAAGATTTTAAAAAAGAACAGCAATAAGAATATAGGTGACAAATCCATAGTTGGAGTTCCCTCTCACTTGGACATTGTGGTCCCTCAAAGCAGATGGGATAATTTCAGATCCAAAGTCATTGCATGAAGGACAGCTCCATCTTAGTAGTTTCAGCAGGGTCTCGGTTCTAAATACATAAACACCCATGGATGCAATGTAAGGATATTTCTGTGCTTCTTCTGCAGATAACCCTAGGAGAGTGGTGTCAACATGCTGCAGTTATTAAACATGACAATGCATTAGCAGGGTGACGACTAGATTAAATTCAATCCCAATTTATTCAGGTAAAAGGGATGTAGGAAAGTTGAGGTACTACTAGTATACCATTGCCTTCAGATCTGATCCCTTAGGTTTTTCTGCAAACTGCATAATCTGTCCCGTTTTATCAATTTTCATCAGCCCATAGTCTGATGCACGGCTGCAAGACAAGTAACAGTGATCAACTCCAACAACAATACATAACAAAGTAAAGATATATTGTTAGTGAAAGTTTTTCCTCTTGCAAATAAGTGGTATCCTTAATTATAAGAAATCAAACTAAATCAGACATATTTTGCATATAGATATATACCAGTCATCTATGGGTACGCATGAAACTGTGATATCAGCATTTGTCTCGATATGTTTCTGCGAGCACAGTCCTCATCAATCAGTATTAGTTTTAGAAAACTATAAATGGTACAAGATGTAATCTTAGAAGAGAAATTATCTCATTTGTACCTTCAAAAAGTCCATATAGTTCATCCGGTAAAGATGATCACCAGAAAGTATCAATATATGCTCAACATTCTTGTTCTTGGCATCCTGCATGATAATTCCGACACGCATTCACTCCATGCTAAACCAGTATTTTCAGCATATATGCAACATAAAAAATACTCACCTCAAAAACCCATATAAATTGCCTCACAGCATCAGCTGTCCCTTGGAACCATTTCTTCCCTGCTTCTCCAGGAGTTTGAGTAGCAGCCAAGACCTGTTCCCATGTAAATTATGCTCCTTAGATCAATAACCTTCACTAGATAAATTTCTTCAAACTTGTTTATAAAAACCATTTCCTAGAAGATAATAAATCTGACATTCTCACTTCTTTGAAATATTACCAATAATAGATTAACTCACCTCCACAAAACCATCTCCAAAATTATAAGTGCGAGACAGGTGGCGATTAAGGGAGAAAGAATTGAACTGCGTTAAAATGAATATTTTTCTGATGCCACTGTTGATGCAATTGCTCATCGGGATATCTATGAGTCTGTAACACCCTCCAATCGGAACCTGCAAACAGGCTGAAATTATTAATAACTGCAAATTTCATTCACATTCAGATATTTTGCATAAAGGAAATGCAATTATTAGAACCCCTGACGTTAGTGTCGTCAATTATCAAAACCAAGTTCACTGAATAAGGATTGGCTCAGTATTCAAAAGAAACCACTCCTCCCATTTATAGTAATCACTAATCAATAGACAACCTCGGAAGAAAATGATACATTAGTAAATCATACAGCGGGCTTGGCTCTTCTGCTAGTAAGAGGAAAGAGGCGAGTTCCAGCACCTCCACCCAATATGATCGAAGCTACATTTTCTGGGTTTGCTTTTGGAGTCTCAAAAATGGGTGCATGAAATGCCTGAAGTCAAAATCCAAAAGCAGCACTGCAATTAAGCATCCAAAACTACCAACAAACTAAGAAACACTAAGAAAAAATATTTGGCTTTGGCATTAGCATCGAAACCGAATGGAGAAAATAAACACATATAAACACACAACAGTGATCTTGGTTATTTTTAAAAAATACATATCATATATGTACATATATGTTGCATTTAGTTATTTACCACAGACTCTTTGTTGATGTCTGATGTGAGAACAGCATATGCAAAGCCAGGCTTGAACTTTCTAGTTTTTGAACTATTGCATGATTGAATACTACAAAATTTGCTGTTCAGACTTCCCCTTGTACCCTCACCCCAGAAGCCAGTACCTCGGTTTCTTCCAACTCCCTTACTAACTAGATTGGCACTGGCATTCAGGGTTGCACAAGTTGAATCCATGGCTGGCTGAATCAACCACGGAATCAGAATCCTGGATTACCTTTTCAGTATCCCTGCTCGATAAAATAGGGACTAGTGAATCTTTGGAATTACACAAAATGCCAAACTTTTCAGTTTCACAGACAAATTACACCATGAATTGAATTGAGGAACCAAAATTAGAATTATTCAGATCAACGGGCTCCAAAAAGATCAAAATTTTCATCGTACCCTGTTTCAAATTTGGCAAGTTGGTTGAAGAAAAAGTGAACGTGGGAGAAAAAAAATGTGATCAAAATGCTAGTTGAGATGGTGCAGTGGACAGTGCTTTGAATTTGAGGGATGATAATTGTATGAGATCTACTGGCAAGCGAGCCGTCACGACTCACGAGAAACCTGGCAAGTCTCTCTATCACTCTGTTTCATTAGTCAGCAGTAGCTACAATTTCATATTTTGAAAGAGTGAGAGTCAGTAAAACACTACCTCCCATTTTGACGTATTCTTTTAGTAGTTTTGTTTATCATGGTTCGTAGAGATCTAATTCATGAACTTATGATTGCTTGCTGACATCATTATACAGAAGAGTATGCAATAAATAATATAATAGTATATATGTTTTTTGGTATTCATATATAATAATATATATATATTACTATGAGTACGTAACTATATATAGAGAAACCTTCTATTTAATCTGTGAAATGAAACAAATTTATGTAATGTAATTAAATAAATTTTATTATATGTGTACGCGACGACTAAAAGAGAATGATTTTTATTTGTGTGGCTTATCTTAATTATTTGAGTTTAAATTTTATACTAATATTTTAAATATATATATTTTAAATATTTTTTTAAATATACTAAGACAATTTAAAGGTGTAGGTCTTACCATTAAAAAAAAAAAAGAACTACATAGAATTAAACAAATAAAATGGACGCTGAACCCATAAAAGGTAAGCAGCAAAGTAGCACACGATCTGTGGTCCTACTTCCTCTAATATCAACGGATCTGCGACCATGAGATGCGCATGACATATCTTCCAAGTTCCAACAGGACTAGCCAAAGGTCACCCACTTTTTGGTTTTGAATGCTCTTCATTCGAAGGACTAGGAATATGATGATTAAGGCCGTTAAAATGCGTTAGATTTGTAGTGCTAGGTTATTTATTCTTTAAAAGTATATTAGTAAGGTTTTAATATTATTGACATGTTAAAATCAATTAACCTTTTTTTGTTTGGCTCTTTTATTTGTGGAAAGGTCCATTATTATTTTTTTTCAATTTTTTAAAAAATAAGGAGGCACAAGGACTAAGAAGTTAACATGTTTTTTGTTAGGTTGAAGTTACCGTTCAATATAATATTTAGATGTATGCATTTGTTATTATTGTGTATATTGTTATTTTGTTATGTTAATACTTTATTATTGTTAATGTGTTGTTGAGTTGTTGATATTATTGTGGAGTATGGAGAGATGTATGAATTTGTAAATTTTTTTTTTATGGTATAATGAATTTTTTAACTTACTACTTTGATATTGTACAACTTTGAATATTATTGTTATTGACTATATTTTTATTTATTAGAACACTTTTCTAAATTTATATATACTTTATAACTTTCTTGAAAATTATTGAATACGTTTATTTAAATAATTAAAATTTAAAATAAATTTTTTTGAAAAAATGAACAACCCATTTAAGTTAATAAGTTGACCTTATTCAATAACAACTCATTTAAAATAACTTATTTTTGACTTAATCCATCTCGAGTGGGCTTAAATGGTCACAATCTTAATGATGATTCATTAGCTAATTAAATGTATTATGAATTGTTCAAAATTTGAATAATAATACTATTTAATAAATTTTATTCACATAATTAATTATTTAAACTTATATCTTAATGCCATACGAGCCTTCTCTAACGGGGGAGATTCTTAAGTAATAAATCTTAAGTAATATATGATTCTTATGTAATACCGGTGGTTATTAAAAAATCACCTTAAAATTTAAAAATATATGTGATAAATGTCATTCTCTTTTAAATATATGAGTGTCATTAAGTTTTTTTTTTATTTATAAATACATCAATATGATCATTCAATATTAATTTATGTCATTAAATTAACTTTTAAAGTGACATCAAATTAATTCTTAAAAAAATAAAACTAATGGCATTAAGTGTCATTGTAAAAATAATGTGATGTTGTTTATAAATAAAAGATTAGTGTGATATCAAGTATATATTTGAAAGAGGAAAATTGACATTTACTCAACGTACTTTTATATTGTTAAATATAACAATAGGATTTTAATTTTATAATAAAATTATTTTTAGTAAAATGACTGAAATTTTGATTTTATAGTTTTTAAATTATTTTATATCGATAAAATATGATTATTTTTACATAAAATAATAATAATAAAAAAAAGATTTGGTCTCGCCCATGTAATGATAATGAGCTGGATGGCAAGGGGGTCTTTGGTCTGGTCTAGTTGGGCTCAACGATTAGGGTGGGTTCAATGATATGAATCATGTTAAATTATTGGGCCAACTTCTTTGGATTTGCGTACATTAAATCCAAAGTAGAGCAACACCACGGTCCGTTTGGTAAGGAGCAATGACCAATTGAACACATCCACATTCACACCCCCACCCACACCCACATTACATAATCTCATCCTTCCCAGTTCCCATCCAAATCCCAAAGCTAACGCTGAAAATGGCGCAGTGTCTAACCAATACATTTCTACAAGGAAAACCTTTTCTTCCGGTTCCACCACACCCCACAAAAAATGTAATGTGGAAATTCCTTCACAACTCTTCCTCTTCCTGTGTTCTACTACAACTCCTTTAATCTGAATAATAATTTCCTTCTGTTCAATTCAAAAAATATTAATTTTTGTTGGTTTTCGTTCCCTTTGAATTTTGCAGGTGAGCAGAGTGGGGAGTTGTGGAGCGTCGGTGACATGCAGGAAGAAGGACATCCACCCGAAATTCTACGAGGACGCAAAGGTTTACTGCAATGGGGAGCTGGTGATGACAACGGGTGGGACCAAGCAGGAGTATGTGGTGGATGTCTGGTCGGGAAACCACCCCTTCTACCTCGGAAACCGTTCGGGTGTGTTGGTGGACGCCGACCAGGTCGAGAAGTTCCGGAAGAAGTACGGTGAGCTGACCCAGATTATGGAGATTCCTGTCCTCAAAGGAGAGATTATCATTCCCTCTAGGCGCAAGGGCATTTCTCCCAAGGGAGGCAAGAAGAAGTAGTAGTAACAAGTAACAACCTTTTTTTTTTTTCATATTAATTTCTGAGTAAGACTTTTGGATTTTTCAATGCATGGTACTTAATTTTCCTGTAAAATGAAAATGCCTATGTGCTGTTTGTCACTGTGCCTCAATGGTTTTGATTAATCAATCAGTCAGTAGAAAACTGTAATGGCATAGGAAGGATTTGATGTGATGATTATGTTAATTGGGTCTTGTTTCTCCTTTGTTGAACTGAAATTAGAAGGACAAAACAGAACCAGAAATTTTAGATCTTAATTGTTTTGATATGGCGGTTAGGGTGTAGGCCTGCAATTTAGCAGAGGGAAAAGTCAGTTCATTATAGGAAGTCCTCGAGGTGCTGGATGAGACTTGTATCGGAAGGATAATGGTTACATAACATTGTTGTTTGCAAAGGGTAAGAGCTACAATTGAGGGCATAAGTCATATAGTAGACGACAGATACAGTCTAGAAACATATTAGATAACATGTGGAATTGGATAACAGTATTTGAAACTTGATATTCATAGAGAAACTTGTGGTTGATGCCCGGATGAACATTCTTAGTGATTGGAGGCAGGAGCTTCTATATATAATTAGAATTGTATAATTGGCAAGCTTTTGAGCAGGAGCTTCTTCCCAGGGTTTCCTTCTTTATCAGTTGTGGTAACATTTAGGTTTTATGGATACGAGTACGACAAATTTCTAAAAATTAGGATACGGGTACAAGAGGATATAATTATATAAAAATATAAAAGATTAAACATTCAAGTAATTAAATCAAGAGATAAATATAATTTCCACAACATTCTAACACAAGTTTTCAACAAAACTCTATAAAGTATATCAAGCAAACAAAAGATATCTGAAGAGGATATAGCCTCCGAGGTAGACCTTCATATTTGAAGGGGCAAAGTAGTTGTGTGTTTCATTTAGTAACAAACCAAAAAAACTTAGTAGCAAAACGTCGTTATGTTTTGCATGGACCAGCTTATACTTGAGTTATATTGACTCATTGAGATGGTAATTAAGCCGTATTGAAATGTACTCGGTAGCAAAAAAATTTAAAATTTACCCAAGTGTACTAGGTACGTAGCCATGTGTACTCAATGAGTACTGATACCAGATACATACCCAATACTGGTACAGCAGCCATATAGGAGTACCCATGCATTATAGGGTAACATACACAATAATTGTATAAACAAGTGGAGAAGTAAAACCATAAACATGGTTGCAGCTCCATGCATCGTTTATCTAGCTGATAGTATACTCTATACACAACATTATTGAACGAGACAGACTATTGCAATACAATTTATTTTTTGTTATAATAGTGTACACGAAAATAGTTGATTAGACAGACTGTTGCAGTACAATTTATTTTATGTTATACACTGTTATCATATAAAGTAACGGAAGCAAGCAAATCCTGGGAAAAAGAGTCTTGGATGACAAGCCCCATGTGTGGCACCTTCCCAGTTTCTACACTGAGTGTCGCAGCTACGAGAAATCATGCAAGCCCCGGTCCATGTTTTGCTAATACTCTTGCACTCTTTTGCTTCAATGACCATCATCTCTGCATTCATAAAAACTCGAGAGAAATTTATGTTAGTCAGAGTGTGATAAAGAGAAATCGATTCCACAGATAGAAGCTGTTCCACTTGCTGTGCTATCTTCTGAAAGGAAGTCGCAGGTGGAGTATAATTCAGAAATGTTAGAAACTTTGTGGAGCCCGCGCACCATTTGATACTGCAAGAAGAAAAAAAGACAAGGAGACCATGATAACGAAGCTTAGCCATGTTTTTATCTTGTATTTAAGAATTGTGGGATGCTCCATTTCTTGTTGCTGAAACTATTTATAGGCATAGCCAGGGAGGAGAGGGTATCCCCTAAACATTTTCAAGTCCAAGAATCTTAGTAATAAAAGAGGAAGAAGTCCTTAAGCATTTTTGAACGTGCGTTGGAATTTTACAGCTGACGAAAGGTCCAATTCCGAAAGCCATGCATACATTTTTAATTGAGACGATGACCAACAAGACAGCGGTCGGTAGATTTGGTTTTTGAAAATATATAGAGATTCATATCTCACGCGTTATCCTCTCTTGGCAAGATTATAGATGTGGTATGCTAGATGGCAATGGTTGCAAAGGGTAGATTCGGAGTTCAATTCAAATCTCACGTGTCGTCCTCTCTTGGCAAGATATGATAAAGTTTAGGGGAGAGGGGCTGTCATATTTTAAGGCAAATTGCTGGTAATCGAACTTAAACTTATAACCTTTTGCTATAATCTTTATTAACTAAATTAATTCTTACATAACAAATAAAGTTTAATTTTGATTTATTGTAAATGTTTAGATTATCATTTTATCATATGATAACCAGAGGAGGCAACTTTTGTGCTTATTCCCTCGCTAAGCATGGTCATTCCTTGGATTTGGAAACTAGAATTGTCCATGTGCCATCATCTTATTGCGGACTTGGCGGGAACCCTTTTCGATAGGCCATTTAATTCCTAGTTTGTGTTCTTCTTGTCGTGTCTGTCACATATATATATATATATAGAGAGAGGTTTCTCTAGTATTTTTCCTTTTTATGAAGATATTAATATTTTTTTACAATTAGTAGTTAATATTTAACAATTTATTTTACTTAATTGAAACATAATTATTTTATTTATATTTTAATATATATATTTCAATCAAGTAAGACATGTGACTAAATATTATACACTAATTATTAAAACTATCATACTCTTATCAAAATAAAAGATACCTTTATGTTTTACTAATCGGTTGTACTGGTAGATAGCAAACTAATAAGATTTTTTTACAAAAAAAAAAATTAATATGGATGTGTTTTTATAATACGGTTCAGGTGATAAAGAAACATAAATCGTAACTGATTTTCAATTTTTTATTCTAATTAAATCTAACTTGTTATAAGCAATGAATATTATTCGATGAACTGACACAAAGTTACAATATCAATAAAGAAATATAAAAAAAAGTTACGGGGGAAAATATCATAATAGTTAAATAATTGAATTTGTGATCTAAACAAGTAAATTATTAAAAACACGTTACATCCAAACACTCTTAAGTTGTTCACACAGAGAAGAAAGGATAAATATATATATAAAAAAATAGGCAGAAGATAATAGTAATTTAGGAAGACCGGAGTAATTAGGATTATAGATATATGAAAATCTTTTTTTATTTTTAAAATTAACTAATCATTATAATTAAGATAGGAATTTAGATAAATAAAGAGTGGAAATATAAATAAGTAGTTTGACTAAGAATAAGGACCTACTATTTAATAATAAAGTATAATTTAAAAAACCAAATGAAAATTGATTAAAATAAATAAAATAGAAAAACCCTATTATTTTTTCGTTTTCAATATTTGCTTTCTCTCTCTTGCACGAGGCCTCATTAATCTTAGGAACTAGGGAGAAAAAAGAAAAATAATGAGATAGCTTTTAGAGATTTTCTTTTTTTAGCTTATGTCTATTTGTAAACATGATTTTTGTGTTATTTGCATAATTTTCATTAAGTAATTAAATAGAATAGTAATAGAATATATTATTTGGGGTTCGGATGATTACTTTAATTAAAAACAGAAAGAGATAAATTGCACAGAAGTTTAAGTTGAAGAGAGTCTTATATAATTTAGCATTCTTAATTTAATGCATAAAAATAGAAGTGAAGAAAAGTGGTCCCACTTGGTGGGCAACTCTCTCCGGGGAGATGGTGGTGTCCAAGGGTTATGTGTGAGTAGTTGTACAAGGGACCGTTTTGAGTAGTATCTAGCGGTAATCTTGTATGTTGAGCCTTTGCCTCTCCAACTTGCCAGTGACATCCTGCCTGATTAGTCTGCTAGTAACTACTTTTTCGACTACTAAAAAAGCGGTAAATGTCAAGATAGGATATGTCTTAAAGATCGTAGATAACATGTGGAATTGGATAAAGATATCTAAAGCTTGATGTTCGTAGAGAAACTTGTGGTTGATGCCCTGGTCGAGCATCTATATATCCTCAGAATTCTATAATTGGCAAGCTTCTTGAGCACGATCATTTCATCTCCCCTGGGTTTCTTCATTTACTAGCTGTAACATGCACGCTAATTGTGGAGAACTAAAACCGTCAACATGGTTGCAGCTCCATGCTTCGTTTATCAAGTTGATAGTATACACTAAACTAGTTAACAAGACAGAATCTTGCAGTAAAATTGATTTTGTTATAATAGTACCCTAAACTAGTTAACTAGATAGCTGTTGCACAGTTGCAGTACAATTATGATACACAAATACGAATTTGAGTATTAGATACGACATTGGTATGACACAAGAATATGTCATTTATTAAAAATTTAGGATACAGATACGACATAACATATATATAAAAAATTATAAATATAATCTTATAAAACATAAAAAAATATATACATATATATATAAACCATCATAATATATCATAAAAAAAATTTAAAAAAATGGGTCATTTTATGATTAAAAGACAAAAGTAAAGAACATATTTTTATTTTGAACATTAATCATTACAAATACAATAAAAAATTATAATTTATCAAATTCTTATGATATCTCACTTATATTATCAAGAATTCAAAAATAAAAAATAAAAAATAAAAAATATAAAGTCCAATAATATATTTAGAATATTCAATATCAATTAATAACGCATATAATACGGGTAGGTATCGACACTAATTCAATTTATTTTATGTTATACAACAGGTACTTTAAAAGTATCGTACAATTTATTTTGTTATACACTGTTTGTTGTGGTAGACAGTACTTCATCAACAATGAAAAAAACAGAAACAAGCAAATCCTGGGAAAAACAGTTTAAAATGACAAGCTCCACGCGTGGCGCAGTTACCAGAAATCACGCAAACCCCGGTCCATTTTGTGCTAGACTTCTTACATTCTTTTGCTTCAATGACCACAACCTCTGCATCCATAAAAACACGAGAGCAATTTATGTTAGTTAGAGTGTGATAATTAAAGAGAAATCGACTCCACACATACAAGCAGTTTTACTTGTATACACAAACGTGCATGCTGTGCTATGTTCTAAAAGGAAGTCGCAGGTGGAGTATGATTCAGAACTATTAGAAACTTTGTTGAGCCTACGTACCATTCGATACTGCAAGAAGAAAAAAGGAGAGAATGATAACTAAGCTTAGCCATGTTTTTGTCTTGCATTTAAGAATTGGGCGATGCTCTAGTTCTCGGTGCTGAAACTATTTATAGGCATAGCGAGGGAGGAAACGGCGTCCCCTAAATTTTTTTCAAGTCCAGGAATCTGAATTCAAAGAGAAAAAAGAAGGAAAAAGCCCTTTAACATTATTATAGTCATCCCTTTGCTTGCCCGGGTCATTTATGGATGTGATCTAGTATCATTGTTTACTGTATGAGCGTGAGTTAAAATTTTACAGCTGACAAAATGTCCAACTCCGAAAGCCATGCATACCTTTTTAATTGGAACGATGACAAACAAGAAAGCAATCGATAGATTTGGTTTTCAGAAAATATTTCTTGCACAATATTTTGTTTATACTACTTTTACACTTGGTTAATGATGAGTAAATTATTAGCTAATGAAGCATATTATTTAATTAATAAGTTTGGTAACCAATTATTTACAAGCTGGTAATCTATTAATTAAAAGATATATTTAATTAACTAATAATTTGTTCATCATTAACTAAGTCCGTGAGTAATTGATTATCAAAACTCATTAATTAAATAATATACTATATTAACTAAAAATTTACATAGTATTAAAATAGTATAAAAAATTTATATTTACATATCATTACTCTTTTTAAAATATATAGAGATTCAAATCTCACGCGTCATCCTCTATTGGCAAGACATGTTATGCTAGATGGCAATGGCTGCATAGAAGGGTAGATTCGGAGTTCAATTCAAATCTCACGTGTCATCTTCTCTTGGCAAGATATGGTATACTGAGATGGCAATGGCTGTTGGAAGTTTTTGTTTAGTGATGCATGAGAGTCCAGCTTGTTTGTTGCCAATGGGATTGGTGTAAAGATCAAATTACTTCACTTGAAAAGTTAAGGTTCAATTTCGGCTGTAAGCAATTCTTTCAGTAGACATTCTTTAAATATTGGTGTAGGTCATTGCTAAAATTTGTGGCGTACCTTGATGTTAAAATGTGATAGCTTCCTTATCCCTTAACTTTTCAATAATGATTTTCACACACTAACTTTTTATAGAATTTTTAAATTTATTTAACGATGAGCAAATTAAATTTTTAATTAATATAGTATATTATTTATTTAATGGGTGTAATAATCAATTACCAACTTATAAATAATTAATTATCAAATGCATTAACTAAAAAATATAGTATATTAATAAAAAATTTAGTCATCACTAAATAAATATAAAATTGTGATGTAGAAATATTTTTTTCCTGACTTTTTGTACCAGAAAGAAAAACTTGTTTATTCGCATTCTCACCTAATAGTTTCTAACATTGTGGTGGGCAGATAGAATAGATTGCTGAACATACATTTTTCTTACGGACAACAGAGTAAAGGCCCATCAGCTAATGGACCGAACATGACTCGTACATTTTCGTGAAGAAGTCCTTTGTAGAATCTGGGCCAGGGTAACCAGGGAAAGGCAATCACGGCTTCACATGTACATGATCTGTAGCCTCTTTTTGCATCATCTGTAATTCATAGCCACTCTCAATGCTTATCAATTATCAGCATCTTGCACATCAATTTACAAGGTAATCTCCGATTCAGCTCTACTATTACAAAAGATAACAGTTTTCAATCTGTCTCAAGTTTAATTTTATTCCAATGTTTGTTAAATAAATAAATGAAAAATATAGGATCATAAATAATTTAAAATTACAAAAAAATATAAATAATTAACTGCACCTTCAATTTATTTCTTCACTATCCTTTTCTTTGTTTTTAATCTTATCACTTTATCTTTCACTTGCATACACGGCCTTTAATTGTTTTGCGAATAGAAGACTGGTGCAGAGGCGAAGTTAAGAATTTTATTTGTTGGGGCCAATACTGTAATGCATTACTCATAAAAGTGTTGTGAATGAGGGACGCTAAGTCCCAAGGAAAATCAGTAATTTAAGTTGAAATGCAATTTGGATTGAGAGTTTATCCGTTTTTAAAAGGTGTGATTCAATATTTACAGCAAATTTTCCGGACTTTGTATGATCTTAAACTCATTTATGTGAAAATACTAAGTTCTTTATTATCATTTCAGAATTCTTCATTTAATTTGGTGAAAACTTTTCAGTAATAGTGGATTTTTTTTTCCTTAGTCAACTAATAGAATATCTGTGGGGTTTATCTTACAGGATTCTGAAGTTTCTTATGAGAGTAAATTTAACACATTAAGTATTTATTGCTTATTAGAATATATTCTTTCCTTCACTCGTACATTTGGATTATATTTTATAAATTTAATTTTAGTTAAAAATAAATTTGAGTGAAACAATTTAAGTTTGAAAAGGATTCTACTATAGAGGTTGTCAAATATGTTAACATTGCACTCAAGGCATAAGTGCAAACATGAATTTAGGGTATCTGAACGCCACCTAAACACTAGGTCAGTGGTCTAACATTTGGCATATCCCATTCAAACTAAGCAAGACTCAGAATTTTGGTTCTAACCATCGATGCTATAAATGCTACAAAAAGTATGCTATCCTACCTCCCAGAAAAATAGAATTGCCACAGAAACGAATAGTTCCTACTAAAATGTGTTAAATATGTGTGTTTCTACTGTGTTTCTCCATTCTTCAACCCCTATCCCTGTAATGTTTCTATTCTTATTTTTTCTACGTGTTTTTGTGTGTATATTCAAACGTCGATAAATAAATGTTAGAGAGCGGAATGAAATTACAATCTCATTGATGCAAAACTATGAAATCCGAGCAACAAAAAGAAGTATGGAACCCTAGTCTGATATATAAATGTCAGTGATGTTTGTTATTGTTTATGAATTTAGGTTTCATATTGATCATTACATTAATGTGAGTTTTAATTTGATTTCTGTTAAAACCCTTCATTTTTTTGTTGTCATTTAATAATTTTTTAAATATATTATTATTATTTTATAAAATTCGAATAAATAAATGTCATAAAATTATTTAACCGTGCAGCACACTGGCACACACACTAGTGAATAATACAAGGTGTGGAATCAGTGTCATTGTGCAAATGTGATCCAACTCCACATCATTTGGGAAAATAAAGATTTTCGTGTTGCTTGATTTTTCAGCCTTGCTTGACAAGGGACATGACCAAAATGATGTATTTGGTCCTAGTCTTGGACAAATGATCCTCCACAAGTTCAGCATATCTTCGAAATAGCTCATCCATTATATGACTCCCGAAATGGGATTCCAGCATGGACTCAACCACGGCCCTTATGGTCCTCGCCACTCGCTCTCCACTTGATAGCATCCCTGATGAGTCACTCCGCAATTCCATTCCACCATCCCAATCGATTTCATAAGCTTCATGGCTATCCACCGTGAATGACCCTTCCTTTTGAATCTCCAATTTCAATTCCTCTCGGCAAGGAGCATAGTAGGGAGCGTCAAAAGAATCCACCTTTTCCTCTTGAACAAGACCCTGCCAAAAGCAAATAAATAAAAATGAATTTTTTTTAACATCAAACCACAAGAAATTTTCTCATAAATCCATTCTTAATTTTGACATAGATCCAGATCAAGTTTTGGACCGTGTTAATCTAGCAATATGGTACCATTTGATTCTTAAACCAAAAAAAAAAGACATTTAATATATTAAAGATTTTGATATTAAAACATGATGCAAATTTAAGTTTATTTAGTGCAAATTTTTGGAACTAACTAAATTGTAGCTCAATTTGACACTCGCTTCAATTATTTAGTTTAGGGTGTGATGTAAAGCTGAGGTCGATGTTACATTTGGTTGCTTGTCTTTCTTTTTCAGGTATTTACTCCTCTATTGCACCAAAACAGTACAAAACTATAGAGGTCTTAATATTTCAATCTAGCTATGGCAATGCGGCGGGGGCGGGAGAGTAGTAGAACCTTGTCCCCTATCCTGCGCATGAATATTTATTTTTGTCCTTGTCTTTGTCCCATACTTGTATGGATATTTATTTTTTATTTTTTTAGCGAATAGATTGATATTTATGGATATTCACAGATACCTATTAAGTCATTAAAAATTCTAAATTTGTTATTAAAAAAAAAACTAAATGAAACAATCTCTAATATCATAACTTCTCATAAATTGTCTACAACAAACTAACTTAGTTCAATAACTTTAAATACTTAAAATAAAAATAATAATACAATTTTTTTAAGCAGATTCTAAAAGTTAAATCCAAAGACAATCCAATAATACCATGACAATTCAACATTATTAAAAACACTAAAATTTCAAATATTAAGAGTCCGTTTGTATTAACTTTTTTAAAAGTAGAAGTACTTTTTTTAAGTAATAAAAGTACTTTTTTTAAAAGCTAAATAGTTCAAACTTTAAAAAAAAGCACTTTATGTGCTTCTTTGTTACACATGAAGTACTTTTAAAAAAAATTTGAACTCTTTAACTTAAAAAAAACATTTATTATATAAAACAAACATTTTTTCTTAAAAAAATTAATACAAACGAGCCCTAAATTCAGCTAGCACAATTAGCATTAAAATCAAAACACTTAATCAAAACATTAATTATGAGTATTTTAATAATTTTATATATCGAGTACTCGCAGGTTGGGAAAAACAACCCCCGCCCCATTTAATAAATAGGTGTTTAAAAATTCATCATCACTCTCTTGCAAGAAAAAATTGTCCACCAAAACCCACCCCATAACAAATAAAATTGTCATGGCTATTTCAATCTAAATGCCAAGAATTACCCATGATTATGTGGTCTCGAATTAAGCGGCTCATGATGGTACGTTGGAATCAAATTTAAACCTACCTCATTTGGGCCTACTCTAACTAGCCAAGCTAATTAAACTATGGTGCATATAAATTACTTTTCTATATATAATTGACATAACAACTTTATTACTTCTATAAACCGTGGTGAATATACATTATATATCTAAATTTGTGCATAACGTTATTTGGATGACATTATATATATTAGAATATTTCGGAATATTTTTTAAAGTATTAGAGTGTATTTTTAGAATATATTAGTATATTTTTAGAAAATTTTTATAATATATTATAGAATCAATTAGTTTTCTAATTGAAGCAATCTTAAGAATTGTTTCTTAATTTTATTATGTTTCATGATTTGTTTCTTTATTTAATCAATGTTAGAAGTTTTATTGTCTTAATGGACTCGAGTTTGTACTAATAGTTCCAATGCCTGCAACCTCTTCTTCCGTCACACCTTAATTTCAGTGAGTTCTTGTTGTCGCCTCCATTCTTACGCATTGCAGTAATCAATGATGCTCACATTTCAACGGTGTTCTCGTTCCTTGTGTCACTTTTCTGGTAGAGACTTCAATAGAGATGATCGTGATCTTTATCCTATCTAATTCACTATTTGTGCCTTGATTTCACTTCTCCAAGGTGTTATTTGATTATGCATTCCACGACTCATCATTTTTTATGACCTGTTGCTATTTGGCTTGGGTTTATTTTGTCTTATTTCTTGTATAGGTTGCCGTGTTCTTGGCTAGGCTTGTTACATGTAACAAGTTTAAGCTTGAGGAGAAGTGTTAGAATATCTAGGAATATCATCAAAGTATTTTAGCTATCTTTAGAAGTTCTTTATAATATATTGTGGAATCAATTAATCATCTAATTGAGAAAACAATCTTAAGAGTTGTTTCATAATTTTATGTTTCCAAATTTGCTTCCTTAATTAATTATGGTTAGGGGTTTTATTGTCTTAATGAGCTTGGACTTGTACTAGTAGTACTACACTAATGCTTGACCTAATTATTATTATAAATAGATGTTAGTGTTTTATATTTTATAACACATCAAATTAATCAAATATCATATTATTCATTATGGGCCATATCTAATGAGATGAGTGGTTTATTGTGAGAGTGAGATAAGCAAATATTAACCATTAGATTATTTATGTATGATCAAGATTAAAATATAAAGTCATGTGACTTTTTTAAGTAGTTATGTGACCTTTAAGTAACATCTAATCTTGACCATACATAAATGATCCAATGGTCAAGATTTGCTCTTTTCACTCTCGCAATAAATTACTCTTCTCATTAAATATGACTCATATTCATGGGTATTTCTTTTTTTTATTATTTAAATCCTATAATTTCTACAATATATATATGCAACATTTATGCTATTATATTTTTTATATAACCTTTAATATAACAATTCTACATATTAATTACCTTTATTGTGTTTTCTAATAGTTGTAAAACTACCAACATTTTCGTTTGAGTTAATATATTCTTAGAAGTTTAAGGTAGTTTTGTGGGCACGTACCTCTGAAACCATGCTCATAAGGGCGAGTGCTAACAGTTCCCACTGATAGCAACTATGGGCGGTTGTTGGGTCCATGGATTCCCTGCCCATGAGAGACAAGACCATGTGTCCCCCAGCTATCATCTCTTCAGAGCGGGATTTGAGGAACAGTGAAAAGTCATTCTGGAATTGCAGCGAATACGCATCTAGCACGCACTGGGGACTGCTCTTTGATATGTAGATCTTTCCCTTATTCAACACTCTCCCGCACTCACCGTCTAATCCAACAGGAACCTGCGGGTATCGCATGCCAACAGTAATATTATTGGCATATGTAAAAGATATCCAATTTTTCTTGTCCTTCTTTGAACAGACATATGTAAAAGTATCCAACTTTCCTTATCTTTGTTGAACAGTCATGTTTTCTGTTTTGCTCAGATATTTCCCTTCCCGTATCTTCACATACAATATTAGAAAAATATAAAATAAAAGCCCCTGCCTCTCTTTATTGTTTTGATTGTCTTCAGATAATCAGTTTTGGGTCCATAGCAACACAATTAGTATGCAAAGCAAAGGGACTCAATTTTTGCAGGGCAGGATTTAATTTTTCTGGCGCATTGTCCTTAGAAGTTAGAAGTTGTACAAGTTTCTTTCATTGTTATTAATTGTTTGGGGACCATGTGTCTTAATCGCATTCTGTAAAGGTTATAATTCGTACAAGGGCATCTTGATGGTGGCATGGGGTGGCCATGGCCCCCAATTTTTTTTTTTTGGAAATTTCATATATATATATATATATATATGTGTGTATGTGTGTGTGTGTTTGTTTTATTTGTGTGGGAATATAAGATTTTTATCATTTTTCATATTTAGTGTAATTTATAGTCTATAATTTTTATTAAAGATTTTATAAAAATATGTAATTTTTCTTTTTTGTCAGTAGAGTAGTATACTAGTAATATATTAATAAAATTTTCATAGATAATAATATTGTCAACATATTTAATAAGATTCACATATCTAATTGAAAGTTTATATTTAGTTTTAAAATATAATGGTGAAGTTTAAATATAAAATAATTGATGTATTTTTTAAGATGAAAGTTAGTGATAAAGATAAGAATTTTTTAGTTTTAATATCTTTATCTCTTTAAAAGCTTAATTTTGATACTAAGAATTAAACATAAAAATAAGAGGTTTCTAAAAGTAATATTTATTTTATTTGATGTTATTTTTTTTGAATGGTTATGCACAAAAAAATATGATAATATATATTATTTGACCACTTTAAAAATTTAGTGAAAGATCCTCCACTGAATTAGTACAATTTTTACTGAATTATTTGTTGGAAATTTAATAAAATTGACACATATAGTCTTATTATTCATGTATCTTTATAGTTGGTTGATAGTATTTATTTATATATGTACTTAATTAATAAGTGCTTAGAGGTTTGTTTCATCATTATAGTTATCAAGAAATATGATGTGTGCTTATAAATTATCTTATATTAATAAAAACCAAATAAATTAAATACAAATAAATTTTTCATTAAAGTTTTAAGTAATCTCTTTCTCCACTTCTCCTTAGCATTTTCAGACTTAAAAAAGAAAGATACTTAAAAAAGAAAGATAGACCACATATGTGGCCAATACAAGACCTCCCTTGCCCGTCACCTTTTTTAAGACTTCAAAGAAAGATGGACCACATATGTTGGTCGACCTCCCTTGCCCGTGACCTTTTTCAGACTTCAAAGAAAGATGGACCACGTATGTGGCCAATACAGCTTAACATGCACGATTGAGTAGTTTGACTTACAATTTCCGTGTACTGCATGCATGAAAGCATTGCCACACGGTCTATTTTTCATTATTTCCCTAATCTTACTATCCGTGCAATTAAAGAGAGAAAAGCCAGAATAAAAGAAGGGTTTATAATTACTTAATTGATATCATTCTCCATTTGTGTGAATATTATGATTTCCATAAAATAAATTGAAGAACAATATGGATCCAAACAACTAATTGAGGAAACTGAAAGTTTGGTCCCTTAAGAAGAGTTTGAATAAACTATTTTTTTTTGGGCACTAAACCTTTTTAGTGTATAATTTTAAATAAAAATTAATATTTTTAATTAAATCAAACGATCATAACATATACATAACACATGACTTGATATTATATAATTAGATAACATACGCATTATTCTTCTGTAATATATGACATTTTCAACTTATTTTTTTAAATTATTATTTTTCACTAAACCCCCCTTAGAGTATTGTTTTAAATGTTTTTACCGTTTGATTTAACTCAAAATGTTAGTTTTCATTTAAAACCATACTCTAAGGAGTTTAATGACAACAAAAATAGTATAAGGAAATAACTTGAAAATGTCATATATTACAAAGGAGTAGTGTGCATTTTACCTTAATAATATTCACAAATCACAAATTTTATACTTAGTTAACGATAAATAAATTTTTAGTTAACATAATATATTATTTAATTAATGATAATTAATTACTTATAAGCTAATAATATATTACTAAATTTATTAACTAAATAATATAATGTATCAATAAATAATTTATTTATCATTAATTAAATATTAAAATAATATTAAATTTTAGTGTACAAATATTTTTTTGTTTAAATAATTTGAGACACGTGATTTAAATCAACCGAAAATATACCCGCCGTGTGTGAATGTCACTATTATTAAATCTAGAACTGAATTTGGGAGTAATGTACATCTAAATAATATTTTTTTGGCAAATTACCAAAATAACATATTACTCAGCTATTTACAATAATAAAGAAGGACACACACACACACACACATATATATATATATATATATATATGCATACGGCTTACCTGAGAAAGCCAATGGAGGCTGGAAGAAGAGTGCACAAAGTGGAGGCTCTTGATTGGTAATAGCCTACCGTAGTAAGAGCCCGGGACGCCGAAAATGAAACACGACCCAAACACAGTTCCCTTTTCTTGCCTCTGTTTTCTGTAGAAAGCTGGCAATGACCCAAAGATGTTGTTGAAGTCATTGTTGAAAAGGTCATTCAAATGCACCAACAACTCCGGCGCTGGGCGATCAAACCGGCGTGAGGTAGCATATACAGCATCCAGTATCTCAGAAATGACCCCTATGGCATTGGGTCCGGAGGAGCAACCCAAGTCCGCAATGCCCATGCTCGCTGGCCAACTTGAGCTTAGAGTTTGTACAATAGCTTTCTCTATAGCTGGATTTGCGATAGAGATAATCTTGTTCTACAAAATTTACATTAAACTAAGTCTCATCAGGAAGGCTTGCACAGTTAATAAATATATTTGCTTGTTCAATAAAATTCAACAAGCAGATTAATCCCCATGATAATGACGAAACCTTTTAATTTGTGTTTTAAATATGCCTGATATTAATAGGAAAATGTTTTATAATATCAGTAATGATATTTACACACTAAAAAATTTATATTATTTTTACATTTGGATAACGATGAGTAAATTATTAATTAATACATTATATCACTTAATTAATAGATTTTGATAACCAATCACTTATAAATTGGTAATTGATGACCAAATCTATTTATCAAACGATATACTGCATTAATCAAGAATTTGTTTATCATTAACAAAGTTCGTAAGTAATTAATTATGAAAATTTATTAACCTAACAAAGTTCGTAAGTAATCGATTATGAAAATTCATTAACCAAATGATATACTGTATTAATTAAAAATTTACTCATCATTAATCAAATATAAAATGATGTTAAAAAAAAAACTGATGTGGAAGTATATTTTTCCTTATAATATATTAATTAATTATAGCCCAACAATAATAAAATATTCTAGCTGTACTCTTGTTTTATGCAATCTCTTTAGAAAACATGATTCTGAGTTCATGAAAGCCAACCTGAACAGCAGAGTTCATGGCATAGCTAGTCTCGCCAGCCCCTTTGTTCATGTGAAGTACTTCCACCGTTTCCATGATTTCTTTCCGGTGCGCTGCTTGCTTGCGTGCTTGCTGCAGTAGTGGTGCAGTGTTATTGTTGGGCTTGCACTTGAAGACGTATGGCGTACCCAAGGGAGAATAATAAGTTGAGGAATGCTCCCTTCAATTCGCGAAATTAACTACCTTAAGTAGTAGTAGTAGTATTATGTACCTACGTACCTCGAGGCAGGATGAAGAGCAGTCAAATCTTGGTGTTAAATTACAGTCACAATGCATGGAGAGTTTGGGGAACAGAATTCTCTATATATAGAGTGCAATGTCTTGGAAGTCCAGCGTAAAAGGTTGAAAGAAATCTTCAACAACCATCAACCTCCAACAATTAATTTTGGTGCAATTATTTTTGTCAACAATTGTATGCAACAATTGGTGTATAAATAGAGGAGGTACCAAGCATAAGATGAGCATTAGATCCTCACATTTAAGAGAGAGAGAGTAAAAGAAAAAATAGAGGAAGAAATCCTTACATTTAAGAGAGAAGTAGTAAGAGAAAAAATAGAGAGTTTCAAATAGAGTCTTTAAAAGAAAAAAATAGTTAATCAATTTATAAGTGTGATCTAAAAATTGAAAATATTTTATTATTTTATTTTTGTATTTTCATTATTTTTATAGTGGAAATTTAAGTGACTTACGGGTCCTATAATTTTTTCCTTACTCGTACAAAGAAGATTTTTCACGCTAAAATTTTTAGTGTTATTCTATATAGTACTTATTTTTCAAGAAGGAAAATTATGTTATATTTCGCAAGACAGTGTGCTTTGGCTAGCAAACCATGGCCACTCTCTCCCCGTGGAAATGCATCTTTTTACTATTCCACCTAAAGGGTGTGCTAATGTTGTCTTTCAGGATGTAAGTGGGTTTCGTGGCCCAGGCGTGATGTCTGTTAGGTTGATCCCTCCTTCCAACAACCAAAAATAAAAAAGAATGCATTGTGCTTTTTTTATAACATATAAAAAATATATTTTTTTATAAAAATATTTATTTTTTCTTACATTTTAATGTGTTTAGACGAATATTTTTTTTTTTTGTAAATTCAATTTGAAAGAGTTGTTTTTAACAATTTTGCAACTTATCATCAATTGATCTTTAGAATCTCCTTCATTAATATATATATATATATATATATATAAATTTACACAAATTCTCATGTATAACTTAGACACGATATCCTTTGAGTCTCCACACATGAATAAATACATGTATTTATAAAAATTCTAACTTAGACATGATATCATTTGAATCCCCCCACATTAATAGATATATGTATTTATAAAAACTCTTATACATAAACTTAGATATGGTCTCTTATTGTGTATAATCATAATAAAAAAGTTCATACTTTCAATTTAAGCTTCACAACCATAGTAAAAAATCAATATGAAAAAACTTTTAAAAAGTATTTCCTTCAAAACTAAATGCTCTAACATATTGACATATTGTCATATCGTTTCATATTATTGCTTAAACCTATCGCATTAAATTTTGTAAATTCAAATTTAAATAAGTGTTTCTAGTAATTTTGCAGCTTATATTTAACTGACCCTTTGAATCACTATCATTAATAGATATACATGATTTTCTATAAATTGAATTTATATAAATTCCCGTGCATGAACGTTAACATAATATCTTTTGAGTCTCCACACATTATAGATATATATATTTACACAAGTTCTCATTTATACACGGTCTCTTGTGAATTTAATTTTGATCCACTGTCAGTGTAAAGAAACTTTACATTGTCATCTAATTATGTGTTGACAAATTATTAAACGAGTTTAACTATCACAACAACTACTTAAGAAGTCTAATTTTTTTAATAATGTGTCAACATATTATTAGATGACATTGTAAAATTTCTTTACACTAATAAAGGGTCAAAATTAAACTTGTCTCTTATTGTGTGCAATCATAATAAAACACTTCATACTTCTAAATTAACCTACACAACCATGGCAAAAAACTAATATGAAAAATATTTTAAAATAATATTTCTTTCAAAATCAAATGCTCTAATATATTATTATACCGTTTCATCATTACTTAAGTCTATCATATTAAAATTTATAAATTTAATTTACAAAATACTAAATAAAATGATAAAAATGCGAGTGAAAAATAATATTTTCTCCAACATTCAAAGTTCTAACATGTTATACCATTTTACTTCTTTACTAGAGTTTATTATACTAAAATTTAAATCCATCGTTTTGATTCAAATATTAAGTAGATATTTATTCTTTTGACATATTGTTATGACAATTTCATTTATCTATTTGTACTTATTTTAATTATTTTTAAATTACTTTTAATAAAGTGCTATCCATTGTAATGTAGTCAAAATCTTCTTTTTTTCACCCTTTCTTAAATTGTTCACACGTCTAACTAATGCTAACCATCCATATTTCTAATTGAGTTATGCTGTTTAAGTCGAAACATAAGGAGTTGTTATAGTATCTTAATGAGTTTATATTAAAAGTGGATTATTAATTATTTATTGACTATTAATTTTATAATAAATATTTAAAATTATTTTAAATATAAATAACAATTAATGAAGATTTAATAACTCACATTGAATATCAATATCCAAAAAAAAAAGATGAATTCTTAAAATATAATAATATTACCTTTTTTGGGTCCCTAAAATGGTGCTTCAAATAGGCTTAACAATTTCAATTATATTTGCTTCACCCCGCATGTGACAAATTTTGTATCCCTTTTCGTGGGAGTTTGGGCATGTTAAGGTTGTTAATCTCAGTAGCACAGGTTAGATACAAATTTAAGGTCAATTCGCCTTGCATCACACCCTACATGTAGAAAAATCTCTAAGTTAATATTGTCATTTGTTATTTATGTTTTTAGTTTTTTTAGATATATTTATTTACTTAGTTAATTTTAAATAAAAGTGATAGAAGTATTTTCATTTATCAATTTATAAGATTATGATTGACTTTTAATATTGTGATTAATTATGCTATTAATATAAATTTTTTTATAAGAGTAGGGTGGGGTAGGCAGGGTTAAAGTTTTAAATATTTTTATAAGGATGAATTCATGTTTTCATCTTTATGATTTGTAAAGTAAATAAGGACGAGACGGGGTTAGGTTAGAGCAAAAATTACCCCAACTTACCTTGTTGTCATGCCTAATTTCAAAGTTCAAATAATATTTTTTAATTAATCATAACCTCTTATTTTAATTTATGCATTTAGATTAAATTGCATTATTTATTAAATGAACACTATTAAATTTTATAAGAATAAGAATATATATGCCTAAAAAAGGAGAAAATTACTTAAAATTAGATTAGTAGTATTTCCAACAGAGCCAGAAAAACATAGGATAAGGTCATAAGACAACTAATGAATGTGAACTCTGTTTCATTAATTAATCAATGTTAAATTAATATACCCCAGAACGCGTGGCACGAGTTGCTCCTGCTGTCTCTCTACCCCAGAACGAGCGTCACGCACAATTTGCTCCTGCTATCACTCTCTACCCCGGTCCCCAGATGTCATGTCAAGATTCCTGCGTAATAAACCATCGCGTGATCTGCATTCTGCATTTTGCGTATTACCTATACTCCTGTATTTTTGACAACAGGAGTTTCCTCCTGAGCCGTGTCATATTTTTTCGCTTCATTGTCATTGAATCGTACAAGTCGGTACCGACAACATGGAAATTATTGAAAACGTGCATAATAGACGAAAAACACATCAAGGGCGTGATTTTAAGAAAAATTAATTCTTTCTCAAAATATTTTTTTAAATTAAAAAAATTATTTTAAATTTATCTTATTTATTTAAAGTATGTAAAATTAATTATAAATTAAAATTATTATTTTATTAATTAAAAATAAATTTTTAAAAAATTATTTTAAGCTTTTGATTAAATAATTTTAGCTTATTTAAAAAATTTTGATAAATAAATATTTTTTTATCCTTAATTAAATTATTTTTTCAATCATTTTATATATTTTTTGATAATTTAATACATAAAAGTAATTTCTTTTATACAATCCAAATAAAAAAATTTGTCTTAAAATTAAACGTGAACTAATATATCTAAATATAAATTATTATTTTTATAATTAATTTTTTTAAAAATTAATTATACACATAATTAATTTTTAATATAATTTTTTTCACAGTTAATTTAAACACATTCATGTTCTTGTTTTTTTTTTATATAAACAATCATGATATTTCTTTCTTTTCTCGGGGACAAGACAAAATTCATTTTGTTGAGGAAAAGACAATAGCCTTTGAAAAACTAACGTTTTTAACCATAATTGTTAACATGGCTAGTTGAACCAGTAAATCAGTGAATTGGACATTTGACCAATCCGAACAACTTGTTTGATCATTTCAATATTCATTTTTTTTTGGTACATAAGAGGGGTCGAAGCCCAGACAAAAACAAAACTATAAGCAATTGACGGATCGGGGTAAGGAGGCCCCTAAATCATCACCCAAAAGAGCGTGAGCAACCTTCGGAGGAGGTCTACGTAGTTGAATTACACTGAAGTTCTGAGAAATGCTTCGGTTGGCGAGTAAGTCAGCAACTCTGTTACCCTATCTGTAAATATGGACAAAGACCACCAGCCATTGCCTTTGCTTCAGGGAGGTGATGCGCCGAAGCAAAGGGCAGTTAACATGAGATGTAGTATAGTTACCATTGAGAGTAGTGATGATGGCTTTAGAATCGCTCTCAACCACTAGTTTACGTTGCCCATCAGCCCAGGCAATCTCCATACCTGTGATAATACCCCACATTTTAGCACTATAGGAGTTGCAGACTCCTAGACACCGCATGAAGCCCTTGAGCCATCTGCCATTTTCCCCCCGTAATAAACCACCACATCCCGCAGCTCCCGGGTTACCTTTAGAAGCTCCATCATTATTAAGTTTTATCCAACCAGGGGGAGGGGTAAGCCAACTAACCGAGATGACTTCCTTTCTAGAGACTTTGCCCAACACATTGTGAGAAGATTTAGCTTCAATGATGTTTTGAACGAAGGAAATAATAGGGCGGGTGGGGTCAGAAGGTCTCCGAAACTTCTCCTCAAAGATTGACTTGTTCCTTCAGTTCCAGAGCATCCAACACGCAACCATAAAAGTATCCTCCCACTGGAGCTCTTGGTGGCAGCCAAAGCTAGAGTGAAGGTTGGTACTGATCATTTCAATATTCAAATTGGATTGAATTGGGTTAAACTGAGTGATTCTTTATAACCCGTCACCTTAGAAGGAACTGATTGAGCATAAAATGTAGGTGAGAAAGTGAAACCCCTTCGCAGGATTGTTTCCTCCTCTGGTCACCACATTCTAATAAGTCTTTTACAAGGGGTACTGTACTGACCAAGAATATAAGGTAAGCTGACTGAGCTTACCTCAGACTTCGGTCACTAGCACATCTAAAAGACAATCAAAGACTCTTGAAATGACTTCTCTCATCGAAGCTATAACTTGACTGCTGAGTACGAACATTTCAGCTACATTGGGCGAATAAACTATCCTAATAGAATGAAATCCTATTCTTATCCATATCCCCTATAAACAAGGGATCATTACACTCCTCATCGGAGTCTCTAAGCACTCAACATCATTAAACCTAAAGAAATTGGAAATAACTGTACATTATTTCCGCATATAGGCAACAAGCTCCATTGACAACAAGTTTATAGGATAAACGGTTACATTTGAAGATTTATATAATGGGGTTAATCTGTACAGGTAAAGATCATATTTATCTCATTATTTTACTCATATAGATTACTTTTTGACTTGAGCGTTAGAGTGTCTTTGCAGGTAACACCCTCTTAATTTGGTAAAAAAAAGGAGTCAACTGAAGAATACAAAAAAGAGTGAACGTTCTGACGCAGGTATCCTGGTTAGGATACTTTTGGACAGAACATTTGGCGCCCACCGTGGGGCTCGAAGTAAACTTTCCTCCGGCCACATTATAATAATTATAATATGGTACTAATAAGGAGTCGTACGAGAGGAGGTAGAAGAGAGTCAGAAGAACAACAACAAATGAGCGAAAATCCAGAAGAACAGGAGGTTGAGAGGGGTCCATCATGGGAAGGTAATCCCCTTATCCAAGAGATGAAGGCTCAGATGGAGGTACTGAGGAGATAAGGAATAACTAACTCCGTCTGGAAAGAGATAATGACATAAGCAAGGAAAGAACTGCATCCTCCCCCCGAGACGAGGAAGTTGTGCCTAGCTACCATCCTGGAGCTCATGATAATAGGAATACTCGCGCAGAAAACCAGCGCTCACACTAAGAGACTTGAAGGTTTCCCCAACAAGAACAAGAAAGGCTTGATGATTCCCATCAGTCCCGCCCAAGGCAGGAGGATTAACATATAGGACAGCCCAGCGGAGTTGGGGCACGCAGTCATCCCTTTATAGA
The DNA here is from genome assembly GCA_023212625.1 of Styphnolobium japonicum. Classification (NCBI taxonomy): domain Eukaryota; kingdom Viridiplantae; phylum Streptophyta; class Magnoliopsida; order Fabales; family Fabaceae; genus Styphnolobium; species Styphnolobium japonicum. The sequence continues at coordinate 29,725,519 of JALBWW010000006.1, forward strand.
TAGGATCATCGACACACCTCTTCCAAATGGCTGGAGACCTTTAAATATTGAAAGGTATGATGGTACAACTGACCCAGATGATCACCTGGATGCATATATTACCTAGGTAAACTTAATCACGAACGATGATGCAATATTATGTAGAGTTTTTCCTACATCTTTAAAGGGTGCAACCCTAAATTGGTACACTCGGTTGCCACCCCGATCTATTGATTGTTTTGAGACCTTAGTAGCCAGGTACAATGCCTATTTCGCCACGAGTCTAGCCCATCACATGACCTCGGCTGCGTTGGTCAATCTCAGTCAGGAAAAAAATGAATCACTACGAAACTTCATGGACCGATTTGTTGTTATATCCATAAAAATCTGTGATCTAAGTCCAGAAATTGCACTACATTCTATGTTAATGGCCTTGAAGCCCGGGCCATTTGCTGATCACTTTTGCAGAAAAGCCTTCGGCAACTATGGATGAACTCTAAGCTCAGGCTGCCGGGTATATACAAATAAAGGAGCTATCGGAATTCAGAAATAAAACTCGGGCCGAGATGGAGAGGAGAGCAGAGGTCAGAGAGAGAAGGAAGCATATTGGTGACCAAGGGAAGTCCAGAAAAGAAAAACAACTAAGGGGACCAAAATACGATTTCTATACCCCCTAAACACCAATAGAATCGGGATATTGAAAGAAATATGTCATACGAAGCTGCTACAATTACGCAAGCCTGACCATACACCTGAATTGGCGAATCGATTTAAACATTGTGGATATCACAATAATTATGGTCACACGACCGAGGAATGTTGGATACTAAGAGATAAAATTGAAAAACTCATTCAAGCTAGCCATCTAGTTCATTTTGGGCATAAACACAATGTTGGTCAAGCACCTAACCCTGGCCAAGGTTGAGGACCGGGGTAAGGTGGTGGTAAAGGACCGTAGAATGAAGGAGAGAGGAGGAATCAAGAGAATGTTCACGAAGGTGAAGGGAACCAAGAAATAAGGGTTATGAACATCATTGCTGGCAGTTTCGCTGGTGGTGGAACCACAAGTTTAGCTCGACAGAGACATCTGCGTGCCGTCCAAACTGTTAACTTGATGTCGTTCACACCCCCGAAGACCTCCCAGCCCATCATATTCACTAATGAAGACTTCAAAGGGGTGGATCTCAATCAAGATGACCCAATGGTAATCACGGTTAAGGTAGCAAATTTTTCAGTTCGAAAAACTTTAATTGACCAAGGGAGCTTGACGAACATCTTGTATTACTTAACTTTTTAGAAGCTGAAAATTCCAAAAAGTATGGTCATGCCATATGACAGTATATTAGTTGGGTTTGCAAGAGAATAGATGGACACATGCCAATATATAGATTTGTTAACTACATTTGGAAACAACACCTTGTCGAAAACTATCTCGGTTAGGTATCTAATCATCAATGCGGTCACCTCCTATAACATCTTAATTGGGAGGCCATCACTAAATGAGTTAGGTGCCATGGTGTCAACTCCTCATTTGACTATGAAATTCCCAACAGTATGAGGGGAGATTGTAGTGATCAATGTCGACCAAAAAACTGCTCGTCAGATCTATGCTAATAGTTTAAAGGAGCTGTCAGGTCAACAAACCCAAATTTGAAGGAGAATGGGAGGGGGTGGAAGAAAAAGGCAAAGAGAAAAGAAAGAAAGTGTCCAATGAAGAAAGCTCGGTAAGCTTGGTGGAGTTAGATCCGAGAGTAGATATGCATGATGAAAGACCCAAGTCCATCGAAGGTTTGCAGAAGCTCCAACTCGGAGAAAAGCCAGACCAATGTACTCAGCTAGGAGCACATCTTGACCCCGCCTTGAAAGAAGATATAATTAGGGTATTAAAAAATAATTCGGACCTATTTGCATGGACAACGTCTGATATGCCAGGGATTGACCCCAACTTCCTATGCCATAAATTGTCAATATACCCAGGAGCAAAACTTGTCACTCAAAAGAAGTTTGTTTGGTAGAATCTCATTTACAGATACAGAATTTCATTTACCATAATAATTGACAATGGAACTCAGTTTATTGATAGAAACCTGAAGGAGTTCAATTCTAACTTGAGGATCAAGTACCATGTAATCTCGGTAAAACACCTATAAACAAATGGACAAGCCAAGGCTACGAATAAGGTCATCATTGGTGAGCTAAAAAAACGATTAGGTAGAGTTAAAGGAACTTGGGTAAAGGAGCTTCCGAGTATTCTATAGGCCTATCATTAAATAATTATAATTATCCTTAAATATTATGAACGCCTAAGATTGTCATATTTAGGCATCAGGTGTCTTTATAAATACTCACACCTTTGGGCATTGTGAATTCAAAATAACGGCAATAGAAGAGCTTAAAGAGATCAAGTTGGAACAATAACTATTGAGATTTTTTGTTGACGAAGGCCTAGATCTCACAGGGTGAGACCTGACAAAGGGGACCCTAATGGAGTTGGGGGAAAGAGGTGGGGGTAGGGAAGGAGGTGGGAGAGTATTGAGTAAGACCGAACCCTCCCCACTCTCCTCATTGTCCCGGGCTCTTTTCCACACGAGCCACGTCCCGGGGACATAACCATTGAGATTTTAATACACAGACGTCATGTTCAATGTCTTTAAAGAACTCGGGCACAGGTAATAATATAGTTGCGAGTTGTATGCCTACAAAGAACCAAGTCAATGTTTGTCAAATTCTTTTGCATTGGTAATTGAAATGATTAAAGTTATTTGTAATATAAAACTGTATTTTAAGTTAATTAATAATTTAGTTTTAGATAACCACAATTTTATTTTTAAAAAAAATTGTTTTTAGAGAAGTCTTATTAGACTTAGATGAAAGTGAAATGAAAATAGAGGGAATCAAAATTCCCACCACATAACCACAATACCTAATAAAAATTAAAAAAGATACCAATTGAGCTACATGAAATCCTACACTCAGCAATCTATAACCTTTTTAATTATAAAATGCAATGAAACTGTCATTTAGAATATAGTCCTTAAAATTTAATAATGTACAAACTTTTAATTGATATTAATAATAGAAAAAAATGTAAGAAAAAAATAACGAATTTATACACAATAACAAGATAAAAATCAATAAAATTATGTAAATATTTTTACTAATTAATTATTTTTAAAAAAACTTTTAAGATTATGATTAGAATAATATTACAAATAAAAAAATTTATTTTAGCAATTTTTTTTAACTACTTAGTATTTTCCTTGTGACTATAGTCCTACGTATCTAAAAAATTTAATGTAATTAAATTTATTTTAATAACCTTTCTTAAAGCAGGCAGGTAGTACTGGAAAGGCAAAAAGAGTATATGTAACGCAGAGAAAAATAATTATGACTCAAGAGTGCTCTTATATTTTTTCAAACTCATCACAGAAGAAAAAGCAGAGCATAAGCATAAGTGCATAAGCATAAGGAACGATCGCCACTCACAGAGTCACACACAGTCACTCACACATTGACACTCACTGATACTCACATGGGCACAGCACACCAATCCTTTCTTTCTTCATATTCATTATTCTCCTTGTCTCTCTGTTTAGAATAGAATATATAATAATAATAATATAATATAATAGTTGCCTCGTTTTTTATTTTTATTTTTTTATATATAAATATTTTATATGCATCCCGTCGCAATTCCCAGATTGTTCTTGTGGGTTGAGTTTGGAAGTTGGAGGAGTAGCCGGAGTGCCATTTGATTTTTATTTTTCTCTCCTCTTAGAAGGTAGCCTTTCTTTGAACTTGCGTCACCTTAGAAGGTTCTACAAGTTCATCTTTTTTATTCTTTGGAGTGTCTTCTTAGTGTTCGATGAAATGCTCATCGATGTTGTTTCTGAATTTTCAGGTGAAATCAAACGCGATTTGTTTTTGGATGGAGCACACTTTGAGGGAAGAAGACGCAGCTCACTGGATTTACAGAGGCGAAGGAGCTGCTAATCTTGTTCTCGCTTACACTGGATCATCTCCTTCTTTTGTGTGTTCTTCTTCGCTTCTTTTTCTTATTTTATTTACTTCTATTCTAACTGAATTGATCCTAGATGATGAAATGAACCAAAGCAAAGATCTTAGCAACTTTTTTTGAGCTAATGTGTTTGGGCATGTGTGTGTAGATTGGGAAAGTGATGCGCATACTTAAGGTTCCAAGGAATGGCTCACAGGTTGTGAGGACTCCCTTAGCTTTGACTGCACATGAACGCATTCTGTGGAAAGATGTAGATGAACTTATTTCATCTTCGGACGAGGAAATTGCAGGGCAATTATATGTCCAGCACGTTATGAAGCCATTGCTTGGTTCTAAGTATGTTGATGCTGGGGTATGTTGCTGCTACATTACTTCTCTGTTCTAGAATTGATGTCGGAAACCCATTAACTGAAACCGGTTATTTTTATCATCATGTATGCTTACTTTGAGGATTCAAAACTAGATTTGAGTAAATGACCTTTCTAGATGTTTTTAAGATGGTTATTGTCTCTATTCTGAATAATTTTATTATTGATAATAGTGGATTTAGCGAATTTTAATAGTTCATGAACCAATCAATCATACTTGCGCAGATTTTTAAAATAAAGTGGTTAAGATGTTGTATGAGAAAGTTAGTGATTATGATCTCTGACCTATACCGATTTGATACTTTGTTAGATGCATGTCCTGGTGTCCAGGGAATTCCTTGAATTGGTAGAGAAGAATGTTATTAGTCAACGTCCTGCTTGGCGAGTAGATACTGCCCAGGTCGATACACATTGTGATTTTGGTCTTCTCATGTCTGATCATTCACTCTTCACTCATGGTATTGAGACATGTTTCTGTGCACTTGCTTCTACTGCTTACCATTTTTTCGTTCTTCATTTAAATTAAGTATCTAAGTATTAGCATGTTCTAGTCTGGTTGAGATCCAGGTTTTAATTTTCATCCAACAAAGGGCTTTCAATACTGGTTCCTGGAAATTACACATTCGTTGCAGAAGGGACTGAACCCGTACATATTTTGCATTAAAAAAATTTCTCCAATAAAAATAATTGGTATTTTTCCTTGTGCATGTAAAATTGTGAAATATGCAGTTATTATCGTCCTTAGTCCTTACATTTCTACCATTCAACACTGTATAGTACCTTGCTGAGAAATCATCAATCTGTAGAAGTGCAAGACGTTATTAATTAACCTTGCAACTGCCTACAGGCTACAGTGCATGCTTGGATTATTTGACCTCCCTTCGGTTGGAATTCAAACATGCACTATTGATGGTTGAAAGATTACATGCAAACTTTTACTTGGAAAAAGTAATGTAGGGAGGCAAAATTACTTTGGGGTGAAATTCAACATGCTATTAATCAGTCATTATATTAATTAAACTGCTTAATCTTTCATTTGGGATGCTGTCCCTGGTAGTATTAATCTAGTAAACAGGTGATTTAAGTTTTCTAACTCTGTAGACAGATTTGTCAAACAATAGAAAGTTCTGTAGTAAGTTCCCTGTTTCATTTCAGGTAGTCTAGGTTCTAGCCCCTGCATATCTGTTGAGATAAAGGTATGGTCTCCATTATGTCATACATTATTATTCTTTGGTTTATTTTTTCTCCCATTGAACAATACTTTATTTTAAATTGAATATCTCTATCTCTCCTGCTCCCCCATCCTCTCTCTTTCGCTTGGTTGTAACATTTTATTTTATTTTATTTTTGAAAAAAAGTAGCCCAAATGTGGATTTCTTCCTCTTTCAAGATTCATATCTGAAGGAACTGCTATCAAAAGGAGGATAACTCGATATGAAATGCACCAAGCCCTGAAATTGCATCAAGGAGAGGTAAACCCCTCAAAACTTAACCTTTGATGGTGGTCCAGTAGCTGCATAGTGCATTTAATCCTCTGTCGCTTGATCGATGTTATAACAATCAATATCCATTATTCTTTTAGTATTAAATCTGAGTTGGAGATTTTTCCAATATGTTTGCAGGTATCACAGCGAAGTGAGTACAATCCGCTTGATCTGTTCTCCGGATCCGAGGAAAGAATTCATAAAGCTATCAAGGATCTCTTTATTACGCCTCAAAACAATTTTCGTGTATTTTTGAATGGCTCTCTCATACTTGGAGGACTGGGAGGTGGTGCAAAAAATACAAATTCTTGTATTGCAAAAGCATTTGAAGATGAAATTAAGTCTGTCATTCAAGCTGATGATGGTCTATGTACAGATAACTTGTTCACTCTCATTGCTGAGGCTGTGCGAAAATCAGGAGTCCTTGATCGGCTCCTGGAGGTTCAGAAGCTTGATAATGTTGACATAGAAGGAGCCATCCATGCATATTATGACATTACTTCTCAACAGTGCATGGTATGTAGAGAATTGAGTGAAGAACAGGCAAAAAGATTTACCTCTTTGCATTCTGCTTCATTGGATGAAAGCTCGAGAATTGTAAAGGACTACCTGATAGCAGCAACTGCAAAAGACTGCAGTTTGATGATATGTTTTAGACCAAGGAAAGAGGGGGATTCTGGATCTGTATACAATAATGTATATCTTGAGTCAACTAAGCAAGCCTTTGATTTTAAGGTAGGCAGCACTTTACATTTATTATTCTTGGCTTAAAGTTTTAGCGTAGACAGTGCTTCACATGAATCCGTATGGTTCAATTTCTGTTGGTAGATTTGGGCCCTGCTTAGGAATGCCGTGGCTTCTCAAAAGCTGCTGTCCTGTAGGTGGTGTGAAAAACTAATGCAAACAGTCGCTCAGAATTTGTTTAGTGAAAATGATATAAAATATTATGCAAATTGCACCTCAATCACTAACATGTTTGGTAAAAATTATTGTAAAACTGTTGCAAGTATCCAAAGTTACAAAAAAAAAAAAACAGATATTATAAAATTTAAATTAGGAAAGAATAAAGTCAGAATTTAAGAGAGGGCAAATGTTTTTTAGGTATTTCATATTTTTTACTGCCACATCAGCTTTGAAGGGCTGGTGCTTCTCAACAAAAAGAACTTGTGGCTTTTAAAAAGAACTATAAAAAAAATTTAGTAGACACAACTTTGTGACTTTCTGTGTCGTAAAGCAAAAGAACCAAAAGCCACAGCATTTCCAAATGGGCCTTACTGTATGCATTGGCATTACTCTTGGTGAAAAAGGTTTTGAATTTATTGAAACCCCCCTTCCTTTTGGATGTCTGAACTTTTGAACAAGTTTTTCGTTACTCATGACTTCATGGCCTTTTTTTTAGTAATTTATTTCACTTGCATTACTTGAGAAAATACCTCTTAATATCTTGTAGTCATTGCAATGCTATTTCTTTTATTAAAGAAAAAACAATAATAACATGCAAAAGTTCTCTACATGGATATCCTAATTTATATGATATAGTTCTGAATCATTGTCTCCTTTAGCCGCGAATATGGAAGTACATTATTGCCATTCTTAATGATTCTATTCTTTTTATGTTTATCTACAAAAAAGAATTACAGCTGTAATGCTTGTGGCGTTAAATATCTTAGTTTAGTTGCAATTTGATCTGTATTAGGTGTACTTTATCGACCTCGATTTAAAGCGCTTGAGTAAAATGGAAGAATATTATGAATTAGATAAGAAGATAGTGAGCTGCTACAGACAAATGATCAAAATGGATCAAGGAAGAAATGAAGTGACAAACTTGCAGGCATCTAAGGCTGCATATTGAGATTTAATAGATTGTGTTGTAGATGACACTTGATTAAGATTGTATTGGTAAGTATGAATCGTTTGATACTGTTCTTCCCCACAAAAATGCTGTTGTAATACTAATTGCAAATGTGAAGATGGAAATTGCATGTATTTTGCTTCATTTCCCTCCTCCCGTGGTTCTACTTCCAGTTTTCTGTATGATGGGGCTGTCAGAATCCCCCTTTTTATGTAATTATTTGTGCCTGTATCTTTCTGTTCCTTCTATTATTTGTGGCCTTCGGAAATATGATATTTCATATAAAAATAATTTTTTATATATTAGTTTCATGATGCATTGGTTTGTGGAAGCTTGCTTGTTTTTATGATAAATCCTCTCTCCATTTCTAATGTCTAGATCATTTGAGCAATTATGAAATATTTGAGCACCAGTCATATATAGTGGTATGAGATTATAGCATTGAGTTTCATCTCTTAATCAAGAGGCTACTGTAGAGGTGAGATGTTTAGTTCTACACGTTTGAGTTGATAAATGCATCTGCGACATGCTTGGATTCTAATGTTCACATGGAAGTTAAGAGTTTTGGTCCATTTAGATGATGGCTGTTTTGATCTGTGCATAACAATAGGAAAGATAGGGTGACAAAAAAGAAAGAAGAAAATTCAGCCATAGGTGAAAGTGATATATAGATAGATTACTATAATGCCGTTCCACCCCAAGCACACATGGCATATTTATTGACAGAACGGGAGTTTGACTTTTCTGTGATGGTTAAAAGATGAATGCCTAAGACAGTTCATTGATGTACAATTGTTAGCTATAACAGAATTATTCCTGGCTTCCAATTTATTCACCTGAGAGATACGGGGACAAATAAGATGACCTCTTTGCTGTTAAAAAGTTGTGAACAATTTAACCTGTCTATAAAATTCTTAACTAAGCTCTAAATGGTAGGCTGGGCACAAATGAACGAGAGGTAATATTTAATTAGAGTTATTTGATGCAGTTATTAGCTAAGCACACCGATGTCCTCAGACTTTCTGAAATTATAGTTAACTTTTTTTATTAAAAAAAAAAAAGACGAGTTAATTGTGGTACGCCACATAGCGTTGCTGTGCCAGATAGCTTCACCGTGTAAATGCTCAAACACTGTTTCAGGGTCAAGTAGCATTGGGCAGCAAACTGAACATCATATTCCCTATTTTAAACTTATATAAATGTGTAGTTTTTTGTAATACTTTATTTGATCCTCAAATTCTCTAAGGCTGAAGGCTGTTAGCTGTCCAGCATGAGCAGTAAATAAGTCTATTTTTGTTTTTTGATTTTGTTCTGTTAAAATTTTAAGCTTTGCCATTTTCAGAATAAGGTCAAAACTATCACTGATAAAGTGTTCAAAAGGAAAGATCAGTACTAATACTTGTAATTCATTTTCATTTGACAACAATCTATATAAACTTTCAGATTTCAAGTGTTTTTAGAGGTTAAAATAATGTTCATGTTTTTTGAATTCTTTTTGAAGTTTCATGTTTAAGAAACAACATTATTAATGACTTGTCTAGGTATTAACAGTAACCTGCTGTTCTGAATCAGTTCAACTAAATTAACTTTGACAATAAGAATGAGAATTTTCCACCAGGATCTGATTTAGTTTTGCAAACTTCATGGTCATAATTATCTGCTGACTTCCCAATGTTAAGCAGCAAACGGTACTGAGGAATTAGCAGGCCTATTTTAGACAATGTCTTCAGCTCAAATCTGATTGTTCCTTTCGTCAGCCTATTAGAAGCGTAACCAGCTGAAGTGGTTGGCTGTGGCTTGACTGATGATCTGCGTGTGCCATACAATGAGCTCATGAACTGTTAAAGAGGTTTTTCCTCTATCTCTCTCTCACTCGAGTCAAGAGTCAATAGACACTATACTTTATTATCTTAAGTTCGAGGAGGAGAAAAGGGACATAAGTAGGTGTTGTGGGTCTTGTTTTTGTGAATGTTTAGTTTCTGCATTTAGTTCACATGGGAGGGCATAGGTGATCCGACATCAAATTATCTGACTTGAATTTATTATGAAAAATGATACAAATGGTTCGCTTAGGGTAATGACTATTTAGTTTGTTTTAAAAATAAATTAAGTATTTAATTTATATTAACTAATAAATTATATATAATTAATCACATATTAAATATTAAAATAAAAATAAATTATTAATTAGTTGTACGTAAATTATTAATTAATATAATTAAATAATTTATCAATTTTCAAAATGAATTAAATAGCTATTATTATAAACTGCGTTAGGGTATTTTCCCAATTTATTACTAGTTACCTACGAGCACTGCCACTCCATTTAGTTTTCAACCAAACTTCTACAGGGAATAGATGAGAGACGATAAAGTAAGACTTGATTCTTGTTTCTGCATTGCGTGTAAATTATTGATTAATTGTATATAAATTATTTATTAATATAATTAAATATTTAATTAATTTTAAAACAAACTAATATAAATTATTAGTTGCAACTACTTGTAAATTATTAATTAATTGTATATAAATTATTAGTTGCAGCTATTTATAAATTATTAATTAATTATATATAAATTATTAATTATTAGTTATAGCTACTTGTAAATTATTGGTTAATCATATATAAATTATTAATTAATAATTGTATATAAATTATTAATTAATATAGTTGAATATTTAGTTAATTTTCAAAATAAACTAAATAGTTGTAAGCTACATTTAGATATTTTCCCAATTTATTACTAGTTACCTACCAGCACTGCCACTCCATTTAGTTTTCAACCAAACTTCTACAGTACAACATGGAGAAAAGGGTGCCTATACATTTATGAAAGCATACTCAGGGAATAGATGAGAGACGATAAAGCAAATCGTCATTCTTGTTTCTGCAGCTGCTTGTTCTGCCATTGTAATTATAGAATCCAAAATCATGTCTAAGGTTTCATGTTTCAGATTCGTACATTCTTCCACATGATAGCATTCTTTTGTTATGTAATAAATATTATGATCTCACTTCTTCTGGCGTCCTTATATCCTTACACTGACATGCTGCAGTACTTTTAGCCGTTTGTTCTTTTTGGTATAGAATTTCTCTGCTTTTGGTTGAGAAGTACTAACATATCTGACGCACTTGTGTGTTGCAGAAAACTGTGGTGGAAGTAGAAATGCTCTGTACAAGGTGCAGGCAAAAGGTGATGAAAATAATAGCAACTGTTGAAGGAATTACTTCCATTGTCCTCGACCCGGCCAAAAGCAGAGTGACAGTGATTGGTGAAGCTGATCCAGTAAGGATCATCAAGAAGGTTAGAAAATTCAGAAAATTAGCAGCAATTGTGAGTGTTGGCCCCCCCAAGGAAGAGAACAAAGAAGTGAACAGAAATGCTATACTTCATACTTCGAATTTGTGTCAGAGATGTGATGTGTGGTATGTGATTGCTGAAGATCGCTATAGTTACTGTTCCATTATGTAATTAACTTTCTCTTATTGCTGTGCTGTGCCATTTGTACTGTGTCATTTGTACTATTATTAATTTTCTGTCAAATAAAATAATGTATTGTTCCCTGATGGTAATAGAAGTTTGTTTTATTTCAATGTGATTACATGAAGCCATTGCTATGTTGTGAGTACTTTCTTTTTAAATTTGATTTTGTTTGGTGGTCACTGGTTTTGTGTTCTAACTACGGGTAGACGCAGGCTGCCTGAGTACTAGTTTCTGTTCGCACCCAACCTTGTCTCACTGCAAAACTCTGCATCAGCAGAAATTTAGATTCTTAATGTTATTTATCATCAAAATAAGGTATCTAATTTATTTAATCAGCAACTTTATGGATGTGTCCGCACATTATATAGAAAACATCACATTAATTTTTCATCTTTAATATTGAATATGATGTCTAATGTTAATTCTAACCAAAGGCTTTATAGTCCATTCTACTTGGTGTTTGTAAAGAGACAATGCTATCTTCTATTTGAATATCAGAAATATCAGTAAGGTGACTTTTTTTTTTCGTTGCATGGTCACTGGTTTGGACCAAGGCATGTATAAAAAAAATTGCAGGAGAGTAAATGAAGAAAACCAGTTACCGAATTTAACATTTTGGGTAAAACAAGTAGGCATGTTATGGTTTTCATCAATCTAATAATATTAACAATCGTATAAAATCAATGAGAAATTGATGGGTGTGGCCTGGATATGATTGCGCAGATATCACTTTTTTCTTTTTTTCTTTTTTTGTTTTGGTGCACAAACATATCTGTGTCCACTGTCCAGACTTGCGGCGAGGTCATGGGTCGTGACTCGTTACTCCAGACATACCAAATCGAGTTAAGGATCTGTTTTGTGAGTTTTGTCCATGTATCAATGACATATCAACCCAAAGCTCATTTGGATTTCGTTTTGCATTGATGAAAAATAATTAATTTACGCCAGGATTCTTTGGGGTCACAAAAGGTTTCTTATTGGCATCTTTTTATAGCAGGGCCAATAGGATTCAACAACTGTAACTAATTCCTACGTAACACTAGCATTCTGACCATGGATCACATTTCGTTTATGCCACACAAACCATAACAGAACTGCCCACCACTCTAATGGTTTGTTTGTTTTGAGAGAAATAGAAAAGAGAGAAATAGAAGAGAAATTGAGAAATTCTCTTGTTTAGTTAGAGGAGAAATATAGAAGAAAGAAAAAAAAATGATAAATCCTACAACTTTTTCATTTCTCTCTTAAAATAAAAAGAAATAGAGAAAAAACAAGTAGAAGTGAAAATTTGACTAATATACCATTCTTTTTGTTGTTTTATAAATAAATAAATAAGGACAAATATGAATTTATAACAAATTTTAATTTTCTTTTTTTTCTATTTCTCTCATAATTCTTTTAATCCAAACAACTTAAAAATTTAATTATTTTTTATTATATTTTTCTTTTCTTTATTTCTTTTTACTATATTTTTTTTCATTCTATTTCTCTTTTAATTCTAACAAAGCTTAAGAGGTCCTTACTCCTTAGAAAGCTAGAACAATCTTTCGTCGTGTTTCCACCGGAAATAGGTTGAATCTTCTCCTACAACCGTATACAGTACCACACAGCTCTTGCCTCTGGACATTCATAAGCACACATGGGACAAGAATAATCCTGAAAACCCCTCGCTAAACCAAGTTGGGCCTAGGAAGGATTTTATTGACTAATTGAATAATTCTTAAGTAAGCACAGTTTATCATAGTTATTTTATTTAATAATTGACATGTATAAAGTTATTATATATTTATAATATGGCTCACAAAACTTTATATATGTATAATAATAAATAAAGTGTCTATGATAAACTGTTCCTATCTAAAAAAATTTTTTTTTAACTAATTATGGCCACAAGTAACAACAACCTCCAAGCCTGTCGGCATTAAATTGTCAACTTTTCAAATGCCTATCTGACCATGGATCACATTTCGTTTATGCCACACAAACCATAACCGAACTGCCCACCACTCCAAGAGGTCCTTACTCCTTAGGATATCTTTCGTCATGTTTCCACCGGAAATAGGTTGAATCTTCTCCTACAACTCTATACAGTACCACACAGCTCTTGCCTCTGGACATTCATAAGCACACATGGGACAAAATAATCCTGAAAACCCGTCGCTAAACCAAGTTGGGTTAGGAAGAATTTCTTTAAGTAAACACGATTTATTATAATTACTTATTTAACAATAAAAATATGTAAAGTTATTTTTTAGAAATAAATATATTTTTAATATGCTCCACAAAACCTTATACCGTGTCTACTTACAAAAAGTTCTGACTAATTATGGCCACAAGTAACAACAACCGCATAAATTGTCAACTTTTCAAATGCCTATCCATGAATTTGTGAGATGTGAATTGTGACGTGCCTCACTTGACTCATTCCTTCTTCTAGAGATTACTACACATAACAGTATCTTCTCACCTAAGCAAAGAAAACAAATTAAATTTTTTTTTTAAAGGGAAAAAACTAAACCCTGCTAAAACCACTTCCCGAGTTCCTAGCCAAAGAGAACATGTGGTCGCCGGAAACGGTAGCTTCCGCAAAAACCCTTCTTTCTGTTGCTGCTTCCCTCGCCGCTACGGCGGTTCTCCTCCGTTCCACCGCCAACGATCTCATTCCCGATGCATTGTACGACTACTTTGGCAAGGTGGCGAATCGATTGTCTACTCAGCTCACCGTGGTGGTTGAAGAACTCGATGGGCTCACAGCGAACCAAATGTTTGACGCCACCAACATTTACTTGGGGTGGAAGCTACCACCCTCGGCACAGAGAATGAAGGTGCATAAGCCATTCAAAGAAGACAAGTTAGAAGTGAGCATGGACAAGAATCAGGAATTCTTTGACTCCTACAAGGGCGTCAAATTCAAGTGGGTCCTCATTTCAACGCGCAACGAGAAGAAACGTTATCACTCTGTTGCTGCGTTTGATCGATTAGAAATTCGTCACTTTGAGCTAACCTTTCATAAGAAGCACAGGGACATGGTTCTGGCCTCTTACTTGCCTCACATTCTTCACCAGGCGAAGAATATTGGACGAGACAAGAAGACGGTGAAGCTTCACACCATTGATTATAACGGCACGGACTACTGGAGTTCGATCATTCTCAACCACCCTGCGAGCTTTGATTGCATAGCCATGGAACCCGAGATGAAGAGCCAACTCTTGGAAGATCTCTGTCTGTTTCTGGGAAGGAAAGAGTATTACAGGAGAGTTGGGAAGGCTTGGAAACGAGGGTACTTGTTGTATGGACCCCCAGGTACGGGAAAATCGAGCTTGATCGCTGCCATGGCTAATTATCTCAAATTTGACATATATGACATGGATTTGAGAGAGGTGCAGTGCAACTCGGATCTCAGAAGGTTGTTGATCGGCACCGGAAGCAGGTCAATCTTGGTGATCGAGGACATTGATTGCTCTGTACAGTTGCAGAATCGGGAAGCTGATAATGCTGATGATGAAGCCAAATGCCTACAAGAAGATGATGATAAGGTAACTCACCCATTATCCATTTTCTCTTTCTGCTACGAATACAAATAAAAGCGTGCACGTAACATTCTGATTTCTCATGTTATGTTATGTTGCCTTGGTGTCTTTGTTCAAATTAAGGTTACTCTGTCGGGGCTGTTAAACTTTATTGATGGATTGTGGTCGAGCTGTGGAGAAGAGCGTATAGTAATATGTACAACGAATCACAAGGAACGTCTGGATCCGGCATTGTTGAGACCTGGTCGCATGGATTTGCACATTCACATGTCCTATTGCTCTTTCAATGGTTTCAAGACATTGGCAGCTAACTACCTGCGAATTCAGAGCCATCCTCTGTTTGAGGACATAGAGGGACTGTTGCACAAGGTTAATGCAACACCTGCTGAAGTTGCAGGAGAGTTGATGAAAAGTGACAATGCAGACAGTGCCCTCCAAGGGCTCGTCAACTTCCTTCAATGCAAGCATGACAGACCTTAAAATGAGGTAATTAAGGTCCTAATTGTTGAGGCAGACACAGAACCTTTCTGGCATTCTAGTTAGTATATGTTTTTAGAATTTCCTTCTTAGCGACAGAAATAATTGCACGTTGGAGATGTGATTGGATTTTAATAAAATGGACACGGTTGCATGTACAGATCTTACTAAAAAATTGAACAAAGGAACAACGCTTCCACTCTAGTTTCTCCGAGATGTACAGTCAGAGTTTGTTCACTACTCATGTTGTCCATTACCTAAACTAGTTAATCACCCGAATTACCTGAGCTCAAAGACTCCAAAATGGCATAATGCGCCTGTATTGGTAAGAGACATGAATTGGATAATATTTCTTTACAAACTAAGGGAAATTAAAAAGAAAAAGAAAACCATCACGGTGAACAAAAGACATCACCCTGCTCACTTCCATTTTGAAGTTTTATGTAGCCATTTTCACTATGATAATAACTACATGATATGTCAAACTCTTGTTAATGATTTGGCAACACATGATAAGACGATAGTGTAAAAAACTTTTACATGAATGAAAATTAAACTTTGTTTGAACTTCATAAAATGCCGTACATTGTTAACATAATGTAGAATTATCATGTAAATTAAACTTTTTATGTAAATGTAATGTGGAATTAATCCAGACACACGTGAAAGAAAGAGAAAAGTAGTCATCTCTACAGAAAGCAATAATTCCATCATAAATATTATGCCAATAATAGGCAACCCAACTTGAAGACAAACTCTTGAGCAGCTCATATATACAAGCAGAAAAGAAGTAATATCCATCAATCCACCGAACAGATCCGTCCTGTACAGTAATCTCTTCACCGGCAAAACTTCTTTTTCTGCTTAACAAACAGATTGGACAGACTTTTGAGTTCCCATGCAGGATGGCAACAAGCATTTGGATTTTATCTTTTAAATGTAAACAAGATGCAAATATATTTGACTTACCTCGAATTTGCTTCTTTCCTGGCTGTCTATGTACGCCAGAAGTTCTTCTTGTCTTATCAAAGCATCGTATAAAGCCTGTTTAGTAAGTGGAATACACTAGGTTTTATATATATACCAAAATTTATTGAAGAGTTAGCACACAACTAACCTTGGGAGATGCAACTAAGTTTTAAATGGCTAGGGGTCAGTTGCCCAGGGGCAGTTAAAGATGCGAATTACAATGGCGTAGAAAATATATAACCGACAGCAAAGCAGCAGCTCTAAAGTTTCTCTATGCACATCTAACATAGTTCAGGTTGTGCCCTGACCTCTAAGCACTAGAGATAAAACAAAGAGCACACAGGTACAATTTGGCAGACAAGGATCCTAATTCTAAGCAGTAATCTACCGACAACATCTTGGGCATTGAATTGGAAATATCTATAGCTATGTGGTGGGGAGTCAAGTGCATAAACTCAGGATTAATACCAAAGATATTCTCGGACCTTTTGCCAAACATCTCTAACCGCAGGTGTAAAAATTAACACCATAAAAAATAATGGTATGAAGACTCACTACTTATATATGTTGTAACTTCACAATCAGAAAACTTGATACCTGAGCAAGGTAATTGGTGGACAAGCCAATTCAATGGCAGGTATTGGCAAAGAACACAAACTTTATCCTTAAAATTTGAGACTTGGTAAAGCAGCAGGAATTGGTGTATTTTTAGCCTGAAGCAAATAATATGATTTTAAATGAAATACAGTTACCTTCTTTGTAGCAATCAGTTCTGCTTCCAATGCATCCACGCGATAAACTGCAGCATTCAGCAGCTCCTCTTTCTCATATGGCATCACATTGGGTTTTGACTGTAGCATGTTAACCTTCTCTTCAAGATCACCAAGGCGTTTTAAGGCAGACGAGAGGAGTTCCGCCTTTGTGAATATGGGAGCAGGTGAAGGGGGACGAGATTCCTCCTTGGGTATTGAATCAACAGTCAAGTTAGGCATATTTCGGGCAGAATCAGATTCAGAGTCCCGTATTCCCTTAGTGACACGAAATGCTATTGAACGTGCAAAAGTAAAGATGGCAACAAAGAAGCCCACTATAATAGCCCAGATATACGCACAGTTTCCATCAGGAGATCTTCCAGTTCTCAAAAGAAATTTTTCTGCAATGAATAACAAATACATTACAAACATACATTTCTTGGATGCCAAGAACAGAGTACTAAACATCCCAATCTAAAACCTATATAGCTGAATTTGTTCAATTTATCTAAATGAGAATTTATAAATTTCTTTTTAGTATAAAGAAATATTTACTTTCTTATACAAGTGTTAAAAAATTTCATGTTTGTTTTCTTAGGTATGGGTAAATACACATTCGATAATAGATGAATTCATCTGTGAAAAAAATATAAATCACAATTCTTCTAAAGCATAATTGTAAACTTTTTAATTCCTTTACATATGTATGTAACGTAAAATCACAAATATTTTGAATCTTTCATCGTTAGTTAGGTTCAATGTGTTTGCAAAGTATATAGTCTTTTCTCCCCCTCCCCCAACAAAAAAAATAAAAATTCTAGCACCACCCTTGCAGGCTTAAATAATATCTATTGAAGAATTAGGAATTGTGAATACTTTGAATGCTTAAGTGTTCATCACACTCAGCTGAAGGATATATAGATAGATAATTTACATAAGATAATAATTTACATTATCTCTAACACACTCATTATCTAACACACTCATTACACACACACTACACCTAACGTACTCATCACACACACTACACCTAACACACTTATTACAAACAAAGACAAAGACAACACAAAGACAAAGACATTTAATAATATTCTATTCTCAACACTCCCCTCAAGATGGAGCATATAAATCAAATGCTCCAAGCTTGGGAACAGATATTCCGAATTCTTGGTCCTCTTAGTGATTTTGTGAAGATGTCCGCGCTTGATCATTAGAACTAACCGATTCGGTGATGACTTTCTTTAGAAAGGACTTTCTCCCCGACAAAGTGACAATCAATTTCAATGTGTTTAGTTCTCTCATGGAATACTCGGATTAGAAGCTATATGCAAGGTCTGCTCGGTTATCACAACATAGTTTCATTTGTTGAGTATTCCCAAACTTCAGCTTTGAAGAATTTGTTTAATCCAAATAAGCTCACATGTGGCTACATGTACCATAGCTCGTATTCACCGCACTAGATCTTGCAACAACATTTTGTTTCTTACTTTTCCATGAGACAAGATTTCCTCCAATAGACACACAAGATCCTCAAGTGGAACGCCTATCAACGTGGGTGAACCCGCCAATCTGCATCACAAAATCCAACTATTTGAGTGCTCCCTTTGTCTTCATAGAGTAGTCCTTGTCCAGTGGGTCCTTTTAATGTATCTCGCATTCTGACATCGCATCCCAATGATCATTATGAGGAGATTGCATGAATTGACTTACCACTCCAACCGCAAAGGAAATGTCCGGCCTTGTAATAGTGAGGTAGATGAGTTTTCCAACCAATCTTCTAGATCTTCAGATTAGAATAAGTCTCCCCTGGTTGGGTAGTAATTTCAAATTTGGATCCATGGGACTATCACCGGTTTACGCCTAACATACTAGTTTCTTTAAGTATGTCTAACGCATACTTTCTTTGTGAGATGATAATCCCATTCTCTCGACTCGGCAACTTCAATTCCAAGAAAATATTTCAGCTTTTCCTGCATCCTTAGTCCTAAAATGACTAAATAAATGTTCCTTTAATCGAGAAATTTTCTTTGGGTCATTTCCGTAATGACTATATCATCCACATATACTACCAAGTAAACACATCTACCTCGGAGAGGTATGGCAATAAAAACTGAATGGTCTCGCTTCACTACGCTTTCATTCCAAAAGCTTTGAACAATGTGAGCTGAATTTTCCAAACCAAGCTCGTGGGGATTGTTTGAGTCCATAAAGAGATCGTTGCAATTTGCAAACCAAGCCGAGACTCCCCCGAGCAACAAATCCAGTGGTTGCTCCATATAGATCTCCTTCTAATTCTCCATGTAGGAATGCATTTTTAATATCCAATCGATATAATGGCCAATGGTTGATGGCGCTATGGCAAGAAAGAGGCTAAGTGTACGGCAATTTTGGCCACAGGGGAAAAAGTATCGCCATAGTCAAGACCATAAATTTGGGTATAACCTTTGCAACCAATCAAGCTGAGATTTATCAATCTGTCCATTGGCCCCTACTTCTAATTAGATATACCCACCGACAAATGATGTGTTTCTTTCCCCGAAGGAAGAGGAACTAACTCCTGTGTACCATTATGCTCCAAAGCCCGTATTTCATCAATCATGGCTTGTCGCCATCCTGGATGATCAAGTGCTTCACAAAGATTTTAGAATAGAGATGTAAGATAAAGAGGACACAAAGGAGTAAAAAAGAAGGAGAAAGACGATGATAACTTAAGAAGTTATAAATAGGATGAGGATTCCGTGTGGACCGAATACCTTTCCTAAGAGCAATGGGCCAGGCAAGATTTTCTTCGTGTAGGTCCGTAGGGTTGTCCGCCGGAGTAGGACATGATTCACCGGTCTTATAGTGCCTTCCAATTCGGTATTGGGAATTTGTGGACGCTGCTGGTATGTGATGAGTGGTCTTTGTGGTCGCTCAGGAAGATTTTCGTGAATATCCGTAAAATCTATGATTGATCCCCGATTCTTGCAAAGGAGGTGATGGACCAAGATAGGAATAGGAAAAACTTTTTTGTAGAGTTTTTGACTAATCATGTGGGAAGGTGAAAAATATAATTTTTCTTCAAAGAATGTTACATCTCGCAGAGATGTAGTAACGATTGTCCGAACAGGAGAGTAACATCGATAACCTTCTCGTAGTCCGGAATATCCAAGAAAGACACATTTGATGGCTCTAGCGTAAAGTTTATCAAGACCTGGAGACATATCATGAACAAAACAAGTGCATCCAAAATACGTGATCAATATGAAACAATGGTTCTTTGGGAAATAAAATAGAATGTGGTATTTTATTTTCAATGGAGGAAGAGGGCATCCGATTTATTAAAAACAAGCCGTCAAAATTGCACGCCTTAATGACGCATGTGCACATTAGCATGAAGTAATAATGTACGAGCAGCCTCAACAAGATGTCTATTTTTTCTTTCTGGCTATACCATTCTGAGGAGTAATGAGGACACGAAGACTGATGCAGAATACCTTGTGATGACAAAAAAGAAGAAATTGCTGAAGAAAAGTATTCTTTTGCATTATCACTTCTAAGCACTTTAATTGTTTTTCCAAATTGAGTTTTAATTTCATTGACAAAAGAAGTGATGATGGACACAATTTCAGATCGGTCTTTCATTAAGAAAACCCAAGTACATCGAGAAAATTCATCAATGAAGGTGATAAAATATCTATAACCCAAAGAAGACACACGACTAGGACCCCATATATCTGAATGAATAACTGAAAAAAGGGAATCAACATGACTAGCAGCATGCCTAAAAGAAGAACGAACATGTTTTCCTAGTTGACATGACTCACGCTTGAAGGATTTTATTTTTGCAAGACCGGGACCATTATTTTGAGTTTGGACGGATGTGGATGTCCCAAACGCTCATGAAGGAGTTTTGGTGACGAAAGAACACTACAAATCCAAGAAGAATCGCTGAGATAGTACGAGATAGCACCATTAGATTCATGTCCTACGCCAATCGTCCGACCCGTACCACGCCTCCCGTATAACAAATGAGTTAGCATCAAATGTTACTGAGTAATTATGAGAACGAGTAAGTCTTATAGAAATTAAATTGAAAGGACAATTTGGGGATAAACAAAACAGAGGATAAAGACAAAGAAGAAGTGGGTGATACATGACCGATTCCTTTTGCTGTAACTTGAGAGCCATCAGCTAGAGTAATGAAATGAGGAATATTTGGAGAGGAGATGGATGAAAATAAAGAACTATTACCAGCAATGTGATCAGAGGCACCGGAATCAATTATCCATGGATTTTGATCATTACCAGATTGGGAAATGCAAGCAAAGAAAGCATGAGCACCTATAGATGAGGAGATCTCGAGGTTCCTTGCGCCTTTAGCCTGAGATACTCTTGATATCTCATTTCCGAAAACTTCATCTCGGATGTTTCAGATTTGGAAATATTCACAAATTTTCCGGAAATCAGTGAATAGAATAGCAAGTGTCTTGTGTGTGGCCCATTCTTTTGCAATAAGAACATTGAGGACTACGCCGCCTCTTTCCACCTCTCGCCTCCTGCTTCCACGACCTCCTCGTCCTCCCTCGACTAGAAATCATGGCGAAGTTTCAATAGTGTTAACCGAATTGGCTCCTATAGATGAAGGGACCCAAGTAGTCGAGTGATTAAATTCTCTAATGAAGGGACTTCTTGACCAGCTTAAGACTTGATCGCGAACATGATCAAAACTGATGCATTCCCTCGTAGAATCAACACCATATACGATTATCAAGTTTCTTCTTTACGCCTTCGAGCTTATCGGCCTAAAGATAATTTTAACTCCTCCACCGCAGATTGAGCTGAGACATAGGCAACCATGTTATGATCAACTTGTTCGAGAGTGGCTAATTTTTGTGCAAAGATCATACATTTGTTGAATGTCATTTGCAAAGACATTTTGAGCCTTTTTCCGTAAGGTGTGACAAGTTTTGAAAGCTCAAGTTTGTCAATATGGTTGATTCAACAGATTGCCACAAGAGAGCACACATTGATAATCAAGCTTCTTCCATTGGTCGCGTTTGTCTTCGAAATATCATCTAGAGGCTTTTTTCGAGATGGTCATGGAATCCTTGACCAAGAAACCAAAGTTCTACAGAGTAGGCACTATGCTAAATAATTTTTAGCATTTAATTTTTCCAAGTAATTGTTGGTGTGCCAGAGAAAGAGAAGGCAGGACCATCATTTCTTTGAGAATTGGAGGCCATTTTATCACTCTTGAGTGATCAAATCAGAAATTTTTTTTTCAGGCACAAGTTGTTGCTGATACCCAAATCCAGGTTGGGAAAGAGTGATAGCAGTAGTGCCTTGACCATAAAATATTTGCTGCCTTGACCATAAAATATTTGCTGACCAATAGCCTTGAATCCCTCTCTCCTTTCCAAATGGCCAGTGTTGAAACAACAACAAAACAACCAAACCACCGAGTTCCCCGCCCTAACAAGCCACCAAACAACCAAAGGAAGAAACCACCGATGAACCAATAAAAAGGGCAGCACACGAAAAAGGGCAGCAGCAACAGAGGAGGCCAATACTGAGGCAGAGAAGCCAGCATACGAGAAAACAGAGGAAAAACCAGATGAGACAGCAGCAGAAGCCACCGTAGAAGTTACTCACGCGCTGGCGAGATGGTGCGCGTGGAGGCGGGTGGATCTCACACGCCGACAGAGAAGGAGCGCGTGGAGGCGCGTGGCGAGGTTTCCGGCGACGGGGTTCCGGTGGGTGGCCGGTCGGAGGCTTCTGGGAAGGTTTCTGGTGGCGATGTATGGTGGGTGTATGGTCTGAACAGTGGGAGATGTTGTGCAACCGGCGCGTGGGATCTGCTTTCATGACGGGGCCCTGGTGGGTGGCCTAAGCTTCGAGAGGTTTCCGTGGTGGTGTATAGTGGGTATATGGTGTGATGTGATGCGGACCAGTGAGTGACTTGAGCAGGAGCAGAAGCAGTGAGTGAGTAAGTGAGTTGATAAAGGGTCGTGGATGGTGGGTCAGGATGCGGACTGCTGAGTGACTTGACTCGCCGTGATGCCGACTGCATGAGTGAGTGACTTGGACAGAGGTCTCTGCTGGACCAGTAGCAGAGACCTTGGAGAAAAAATTCAAGAATTGATCGAGGCTCTTGATACCATATTGAAGAATTAGGAATTGTGAATACTTTGAATGCTTAAGTGTTCATCACACTCAGCTGAAGGATATATAGATAGATAATTTACATAAGATAATAATTTACATTATCTCTAACACACTCATTATCTAACACACTCATTACACACACACTACACCTAACGTACTCATCACACACACTACACCTAACACACTTATTACAAAAAAGACAAAGACAACACAAAGACAAAGACAATAATAATATTCTATTCTCAACAATATCCATTTTCAGTTAATAATAATGGCATATCAAATAAAATAACTTCAGGAAAGATGCATCAAATATCTAACCAGTGGAGCTAATTGAGTTTTGAGGTGTTAGTTGCTTCTCCTTCCCTCCAACATCTACAGCCTTGTCAACCATGGGAACATATTCATCATACTCAGAGAAACCGCCAGCATGACTAGCCTTACCAACCAATCTAGCCTGCACCAACATCAAAGCAGTTGTATTTAATTCATTGCAATATTTTTCCTTTTTTTTTTCGCATCATCAATATCCATGTCATGACCACTTACTTCTTCATGGACAGGAGTCAACCTAGGGTTTATATAATTCCCACTTGCTTTGGGAGAAGTGATATCTTCAACTTCAGATCCTGATTCTGCTGTAGATGTATCACTACTTCTTATCTGCTCCCAAAATCCAAAGGAAGAGCTGTTAAGTATTATAAAATCTGAAAGTTCTCATTCATGCAGCGTCTAAGATGGTGTTAGAAACTGTACCGTTGGATAATATGTCTTATCACATTCAATCACCGTCCCCTCATCATTAGAAACTGTTACTATTTGTCTAGAACATTGTACATCACCACTAAGAACCATCTGCATGCACACAATTGTTCTAGTTGAGCCACAGATGCATAGCAGAAGTGAAAACCAGAGAACTAGTTAATATTTATAGCGAAAAAGAGTCTAATAATTACATGAAACCAACAAACCTTTAAAATGTTGGGGTCTTGCCACGGCCCTTTATCAGACCTCATACAACCACCCTGATCTACACAAGTGCAACTACCACCTAGAAATTCTGGCAGCTCACTGAAAACCCACAGATAGTCAGTATTTTCAAATAACAATACAAGTTGATTGAGAAATAACACCATTAACAAAATTAAATGTAGGGTTACCTCACATCGATAATTTCAAGTAATTTGCTCTGGAACTTGTTTCCAAGAACCTAATGGAACATTTAAGTATCAATTATCCAGTTTTCAAAAAAAAAAGGTATCAATTAATCCTATACCTATAGATCATCTATGTGAACTGTAAAAGATGATTAATTCAATGTAATCCTATAAAAATCTAAATAGAAAGACTAACTCAAATAATTAACACATACATAAATCTTTGAAGTAGTTTTGGGATCGAGAAATGTTTTCACTGTGTTCCAGAGAAGCTTAAAACCAGGACCAGCATTGATTATAAACATTCGGCATAGTGTCTGCACAGTATCATTTACAGGTTAGAAGAGATACATGAACAATACATAACTTCACAAGCCATGAAGAATTGGAAACTACCAAAAAGATGATGATTAAAGCTACATACTTCAGGATAGTAGTCACCGTCAATCTTCTGCAGCCGCATGATGAGTTCCCGGGCAGACTTGGTTAAGTTTTTGAAACCCTACAAAGCATAAGGCAGCATAGTAATGTGAACCCAAGTATTAACTAAATTTAAGTTAAAACGGTGCCTACAAAACTTTCAATGACCATTTAGACTGACAACATACCACGCCTTGAACATCCAAAACGGTTGTACTTGAATCTATATGTCTCTTTGCAGCAATAGAACACGCTGGAAACTTAACAGCAAATGTTTTCTCAAAGCCCTGCACATGGTATCGCAAATACCTTTCTATGGTAGTTACTTGCATAAGCTTATTGGGATCAACTTTGCCTAGCCTCTCAATATAAACAGGTTTTCCTTCCTTATCCACACCATGATAACCATGTGGATAGTACCGCAGGACTTCATTCAACTCATTGAACTCAAAATCCTAGAGAGGAAACCAGAGTAGTATAGTATGAACATCAAATTCAGAAAACTTAAATGTACAGATGATCAAATCAAACATGATTAACTAAAGAAGTAAACCGAATAAAAGGTTCGGTATATATTTTTCAAATCAGACAACTCACCTCCATAATTGTATCAGTACCAAAGTCTTTCCTCCATTGGATCATGTTGGCCCACATTTGCTTTGCTTTCTCAATATCAAATTTCCTTGCTTTCAAGAATCTGCAATAACATTAGTTAATTTGAGTTTTCAATTATACTATAAGGTGAACAAACCATCTGTTAATCGCCAGTGTAAGAAGCATGTCCAATATGAATATGCAAAGAGACCGTGTACGTAAATTATGAATGTTATGATTTTTATGTGTAGTTTGAAATACTGAAGGCTGTGATGAAAGCCAATCTATAATAGGATGACTCATAGTAGAGCTATAACAAATGACCAATCATTACTAGTAGGTAGCCCAGAAGAGAAAATATGTAATTCATATTCATAATAAAAATAAGAGTAAACACTCATTTTGGTCCTCCAAAGATACATGTGTCATCAGTTAAGTCTTTCAATGATAAATACATCATAATTGTCCTTCAATTTTATTTTTTCGACACCAAATTAGTCATTCAATGTAATTTTTTACATCAAATTTGAGGACCAAATTGATGACAGGACTAAAATGAATGTTTACTCTAAAAATAATATCCATCTTCAATTTTCAATGGATATGTTTAAATAAGGGATAGTAACCTCAACAACATATGATAGTCATCATGTCTTGGAGGCAACAAGTTATCTGAGATAAGTGCCTGTCGAAAGGCATCCACTGCTTGTTGCTCCTTAACATCTCGAACATCCTCAATGGAGACGGAATTGCTCCGACTTCCACTTTTTCTCCTGCTTTTCTTCTTAAGAGAATGCCTGAATTTGCTGGACGCGTGTATTGCTTTCTTTTTCAGATTGCCCATTCGTGTTCGCCGATCTTCCTCTGAATTCTCAAAATCTGATTTCCGCTCTCTTCTTTCATCGTGACCAGAGGACCCTTCAAAGCCTAATGAATCAAGTTTCAATATGGCCCATTCAGATACACAATTACTTGTAAAGCAATTTTTTTTCTTGGAACTTCAGCATATATATGCAATGCAAGTGAGAATTTGAGGTAGATTGAACTAAATTCAGCTCATTTAGACCTTAATTCGACTTGATTGGTATCAGGTGGAAGGACTTAGTGATCCATATTTAGCGCGTAACATCAAAAGGGAATTTATGTTGATACATATCTTGAATTAATCAATAAATGAATTAAGATTGAACAAAAATTTAAAATAAAAAAAGCCTATGCCTATCCCAAGGGGAAAAACAATTAGGGGAGAGGGAGGGGGGGGAGGAGTTACTCACAAGGGCGTGCGAACCGATCAAGCGGCCCGGACATGTCAAGATTGTAAAACGAAGATCGAAGTCGTAGGCTAAAGGAAGCATCAAAGGGTCCAAAAAACCAGAACACAAGTTGATAATAATTATGGATTTTCTTTGGCAAAGACTCTGAAGTGTAGCCTAGGTTGGGGGAATGGTATAATATTATTAGATAGATGGTGTGTCGGCAGAACGCAGAAGAGAAGAGAAAGAGACAGTGAAAGAGAAAGAGAAGATGAAATGGAAGAGAGGGTGAAAAAAAATGTTCCAACTAGAACTGTAAATCTCAGGCCATGCTAATGATATGCCACGGTGTCTCAGCCTTACATCACATTCCATGGTTTTTCATTTTCATTTTCATTTTCCGGGTCGTATTGCATTATTTGCCACCTTGTCTTTTAAGTGGGTCCAACATTATTAGCTGAAACCTAGTGTTGGCGGGAATTCGCCGCTACCACACCCACACCCACACCTTCCTCTTCAACTCTTCTTTCTTTTTCTTTTTCTTTTTTGGCTTCATTCATTATTTTTATTATATTTAGTTAATAAGTCAAATTTAAATAACCCGTTTTTAAATTAAGTGCAATCTCAACTCCTATTATTGTATATATAAGAAATAAGAAATAAGAAATTGTATATTCACGAAAAGATAGTGTTAATCAACTTTGCTGTTGAATAGGCACACGAGTTAGGACAGAGAGGGGAATATGAGCTTTCCTTTAACCGTAAGGCACTTTACTTCTTTTTTTTTCTACTTCCTTTTATAGTTCTACATTATATATCCATAATGACACCTAAGGTTTGCTGACTTTTCATTCCCCTCGTCATAGCCCTCGCGCAGTCGTGCCATTAAATACTTCTACTATTTTATTGGTATAATGGTTCTGTATCATAAATTTGTCAACGTCGTGCAAAAGAAAAAAACTTTTCTTGTTATGAATATGTTTACAGGAAGCAAAACTTTTTTTTTTTTTTTGAGGGAAGGAAGCAAAACTATATGCTTAGAAATGTGCATAAAATTATATTGTTTTTAAGATGAAATTTATCCACTGTATTGTTGTAAGGTTAGAGACAAATCGTTTCGTGCAAGAGCTATAATTCAAGTGTCTCAAAGCCATTTCCAAAACTATTGATTTTGGGGTCAAATACTCCCCTAAATTGTTTTGCTTCTCATTTCTTTCACCACACATTGTCATAGAGCTTCTTTAAAACTAAAAAGGAAAAAAAAAAAAAAAAAGACAAGGCCAACGAAAATTAATTCAACTTATAAGAATTAAAACACTTTACTTGTAAAACATAGATTCGAACCTGATTACATGAAACAAAAAAATAAGATAAAAATGAGAAAATAAAGAATGGTACTTAATTATAATCAAAATTTAACACTTTTATAATATTAAGAAATTTAATAATTATGACTCCAAAGTTAGGTATTGTTGTTAAAATTTTAAATCCATAAAAATGATCAAATTACAATTAATTACTCTATTTAGAAATTAAAAATAAATAAAGTTAAAACTATCAAACATGCTAAGTGCACTTTTTTAAAAATATATAAATAATTATTATATATGTATATGTAAAATTTAAATGTACTTTTACTATCCTTTACCTCCCAATCTCTCATACTATTCACTTCAGTTTTACATAGGATATATCTACAAGGGCGGCCCAGTGAAATCTGACCTGACAAGTAATATCATCACTCACGTGAAGTTATTTTGGAGAAAAAATATATATCCATCATTAAGGCGAGGAGGACTAGCAGAGTTAGACCCGTCCAGATTGAACATTAGTTCTCAGCATATGCAGCAGTGAAGCAGTCCATCATGGTAGGGAAAAACTTTGGGAGCTTTTTAACATATTAATTACAATTACAGACCGAATAGCCAGAGTGATTATTCAGTTAAAAAATTGAATTTAATAACTACTGTGAATGGTTATTTGATTCTTCATCGTAATTATGCATTTAAAAAGTTTTCTACAAGCAAGTCTACCTAAAAATAAACCAAACGCACCAAAAAACTGGGGAAAAAGAAATTGATTTGAACAGAATTTTATCCAACCATCCCATATATTTTTCCATACAGCGAAACACAACCATCAGCAACATGCTGCGTCCCATGGATGAAATCACATTACATATTAACAGCTCGTGAGTACTGAAACAAGTATCAGAAAAGCAGTTCCACATGATGCATTAGCATTAATATTTAGAAATATATACAAATATTCACAGACATATTAAGCATATATATATAGGCGGAGGCAGAGAGAGATATGACTGCTATCTGCTGTACCGAATCCCATGGACATTCTAATATTGGATTTTATGTACAATTTAAAGCGTTCAGGATCTGCAACAAAATAAAAGTTGTCAAACATGATTTAAAGCTGGCCAAGGGAACAAAAAGGAGGCCGGAAGAAGGTTGTGGGCTGGAGTAAAATGACTCGAGATTTCATATGACAGTGCTTCAAATATTGTCAAGTTGTCATATCAAATAATAAGCTTCATACCTGTTATTCACGTTTTTTCCAGCCCTAAGTTGATTAAGTTTGTCCCTCCACAAAGCTGTAGTTGCATAAGATACATAAGAAGTGAAAGCATTAATATCAGAGGAAGTACAATTTATACTGTAGTCCATAAAAACTGTAATCTTGCAAGACTTACATCATTCCCAGAACATGTTAAGCTTTACAAAGATATGAAAATAAGAATAAAAACGAAACCCATAAATAACTAGCAAAAACTTGTTCCAATGATAAAATTTAAGTGACCTTATATATTGCAGGTTTCATACCTATTAATGCTAGGGGCAAATAGCATACCAATTTGTTGATTTCAAGCGATGATACCAAATACTTGTAAATTTTATAAAGGTTATAAAAGTGGAAAAATTACAAGTTGATACTACTCCAACTAGTAAGGGCGACAATATCAAACTAGTGATGAAAACAAGGGTCAAAATCACTTGTGATTTGCAGCCACTCTCATCATTTATGACATCCAAAGCACTTTTGTCATACATGATACAAATATAAACACAAAACGAAAAGGTTCCAAAACATAAAAACGCAATCAATAGATTAAAGAAATAATCAAAAGAAAATAATTACCAGCATCTTTATAGCGCTCTTCAACAACAGCTTTCAACATGTTGTGCAAAAGATTGAACTCCTTGGTTTCAGCACAAGGCTGACCACTTGGCCTGCAACTAAGTCACTTTTAGTTAATAGTTGTCTTTCACAATGGAAAAGGCACTATTAATGAGACAGATTCCAATATTTTATTATTTAAAAAAACATATCGAGAACAGAAAATAAATACAACAGACAAGTCATATTGCCTTATCAGGTATCTTTTTCACAAACATACCGGTCCATGAATAGACCATCCAAACCAGGGGACTGTGTTGACAGTTTGCCTGATTCAATTACTCTCATTCCATCACTGTATGCCAAGTACTTGTTGACTTGTATAGGCACCTACGACATTGGTGGAACAGTTAAATCTCTGATAAACAAGTTTCATTTTTAACTAATATAGCTTGGCATTTTGTCAAAACATCCAGGTTAAGCAATGGGCAACATGTGCCAAAACATGCCAACAGTGCATACAGGGCATATGAAACTTGCCTCAACAATGATGCTTTTTTGAAAAATAAAAATGTCAAATTTTTTTCTGGCAGTACCTGGTCCTTCTAACATCAACCAGGGCACAAATAAACAACCACCAAGCAAAGCAATAGGAGAATGCAATATTCTGCATGTGATGATGTATTCATAAGCATGAATTTACAAAGATTACCTTGCAGATTACTGCAATGTTGATAGCATCTGAAGGTCGAAGGTCAAAGCTCATACATTCTGCCTCATTTCCAACCTATACCAAATATAAGTATACTGTCATACAACACTTTGGGATGAATGTTGTGTGTTTTTGTTCCTTTTTTTTGCTTGGGGAGGGGGGGGGGAGGAAAAGTACAAAGTTAGTAAATGCCTTGGTAAGATATAACTGAGCAAAATATGCCTCATGAACTCTCCTAGTAACTCTGACAAGTCTGACCTGCAGAGGCAGGAAATGACATCATTTGATTATTAATATCATCATGGAAGTCTGATGAAAAGATCACAATACAATCAGGATCGGGAGCAAGAGCATAAAGAAAAACAGAATCATACTTCATAACCCATCTTGTCAACCATCTCCTTCACTACTTGATATAAGGTAGGTCTAGCCTGATACATCAACCAAATAGTTAGTATCCACATGGCAATATTACATAAAACCAGAATCTTTCTGCATCCAACATTTGACTGATTATAAATCTAGGAAGAACAAGGAAAATAAGTATTGGGATACATGTGAGGGTAGTATAGTCGAATTCAGTTTACAAAAAAGACATACTATTTGAACATTCCGTACTGCTGCCATTAGTAAGACGCTTGGCATCTCCACTGCAGATAAAGATGTACCACAAATTTACAATGGTAGACATATATAATTATCAAAATCAGATCTAAGATTCAAGAACTAAGTTTCTATGATAAAAATACATATAGGGAGTAAGAGAGACATACAAACAATTATGGGGAGAAGTAAGCCAGTCCCATCTTCCATCTTCAATACAATAGCAGGATGTGGTGCATAATCTGGAAGATGTCCTCCCTGCGGATTGTTATGGATGCATCGTAAGTGTCTACCATCCCTCATTTTGATTATGAAACCATCTGCTCCACTCTTCACCTCAACTATACAGCAAAATCACAGACCAAGTCTATTCATAAGAGCCAAATGGGGGAGGAGACACTGTTTGACAAAGCTTCTTGCACTAGCATTATACACATTCAGCTTGCCCAAGTCGACCATTTAATTAACACAGATATTTGTATCACAGAAACATTATCAAGAAACAATGCACTACATAGTTATATCAGCATATTGATCAAACTAACTTAGAAGCAAGTAGAAAATTCAAACACAATTTTTTTTTTCTGGGTAAAGTTTTAGTAGCTAAACATACCAGCTTCAACCACACTAGAGTTAACATAATCTTCATCTCTTTCATTAAAATTCTCTGCCATACTTCCGTTGCCATTTGAGGATGAGTTGAAACTACAATGCACCGTTTTGCACTTTCTCATGTTTACATGGCAAGAAAGGATACTAGCCTTAGCTTTGCTGCCACCGAGTTCCTTGAGTCCCCAAAATTCACTTCTAACACATCTAGCGTTCATTGGTCCAATCATGGGAAGACTACAGAACCCAGCTAGTTTAGCACGGACAGAGGGGCACACAACTGGTCCTTGCAGACAAACCATACTGTGTTCTCAAAAGTCAAAACCTACAACAAAACCAAAATAACCAGGACTGTGTCATTGCCTTGGAACTAAAGAACATAACATTATAGTGGAAATTAGAAAATAGTTCTGCAAAATTCATTGATCCCTAACAGTTATAGTCTTATAGATTTTGTTTTAAGCTCCATAAATTGTCAAATTTACAATACTTCATGGCACATGCGATGTCAATAATAAAAAATAACAAAACAAAGGGTCCAAGAAAATTAGATTAATATAATCCTAAATTAGGAAAGAAAAAAAGGGAAATTACAACTACAAGACCCGAGATTTGCATGTCCTTTTCTCGATGCCTTTCTCGGAATGAAGGTTCGCAGAAATGGACTGATTTAAAACCAAAATCACACCTGGAAGAGATGCAGCTCTCAACCTTCCACGCACGATGATTCAGTCACCGATCACCGCAGCAAGCATAGAAATCTCGTTAATTTCCGGAACTTTGGGTGTGATTTTCACAAACTTGGGAATTCAATTCCTCGGAAACAAAATCGTGGCGTGGGAGAATTTTAATTTTATTATTGATTGGTAAATAAGATCATGTACAGAGTTAATTAGAGGAAAGATCTGAAAATAGGGTTAGTAATAGTGAGATTATAGTGAAGGAGAAAACGAAGATGGGAACAAAGGGAATGAGAGATGGGGGAGAAGATAAGAGAATCTTCTTCGTTGTGTGAGAATTGATAAAGACTTCATCCAAAAAAAAAAAAAAAAGGAATTGAGAACGATTTTAAAGCAACAGCGTGTGCGTGAACCAGAGCATAAGGTAGAATCACTCTTATGCCCTCCCACTTTATTGACTTCTGGTTGGCTAAAGCAAATAGCTTCATCTGACATCTAAATTTATTTTACATTTTTACATGAGAAAATTTGTACAAAAGGAATAAGTTAGGTGAAATTTTGCGCAAGCGTTCCCCTATTATAAGCAACAACATCTAATGGTCAATTCTAGTATATGCTTAAGAATATAATTTTGTTTGAAATGAAAACCAATTATAAGATGATTGACGTTATGATTTTTAATTAATAATGTATGGATATTTTAATGAAGTTAAATTCTTAACATTATGAAATTTTAAAAATGTTTACTTTAAATATGTAGTCATTCTAAAATATAGTTCTTTTGAAAGAAACGACAAAAATTAGAATCAAAATGAATGTACTGATATTAATAAATGGAAAACATTAGCAGTATTTATACGTAAATCAAGATAGGCCCACACAAACTATGATTTTTATTTAATAATGATTAGATATAATTATTAAGTTAATAGTGACAACATTATGAAAAGTTTAAAATAGTTTTCTTTAAATATTTATTCATATTTCCTACCAAAAAAATATTTATTCGTCTTAAGGGGTATTTTTTTATATAAAAAAAGACAACAAAGCAAAAATAAAGCAAGGCACGTATATACATATATATTTTTTTTTGGGATGGTGTTTTACGCAATTATGCTCTCCTCAACTAATTCATTCATTCTTTAATTCAAAAGTAGGTGTTTCTATATAAAAGTTTATAATTTTCTGGACAATATTCAATTAAGCTTTCTCTATATCTTTATCCTCTTCATAAAGAATTCGCTAAAAAAATTATGGTGTGACCTCAAAAGAATGGGAAAACTAAAATTTAAAATTATAACGATACATTTAATAACATTATATAATCACTTCTACCACTAAATTAATCCTTAATATTATCCACATGAAATATTAGGCATTCATGTTGTTTATATTATAATTTCAATTGTTCGTTACTATTAATAGAAGTGGTAAAATAGAAAATATGCATAATTTTGTTTATAAATATTACTTATAGACCAAAGTATTAAAAAATATTTAAAATTATATTAATTTTTATTTAAATTAGTTTTTAAAAAAATAAATGATTTTTTTAATAAAAATTATGATATTCCTTTGTTTAAAAGGTAAAAGATTAATTTTATAAATATGATTAGATATATAAAGTAAAAAAAATTAATTATATTTTTTATATATATACTATTTTAAAAATTAAATTTAAAATAAAATATTTAGAATGACTTAAGCTTTCTCGCTTGACGTAACACAAGTTTGTTTTTTTTTAAAAAAGTAAATGCTATTTGAAGGCAAACTCACTTACCTTGGCATTTTCATATCATATAAAATTTGATCGCCTTTTTTCAGAGTCGGACATTTTCTTCACCCAAGACAGAAATTGTCAAAAACTTAGTATCATAAACGTCTTAGTTTTTTTTATCAGACATAAACGTCTTAGTTTCTTCCTTTACCAAACTGAAGAAATACTATTTAACTAGATCCACGTATTTAATGGAAATCGTATAAATTATTTTAAAGAAACTTATTTGGTTCAAAATGTCTTTTACTTTACGAAAGAAGTTCCTATAGTTGGACTTCGAAGGGTAACTATGGCTTTCTAGAAAATGGACAGAAAGCCTCAGCCTATGATGGTTGACGGTACAGCTATATCAAGGCTACCAGTGAGTGCCACGTGCCCAAACACCTCTCGCATGATATGGATAAGGTTTTATGATCAATTATTATGCCTATTAAAATATCTGCTCTTTTATGTTTTATTGCATGATGCCAATGTATAAATATCTTCCATCTTCCACATTAACATTGAATTTAAGGCCACAAAAAATATAATTATAATATGTACCTAAAAAACAAAAGAAAGTTTGAAACGAGGAAGGGATTATCAATTGTAGATTGTAGTACAAGCCTTCTCTTTGAATTTGGTTGCTTTATTAAGATTCATCAACTGCGAAAGGAAGAAAGAACAAATAAATAAGTTTAACAACATTATACTATTTTCTTTAAAAAAAGATTTATCCAGTCATTACCCTTGAGGCTTCCTTCCAAGTTCCAAGAGAAAACAAGTTTAATAAAGATGACTTATTATATGTTCTTATTTATATCACAAGCATTCTTCATCTGTTTGGATTTGGGCCGAACTGAATTAAAATTATAGTTTAAAATTTTAATTTTAATTTTATTTATATTAGAATTAAAATTAATAAAAAATTTAATTTTTATATTTAAAATAATTAAATAATTGAAATTTTAAAATTATAATTTTAAATTAAACTAAATTTTTATTATTTGAATAGTTTTATCAAGAATTATAAAGGTATAATAAACAAATTTAAATTAATAAATAATAATTTAAAATTTTATAGAGTTTACACTGTTAGATTATAGCGATCGTAATAGATATCAAAATAAAAGACGTCATTAATGATGATGAAGGTGATTCTTGGACGCTGTCGCCAGTAATCAGAGGAAGCGCAACAATTTGACCATTGCACGCGTGACGACGATGTAATTGAATGTCGTTGGCAATTAGCATGTCGGTGGGGCAGTAAACAACGTGGTCGGAGTATGTCAACAACGACGTTGTCAGACTATGTATGTGTTGCAAGTGACAATGGTTATTGGATAGTTTTTAACTTTTATTTTTTAATATTTAAAAAATTAAAAATCTCGGTACTTGAAATTAAAACTTTTAAAGTTTAAATTAAAAATTAAAAATAATATAAATTAGTTATTTTTCAATTTTATGAAATTAGATTTAGGGCCCAGTTGTTACAAATTTAAAAAAATAATTTTAACCTTCAATAATTTAGAGATTATATTTTAAAGATTTTTAAGAAAAGCAGAAATTATTTTGTATTTGTTTACAATCATAAAAATCATTTTTTTTAAAATAAGAGTAGCTTCTCTCTCTTCTATCGCAAGAGATTTTTTTTCAAAAGTTAATGAGAATAACTTTTCATTTTAACCATAAAAATAATTTTTTTTAACAAATAATTTTTTTAATAAACTTAAATAAACACAATCAATATTATTAAAAATGATTTTTTACTTAAAAATAATAATTTTTTTATCAAATAATCGATAACAAATGAGTTCTTAAAATTAAAATTCTAATTCTAATTCTAATATATACATCAAATAATATCATTAGAATTGAAAAATTCAATTTCAATTTTAAGACCTAATTCTATCCGCCGATGTTAAAGGAATTTGGTGGGTTTGTTCTTTCCAATTGCTTGCTTGCATCCGTTATGACTCTGAAGCTGTTCATTGCCCAACGCTCCCGGAAGCTAATGCTGTCTAGTTCGTTTCCTTGAGACTTGTGAGCTCCTTTTGGGCCCTGTACTTATTTCTTCGGCCTTTGTTAATTTACTATGACCAAAAACAGAGCTACAAAACTGAATTGGCAACTCATGAGTGTTTTCATGAATTTGGATCCCCGGTAGTTTAACTTGAAGGAGTAGAGACTGGATTCATTTATTGTAATTTATCTCTCTCTAACTACATCAGTAATTTTTATATCCTTATATTCTTTATGTGTGATACTGATTTTGTTTGGGGTATCCTAACATATGCTTTTCTATGGGCTGATATCATAAAGACTTCTCAACCTTTGAACTTAAATTTACTTACTACTTGAGTCATTTATTGTGAGCAATGATACTAATAATTTGATTAGAGATTATCCAAATTTAGAATTCATAGGCTAAAAATCCAAAAAATTTGCTTCTTCCTATTGTGTAGCACTTTTTTTTGGGTGAATAAGATATGCTTTTTCTTCTATTAAGATTTGTTCTATTTTTATTTCGATAAATTACATAGAATTTATTTAAATTTTACTTAAAATTATTTATTTTCTTGTTTTATAATTAATTTGTTTTCAATTTTAATTTTTCTAAAGACGTATACTCCCTTTTAAAAAATATTTTTTTAATACACATACTTCATCATTGTAGCGTTTTATGCAGATGAAAAATTAAAACAAAAGACGCCATTGTAATTTAGAAACAAAATGTGAGGTGAATTTAATTTTGACAAATTAATTTTTCTTTTATTGATTGTACCCAAGGCAACTAAAAAAGAACCGCCAAGATCCTCATTCCATGGATAAAATAAAAATTGATAAATGTGGCTGTAAAATTTTATTATAGCCTAGATAAACAATGGTTTGCAAAAAGCACATGTAAATTAATGGTGCACGATGTGTTAAATGGATCAAACTTGGTCCATCTCGACTTCTTCCTAAGGAAGACCAAGTTTCCTCCATTAAGTAAAAATAAAACGGGGTTCTGTTTTTCTCCTCGTAACGTGGGCTTAGTAATGAGCCCAGAATTTATAACCCCCCCCCCCCCCCAAAAAAAAAAAGAAGATGCCCAACATTCATTTGAATGATTAGAAAATTTTGATTCAAATAAGGTATTACTAAGTTGCTCCACCAAAGTTTGGCTGTTGCCACACTCCATTACCGCCATCACCTGCTATGTACGACATGCACGACAATGGCACGAGACAGAGGCCTCGGCTTCTGAGATCTTGCTTGGTTTCCTCGTTTGTGTTGTCCATAGCTGAATCCTGACATTATGCATACAATGCATGCAATTTCAATAACAACTATGTGCGTAAATGCAGTGTAGTATTGTAGTATATGCTAATACAGTAGCCCACTAAGAGTAAGATGTGCACGTACGTGCATATAATCTTGTATATTGGTAATAGAACCCTTACCCCTTGCATCACTCTGTTGGTCTGGTTCCACGATGACTTCATGTATGGAACGCTCAGTGTCTGTATGATGAAGACTCAGTAAGGACCAAGTCATTGGGAAAATACAATATTCATCATCATCTTATAATTGCATTACATTTCTATGTTATATACATGCAGATTCCTTTCCTAACTTATGTTTTTATAAAGATATTGTCACATTTAGTAATTAATTAGTGGATAATATTTAGTTATATATCTTACTTGGTTAAAATAAAAATATTAAAATATAAATAAAATATTTATATTTCAACTAAGTGAAATATGTGGTCAAATATTAACCACTAATTGTGAAAGGGTATTGGTACCCGAAAAAAAAGTATCAAAGATATATATATATATATATATATAAGACATATCAAGTGAGAGTATTATCTTATTATAAGAAGTGACATGAGCTAATATTGACCATTAAATCTTACATAAATTATCAAAATTAAAGGTTATTCAAAAATTACATGACCATTTAAAAAAGTCACATGACTTTATGTTTTAATCTTTACCATATATAAATGATCTAATAGTTAAGATTTTATTCTCTCACTCTCACAATAAACTACTCATCTCACTAAAAAAAAATCTTTAGGAAGGAAAATTTTGCTTTTGTTTATGCTTGTTTCAGAAAATGGGGAAGGGGAATAAATCAGTCAGGAGAGATGAGGAGATTACAAAATGGAGAGTGGTTATTATTAGTTAGATATAATAATTTAAACTTTTAGGAAAGTTACTCGTTCACATTATATTTTTACTTCAATCCATTAACAAACCGTTGATAATATTAAAGCAAAGAAACCCAGTTGTTTGCATACCAGTATTTAATTAAAACAAAAATGAAAATTGAGATACCCAACAAAATCAGAAAGATGCTAGCTTTGACGAATATGGATCAGAAGTTCACAAGTCAAAAAGGGAAACTTCAGACTATCAGAGTGAAAAATATAAGTACCTCGACTTGGCTTTGGAGGAATTTTATGTATCCAAAAGCCTCCAGAAGTACGGATGCCGTGTCTGTCTGCAACATCCACATTCCACAAGCATATATTATAGTTCAATATTAATTTTCATTTAGCATTTAAAGAATTATCGAATTAACTTGTAAACACGATGAGATCACTAATATGCTTTAATTTCTGTATGGGTATCGCTGACTAGTCCCGCAAGGGGATACAACTTAAGAATTATTTCTTGAATTAAGTTAAGAATACTTAAAGTGGTGCATACTCAACTAAAACATATATACTTAATCAAATAAATTATTAATTATTACATTTCTCTTTATTAATATCTCGTGACTAGCAAAATGCCCTTTTTGTATGAAGGGTCCTGTGTGTTTGTGATATTGGTACCGGAATTCTTCAATTACTGCATTCGTGCGTCAAGATAAACATAATGCTTGAAAGTTCTGTACCCTAGCTATACAAAATTTCAAGGAGTACTTACTAAGTACTCATGGTTGTGAAAGTATTAATGTACCTTGCCAAAAGGAGCCACCATCTGCTGAAGAGCCGCAATCCTATCTCCTAATTTCTCTTTCCTAACCTGAAGGATAATTACAAAGCATGCAAAAGCAAATAATCAAGCTAAACTCAATGCAACCCGCGCTAAGTAGGCACACACACACACATATATATTGTTATTTTGACTATAATTAATGTAATATAAAGTAAATAACAAATGATACTTCGAAAGCATATATGTGCTAAGACTATTATAGGCCAGCTAATTAGTGTACATAAACGGTCAGGAATAATATTGGATTAGAATTGTGGACATATATATACAAGATTAAAAATAAAGGCACCTTAAAGGGTGCGCATGATGGACGTGATTCCAATCGTGATTTCTTCGATGCAGTTTGAGATTGAGCAGCCTTTGACTCCATCAAAGTGCTGGATCTCTTTGTTTCTGCCATGCTATTGGTGAAGTGCGATGGCTACATATTTAAAAAAATGAAAAGAGTAAAGATTAGTTGAGTAATAATTGAAGTGGGTCTTTTTCAACAAGAAAAAGAAAGAGAGAAAGAAGCCAAAAGAAAAGAAAAAGGAAGAGAAATTCTGATTAAAGACGTGTACAATGTTTAAAGCTGAGAAGGATACCTCTAATCTAGCAAAAAGATAAGACTGTTCCTTGTTGCCACAAGTTAATAAAATCTTTTACAGTAAAGGGTAGCGACTTTTTTTTTTCTTCAAAAACTTATCTGCTGATCAACTTTATTAGTAAGTATATTCGTTAGATCATCTGCAGTTCTTTTGATCTTATGTTATATATATGTAGATAAAATAAGTACATTCTTCAATTGTTTTCATTAGAATCCGAAAATTAAATATCACTTGCGAATTTACAAGTGTGTGTATATATATATATATATATATCTTTGGCATAAGAAAATACTCAACAAGACGAACTTTTTTTAATTGGAAGCAGTTGATATTACACTGAGTAATATAAAGAATTGAAATCACTATCCGCATTCAATTAAAAATTGTATAACTGAAATAGAGAGCTACTTTTACTCTGGTGCGGAATCTGCCAATCGATGAGTCAACAGAGAGACTGACTGTGCATGTGTTCTTAATTTGCTTAAGGAAGAAGAAGAAAAAGAAAAGAAATACTTACATTACTAGAGTTATTACATGAGGACCTGTCAGTGGGCTGCTGCATATGATCAAGACGAAAAAAATGGTTCTCTGTAAATCTACCAAGATCACGATCTTGTGAACGCTGGCTCAAACCCCCACTATACGATCTTG
The DNA here is from genome assembly GCA_023212625.1 of Styphnolobium japonicum. NCBI lineage: Eukaryota > Viridiplantae > Streptophyta > Magnoliopsida > Fabales > Fabaceae > Styphnolobium > Styphnolobium japonicum. The sequence continues at coordinate 29,765,731 of JALBWW010000006.1, forward strand.
CTGAGGTTAATAGATCTAAGGACTGCGTGCTCGTATCCAAGGAGCTTGAAATTGATGGGGAAGGGGATGACTGGTTCAAGTTTGAGATATTTATACTAGGGTAAATCTGGCTAAAGTTCCCTCTACTTGGTACTCCCGTACCACCAAAACTGGGATAATTTTGAGCACTAGTCGAATATAATTCTCCAGAAAAAAGGGTCTTGAGCAAGAGCCTTTCACTGAGAGTATTCATATAGTTGTGCTCATTCTTCATGTGGGTTGTTGTGGGAGTGGGAAGAGGTCGATAGCCTTCCATGCTCGAAGGACTGATTAGCATTTCACTGAATTTGGGGAAAGTATCTGAGGTCTCTTTCCTAATCTTCGAAAACTGTAGGTCTAAGTCATCGCTGGACTGACTGGTGGTTAAGCAGCTTTCTGCATCAGTACTTGTCCAGTGATGGTAACCTAAATCTTGGATCATTGAACCGTTCAGAGGACGTGGAGGGATTCGAATATCGTTCTTGTGCTTTAAATCTCTTGATCTGCGATTAGCTTCGGGGTTTGGGTTGAAGTGACCAGCATTCCTAAATATGTATAAACAGGGAGGAAAAGAAATTTAAAAAGGATACTATACGTTACTTTAACTTGAATATATGCTAGCTTTCATACTTGTGGTGAAGGAGACAAAGCCCTAGTCTAGTACATACACATGAATGAAACACACAATAGATCATTAACAAAAAAAAAAAAAAAAGAAACACAATAGATCGTAGAATTACAACAATAAATAGTCATTTCATTGTTTGTGACAGAATGACAGTTTGTGATGCATTAATGATCACACGAAATTAACGCAAAAAAAATTATGATATTAAATTACAAAATCAACTCATACATATTACATATATAATCCTTTCATAACCTTCGTAAGAAAAATTGGATAATTGGGTAAAGTCAATGAAGAAGCATCAATTAGATTCAGAAGGAACTTACAAAGTTATATTTGGTGTCCAAGAATGACTGCTTCCAACTCCATAGTAGGATGGGGTCGACAAAGACGAAGCCTCAACAGCCGGAGGTTGGTCTTGGAGCTGATGGAGATTGGTAGATTCCATAATGATAAATTTATTATATGGTCTTAAAGGGAAAGGAAGGGTTTTATTGAAAATCCCAAGATGAGTACTTAGTGATTAAAATTAAGCAAGCAAGCTTTGGCAAACGGAATCTGCCACTCTATATACAAAGGAACACAGTTCCAGGTGACAACCACATAACTCGCTGCTTTTCGCCACTTTCCGGAGTTTTTCTCTTTACTCTTTCAAGTTTGCATCTTTCTAAAGTAGACTTGAAAAGAAAGGAAGAGAGCATGAGTATTTCATCTCCATACCTCTCTCTGACTTTTAATTATTTAATTTAGCCAACTTCACTTTCTTCACTTTTTTTCTCCTCCCAACAAGGGTTTCTCTTGCAGCTTTGAGTATACAAATATAAATAGATAATTTTGTCCTATATATCATTCTCTCACTGCGCATTTCTTTTTTCTTATCTATTCTTTTATTGTTTTGTTCTTGTCTCAATATTTTCACATCATTTAGAGTATGAAACTAATCTTATTCAAATACTCAAGCTATCCATCCTATAAGTGCTTTTTTTGTGAGCTTCAATCCTTTTTTCTGCAATTACATGAAGATGATTACAGTCCCTATACGCCATTATTAAAAATCCCTTCCTTCGATCCCAAGGCTTTCAACAAAAAGAACCGCTATTAGAAATGATAGCAGCCACGCTCTCTATCTCTCTCTGTCTTTACAACCTTATCCTTATCCCCACATGTTCAAGGCTAAGGGAAGCATATTATGTGTGTGTTTGGATTAAATTTTATAAATTTGATTTTAAATGAATTTAATTTTACAAACTTCATTTTATTTAGAAGGGAGTTTGAGTAAAGTGGTTTATGTTTAGAAATCTTTATCTAAAAATTGATTTTGTTAAATGAATATTATTTGAATAATGTTAATAGAAATTATTTTTGAATCTGTAATTACAAAAAAAAATGAGTTATTTTGAGTTTAATTGTTAATAAATTAATGTTAAAAAGATTGATTATAAATAAATTGATTTGTAAAATCAATTTGTTAAAAAATTAAATTTATTTGAGATATTATAAAATAAAATTACTTTAAGTATAATTATAATAATATTTTAAAAAATTATTAAGTTATATTTATTTAAATATTATTAAAATAATAATATAATATCAAATTATAAGGGTATTTATATTAATATACACATAAACGAGTTTTCTTTCACCGCAAAAGCAACAAAATATTACTTCTGTCCAAACATGATTTGGGATAAATTAATCAATCTTACTTTCTTTTATCATGATTTCACTTAAACATGATAAAATGTTTTAAAAACTTATTTACATATTGCAAATGAGAGTTTGTCCACCCAAACACACCTTATATACATTACGTTACGCGGTGCTTATTTAACTTGTTAATTATCACTTGTTTTGACAACCAACAGCACCCAAAGTAAATTAACATTCTAAAAATCCTATCTATATAATACACAAAAATGATTGAAACCCTTATAATCATCAAAGTCTCTGTCAAGTCTTAATTTTGAAGTAAAATTTCTTAGCATTTTATTTTAATTAACAACGTATACAACACAGCAATTTTCTGTTTTTTTTCCCCCAACTGAGTGTTTCTTAACGTCATATCACACGTCAGGGTCCAATGCAATGATTTTGGTAATATAATAATCAAAAGAGCTAGAAGAAGCGAATATGGAGAACAATTAATGTTGAGCTAATGAGATAATTAATTACAATTAGTTGGGTCATATCTTGTCAGCCAATTGTGTTGTTCTCTTGACCTTCTTTGACCGTGTATGACTACATTTAATTTGTCAATGAACCTTTGACTAATAAGTAGCTCAGAAAAGAAAAAGATAAAAAACGGATAAACATTTGCAAACCTTATCAACGGACCTTAGCCATCGTTTTCTCTTTTTTTTCGGCTGCGCAGCTCGCGGTCAGAATCCTTATAAATGAGTTGGGTGTACCCCACCCTCACCTCTGGTTACCAAGTTGCTCACAGCATGCGGGACATGATGGTCATTTCCATAGTGTGGGGTTCATATAATAATTGGTAGTTAACCATATTAAACGGAGGTTAAGTTTCTAAGGTTCCGTTTGGACTTTGGAAGCTCATAGAAAACTACATCTATTCACAAAACGAAGGGGGAAAAAAAGAAAATTATATATACTAAATTCATGGTTTCACTCGACAAGCTTAAGAGGGCTGTTTTTAAAAATCAAAATTTAGGTTGTGTTTAGTTGAGTAAACAAAAAGTAAGAAAGTAAAAAATTTAAAATGAAAATTATTCTACACTTACTTAATATATTAAGAGTAAAAAAATAAAATGTACTCATTTTTACTTTTAAATTTAACTTTTGTCAAAAATAATTTCCATCCTATATTTTTTTCTTTCTTTTTTTTTTATCTTGCCACTTTTTCTCTCATAATCGATTACATTCGACCAAGTTCATACTTAAAAAACACATGCATAATTTTAAAGATTATCAACTATATTTCAATTTCCAACTACTATTAGCTGTATAGCACAGTGTGAAAAAGAATCGTCCTACGGTATGTAAATTAAAAATTAAAAATGATAGGGTTACAAAAGTGCGGCACAACATTTTTTGTGGAGCATTGAATTTATCCATGCATGAATTTGTATATATATATATATATAAACAAAAAATAATCTAAGAGTACAGATGTCCTACTTTCAGAAATAATTGGGCTTCTACTTTGGAGTGCCAATTTTGTAAGAGGCGTATAACATAAGCACCCTTTCCAAGTTCTGAACATGAATTTACATAAATTCTAAACATACGTCAATTTTTAAATAATAATAATATGCAGATTCAAGCAATAATATATATATATATATATATATATATATATATATAAGCTGGATAATTCTATTCAATTTTCTTCCTTTCTTCCTAATATACAAAAAAAACAAAAGTACGTTCAACGGACAGGAGCAGCAACTTTAATTTGGTCAATGTGGCCTTTTCTACTTTTTGTGCTTGTATAATCAATGAAAGTAGAGTCATATGCATATTCCACAAAATCCTTAGCATAAGAATCAAGCCATATCTAAATTCAGAACTCAGAAGAGCTCAAAGCAAATACACATCAAAACTCATTTTGCTCGGTACATCACATAATGTTTTTATTTTTTATTTTTTTGGTTCAGTAAAAAGTTAAAGCGCATGAAACTTTAATTGGGTATTGAAGTTCCACATCAATAAATGCTATAGGCTAAGTGTATATAATGAAGCACCAAATAATTAATTAAAAAATAATTAAGATCATGTGGTTTAGCCCATCCTTTAAATTGTCTTAGATTAACTGGACTGCTCGTGGAGTCGTGGTTTTTATATATTTTTTATTTTATTTTCAAATTCAATTCCCTTATATTGTGTTAATCAAATAAAATAAAATAAAAGCACAACTCTCCTGATTTTCTTTACATATATATAGCCACGAATTGGTTTAAACTTGAGTGATAATGGCTGGTATGTCAATATATGTTTATGTTGTTTCCAACTTGTCTAGTGAAATAAACTAATTTTATTTAAATAGAACAGACACTGGAACTATCACAGTTGGCCACTTTTGATATAATAAAATAAACGCCAACTCGTTTCCGTATATATAGTTTTATTTATCTTTCTCCGAACTAATCACATCGTGGAATTTGATATGGTTAAACAGAAAAATAAAAGCACTAAAGAACACTGATGGAAGATTTTATGTATATATATAATTTTTTTAGTATATTAAAAAATTCTTACGACAACTTCAACTTATAATTTTTATCTAAAATTTTACTCATCTTGACTACTTAAACTACCTCAAAATGACACGAGCGACACTATATATTAACACAAGCACATAAAGATATATCATGCATTGATAATTATACCTTTACCTCATCCTACTTCTAGCTAGTACCTTAACTTGCATGTGCATGGTTGATGGTTGAACCTGGAAAATCTGATCTACATATTGTATGATTAATGTGTCAAATATATAAACAATAAGCCCTTAGGAAAGTACTTAATTAAATATTGGCGTATTGTAATGCCGTTGCCCGTTAGTGTTTCATTTAATTAGCTCTTCTCTTTTTGTCCATTTCCATATTTTACTCTTAAATATATATAACATACATCTCAGTCTCACTCTACAAAACCAAAGCGAGATAGTAATTAAATATATGTGCTAATTAAGTGCATATGATTAAGCTGTCTTCATCCAGCAAAGGGGGGTAATTAATTAATATAATATTTGATCAGCCCCACAATAGTTCACATCAGACGAAAAGATGACGGAGGAATAAGAGCTCAGAGTATGGGCACGCTTAGCTTTGCTTTTAGTACTTTTCTTCCTTTACCGTTCTGGCATGTCCATCTAATTGCAAATGTCTCGATTTATATATAATATTCTTATAGAGAGAGAGAACAACCATTTCCCCCCACCTTCTTTAAATTAAGTTTTTCTTCTTTATTCATATATACCCTTTCCCCCTTTCCTTTCCTGGTCACCTTTCACTTATTTCCTAGTCAATAATTACGACATATAATCATTTTATGAAATTTGTTTTTAGATACGTTTGAAGGATCAACTTTTTTAACTTTTTTAAAAACTTAAACGATTAAACATAGACTTAAAATTAATTTTATATCTCTAACACAACTTCTTACATAAATATATATAAATTCTTTATGACACATAAATAATTTTATATATTTAATTTTATATGTATCCTGAGTTTGAAAATTAATTGGAGCCTTTTCCCAAGCCATCAGAAGATTTAATTATCTCAAGAAACAGTATTAGTGAGTTCATTATAAAATATAATAAGCTACTTCATTACTACTTTCACCGATTAGGAATTGTGAACCAAAAGAATAAAACATAATATACGTAACAGCATGGTCTTTGCAATTGATATATATAATTAATGAAGTTTATATATATAATTGGGTATAATTAAAGCTGCTGGAAATTTTCCCACCCTGCTTCAAATCCCTCAACTCGTCAGGCGAGGGTATGGGGTTCGTAGTAAATTAAAATACATAGCAGTTTCACATGAATGGGCTGAAATCAATGAACTGAAGACGAAGCGAAGAATAGGTCCTTCAGACGGAGACGCTTTCAGCAGCAAACCAAAAGTTAAGGTCGTAAACTAAAGTGCATAATTTTATTCCAACGGTCGTCTTAATAATGGATGATGCATACAAGACCTTTATTATTCTTAATAAGTAAATTAGTGGCTCAATATAGAGGGAGAGCACATAACCTTTCATTTGAATTTTACTACTATAATATACATTACTAGAACGAATTGAAGGCTGAAGCAGCTCTTATTTCTCAAAATTTTCCATGGCGAAATATATATATGTGTCTGTGTCACTTTATTTTAAAGGGTCCATTCATCATCATTAAATGGAACATTTTTTTCCTAGTTCTAAAGAGTCAAACCCTAGGATCAATTATATCCACTACTACAATTCTGTCTCTTATTATATAGTTAAACTAATTTTTTATTATAAAAATTCTTCCAACTTGCGTATAAGATATCTGACTCATTTACTTTAATTTATGCGTACGTATGTTTAAGAGTTTTCAATTACTTTCTTTGTTTGGTTATGACGAGATTAGAAGATTTTCAGGCTTCCTTCGCATTACTTGATCACATCCAATTTACAATGCATGTAAAGTCATTTAGCTGTTTCACAAAAACTATTGCTCTCCAAAGTATAGTCTTTTGCAATTTCCACTTTATTCTCTTATTCTTATTTTTTTAATATAGGGTCTAGCTTGAAAGAGAGATTCTATGGCCTTTCCTCTTTGAGGATCGAGGGATTCAGTAATTGTTATCATTTTCCTCTTTTCTAGTAGCTTTTTCCTTTTTTTCTTTCGGATGAGAGTTCATATGGAGGATTTCTCCCTTAAAGCAATTTTAATCATATATACGACATACAATAATTGCCACTTTAATAGTATATATCAATTTTTTGTTTGATCAATTGTTCAGCCATGATTGAATCCTTTAGTTTGTGGATTATATATATGTTATCATATATAGTGTTAGAATATCTCAGAATATTTTTAAGGTATTTTAGCATATCTTTATAATATCTTAGCATAGCTTTAGAATATCTTAGCATATCTTTAAAAGATCTTTATAATATATTGTGAAATCAATTAGTCATTTAATTGATGGAGCAATCTTAGAAGTTATTTCATAATTTCATTATGTTTCATGATTTGTTTCCTTTTTTAATTAAGGTTAGGAGTCTTATTGTCTTAGTGAGCTTGGGCTTGTACTAGTAGTACTACACTAATACTTGACCTAATTATTAGTATAAACAGGGGTTAGTGCTTTGTATTTTACAACATATTAAATCAATCTAATCTCATATTATTCATTAGTATTTCTTCTCTCTTTTACTCATTCCTTACCTAAACCATATAATTTCAACATGGTATTAGAGCGGTACCATCCTCCGTGACTTAGTCCCGTCACTATTTCGTTGCCGGGTTTCGTAAAATCTGGAACTTGTCTTTGATTATGTCTCTGTCTCATATCTCTCTTACTTCTCATTTGTCGTGCATCAATTTCAGTTATCGGAATCTTGTTTTTTAATTACAGTGGTGACATCCATTCTTCTCGACAATTCATATCGGCTTCTCTTCTTGTCGAAGAATCATATCGACGGTGACTTTTCTTCCCACTGACGAATCATACTAGTGGTCATTTCTATTATCTTACCAATAAGTCATACCGGTGATGAATTTCTCTATTGGCTGTGATTCACACCAACCTTAATTTCAATTTCCAGATTTTTGGGTCTCTTGAAATTTCCTACTGCTTGAAGCTTCCATATGTTGTTCTTGATGAACTTGGAGAAGTTTTGCCTTTGTTATACATCATGATTGTTTGCCAGGAAATTTCCACTGTGTGTCTTTCCAGCGATGTCTCTTCCTCCTTGGCCATGCAATTTTCCAACTAACTCTTTTGGCTGTGCGTCACTCCAGCAGTCTTGTTGAGTTATTTTTCTAATCAAAACAGTCAACCCTTTCCACTAGCTGTCCTGTCGTCCGGCCATTATTTGGCCTGGAATGTCGGCCTTAGCTCTAGAAATCGTCGCCAGTCCCTGTCACCTTATTGGCACCTCCTCTGTCACTTTTGGGGGGTGTTCACCCAAGTCAGTCATCCATTTATCTTGTCCATACCTCACCCTCTTCAATGGCTTCCACATTCGAATCTTTCGCTGCAACGTCCGATGCTGGTTCTGGTAATCGTCCACAGTGTTCCTACTGTAATCACATGGGTCATACTAAAGAAAAATATTACTCTCTCATTGGATTCCCTGAGAAATCAGCTCATGTGTCACAGTCACAGTCACAGCCTCAAGCTTTAGACAAGTAGGATGATAATTGGAATGATAATCAGAATGTCTTATCAAATGCTGAATTCAAGAAGTATCTACAGCTCAAAGTAGCTCAACAAGGCCAATCTTTAGCTGTTGTAGTCCATACTGGACCGGAGTATAGGACAAACGATTGGCACATGATTTGAATCACATGGCCTTTATTATTTCCAGCCTCCACCTTCGGTTGCTTGCACCACTACTGAGTTCTCAGATTTCCTTCATCGTCGCTTTGGTCATCCCAATCTCAAGAAGTTGAAGACAATGGTCTCTCATCTGTCTCACTTACGGTCTCTAGAGTGTGAGTCATGTCAGCTTGGTCATATCATATATTGTCTCTTCAAACGTCTCCAGCATCCCTAAGTTGTCTTTTGAGCTATTATTTATAGAGCTCACACTATTTTTATGATTAGTTTCTTTTAGTGTTTATTTGTAACAAACTTAAAGCTTAGTAAGCTTTTGCTTGAGGGGGAGTGTTAGAATATCTCAGAATATCTTCAGGGTATTTCAGAATATCTTTAGAATATCTTAGCATATCTTTAAAAGATCTTTATAATATATTGTGAAATCAATTAGTCATCTAATTGAGAGAAATCTTAAGAGTTATTTCCTAATTTCATTATGTTTCCTGATTTGTTTCCTTTTTTAATTAGGGTTAGGAGTTTTATTATCTTAGTGGGTTTGAGCTTGTACTAGTAGTACTACACTAATACTTGACCTAATTATTAATATAAATAGGGATTAGTGCTTTATATTTTACAACATATTAAATCAATCAAATATCATATTATTTATTAGTATTTCTTCTCTTTTTTACTCATTCCCTGCCTAAAATCATATAATTTCAACATATAGTATCAAATTTTGTTAGACCAATTTTTTATTATATATATCATCAACCTTTATAAGTCCTGATCAACTACCCATTTATTCGTCCTATACAGACCCACAATTTCCCAACAAATTTTTTCGCTGTGGTAGCTTATCCTCCACAAAATGAACAAATTAAACTTGTGTTTCCTCCTCTTCAATTATTTAATCTCAGTGTGCGCATGGTTATTATAATCTGCAACTGTTTTTAATTTAAATGTTGATGAATCTGGTAAAAACCTCAAAAGGAGGTCTAAAAGCAGCTAGACTAAAAAGTGTCTAGAGAAGAAGACAAGGCATTGGAACAGAAAAGTATATATATGCTTTCTCAAACTTGGGGGAATGAAATCCTACACTGGGGGGCCATGCTCCTCTTTGCTTTCCAAGCCCACTAAACAGATCGAATATATTACGATGATGATATTCTATACATCCCTCAATTATGTGTTGGGTTCTTATGGTTATGGGTGGTGGCGTGATGCAGTAGACAAAGCGCTGATCGTCTGCCATCGACGGCAAAGGATTTGCCACGATTTGCTTGTAGTTATAGCTTCATGCTTGAGTAACTTTGTAAGTCTTTCTCTATCTTTAATTTGGTTTTATCTTTTCTGACAACGGTAGCAACATTACATCCTTTTTCTTTGTCACTCGTATATTTCAATTTCCATTTTTGAACATACCAATATATCCCATCAGTGCCAGTGCCATAAACCCTCGGTTTCCGATTTATAAGCGAAATCTTAGTGGTGCGCTTCAGACATGCAAATCAAAAGTTGTATTACTTTCTGGTAAGAATAAAATGAGAGTCGTGAATGGAACTTCCTCCCTACCCATTTGGATGTAATATCTAATTCCATATAAGGTTCAAAGAAATATGGATGAGAGAGATAAACTAGCTTTAGGCTTTGATTAGATTAGGAAAGAAATAGGGAAGAGGGAAGTAGAGTTGAAAACAGTAGGAAGGAGAGAAGTAAAGTAAAAAATAAATAAATTTTTAAATTGTTTAGATTGAAAAAATTAAGAGAAAAGTAAAAAAAAAAAAATTAAATTTTATTATAAATACATATTTATTCTTATTTATTTATTTATAAAAGAGGGAAAAAATGATATAGTAGGAAGTACAAAAATAAAGAGTATTTCTTTTTATTTTCTTCTCACTTTAAGAAAGAAATGAAAAAGTTATAAGACCTACTAATTTTATTTTTCTCAAAAAAATGTGTCATTTTTTTTGCTCTTTTTCTCTTCTTTAATCCTCTCTCACTTATTTTTCTTCAAATAAGCAAAGGCTTAAAGGGGTCAAAGAAGGGAAATGACTTACAGTACTTTCTTAGGAAATAAATAGTGTGTGAAAAAAAAATCTCTCTAGGTCTAGGGAATTAATTTCATTGCTAAAAGTAATCCAATATTCAAGTTACACAAAAACAAGAAGAAAAAAAACTGTATGAATTAAGAACGCGCTTAGGGTACAATTTTTTTTGTTTTTCAATTTTAAATTGGTGCATTGTTTTTTGAATTAATGCAAGGAGGTATTTTGTCATTGATTCGATACCATTTTTTTTTAACTCATGTGTGAATGAGTCAAGCTATTTCCACATCAACAAAGTTAAATATAAGAAATGCAAAAACAGTTGTACGTGAGTGAACGGAAAAAACACAGAAAAGGAAATGAATGAAAAGAAAGTAAGTAAAAAGAAAAATAGGAGTTTATGACGTAATAGCGAAGAACGCATGTCGCATGGGTCTAGTTAAGAGTAGGTCGGGTTTCTTCTCTCTCATGATTCGTGAGCCCAAAACTAGAAAATGTTTACATGGGACATTGCAAGCCCCAGGTGCAATCATTGTCCTGATCTTGTCCATCCAGTAACCAGTAGCAACCTTATTAAAGATGGACCCAAGCCAGTAAGCCCATCTTTGGTTGAAGAAGCTTGCGTGGAAGACATGACACGTTAATCAGAGCCTGATGATTTTTCTTTTTGGTTTTTTAGATGTTGGAGATGATAGTGATGTTTGTTAAATTTCAAATGACATTCCTTCATGATGGTAAAATCCGTACTATATATAAGAAGTTAGGGTTATAAATATAAATAAATATTTAAAATATAAATAAATATTTAAAATTAAATAAATCAATCAGAGTTAGCTTAACTAGCTTAACTGACAGACTTGCCAATTATAATTTCTATTCAATTATAAATTATAATTGAATATAGTCAAAGTACAAAAAATCTTAACTTCAATTTCTGTTAACCATGTTTTATTAATAGGTCATTTATAAGTCTTTAGGTAGATTTGTGAGATGTCTTGATCTTAGAATGAGACAACTTTTTCATTTCTTAAATTTTTGTTCACCTGAAAAAGAAGTATTTGAAAAAGTTGTATCTCATTTTTTTCTTTTATTTGAATAATTAAGATTAATTACTTGCCAAACACATGCAATGCTATGCTGTGTGGAGGGGAGTGATTCTCTCCCCATATTTCCCGCACATATATACCAATCACGCATATGATATGACCATTCCCAAAGACCCAAACATTTGCTACGTATACGTTTTTCCTAATTTGTTACCACAGCCCAAATTGTATTCTTAACCTTCACCATCACAAATGAATGATAAATCAGTTGATCGTTCTTGCATACTTGTTGTACGGAACCAATTGTGTAATACCCCTATGTTATCCCACTTAGTATACAAACTCTATGAGACACATATATTGGTTAATTGGTCTCATATAAATTCTATAAATCATTAACTGGTTTATATAAATTGTATAAACACCTATAAATTTTTGAAACATTTTTCCACTGAAGATGAGCTGAATTCATGTATGTTGTAGCGCCTTTCTTGTTCCTAAAAGGCAATACAAAAAAAAAAAAAGTGATTAGGTAAGTTATCTTAATTTTAGTTTATAGATACGTACAATTGTCGTTAATATTATATAAATACGTATAATTATTTTGGGTTGTTGAGCCTTGTGTAGCTTTGTCCCTTTCATGAGAGATCCACTTGGATATGCAAATATTCCTGATTGACTTAAATTCATGATATTCGTAGGATACATATGCAAAAGTAAATGACAAATCCCAGCAAAAATGATCACCAGAATCAAGAAATAGATCAAGGAAAAAGAATCAAATATTGATTGAGAGTATTGCATAAAAAGCAAAATAAATAACTAATAGCTAGACAGATCGATAGAATAATATTTTCGTACATAAATTAAATGGTAATGAAGGACAATATATGGCTTCTAAATAAATAACTAATAGCTAGACAGATCGATAGAATAATGTTTTCATACATAAATTAAATGGTAATGTAGGACAATATATGGCTTCTAAGTGTCCACCAAGAAAGCATATCTGACATGTATCGCGGATCCTAAAATTAGCTTTTTGATGACGCTTTATATCTTTCATGTGGGTCTATAAAAGCGGCCTAGCATTTGGTGTGGTTATTTATTTATTTTTCGTACAAGGCTAGTGGTTTTAATTATTTATTAGTAATTGTCTTGGTGTAAAAGAAAAAAAAAATGGATGGCATTATGGTAACGTTGTTTATTATTATTTTTGCACATGGGTATAGACGTAAAGTATTATTTGGATAGAAGAGTTTGGAGAGAAATAGAGGGATGTGTAATTTTTTATTTTAAATTTATATTCTTTTTATTTGATAATTTTTTAAATGAGAGGAATAAAATGAGAAACTATCATATAATATTTTTATTATGTCATTTTTATTTTTATAAATATTTTATAATTATCTTAATTTTGAAATAAAAGATTATCCTTCCTTTCCATACTCCTCCAATCCAAACATATTCTTAGTGAGGCTTCTAGTAGTTCAACAATGTATCATTTTACTAGTGTTATAAAGAACAATTTATATAAGTTTATAAAATAATTTTGTAAATTTTAAATTTACTTAAAATAAATCAAAAATAAAAAAGAAATATTATACTTCTAATTTATATTAAATTAGAATACGAATAAGTAAATTATTTTTTAAATTATATTTCTCAAGTAATAGATTCAATTAAAAATATTAAAAATAAGGATAAAATTTATATATGATAAATATACTACTCTTTTTATATGCTAATTAAAACTTTTAAGTTTTTTTACTCCCTTCAATTTGAGCATAAAGATTCATAGCATGTTGTAGTCACTTGAAATGATAGGGGGTTTTTTTTTTGGCGGAAGAGGCACTATAATTATTTGTTGGTTATTATTTTTTTGTGCCTTGTTAATTAAGTTTTAGAACTTGTTTGGAAAAACTTTTAAAAAAATATTTTTTTAATAATTTTTTGAAATAAAGTACTTTTTTCTTTTAAAAAAAACTTTTTTTAAAAACTGTTATTTTTTTTAAAATTTCATCCAAACATACTTAAAAACTTATAAATTTTTTTTTTATATAAAATAAAAAAAATAATTTTAAATTTTTTTTTTATCCAAACGCACTTTTAATCTCTTCACATTCTGATAGTATATAATATCCAAAGAATCAAATGAAAAAACAGGACAAGTCTCATTCTAAGCTTCAAAATTCAAGAAAAGTAAAAATATAAATAAGTCAGTTAGATGATAGTACTAATAAGAGAATTTGAGATATAGTCACGATTGGAGTGTAAGCAATTCAGTCAAGGTTGGCTCTGCTCTGTTTTAAGTGTTCGTGGAGAGCAAGGAGGGACGCTTCAGAAATTCCCAAACCCTTTTCTTTTTCATTTTGCTATGCCATGCATATATAAGCCGTTTTACCCTTTTCCTTTTGATGACAAAGTTAACGATTTGAAGTCCCGCGCCAGAAAGAAAAAAAGAAGCCTATGCTTAACAAGCGACAAAGCCAAGTTTAGCTGGTGAAGCCATTCAAATATGAGCCCACTTTGGTTCCGCTTGTTCGAAATTGAATAATATGAAAACCACGTAGTGAAAAGAGAATGGAAGTGTCAACAATGACGTGGTAGCCACAAGAATCTCTCATATATTGTAACCTCTAGTACTACATATTTTTCTCTCGGTTGAATAAGAATTGAAAATGGCAAGAGAATAGAAACTGCCACTAACCTAAACATTTATTAGTTGGACCTTTTCCCTTCTGTGTAAAAGCCAGAATGGCCATTTGCAAGATCAGAAATTACCTTTCTTATTATAATGAATTTGTTTATATCTACAGAGCAATAAGATTATTGAAATGATGAAAAGGTTTTGTTCCCTTGTCCTCCGGAGAATAGATGGATTACACTACAGTTTACAGAACATAGGACGCTCGCTTTGTTTTTGGAATAATTATAGAGGATGAAAGGGCAAAGCAGATCATCAAATCAAATCAAATCAAAGCACAACGGAGTGGATGATTCGGATACTCAATCCAGCCGATATGCCTTGTGTCTCTCCTATTCAATTCCTCTACCATTTGGTGTTGGCTTCATATATAGATATGTCGACTCTTATGCCAATTCTTTATATAACAAGATTATGCATTTTTTTTAAACTCCAGCAGCATTCATCAGAATTGATTAAACAGCATCTTGACCCTTCTTTATTTACAGGAACATTTCATTTGAGAATAAACATCATTAAAATTCCTATACATAGCACATTCACACGAGACATGAAGTAAAAATGACATGAAACAGATAACTAAGAACTCAGAAAATGACGACGGGACAGCGTATCTGTTAGATTTATGAGATTGTGCCTCATTTGAAATTTGAGTTTTTGAATAAGTTTTAGATAAAGTCTAGATAGAGTCTAGATAGAATTATTGTTACTGCTTCAAATCTTATCTTTTATTTTAAAATTTTAGTTTGTTAGATATTATCCAAATAAATTTGATGTAGTTTAGAATTTTTAGGATTTATCCTTTGAGTTTGTAAGCATATTTATAGGCACTTTCTTTTATGAATAATATTGAAATTTACTTCCTCCAATATTTTTTTCTCTCATTATTTTCTCTGCAAGTTCACACTTTCAAATTTCCAACAGTGGTATCAAGAGCCATTTTTCTTTCGGGGTGTGAGGAAAAGTTCTTATTTTTTTTAGGGCTAAACACGCTGAGATTGAGCGCTAAACACAGTGAGGTTGAGTAATTTTAGCGGTTGTGGTGCAAATATGTCTACATCCAGCAATTCTTCATATGTAATTCCAATGTTTAATGGTGAAAATTATCACATTTGGGCTGTCAAGATGAAGTTTTATTTAAGGTCTCAAGGTTTATGGAATGTTGTGATCTCTGAAGCTGATCCACTCTCATTGAGAGAGAATCCTGATTCTGGGATGAAAGCTCACGAGGAGGAGAAACTCAAGAAAGACAAAGCCATCACTTACTGCATTCAGGACTTGAGATCATATTTTCACCAAAATCATGGACTTGGAAACACTCTAAACGGGTATGGGACAAGATCCAAGATGAATTTGAAGAAGCGATGTGGTCAAATCTGTTAGGCTCCTCACATTGAAGAGAATTTGAATTGATGAAGATGAAAGACAACGAATCTGCAAAGATTGATTCGCAGGTTAATGGATGTTGTAAATCAAATCGCCTTCTTGGTGAGGCATTCTGAGATCAAAAGGTTGTAGAAAGATCATGGTTTCGATGCCTCAAAAGTTGAAGCCAAGATCTACGCAATTGAAGAGTCTTGCGATTTGCAAAGTCTCACAATTCTGAGCTAACTAGCAAGCTTCATGCACAAGAGCAAAGGGTCTCAATGAGAGATGATGAAGCTATTGAAGGTGCCTACCAAGCAAAACAAAAGGGAAGGCATTCTGAAAATTCACGGTCTTTCAATAACAACAAAGGGAAGGCTGAAGGTTCTTCAAGAAAAGGTAATTTTTTGCCTTGTTCTTATTGCGGAGAACCAATCATCTTTGAAGAAGATTGTTATTATAAAAGATAAACCTCTTTTTCGCTGTGATTTTTGCAATAAACTCGGCCACAGTGAAAAGTATTGCAGAATCAAGAAAAAACAATGTCAGCAGCAACCAGATCAACAAGTAAATGTGATTGAAGAAAACAACAATGATGAAGAACATTTATTTATGGCATCACAAGCACTCAATTCACATGAATTGAATACATGGCTCATTGATAGTGGCTGCACTAGCCACATGACCAAATGTCTATCATTTTTTACATCCATTGATCGATCATTTCAACCAAATGTTAAGTTGGGAAATGGTGAAATTGTGCAAGCCAAAGGAAAAGGGACAATTGCGGTAAAAACCAAGAAAGGTATGAAGGTTGTCAATGATGTTCTTTATATTCCAGAACTAGATCTAAATCTTCTTAGTGTTGCACAAATGCTAAGAAATGGATATGCAGTTTTTTTCAAAGAAAAGTATTGCTTTATCATTGATGAACATGGAACAGAGATAGCAAAAATTGAAATGATCAAAAACAACTTTTATTTGAAGTTTGATTTGGTTGAAGATCATTATTTCACTACCAAGATTGATGAAAATGCTATTTGGGATAAAGGATTTGGTCACATCAACTTGAGGTCATTGAAGTTCATGCAAGATGTATTAATGATAAATCATAGCACTCGGTATTTAAAGACAGGAGGAGTTAAGCTAAATGACTATGTTAACAGTGATTTAGACCAGGAAACTGATGTGCAAATTGATGATATAATGATTAAAGCGCTTCCGAAATCAAGATTGGAGTTCCTGAAGCTAAAGCTTAGCATGTCCATGGCAAATCTCAAGGAGGAGTGTTAGATTTATGAGATTGTGCCTCATTTGAAATTTGAGTTTTTGAATAAGTTTTAGATAAAGTCTAGATAGAGTCTAGATAGAATTATTGTTACTGCTTCAAATCTTATCTTTTATTTTAAAATTTTAGTTTGTTAGATATTATCCAAATAAATTTGATGTAGTTTAGAATTTTTAGGATTTATCCTTTGAGTTTGTAAGCATATTTATAGGCACTTTCTTTTATGAATAATATTGAAATTTACTTCCTCCAATATTTTTTTCTCTCATTATTTTCTCTGCAAGTTCACACTTTCAAATTTCCAACAGTATCTTGAAATACAAAATCCTAATTTGGAACTAGTGGAGATTACAATGATAAAAAAAAAAGGAGACCACGTGAGGTGAGAACAATCTTCTTCTTTAACATATGAATGATGCTATTGATAAAATTTCCAGTCTGATTCCACTCACTCAGTGCCGAACAAATTGACCTTAATTTATCTGGGTTCGTTCTCTTAATTAATTTTCTGCATCAACATGATTGCACAATGGATGATGTTATCAATAAGCGTGATTTGGATTCTCTAAAGTGAAAGTTATATTTTAGAAAATAAAATATAAAATTGTGACAGTTGAAGGTAAAATTAAAGAAATGAATTATCACATAACTATAATTTGTTATGAAGTATTTGTATTTTATAAAATTTTAAACCTTTTATTCTTCTCATAAGAAGTTATAATTATGTGCTTTATTTTTAATGCGTATCATTCACTTTATAGGATCCAAATCCTAACAAGCGAGATTAGCATCCCCTCATTTTGGCACAAAATTCGTCAATACTTGGTGTACTGTGTCGAGCTACTTAAACCAGAACCTAGTATACAACAGTTAAATATAAGCCATTAGATTACTTTTAAATAGAATTTGAATTATTTGATGTAATGCACTTTGGAATCTTTTCATTTTGGTCTCAATCTCACCGCTAAGGTTTGTTTTTAGATCATGTGCATTAAGCTAGCATACAATGACAAGACACGTTAAAGTTTCTACAAACCTACAAAAAATGCCCGAAAACGACCTGTGCGTTTCAACTTGAGTTATGAGAGGAAGCACACACATGCTATTATTCCTTTTGGCGCTATATTGCAATGTGGCCTTCATTATCACCGACTGTGTGGGCAACCTTGTAGCAAATACGTACGATGCTGATGAACCTTTCATTCTCAATAGTCAATTTTTCCTCGAAGCCTGAAGGATTTAATAATTTAAAAAAATAAAAAAATAAAAAAGGGTCGATAGAAAGAAAGAGAATTAAAAACAATATCAGAAAAAACTTCAATTTCTTATTTTATTTTTTCAACAAGCATTCCATTCAAGAGTAAAAGTTTACATTTCAAGTATGTAACATGTCAGTCAGATTGCTCGTTTATATACACGAAAATTCGATTACATTGAGTCCTCTCCCATATGATTCATATTAAGACTAGCTAAAAGGGAGAGCGAGGAAAGCTGAAAACAATTATTTTAAAAAAAGAGGCAACTAGATATCTCATTCAGACGAATCCATTTTCCTGCGCATGGTACCCATTTGTCTTAACATCGCCATTTTCATCTTTTTCCCTACTTTCTTTCATCATCATCATGTGATACTGAAAGTTTTCCACCGTACTCTCCGGCACCGACACAAGTACTCTCACCGCATTAGCATCTCCAATAACCGGTAAAAACAAGCAATAAACATCACTGGTTAAAGGGCCCATATGCAATGGCTTCCCGTGTCCAAAATCCACATCTTCCAACCCTAACCTAGACCACTGTGATATAACCAAGCTAGTGGAAAGATCAGTTTTCACCGTCTTGTCCTCCAACAAATCAATCATTGACCTTACGTACTCACCATCATCCAACGTAGCCTTGGCTTGTTGCACCATTTTCAAACCATGATGCAGGTTATTACCACCGACCAAATCCTTCACCGTGCTCTCGGCACATCCTAGAACGAACCCATTCCCGTAATACCCTTCTGGGAGGTTCACCTTTGAGCGAACGTTAACAGAGAAAAGGAGCTTCACGACGAGGGTGGGGGATAGGTCAAGTGATTGAACCCAGGAACGCCACGTGTGCGCAGCCACCGCTTCGAAGGTGGTGCACTTCAGCGACCATGACGGCGCACACTGCTTCTTCAGGCGAAGCACTTCGGAGGGACCGAAGGTGAAGGACGTGGCCACCAGCTTCTGCGACTGCATCAACTTGACCAGGTCTACTTGAGGGGTGGGGTTTGTTCTGGTGTATCCCGGGTGAGGGAACTTTACCTGCGCCGGGTCTCGAGGCTTCAACACGTGTCTCCAGTGGAAGGGCAATGTTGTCAAATCGGTGTCGGGGTCTGTGGTGAGTTGGGCCCATGCGTGTAAAAACTGTGACGTTCCGATGCCGTCACATAGGCAGTGGTTGATCGCGGTGCAGAGGATCATTCCCCCGCAACGGAGACTCGTCACCTGAAAAAATTGAAAGAAAAAAGTTTATTTATTTATTTTAATTTAAGAAAAAGGAAAGAGGAACGCGGCGGCCAAAGGCTAAAAGCACCCAAAGGTCACCACTAAGCATGCTTTCGTGAAAGCAACCAAAGAGGGATTAATTAGCATTTTTCTTTTTCCTTTTAAGGAGAAAAAAATTATACTTTGTAGTGATTTATTGATTAATTAAAATAGAGTATGTGAATAGAAATTGAATATGATTAATTTTATAATATTTTATAATAAAGAAGGTTTTACCGGTATTTTTTTTATTAGATATTAGTATTTTTTTTATAATTAGTTGTTAATATTTAGTTCATTTAATTAAAATATAATTATTTAATTTAATTTTAATTTTATATATTAATAAAATACGTAATTAAATATTAACCATTAATTATTAAAGACATTGATATTTTAATAAAAACAAGAGTGACAAATGAATTTCTTATAATAATATACTATTAAATTTATACACTCCTAATACACAAAAATTTCTTTTTGCGATATCCTCACTTTAAAAGATTTTACTAGCTCAAATATAGTCTTCGAATTTTGAAACCACAAAAACATTTGTGTAAATAAGGGAGAAATACAAAATTTTGTTTTCATTTTTCCCTGTTGTGGTGAATTGGTGATCAACTTTAATGGGCTTCACAAGGAAAAACAAGAAAAAAGAAAACCTTCAAGTATAATAAGGATCAAATAAGGTTTTTGGCCTATGCGTTTCGGTGTCTATAGAGGAAAAGCTCAGAAAAGAAAGAAAAATGAATGACAATGATGGAAGAAGTATCATTTTATAGAAACAAAACAGTGTAGAAGTGTGTTAGGAGATTCACAAGAATCTAACCTGGACTACAAGAGGAGGAACATCTAAGAAACTCTGAGCTTCCACCTTATACAAGAGCTTCTTCCAGGACTTGTTTGGCATGTTGGAAGATTCAAGTAATTCTTCAGCAGTGGTATCCATGAAAGCCTCAGCAAACACAGCACCTTCTCCATTGCAATCCACCTCGAGCTTGTGATCATCCTCGGTGCTGGTCCTCAACCTCCCAGCTAACGGGTAGTAATCCACTAGAACTCTGGACAGAGAAGACTTCAAGATATCGAAGCTCACAGATTTCTTGAAGAGGTACAAATACTTAATGGAGAACCTGAGGAACTTTTGATCGTCAAGATTAGAGAGATAGAGAGAATGCTTTGGCGTTGGAGCACTTGGGGGGATGATGATTGGGTGCCTAGGATAGAAACAATCTGGGAGTTCCACAGATTTTAACATATTTTCTTATACTTTACGGGTCTTCAATTGATAAGCACGCTCGCAGTTGTTAATAATAATGACAATCGATGTGCCAGTAGTCAGCAGAGAGAGAGAGAGAGAGAGAAACAGAGAAAGAAGGGAAGGGTCAGGGAGGGAGAGGAGTTGATGAATGGAAAGGTGAGTGAGTGAGGGGAAGACCTTTAATTTGTAGACAGGAACAAGAGAAGCGACGACGGGTCATTCTGAGATTTACGGTTTGGATAATGGTTAAAGTACCATGAGATTCCTTTTTAGGAGGGAGGCTAAGATGAGGGCAGCCTCATCATAAATTACATATGCTCTTCTCTAAATTGCTTTTAATTTGCCAAGACAAAAATGGAATGACAACACAAGTTCTTCAGATAAGAGGAGTAGTCGTTATTGTATCTTATATATATTTTTGTTTAAGGTGTGGATACTTTAGATGGTTTGTGAAATATTTATTGAATACTGAAGAAAAAAATACGAGTGAGTAATTCTCTCTTATCAAAGGAGCAGTATCATAGTTAAGTTAATGGTCAAGTCACAAGTATTTAGTTTGCTAGCATTGTTAGATATGAAATGAATACTTCACCAAAGTATTGCTCTCCACGTGATACATGGAAGAGAAGTAGTACATGCAAAAATTTACATGGTTTGTCAATAACTTTTTAAATTAGTGGTACTTCGTCTGATCACTAAAAGGATTGTGGGGTTTAATGTGAGGGTTCAATCCCCCCACACTTCAATTTTCCAACTAAATGTCTCTTAAAAAAAGTTTACATAGTTTCTCATATTTCTTTTATATAAAAGTTATATCATTTTAATTTTTTCACAAGAATTTGTTTTCAATCTCTGATAGGAATTCACAATGTGTGGATGATGTAATAAATAAGTGTGACTATGTGTAATTTATCTCTTAAAAATTTACTTGTTGGAATTTATTCCCATAAAATTTCTATTGGTAATAAAAAAAAAATGTTACAATTTATATTATATATTTAAATAAATTATATTAATAAAAAAATTTATATAAATTATCTTAATAAAAAAATGAAATAGATTTTACATAGACTGAAGTTGATAAAAAAATTTAAAATTTACCCAAAAATTTAACCCCGTCCCCAGCCCAGTTAGTAGTAGTACCATGTAAGGACACGGGTGGTATCAAATCTCTGTGCATCGGAGTGAACTCAGCCAGTAATTTGAGGAAACTTCAGCGAAAATTCAAAATGCCTATAATTCAATCCCCGTGTAGATTCCATTACTGTTGTTGAAATTTGGTCGCCAAGCGATTAAACATGTCACATCTTGAACGAGTTGATTACACTTTCTTAAAAAGCCTCCTCTTCCGGTCATACCTACAACTCTGATTACACTTTCTTAAAAAGCCTCCTCTTCCGGTCATACCTACAACTCTGATTACCATAAATGTACAGTTAATACCTAAATTTACGTAATGCAATTCACTAATGCTACAACCAGTTTGTTCCATTAAGGAACTCAAGTTAGGTATGGCAGCCACCAGAATATATAATAGCGTCTTGTTATTTGTGTTTCTTGTTTTCATTTTTAATAAAAATAAAAAATAAATTAAAAATGTGTTTAGCTGATTTTTAATACAAATATATAAAATATTTCTTAAAATGAGAGCAAACCTAAAAATAATAAATAATTATTTTCATTATTTTCAAAACAACAAATTTAAAATCCATAATAACTTTATAATTATATATATATACTATATAAACTCATATTTTCTAAAAATTGAAAATAAAATTGTTTATAAAAATGAAAATAAAAAACAAATTATTTTCTCAAAACAAACTTATTCCTATATACTCTAACACACCAACCACCAATCAAATTATAATATGTAATAGAATGTTTAAATATAAATTACTAGCTTAAATTTAAAATAAGATTTCAGCATTCATAAAAAGTGCCTAAGATTAAGAACTTCTTGCAAGACGCCGTCCCCCCTCCACATGTACAGAGCTCAATCTCGGGTTGCTCTATGTTACCCAAAGTAATATCCCTAAGCATAAATAACTTTCTTGTATTAAAAATTAATTTAAAATATTAAAATAAGTTTTTATATTAAGAATTCATTTAGAAGTATAGTTACAGTTTAAGGGTAACTTAGAATTGCCGGCTCAATCACATGATGCACATACCTGTTTCACTGATAACACTCATAACAGTACCACTCCATAGTGGCAGACTGGAAACACATGCAGTGCACAGTTCACTCACAAAATAAGCTAATCAGGATTTAGCATGGTCATAACTCACAAATGAATTGTTCGTACTTGGTATATTATAGTCGTAGAGGATTTTTTAAATTCTCAGAGGTGTGTTTGTGAACTGCAATCAAGACATAAAAAGAAAAAAAGGGGCATAATGTATTTGTGAATTGAATCATATATGTAGTTGGAGAAATTTTTCGATAGGTATTGTATACTAAATTAAGAAAAAATTAACAGGTGTTTTTTCTTTATAACCCTTATATTTATTTTCTATATAAAAAAATGTGAAATTTTCTGTGGTAAGTAGTAAGTGGTAACAGAAACATCAGCTAGCGATATTCATCGCAGTAGCTACTAGCTAGTAGCTACGATGTGCCTAGCAGACAAAGCTACCGCACCTGAGGGAGAAAGGTCAAGCTCTGTTTTTTCTTTGGCGGTTTGGGGTCTGCATCAAGTGCCAGGGTTTCGCAACTGTGGCACCTGCAATAGTGCTATCACTGCAATGCAAGTCTACAAACTAGTGATAGTGTCCTGATTCCTCTTATTCCTTGAGCACATAGAAGAATTACAACACCTCTACCCTCTTCCCAATTCCCGAAACAAGCTTTTTTCTACTTCCAAAAGAAACAAAAATGACCTGCTATTCAATCCAGTTACTCACTTTCCTGGTTCCCTGCCCTCCTAAAAGACGGAGCCAACCTTTAGCATATACTTTCTTTGGGATAAAAATCACCTCTAGCCTTAGGATGCCTTTCTTTTTAAACTTTTTTTAAGTTTGTTGGTCCTTTTGGTAGCATCAACCAACAAACTATTCAGGGACGGAATTAAAAAATTTAAGTGGAGTGTTATATAGTATAATTTTAGAAGAAAGTAAAGATTTATTTTTTATGGATAGAGGCTGCTATGCTGCCAAAAACTAAATCCGTTTATCAGGAATATGCTTGTAATTGATTAAAATCAAGTATATCCACACACAAATCAATCACCTTTGCCTTTGTTCATGGATATGATAGTAAGTTAATTATCGGCTTCAATGAACTTCACCTGATTGCCGTGATTAGACATGATTCCAAATGTCATCTAAATTAATCCAAATAGAGGCACAGAACAATCGTTTTACCTGCTTCACAGAGAAGTTAAAAGAACGATGCTATAATAACTAATCCAGCAACCAAGAAGTGTGGCTACAAACTGAGTTTCATGTAGAAAGATTTTTGCAAGATAAACAAAACAAGTAATCCAATACTTATGTGAGACTTTATTGCAGACCAAAAAATAAAGTCCGCTTTTTAAGATCTAGGTTGGTTGAATTCCAGTATTCCCTAATAATCTTTCAGCTTTCCTTTCACTTTTCCCTCCTTTTGACTTTCAAGAGAAATAAGGGAATCTAATTCCCGTCAAACCCAGCTTAGGTTCAGTGGCATATATCCTCCCTCCTCAATCCACGAACAAATGCACTACTAAAAATTCGGTTCACATTTTTCTAAAGAGAGGAAATCTTGCCCCCTTGATATGGAGGAGGCAGAGGCACTAAAAGTCCCCCAACACTCTCACGAGATGCATTTTCTTTCTATCAAATATGCAATAGCACTCACAAGATATTTCCAGGACCCCACACCCGATTTAGCTCCTTCGATAAATATCTGTAGCCTAATCCATCACTGAGGGGACTCATCACGTCATAATACCAGATAAGTTAAATAAAATCTATAATCGTCTTACTCGTGAACAGTTCACCTTTAGAAGTAATACTCTAAATTACACTATTTTGCTGTCACTGCCTTCCTCATAATTTGTCCCATACATCCTCATTTTCATTTAAAAATGGCAAAAAGTTTAAGACCTCTTGTAATGATTCCACTTACCCTGTGTTTGGATAAAATATTTTAGAATTTTAAAAAATTTAAAATACAATGGAATTAAATTGCAGCAATTCAATATCCACCATTTATACAACTTTGTATTTTGATCATTAATTGCTGAAATATTTGAAGTAATCTCAACCTTCAGAATAAGAGCTCTCTCTCTCTCTCTCTCTCAATGTGTGTGTGTCAAACAATGTGTCAAGCAAAAACTGAAATTGAAACTAGTGGATGAGGTGGAGGAAGGAGCACGGCAATGGCAGCGATGGAGCAAGGCGACGGGGGGTTGAGGGTCCTCAACTTTCCCTCATCAGGAGAAAAGAGAAGATGAGAGGATTTTAGAAATTCTACCTCAAGAAGTGTTATTTCAAATTCTTCATTTTGTGAAAAAAAAATTTACCTAATTAAAATACTTTGAAATTCTTAAAATTCTTGTGTTAAACATCCAAATAAAATATTTTATGATAAATCATTTTAAATCCTCTCAAAAAATACGTTTCTTTTTAAAAATCCTTTACCCAAACACACCATTAGGCATTTCTTGTCTTCAATTCTACTCTTAATTGTCTTCAATTCTACTCTTAATTGTCTTCGTTGTTATAGGACCTTCCATCTTTTCACCCAATGTTTTAAAAATTAAATTAAAAATTGAACCGATAAGACTTCCAGATCATGGTTTGATTGATTTAACCAATCGAACCAATAGAAGAATAAGATGATATAATAATTATAATTATATACATAATTATTTATATACATATAAGTAAATTTAGTAACATAAACTATTAAAATTGATTACATATGATAATATTTATTATTGTATTCAATTAAAATAACCTATTTTGAGAGTAACAAGAATTTAAAAAAAATTAAGATTTAATCCTTATTTAAAAAAATAACTATTATAGTTTCTTTTAAAAATACTCATAACTATGAAAATAATATTTTTTTTTAAAAAAATTGATTAATCCAACTACGTTCAGTCATTTTTCATTGCGTAAATCTTAAAAAGTTACGTAAAATTGATATAAAATGTATTCAAATTAGACGAATGAGTAAAAAATTATGACTTTTGAGAGATAAATGTAAAAAAAAATCCTAAATAACTAATTAAAAATCTAAAAAAATAATTTAAACAACTGAAAAAGTAATAAAAAAAGTAAAAAAAAATGAAAAACCTGCCGATTTTCAATAACCAGCTCCCAATCCGACCGGCCAGTCCAGTCCGACTTTTAAAACATTGTTTTCACCTAAGATGCTTTCACACCCCAAATTTAATTACAAATGGCAGATTAAAAGATCGATTTCTAACTTATTAAAAATACTCCATTATTTTTTTTTTCTGGAATAATTCAGTACACGTGAACATCAATGAGTTGGAAAACAAGAAACTTCAGAATTTAGACTTCATTGTAATTACTAATTACAACCGGGCAACATACGAGTTTGCTTGGATTACATATCTAACCCATCGATATGGATTCTGTGTTTTTGACGACTTTGCTATTTGCAAGTACTTTACCTGCAACAACAAATGGCATCTTAGAACTATTTAAGATGAGAAAGTACAAAATAAACCAGAAAAAAATATTGCAATAATAAAGAGGAAAGTTAAATCTGATCCTCAAATCATGAAGGTGATAACTCAGTTTCAACTTTAGCATGCAGTAACTCAAGCCTCAAGAAAACCAACAAAGCACAACCCATTTGGACAGATACCATTTAATTTCTACATTAACAGTACACTTATGAGTTGCGACACTACATCTGCAAGATCTGGCACATTTTTCAACCAATACCTTTAAAATCCCAATGCAGGCTATCTAGCTTTTGCTAATAAATGTAAAGAAAATGTAGCTTCAAAAGATCATCCACATTTTACCTGAAGCCTTGAAGCATTGTACATAGGTATAGTGAAGGTCATGCTAAGAGGCCCTGCCTCCTTCATGATATTTCCTGCGTTAAATACAAACACATTAATTCATTACAAGGAAGAATACGTTTTGAGAATCAGCCAAAACAGAAAATTTTACCATGTAACTCCTGTGAAAATGTCAGCTTTGCTCGTAAAGTATGCTCAGATCCACCAACAACCTATAAGAGAATGGACCCGCCATTATTTTTTATCTATTAGTACAACTCATACCAGCCTCAAATACCTAACTGAAGGATCCCTAAATTAAAACTTCAAATTGATTATTCACGGGAAAGCAATAGATCGATACTACCTTTTTTATGCCCCACTCCAGTCTCTTATTTGCTTCCTTAAAATCAGTTGTGTTTCCGACTGCTCCAGGTTCCAACTCGAAATTAACACTGAAAATTTCCCAATTGGGTATAAGAGCATATGTTAACCCTGCAAATGACTAATAAAGGTTCCATTGCTTGTGCTTGTGCATGTGAGAAGTGTATGTCAGCGCACATAACCACTTCCGCAAGTGATACCAGTTCTCTATGTCCACATCAGGCCATCCAAAGACTTGTCATTCCAATTATATTATAAATCATCCATTGTTCAGATTAGGAACCAAGATGATGATATCATGCTCTATATCTTGAACTTTGCTTAGGCCAGAAACAATAACAAATCATTCACCAATACTTGCATAGTTATTTGCCTGACAACTTTGTTAGATCATTAACAGCTTTTTTTCCTGTTTTTCTATAAGTAATTAAAAACTTCAATAAATACATGCAAATCATCATAATTAGCATATATTGCAAATATATTTGTCTCAACGGCCTAACTTGACTTGCATTATCATTCTTCCCGTTTATATACATGGTTGAAAGAGAATTGGGAAGGTTTTTGATATTCATATTTTAGATATTTAAAGACCTTACTCTATGTTCTTTATATATAAATTTATTATCACAGTCGCACAATATATATGGTGTGTTTGTATAAATCATATTAACTCGAAAGCATGTGAACAAATGTTAACTGTTAAGTAATCATCGTTATCAAAGGCAGCCGGTTAGTTTTTGACTTATATAATATTAGGGCATATAACCCCCCACAAATAATATGTAGCTCAAATCTAATATGTATTAGGCAGTATGCAGGCACCAAATTAGAGGCCAGGCCAGACCATTAAGCTTGTATTAGGCAGTATGCAGGCACCAAATCTACTGGAGGTGTGAATTTGCCGGTTATCTTAGATTTTGGGTTTTTTTTTTAATATATTGGATGGTACTAGACATTAAGTATTGGGCATTAAATTTTTTATCCTGAACTTTGAAGTGTGGAATTAGAAGTCCATGTGGTGAACTCCTCCTGCAAGTTTATTGTTGTTAGGATCCAAAGGCCTTGGATTCTCCCACCTTAATAGCTAGCTTTTGGAGTGTAGTTCTGATAGGCATCTAAGCAACTTGGGGAACCCTCCCTTAAAAGCTAGCTATTAAGGGAGAAGAATCAAGCCACTTAAATACCCCACTAGGCAGCCCATACTACCCAATGTGGGACTTTTTGGCATCCCATACTACCAAGTCCCTATCAACAGCACTGCCCCTGGACAGCCGACGTCCTGGCGGCTGCACTCTGTGACGCTTCACTCGATGTTGCTTCACTCGACTTTTCCGGTCAGCTCCTCCACCGGTCAGCCCTTCCACAGGTAGCCCTTCCCGTGCCTCCGACAACCAGCTCTGATACCAATTGATAGGCATCTAAGCAACTTGGGAAACCCTCCCTTAAAAGCTAGCTATCAAGGGGGAAGAACCAAGCCACTTAAATACCCCACTAGGCAGCCCATACTACCCAATGTGGGACTTTTTGGCATCCCATACTACCAAGTCCCTATCAGGTTCTCCCAAGGCTTGTATCAATTAGTATCAGAGCATGATCCTCTGCCCATGTGGACGTCGCCTACATGGTAGGCTGATCTTGGCAGGCTGACCAGCGGTACCGAAGGGGTCGGCTGCAGAAGTGTGATGGAATGTAAGGATTCAATGGCCTTGGGCTCTTCCACCTTAATAGCTAGCTTTTGGGGTGTGGTTCTCCCAAGGTTCCTATCAATTGTCCATCCATTCTACCACTGGCATGAAAATATCACAATTATGCACAGGTTAAAGACAGGAAAGAAAGGAAACCTATTAGCCAATGATTTCCTGGTTTTGTGGTGAATTGGTGAAGCCCATCTTCCTTGCTTGCAGTAATGCTGGTTGTAAGAATGGAACTGATTTCTGCTGCTTACTCAATGGTTGCACAAATTTCGCGAATATATTTACTTTAAAAAAATCATAATTAGAAAAAAAATCTCAGATTTGTCAATTGATGTTTTCCTTCAATTTTTGTGTTTTTAACTTTTTTTTCCCTTTTTCTGGTGGGTTAAAGGGGTTTGCCCATTTAACCCGCCTAATATACAAGCTACGGCTGGGTTACTCAAGTCCTGGCCCATTTATTAAATGGGCTGCCCGACCCAACCCTGCCCGGCCCAGCCCATTATCTAGCCCATTTTGACAGCCCTACACTTAATCATCCTTTCAAATGTAACTAAAATGTATAATGTATCAGGAAGAAAACTAATATACCGAGTTGTAAATGTTGGCAGTGGCATCTGTACAAGAACTGTGTTAGCATTGATGCTTGACTTGAAGTCAGCTCGCACTTTAATAATCACTTCAGCCTATGAAAATACAGCAGACTGTCATGATGTGTTAAACAACATCTCAAGATTTAGAAAATCAAAGGGAGATCCAAATCACCTTAAGGGATCCTGTTTCTTCAATCAATGCATTAATATAAAAGGGCGGCTTAAATGGTTGAGTCATACGATAATTCATGACAGGAAATTCACCGTCTGGTGGCACCTATCAAACAATGGCATAGTAGTTAGTCAAGGGACTCAAAAGCATAACATGCTTTTGTATTACTATATATGTAAGGTGATGTACCATGCACTTACCAACATCAAAGTTCGGTCAACATCAAAACTATCAAGGTGTACAGACTCATGGAAGTTACAATCATCTAGAATCACAGCACCTGAACTTCTATAGTCTGTTAAAGATGGCAGAATGAGATCAGCCAAGAATGAAAAGGCCTAGCAAAAACAGACAGGGATTTGAATGATGAAACGTCAACATATCAACAGCACATATTACTTCAAGAAAATTATCCATCCATCAGTGACTCAAACAACACTTCACCCAATCATAGCCAATTAATAGTAATCCCTTATTGATACTAAACAATATAGAATCATTTTCAATATGTCGAGAATTATAAATATAATAAAGGTGGCAATTACAAAAAAGAACCATCCTACATAGTACTTGATAGTCTATAATCTATGACAGACAACAACCAGAAAAAATTACATGGAAAAGAAGCCATACATAAATTTCTTAGCATTTCAAGGGGGACAAAATATACCATAGATTGACCTACCACTTGTTCCTATACCCAGGTCCTCATTGAGAGCAAGTCGAATCTCTGGGTTACCAGTAAGATAACTCTTCATTTGAATGGTTCCATCTATCTCACTAGTAAGTATTAATCCCTGTTTCCATCAATAAATTCATATCAAAATGCTTAGAAATTTTGTAGTATTATACGTATGAAAAAAGGGAGAAAAAACATTGTAGCAGATGACATGAAAAAACCATATCAAAGAAGAACTAAATACTCACACTAGAGTTGAATGTAACACTTATTTTCTCAATTACATCAACAAAAATCTCCTCCCTCTTCCTACCACCAGGTTCATTAGCAACAACAGATTTTGTAACAGCTGTACCTGGCATTCTTTTGGTCCCACGCTGCAGATATAAGAGTTTAACAAGTCAGTAAACCATGCATGACAACCAACAGTATGCCTGTTGCAGGTAACTGACTGATTGACTCTACAAACAGTTACCATAAAAATGGATGCAGGGCCAAGGGGAGGCAGCTGTGCAGAATCAATCACAATTGGCTCATTGAAAACATATGACTTCAAAGCCTCAGTAGATGTTGTTTGTGCGTAACCAAAATCCTGGAACAAATATACTTTAGTATAGCTAGATAGATCGCAAAGAAAATGCTGCAATCAGGGACATGACAAAAATGGCCAAGCTTTAAACTGGTAGGGAAAGAAATAAAACAAACTTCAAACTTTAGTAGTTATCAATAGATATGTCAAACTAAGCATGCAATTCAGTTATCAATAGATATGTGAAATAAAATGAATAACCCATATACAATGGTTAGATTAAAAAAATCGAGATTGTGTACAAACTACATAGCTTCTCTGCTCTGCCTCTCCAATAGTGGCATGTAAGAAAAGATCACAAGAGAATTTTACAAAATAGCACTTTCTTATCAATCTATCATATGCAGTAGATATATCAAAAGACCATTGAAATTTGTTAAGAAAAGACTCTGCTCTCAGCATATGAAAAGTTGTAAACAACAGTTTGTTAAAAAGTGATAGAAAAGAATCAGTAAAAGTATAAATGGCTAAAAGCACTGAATGGTCCTATGCTAGAATTATAAAGTTGGGTTGTGGTAAACATGATTTGTTCGCCAATTTGGTTATTTCCCACAAGCAAACCACATTCAACAGTCAGTTCAATTCAACCCCGGAAGCATGGCAAATACTTACAATGACCTCATCCAGCAATTCATAAACGAGCACAAAGTTCTTTCGCAATGAATCTTCATTAAGAACACCAAGGTAATCTTTGATGACACGTGCAATTCTTTGCAAAAGTTCTAAAACTAGAGAAGGGGAGACATTGACTCTGGCTGTAGCAACAAATAACAACCCAGCAACCTTCACGTGGAAGTAGTTCACGCCATCTACATTCTATTAAATTGATCAAGTTAAAAACACGGGGAAAAAAAAATACTAAATCTGATACAAATTATTTCTCCACCTACAAATAGAGGTGGAGCATCATCTCCTTCAGTGCCCTCTTTCCAGAACTTGACTTTTCGGAAAAATGTCTCAGCACTTCCTTTTTGTACTTCACCACGATCTGCATTTATTTGTTAACAAAAAAGAAAATGAAGGAGGCTCATTCATTCCTATATATAGCAAAATTTATAATATTTATTTGTTTTGCTTTGGGGTTTAAGAAGGAATAGACTCACAGTCACGGAAGACGATGTTGTCGCCTCTCTGTGAAAGCACGAAGAACTGAGAGATCATGTTGATGGTTGAATCTCTCCTCTTCCTCTTCCTTTTCCTCTCAGTTAAGTGAAGTTCCAACTCCGATGAAATTATTAGTTTACTTTGGAACTCGTCTTTGTTTCTTCAATTCAATTCAGAGCACCATAATCGTTCCAAGTCCGTGGACCCCACTTCCACAAAACTTTGCCACGTTTGCGCTTACTTGTTTTTATTACGCAGAGCAGACCCCACCACCACCAGCAAGAGGCAGACTCTGCCCTTGCAAACTCTCGTCTCGTGTGACTCGTTTTTCATAAAATAAAAATATATATCAATTGTTTCCTTATTAAATAATCAATGCTGCTCTCCCTTATCTTACACCCCCCCCCAACAAAAAAAAGTCGGGTGTACGACGTCGTATTATAGTATCAACGGTTCCTTTATTAGTAACATCAACATGCCAATATAATTTTTTGAGCTTAATTTAATTGTGTTTTTATATTACGTTAAATATTAAAAGAGTTTAATTTTTTAAATACTTATCATTAAGATCAATTTTTTTTATAACACACGAGTAGGTGATCATATATGTATAAAAAATTAAATTTATAATAAATCAAATTTTAATTTAATTATAATTTACTCTGGTCTTAAAATATCTCGCCTTCCATTATCTTAAAAAATTTTAAAAGAAAATTAAATTAATTTTTTTTTAATAAAACATTGTTTTAAATTGTTATTCTCTCACAAATACATTTAATTTCATTTTGTATCCCTCTCTATATTTTTTAAATAACTAGATTTTTTAGCATGTCAAACAATAATATTATTAAACTCTTTTATTAATATTATAACACATAAGTATATGATAATATATATATAATTACATTATCAATGAATGAAAATTAAATCTTATTTATTTTTAATAAAACATTGTTCTAAACATCGAAGACATTAATAAATCTCTGGAGTACTTACTCTTCTAAAAAAACATGATGGACCAAATGAAAATGGAACTGTGTAAAAGGATTAACACAAAAGTTTACTTTTATTTTTATTTTTTTTCTTTTCATCAATGGCTGATGGCTGGCTAGGTGGTGTGGTTACCAGGCAAGGGCAAAACGCGGATGAGAGAGAAGAAGAGATTTCCATCAACAAACTCCAAATATCCTTCACTTCCTTCTCTGATCTCGACCACATAACGAATCTTGATCGCTGAGAAAACCTATGCAACCCCTCCCTTCGCTTTCAAACAGATCCACGATGCTCATCTCACTTCACCCCCACCTCTGTCTCCAAACACAAACAGCAACGAAGGATCCTAAAATCTGTTTTTGCACTGAAAATTGAGTAAGAAATTCAGCTGTCCCTGAATAATTCTTTCATTTCGAGGAGGCTGAGAAATTGGATTCATTCGATATCAAATCAACGGTGGACTTGCACAATTAGAACCACAAAGTTTTGTTTTTCCACATTATAAAAGGTAACTTTTTTTCTTCTACATTTGGAAATAGTAACACGGTTCCATTTTTGCTTTTAATAATTACACTCCAGTGCCTCTGCTTTTAATCCTGTAAATAAATATACATTCTGTTTTGTACAGATCTCTATACCTCAAGCAAAAATATAAATAAAAATTTGAATTTTGGACAGGTTTTGAGTCTACGGCTGAACCGCAAATAGTAGGTTAGTTATAAAGTTTAAGTAGAAAACTGCACCTTCTCATTGAATTGTATTAATTAATTTTCGTTTTAAGCTTATAGGTGAAATGAAACATCAATTAGGTGTTTGTGATAATTATGCTATCTGAATTATGATTGGTTCAAAGTTTCAGACTTGTTGATGTTACTTTGCAGAGAATGGCGACTCCGGTTGAGCCTCCAAATGGGATCAGAAGTGAAGGAAAGCATTATTACTCCATGTGGCAAACCATGTTTGAGATTGATACAAAGTATGTGCCCATCAAGCCTATTGGCCGAGGAGCTTATGGAATTGTGTGCTCTTCCGTCAATAGAGAAACCAATGAAAAGGTTGCAATCAAAAAGATACAAAATGCCTTTGAAAATCGTGTTGATGCACTAAGAACTTTGCGTGAACTGAAACTTCTTCGGCACCTTCAGCATGTAAATGTGATTGCTTTAAAAGATATCATGATGCCAATTCATAGAAAAAGTTTCAAGGATGTCTATCTGGTTTATGAACTCATGGACACAGATTTGCATCAGATTATTAAGTCTTCTCAAGAACTGTCTAATGACCACTGCCAATATTTCCTCTTTCAGGTATGAATCACTGGCCCCTTTTTGGGGTAACTGAGTATTCTTATGTTGACTTCAAATAGGTCCTTTTTTGCAATTAAGAACAACTTAGTGTTCATATTGTTTACTGTGTATGCACGTTTAGAATTCTAGAGTTGACACTAAGCAAAGAGTCACATTTGTGGAACTTGTTGGTAAAGTTGTGATAGTCATCCGGAGTTTTTTGGGGGTAAAGTCCAACTCAATATTGCAAGATCTTCTATCCTTAGAAATTTGTGTCTCACCATTTTAAATGTGATGATCTGTTGCATTTTGCAGTTTATCCTACTGCCTGTTAAATCTCCCCCCCCCCCCCTTTTTTATTTTTCTCAACTTATAGTTCCTTTCTGAAATTATAAATTATAATAATCTATGTTACATAGCTGATCATTGCATTTACACATGGAAAGTTCTTGGGTGCAGTTACTTCGGGGCTTGAAGTATCTTCACTCAGCTAACATCCTTCATCGTGACCTGAAGCCTGGGAATCTTCTAATTAATGCAAACTGTGACCTAAAAATATGTGATTTTGGGTTGGCACGCACTAACTGCAGCAAGGACCAGTTCATGACTGAGTATGTTGTCACTAGGTGGTATAGGGCACCAGAGCTCTTACTGTGCTGTGACAACTACGGGACATCAATTGATGTATGGTCTGTGGGATGCATCTTTGCAGAGCTTCTGGGACGAAAACCTATTTTCCCTGGTTCAGAGTGTCTCAACCAGCTAAAACTGATTATCAACATCCTTGGTAGCCAAAGGGAGGAGGATCTTGAATTTATTGACAATCCAAAGGCAAAGAAGTACATCAAATCACTTCCATATTCTCCTGGAACTCCATTTTCCCGACTTTACACTAATGCCCATCCGTTAGCAATTGATCTACTGGTGAAGATGCTTGTTTTTGATCCATCAAAGAGGATTA
Source organism: Styphnolobium japonicum (assembly GCA_023212625.1). Classification (NCBI taxonomy): domain Eukaryota; kingdom Viridiplantae; phylum Streptophyta; class Magnoliopsida; order Fabales; family Fabaceae; genus Styphnolobium; species Styphnolobium japonicum. Next base: position 29,801,023 of record JALBWW010000006.1, read on the forward strand.
GTGTCACTGAAGCACTTCAACACCCTTACATGGCCCCTCTGTATGATCCTAATTCTGACCCTCCAGCCATCATTCCAATTGATCTTGACATTGACGAGGATCTAGGGGAAGAGATGATAAGGGAGATGATGTGGAAGGAAATGCTTCATTACCATCCTGAATCTGCTATGGCAAATGCTGAGCTGTGCTCATGATATTATTTTCATTTTTTTGGTTGTTTTTTTTTTTCTTTTCCAAGAGAGGTCTAATAACATAGTTTGCTTCAAATAATTAGGATGGTTTTGTCATCAATGAGCTCTATATATGTTCTGTTTCCTCTTTGTTGAGAACAAAGAAAAACAACAAAATATGGTCATCCTGAAAAATCATTCCATGTTCAGAGATTGACTTTGTCTTGAGCCCTGAATCGTAGTGGCCTCGCTTTAGTTGTGTATAAGCATGTTGTTGTGTGTTTCAGAATCCATTTTGTAAATTAGATCTAATGTTTATCAATAATATATTTTCATTAGAAGTACTAACTTTTTTTATTTCCTGTAAGCTGAACATGAAATTTGTGCATCCCCTGTGTATGTGATGGCTCACAAAATTATCTGCTTTGAGCAGCAATCTAATTAATACTTCTGGAGCCTTCATTATTTAACCACTTGGTTCCCTCGGCAGAAAGAAATTTTGGCAAATTAGAAAAGGACACTAGACACAGTTATCAAAGCCTCTCATGAACTTGTAATTTTTTTATTTTTTATTTTTTTTGGGTAACCATGAACTTGTAATTTTAATCTTGGTTTTATTGGTTGAGAAATATCTTGGAAAAAATAACATCGTTTTATGTGGCTTTTAGTAAGCAGCCTTAAAAGGATAACAAAGGAAATTGAATTCATAAAATGATTATAAAAAAAAAGTCAATTTGAAGAAAACTAGAAGTAAAAAAAAAAAAGACGTGTGCATAAAAAAAAATTAACAGAAGGGAGAAATTATTTAAAAATTAGAAAAGTAATAAGGAGATGAAACAAGAAAAAGATAAGGAAAGTGAAAGAGAGAATGTGGTGAGATTTTGTGCGTTGTTTGATAAGAAAATAATAATAATTAGAGAAGAAATAGGAGAAATAGTGCTGGCGTTAATCTCGTAAGAAGGTAACCTCTATCCTGTAATTTTTTTTACCAAAAACCTTCAGTAACATCTACAGCACCAGATTGATTGAAGATTTCTTCTTGATGTTAAGAAACAGTTTAATAGGTCATTTTTATAAATAAAAAAAAAGGTTTTACGGTAGATGTAATTTTATCGACCTTTCGGCTAAGATCAAGTGAATTTTATGTTCTGATTGGTTGATAATACCAATTGGGCTTTCAATGTATGAATGTGGGCCTCCTACTTGTCACTCAATGTCCAACAGCATTGATCCAAGCCAATCAAACACCCAAAGAAAGAAACCTCTGTATCCCACAAAAAGAAAAAAGAAAGACATTTTGACCCAAAAAAATAACAAAAGAGAAGTTGGAGAGAGAAATTTCAAGTTTTCAACTGTAAACAAATTGGAAGAAGAGAGACTGAGCCACCCGAACCTCGACTTAGTTCCACGCCAATCTATGCCAATTGGTAACCTAGTTCCATTTATGATTTGTAAGAAAACTGAATGAAACGAAAATATAAACGAACAAAACTACATGCCTATGAACTTCCTATCTTAAAAATTTAGTAACTTGGAAACGTTGGTAACTATATATATTTTATACGTCACCAATGTTAGAAGAAAAACAAATTAAAATTATTATGTATTTTTCAAAAGTCTTGTAAGTAGTACGTACGATTTAACTGAGCTAATGGTACGATATTTGTTAGTGGTGTTGTGACTGGCATTCACATTAAACTTAGGCTCCGTCTTTTTTTATGGGAAAAAAATTGTTGGAAAAATTGATCTTTATTGAAAAAAATTTCAACAGTAAGTTATTTACACGACTATGACTCTTTTAACGATAATTATTGGGAGAAACTGCCTAACTTTGAGTAGACTTGTAGATTTCATTTTACTTGTAGTCTTGTAGATTAGGATAATTAATACACGGTCAGAAAAATTTGACAAAAAATTTGACAAAATTTTGTTAAAATTTAAAAATATTTATTGAATAAGTTAAAATAATAAAAATTATTTATTTATTTAAGAGTCAATAACAATATTAATTTATTTTGTAAAAAATTGTAACAAAATTTATGAGTATCTAATAGTTTCCTTAATTCTCATTAAAACACGTTTGATTTGTCAAATCTTGACACCTCTCAACAACCACCCACTCACTTCTATCCCATAGGAAGAACCGCCAAATAACTTTTCTAAGCGAAAAATAGTGATGATATATGATGTTTATTAGAGTTTAATTTTGATTTATTTTTAATGTAAAATTTTTTATATTATCATTTAATTATATATTGTTAAATTATTAAAAAAATTTAATTATCATAATAATTATTTAAAAAATTTAATTCTTTTAATAATATGTTAATATATTATTAAATAATAATATAAAAAATCTATATACTGAAAATAGATTGAAAATAAATCCTATTTGTTAAGCGTCGTCATTATAAGAAGGTCGAAGAACTAGAGGTTCAATGCGTTGGGTCAGGTTAATTAGTAATGGACATATTCCGTCTCTTTCCAAGGACAAAGGTGTGCCTGGCTTTTTCTAACACCAACAAATTTCCTTGAAGCATGTCGGGTTCAGACGGATATGGATGCGTTCTCCTACTTGGTACACGTAACCATGCCAATTGGAAGCTCCGATTAGCAACATTTTTCATAATATCAATTTTCTACACTCATTTATAGAACACCAGCTACGTGTGAGGATATATTTTCACTCACAGTCACCCATGCATGCGTGCTGTGTGCTCCTATTCCTATATACATAATTGGATACCATTGGAATACGACGGAGTGATAGATGTGATATGTAAATGATATGGTTCAAGCCCCGAAAATGATGGAAAGCTATATGCTAATTAGTCAACAAACAACAAAAGTGGAGGTGGCTGACTGCGATTCTTTTGGCAGTTTCTGGAAGTTTTTCTTTTTTTTGAATATATATACGTATGACTTTTTCTTTGTATCTTCTCCCTCCATTCGATTAACATAAAAGCCAGATACGCCATACAGCAGCCAGATTTGGCCTACCTTGTTTGATTTAGCTTTTCCCAGGTTCTCGATTTCTTTGATTCACAGATTCCGTGTAACCGGGAATGCACGCATCTATTATATATATACATGTATCTTTCAATCTCTATTATTTATTTGAATTACATCTAGCATGCATAGCTTGTGTTGTATATTCAAATTGTATAAAGGAACTTTTTAAACGATACTGGTATATATAATAAACAACATTGTAGTAAAAATGAGAGATTAAGACTTCGTTTGGAGAAGCGCTTATAAAAAAGAAATTATACATCTTTTTTTTTTAAAAAAATTTATTTTATATTTAAATGTAATATTTGTAAAATACTTTTAAGTAATAGAATGACTTGTAAATTTGTTTTAATAAAAAAGAATAAAAGAGTTTTTTATAACAAAATTCTTAAAAATATAGAGTATCCAAAATAAAAGAGACAGTGTTAAAATGAGAAAAAAAGAGAGAACAAAATATTTAATTTTTAATAAAAGAAAAATATATTTTTATCAATAAATAATTAAAAATTACATCTTTTTCTCATTTTTTTTAAAGTTTGGGATAACTAACTTTTAAAAAAATTGATAATTAAATTTTTTTTTAACTTTACTTTTTTAAAAAATTTCATCCAAATATATATAAAAACTTATAAGAGTGTTTTTTTTTTTAAAGTGTTCTATTTATTTAAAAAAAAACCTATATTTTAAATGCACTCTAAGGGTGTGAATGAATGCCTTTGCTCTGGATGAAAGGATAATGGATCGATCGAGCTATGAGGGATCAACATGAAATAAAAATAATGAAGGAACAGTACTTTTTAATTACCTAAAAAGAAAAAGGAAGAGTGGATTGAGAAATACATTAAACAATAAAAGTTAAAGAATCATTTCCTATATATATATATATATATATATATATATATCTTCATTCCACTCTCTGCAGGAGACATTAAGCCCCACAAAGATATACATCTTTATAAATTTATCACATGGGCTAATTTGCCTTCGGGATGAAGGAAACAAAGGAAACCGAAACTGAAATATAGAGTCGACACAAAGTAGCTAGGTTAATTAAACAACATGAAATGACAGCACTAGCCATGGCCCAAGAGCCGGGTTCCTCTTGCACGTGTAGTGAGTTTTACACTTTTTCACTCTCTCCTTTTTTTTTCCTAGATAAGAAAACAGTGATTTTTATTCACTTTAACTAGTTGCAGTTCAAAGAAGAAGAAAAATAAAATGAAACTACTTGCATTGCATGCAGCAGTACACTGCGTTTCTTTTGCAATGCGAGTAGGAATGGAAGGCATAGCTGGAACTGAGCCTTAAATAAAGATGATAAAGGAGCGCCAATTGAGTGCCACTTTTGCTATGCAGACCGCACATGGATATGGTGTACGAAATGAAATTTGGCCGTTTATTACATATCAACTACTAATGATCTGTCAAAGCAAGCGCACTTAGCAAAGAAGCAAGCCAGCCAGAATTGATCTACGAATCATAACCATGTTTATCTGTTAATTAGGTCATTACTATTGGTGTATTTACAGAGTCAAACACTTAAATATTTACATCTCTTGTAACTATTGTCAAAGATTATGTGATCACTTGTTATTAAGACTAGAGTTCAATTTTTAAGTTCAAACACAGAAAGAGAATACTCTCTCATCACTCATGTATATAAATTTGTATAAGCTCAAATATGTTAATGTAATGCAATATATATATATATATATATATATATATATATATGTTTATCAATCACCCTAATTAGTTTTTTGGGCAAGTGGCGCCCACAGTATCTTCACTGGTTAAGTCCTTTGAACTTTTTATGAGACTAATCCACGATTGACAGCTTAGAGCACATGAGTTTTTATTGTTTCCCAATCAGAGTTACTTTCATTGAGATTCAAACTTACGTCCTATCTTGTAGAGATAAGCATGTTTACAAGTTCGACCAATTCTTAGTTGGTGCAATATTCCTTTTTATTATTTTTCAAACTCTTATAATTACTAAAGACAATGCTACTACTGTTTCAAATCTTTCTGGAATTTTAAGGTGGGATGGAACATCTCCATGTCTGTAGGCTCTTTTTAATTACCGTCTGTGACAAATGAAAAAGAAACGCCCCATTATGCATGTTACTTATTATAAATTGCCTAAAGTAAAAATTCCAGATCAATATTGAAATCAGGAAAGTAAAAATTAGTGTTAATGGGGTTGGCTCAATAGTAAGTTCATTAGTCTTTAGTTGGTGTTTTTTTTTTTTAACTATCCTAATTAACTTTTTGGACTAAGTAATGCCTTAACCTTACGTGTTAAACCTTTTGGGTCTCTTATAAGATTGATCTATAATTGGTAGCTTAAAGCACAAAAATTTTTGTTATCTTTTAATCATAACAATTTTCATTGAAATTTGAACTTCACATCCTATCTTATGAGGGTAAATCTGTTTACCAACTCAACCAATCCTCAAACGGTTAGTTAGTTCTATTTTTAACTACACTTAATAAAACTTTTGAGCACAAAAAAAAAATGAAAGCAAAAATGAGTTGCTTTGAAAGATGAAACAAGACCAAGTTCCTTAGATTTGGGACCTCCTCGTGGAAAGTGTAAATACACTTCGTCTGGCCTACAAACCGACCACCAAATTCCTTTTCTACAATATGTCTCCTTTTTCCAAATGTTTTAATCGAAGAGCTTGTAGGTAGAATGAAACTTAAAGATCATAGCAATTATTGGACCTCAAGGGATCTGTTTTGTGATTGAAAATCGACATAATTAAAATTGATTTTGAATGCGTTTGTTAAATTCTTTGTTTTTTTCTTTTGTGGTTTCTATAAAATTCTACCGACATTTTTCTTTTGTGAATTCTAAAGATTGTTCAAATCAATAAAAATTGCTAAATAAAAAAAAACATATTTCTTTTTTTCTTTGTTAAAAATAAAATTGAAAGCAAATGATTAAAGGTATTCAGTATAAACAGTGCCATACTAATTGACCTATTTTCAACCACATTAGTATAGATCTGCTGGACCGAATAGCTAGGAATTAAATGACCAATTACTACCTAATACATAAGAAAGACAATAAAATGGGCCAATAGAAGTAAGAAAATGAACTATATAATGAGGCTGATGAGATCTTCCAATTTCCAGTGATTTAATTTGATTGAATTGATTGTGCATTTAAATTAGAGTTAAATTTAATTCACTTTCAGTATAAATGTTTTAAAATTTTTATTTAATGATATGGTGATATATTAATAAAAAAATAGTTGTTATATTCTTTTTCTCCGTATATTCTTTTGGCACCTTAATAAGATCCTCCTTTACCTAGTCACTTTTCTCCACCATGCCCATGGTCAAACTTTCTGTTCTGGGACCAAACTCCATCAGAAAAGCTCTTTCATCTTGATGGCTACGGCCTACGTGGTATCATCGCCACAATAATTTAGATTATATAATTTTAGGGATTACGTGAGATTTTTATACGAATATAGTTATTTTTTTATTTTTCAGATTATTCCACTTTTATTTTTATGTATTGAAATATATATTTTTAAATCTATTCAGAAACAGTCATAGCAGTTTTGCAATATATATATATTCATTATATAGGTATAAGAAATTCTTCAAGAAGTTAAGAACATTTTAAAATAAAGTAAGTTAGAAATTACCCTTCACGACAATGATTTTCATTCATGTTTTTGAAATTTAAAAGCATAAAATTAAGAAAGAAAAACCGCCATAAGTTTGGGCAATTTCGGAATAAGAATTAAAAAAATTAAAGCATATTTTGATGCATAAAAATTAAAATGAAATATTTTGATAAAAAATTTAGCAATATTGGAATAAAAAATTGAAGAAACGTAGCCCAGTGGAAATCTTACAAAAAATACTAGTCTGTGCGTGCAAACGTCATTACAATTTCTCTTTTAGGAATGAATGTTGTTATTTCAAAAGTTAGGTCAAAGAACCTGGGAGTTTGGTTGAGCGGTAAAGGCTCATTCACTCTTAACCAAAGGTTAGGGGTTCGATCCATATCTTTGGGTATGGAGAAGCTTTAAATTCTCAGGCCAGTTGTCCCACCCGTCCCACCCTTCGATGTGCCTGCAATCCAGTGAAGGGATTAGTCACTGTGCTCGATGCTGGATACCCTGATTTTGACCAAAAAAAAATTAGATCAAGGGAACAATTCATGACTTCAATATTATCAAAAATCAACTCTCCTAGCAGGTTCATTTTATCTAACGAAGAATGATGACAATGACTAAATTCCTAATCACTTAATCTTAGAAACTCTAATACCATATACTCTCATAAAAATTTAAAATATTAGATAAGCTATTAGTTAGACTTCATACTTTTAACAATATTACCCAAATAAAGTTAGCATTAGACTAGACCTCCACGAGCAGGACCATTTAGATCCACACTTATGTCAGAAATAGACTAATTTATTTTCTAAGTAATTCAAAGCCTTCTTCATTTGTATAATGAACACAAAAACATTTTCAATTAATAGTAAATTTATTCCATGTAGTATATCTTCTGTTTGCAGGCATAAATATTAGCATTTATAAAAGCTCAGGTACTCGAACAGTTCCGCTTTAGTATATATATATATAGATTAGCAATATGGAGGATCTAGAGGGAAAGAGAAAGTGATTGTGGAGTGGCTTCTTCTGAAAGTTCTACTTGCTGTTTTAAAGTTTGAAGAGCGAACAGATTCTTCTTCAAAGAAAGATCATAATATACATAACTGCTGTACCTAACTTGTTAGGAGAAGAACCGGTTGCATTTGCAAGGTCTACAAATTAAAGAAAACATCATCTTTTTGAGTGGAATAGCTAGCTAGCCTAGCTATTGGTTATAGCTAGTATGCATGAGTATTGAGTACTGCTTTCCAACGTGACCACAGTGTCAAACGTACGTACGCTATCCTGTCCTATAAGGCTCGCCCTTTGTGCATGTGCTCTCTCTCTCTCTCTCACTGAAACCAGCTGCTTTTCATCAACTTGCTTACAAATGGAACTCGATTTTCAGGATTAAAATCTTGCACTTCTTCTGTGAGGTTCCTATCTTGGAGGGACCACTTTGCTCTTTCACATCGCCAACTACAGAAATATCGGAAACACTAACCGAACTTTACACTTTATCAACAATAATTGAGGTGAACCTTCATATGTATGGCAACCCCCACTACTGTGAAATTTAATACAAGCGGCTTGAGCCTTCTATTCTTATTCTATGTTTTAATTTCCTTGTATGTTATAATGTCATATAATATAACCCTAAGAAGAAAAAGAAGAGCTCTCTGGCAAGTTGAAACTAAAAGGTTCTACGTAGAAGAAAATTACCTTCGAAGCTGAATTCTGGAATGAGATTCCCAAATCATCAGCTATAGCTATAGTAGAACAATAAGCTATCCATCATATAGCCCAAATCAAAGTAATAGAAATTTAAAAGGCTGATGATTAGACATGCAACCGATTGCAGAAATTTAAGGAAAATAATCGTGACATAAACCTTCAGTAGTAATCTAGCTATATGAAAACTTCGATCTAACCAATAAATAAATAAATATATTGTCGACTATATATATATTTTTATAGTAATTATAACATTCATTGTACGGGTAATTTAAAATAAATACTATATATTTCTTATAGCCACACTGAAATTAAAAAATAATGATGGGAATACATATAATAAACTTGAAAGTGGCTCTCGCAAGTCATTAAGTATGATCTACTAGTAAGGAGTTTGAATAATTAAAAATCAAACCTTTCTGTCACTAGGTATCAAAAAATAAAAAGAGAATGACACATAAAATGAAAATAAGAATTTGAGAAATAAAAATAGTGTGATCATTTAAAAAACATTAATTTAATTTATTTTAAATTTATCTTTACAATCTTATAATTTTTACTTTTTCATCTAACAAATATTTGAATTTGATTAAGAAATTTTTTTAAATTCATAAAAAGGTTTTTATCAATATTAGAATAGAGAATTTTTTTTTTAAAATTTTGACAAAATAATTAACCATCAAAGTTAACCTTTATATAGTACGTAGGTTCCCAGCCAGTGGATATATAACAAAATATGTATTTCATGCTTTAAAGGCTCTCAAGAAGTCATCATCACTTTACCAGAGGACAAGGATAAAAAAAACATAGCCATAGAGTGTCCAAGAGTTATTTAAAAAATAACTTGAAAATAAACATTACCATTTTACAATGCATTATATATGATATGTAATATCTGAAGGCCTTTTCTACCTTTGATATTGTTAATTTGTTTTAAAATCCTTTTTACTTTATGATGACGGTGGTGATGATGTAGGATATTGTATGTAACTGACACTTTTCTTATGCTGGAAGTGAAGGAAGAAGGAAGAAGGAAATATACTATCCAATTAATGGTCAAGTTTAGAAAGCTAGGTCCTCACTCCCCATCAAAAAGCGAGGTAGATGTCAACATAAGCCAATTAGATAATTTGCTTTGCTCTTTTTATTCCACGAAAACTGTTCAGAATAAATTTATCAACTTTCTTATTCTATCTATCATGGTTCAATTCTTTGCACCTTGCACCTTGCTCCTTGCACCTTGCACAGCCACCAAAGATATATTATAATATTTTGTATCGTCATTGCGTACCCTCTTTAATAGTGTAGCCATTGTTTTTGCTTTGGCAGTGCTCGGCACTCACTTTTCCCTATTGTTTGTTGTCGCCTATGCCGCTGATTTGTTCCAGGCAACTGTTGAATTTGAACGATGACAGATTTATTATATAATGAAGTAAATATTGACTCCCCAATTTAGCCCACTTGACCTTCAGCATATGAAATTAAAACTCCCAGATCGCAAAAGAAATGAAAACTGCAATCTCAATCTAACCAACAATATCGTTGTTTTTATAATAACTATGTAATGAATCACATAATGATCCTCTAAATTACATGAAGTTAACACAGTATTAAATAATTTTTGAATTTTTAAGAATTAAATACTTATACTTTTTTATTTAACACTTTTTATCTTAGTGATTAGAAGCATGTTAGATAGATTTATTAGTATGATATAATATTGAGTTTAATTTTGATTCACTATTAGTATAAAATTTCTTTACACTATTACCAAATCATGTATTGCAAACTTATTAAAAGAGTTTGACTATTATAACAACTACTTGAAAAGTCTAACACTTTTAATAATATGTTAGTACATAATTAGATGATAGTATAATGAAACTTTACACTAACAATAAATTAAAATTAAATCCTCTAACATTACTCTTTTGATAAAATTAAATGTTTTTATTGTAACTTAATCAATGCGTATCCAAATCCTGTTTACAATGTGAAAAAAATGAAAGAGTTAATAATGTTATAATTTCTTAATAATTTTTTAATATTCTCTTAATTACTTAAAATATAAAATAAAAAATATTTAACATTTTGAAAATAAAAAATAAAAAATATCTTTTAAATAATTAAAATAATTATTGATTCTATGAAAAATATATATAAAATTATTCCAAAAAATCCATCAATAATCAATAGTCCCTAATCAATGTCCCATTTAAGAACATGAGGATTGACCATTGAGCTAGCTTTGACTCCACACTTAAGGAGGTAGGTAAAACTCAATAATTATGGAGTGCTACTAGAAAACTTGACCAACTGTAAAGAATCTAAAGATGGTCTATCAAAATGAGATATCAAAATCATAACAAAAATCTTTACCAAAAAATAAAGTCTACTGTACCAAAAAAATCATAACAAAAACCCAATGCCAATATATTATATGATCAAAATTAGTTTATACAAAAATGTTTAGAGTGTGAATCTTAGCTCAATGGACTTTACTTTTGTCTGTATTCTTGCAAATTTAAATTACACGATTTTAAGCTATTTATAAATTTTTATGAGTTTAATTTTGATTGTATAAAATTTTTTTACATTTTCATCTAATCATGTATTATTAACTCATTAAAAGAGTTTGATTATTATAACAACTATTTTAAAAGTCTAACATCTTTAATGATGTGTCAGTACATGATTAGATGACAGTGTAAAAAAACTTCACACTAATAATAAATTAAAATTAAAATTATTTTTTATTTATAAATTATTTAATTTCAAAATAAATTAATTTTACATAGACCGCCTTATCTTAACTTTAGACTCACTTAAAGAACTGTGCCAAGAAAAAAAAAAGACTCACTTAAAGAAATTAATTACGCAGATTGATCAATTAAGCAAAGCAAGCCATGCAAAAAAAATGAAAAATTAAATTAATTAATACCCTAGTTGAAATAAAATGAGTTTGAACTCACGTCACAGGCAAAAGTCTTTAGTTCTCCTTTCATTAAAAAGTTTTATTTCAATTGACATTCTTCTCCGCATGATGACCAAATTAGCTTATAATAGTTTCTATGACTTTTCTTTGCCAGGGATTTTTATGTGAATATATATTATAATAGTTTCACTTTTCTTTGCCAAGGATGTTTTTTTTTAAATAAAGCAATTCAGAAATTATTATTCATTATGATAATTTTTAATAATGTTTTTAAAATTTAAAAATATAAAATTAAGAGAAAAAATATGTTAATAAATTACTGAGTCAAGGTAATTTTTGATTAAAAAATAAAATATATTTCTTAATACATAAAACTAAAAATAAAGTATTTTAATAAATAAAAAAATAACAGTATTCTATAAGAAAAAAAACCATCTTTGCCCCTCCATCTAGGAACAGTATTCTGTGAATGAATATTTATTTCTTGTCCTTGTTTTATATTTGTACGAATATTTATTTATTTATTATAAATAAACGAGTATTTATATCTATTTATAAATATATATTAAATTATTAAAAATTTTAAAATTTTTATTTGAAAAAAAGTATAAATGAAATAATTTATAATATTATAATTTTTATAATTTATTAATTACAAACTAACTTAATTTAATAAATTTAAATAATAAAAATAAAAATAAAAATATAATTTTCTTAAAATAAATTTCAAAAATTAAATTTAAATATTAAATTAAAACACTAATTAATAATATTTTAATAATTTTATATAATAAATACTCACAAATACGAAAAAAACAACTCATGTTCTCACCTCACTTAATAAATAGGTATTAGAAAATCATCTCCACTTCTTTACGAGGAAAAAATTATTCTCCCAAACCTATCCCATAACGAGTACTACCTGCAAGTTCTTGTCGAAGGGAATAAAATTGTCATCCTCACCGTCTTGGATTGATGGATTTCTTCGCTATTCACTAAATTATATTTTTATTCTAAAATCTGTATTTACTATTTAGACAGAAAATCACTCCCACGTACTGTTGTTTCTGACGATGGTTGCCAACTTGCCTTAGTGACGAAAGAAAGTAAATAATAAAAAATTAAAATACTATTAAAAAAATAATGGAAATTATATTATTTATTTATAAATATTTTATTTTATGCAATTAATTAACGGCACCCCGCTCCCCAGCTGGAATTAGAGGGTTGTGAAAGTTTTCTCCACCCCACATGCCCAATCACCTCTCTCTCTCTCTCTGTCCCACCAAACCCTTGGAGGAGATTCCAATGCCTTTTGCTTTTCCCCCCATTTTCTATTCTTAATTTATTTTCTTTCCCCATATTTTTGTTTTTTTCCTCTTTCACTGTCCCCCTTCCACCTTTCTGTTCTATAAATTGGCCCTTCGATTGCCTACCTTACCTCCCCTTCTCCTCTCTTCCCCTCCCACCCCTTACACCTCTATATTTCCTATATTCCCCACTCCTGCTATATCTACTTTTTATTTTTGTGTCAGGAAACTCCAGCTATTGCTTCTTTCCTTGAAATTTTTTGGTGTGTGTCGTTCATCTTGGATTTTGTCCCAACACCCCATGTGGTTATCCATTGATCTCTTGAAACCTCTGTACGTTTTTTTTTTGCGGGAATCCGAGGCATATTGATATTGCCGTTCTCTTATCTTTGCTACAGAAAAGTTTCTTCCTTTGAATCTTGATGCTGCATATCTGTATGTTCATGTTTGACATTCATGTCTCCAGTTCTTAGTGAAATCCTTCGTTCCGGGTTTATGATAAATTCCTCCCTCAGGCGCAGGACCCACTTAGTTCAATCTTTCTCTGTTGTGTTCCTCTACTGGTTCTATGTGTTTTCATAAATCTCTTAGCACCATTACAGTTTTATATTATATGATTATATAACGTAGTAATAATTATCTATATTAGCTTCAAATCGTTAGTGTTCCTGGGGTCTTTTGTCTTAATTAAGATTTCCAAGTTGTTTTTATCTCTGTTTTGGAAGTTAAATAATTTCCTAGAAGATTAGTCTCTTTGGTGTAAATAATTTCATGGCCTCATCCAGTGGAAACTCCTCCGTGTCCACTAAATTTCAGAGCTCTGGCTCTGAGGAAGATTTGCAGCTTCTGATGGATCAAAGAAAAAAGAAGAGAAAGCAATCCAATCGCGAATCAGCAAAAAGATCTCGGATGCGAAAGCAGAAGCACATAGATGATCTCATTGCCGAAGTGGACCGGCTCAGAAAGGAAAAGAGTGAAATCCTCACCAGCGTGAACATCACTACCCAGCACTATCTGAAGGTTGAGGCAGAGAATTGCATTTTGAGGACCCAGATGGCGGAACTTAGCCAAAGGCTACAATCACTAAATGATATCCTCAACCTCATCAACACAAGCTATGGGGTCCATGACACGGATTGCTATCAAACAAGTGCAAGTAATTTCATGAATCCCATGAACATGCTCTATCTTAACCAACCCATTATGGCCTCTGCAGACATGTTTCAGTGGTGACTTAGCTGGGAACCTGAAAAAAAATAGTCCATGCTTGTTTGTACTACTGTTCTGTTGGAGTTGCTTCATAGTGGAATCATTGAGTGAGAGTAAATATCAGTACCTAGGGTGAGGCAATATTTATTAAGATAGAAGATTAGCAGAACTTGCAAGATGCTTAAATGGAAATCACATGGTGGCATGGTTCTGTTGTTAGGTCATAGGTCGCTAGTACTACTCACCATTGTCCAATATTTTGGAAAAATGGATTTCGGTGTTAGTGCATTCTCTGCTTTTATATATGTAATGTATATGTTATGGGTGTGCTTTTTTAAATGTAAAACTGGTACTTGTTAACGATATAGATATGGCAAACACTCCGTCTGATTATTCTTGCCTTTTGAAAAAAAAATGGATAAGCTAGCATATATGAAAATAGCAGTGATGAGAAACAAAAAGAAATGTAAAACTAACAAGAAAAATTCTCTCCGACAATAAAAAAAGCTTATAACATCCTTTGTCAATATACCTGTATTTGTATAAAAAATGTTCTCTTTACTTTTACACCATGAATGTTGAATAGAAAACAAAATGCTTATCAGTTTATTTCTGTAAAGACAATTTTTTTTTAATTCAAATATAGATAGTTGTAATATATGTTGGAGCTGTTACTCCAACTAAAATATCAAAATGTAATATAAGTATAATCATTTTTATTTATTTATAATAAAAGATTTGTGGATTTTGTATAATCTTTAACTTGGCCGATTTAAATAAGTTTTTGTATGCCATACTTGCATGTTTAGATTAGCTTATTTTACAATAAAAAAGGATTATGAATCAATGGTTCACTTTTAACGCATTTTATTGAATTTATGGGAATATAATTTCTCATAGCCTTTCAGCCAAACTTGATAATCAGACTACTCGGCTCGAATCATCCAACTTGGAGGAAATGTAACATAAACCTAAAATTTGAGGCCCAAATTGTAATCGGCCTTTTAGTCAGGTTAAAAATCCTTGGGCTATTTTGGGCTTTGTAAAAAAGTTTTAGGCCTACCCGGCTTAGTCCATTCAATATATATATATATATATATATATATATTTCACTTTTCTCGTATTTAATATGAATTCACACTGTCATTTATGAATTTTTTTTTTTTTTGGGTGAAACAAAGGGGGCAGAAGCCCCAAAGAAAAAACTACATATAATCAACTACCATATGGGGCATTGAGACCCAACACCATCAGCAGCTAACAATAGCTTGAGCTCCAAAGGATTTTTGTAAATTCTCTGAAACCAAGCTATGGTTGGCCAACCAGTCCGCACATTGGTTTGCCTTTAATAAAAGTATGTTCAAACTTGACCATCCAAGGACAGGTCTTCAAAGAAAGAATTCTTCTGACCAAAGTGCAGGTCTCAGTGTTAATCAACAAACTTACCTGCAGTTGGGAAACAATACTCTGAGAATCACTCTCAATAAAAGCTTGATTTCTATATAAATTAGAAGTTAATTTTGATTTATTTAATTATGTAAAAGAGTTTAACTTTTAAAATAATTATTGTCAATCAACTTCTTTTAATGATGTAACAATAAATGATTAAATGATAATAAATTAAATCCATAACTTTTAACTGCTTGGTGTCATAAATTATATACCAATTTTGTATATGTATTATTTTTATTCATTGAAGCCAGCATCTATTAATGAAAGAAGTATATCCGTTGAACAATATTTTTGGAAACAAATCTTTTGGAACTTTTTTCCTAAAAAAAATGTTGGAGTAATCGAAGTGAGGTTGGTAATGTTTTCTATGAAAGGTTAAGCCACTTACTAAGACAAATCATTCGTGGGCGTGGACAAGATTAAAGGTATTTATTTATTGTTTCTAAACAGATGCACAAAATATCAAGTTGTTTGTAACTGTATTAATTGTCATAGTCGTAGTCAGACCATATAACGCAAATGGACCACCATTGGAACCCATTGAGTCAATGATTTTCCCATGGTTATTGAGTCACCCCTTGTGGGTAGACATTATGAATTTGATAAGAAAATTCTGAATGAAGGAGAATTGCATTCATGTGGGCTCCCAGTGCGGACCACGTGGTGGAAAATAAAGCAGGAAATTCCCATCTACTGCTTATTCATTCAACCATTAAAAAAATAAAAAGAAACATTTTAAAGAGGGAAGCAAGGCAGAGAAAAGAAGAAAAAAGACCAAGAGAGAAGAAAAGAAAGGAAAAGGTAAAGGCAGAGGAAGTGAAGCAGAACAGAAGAGAAGAGGCAGTCACACTGTCACAGTCATAGAAATAGAAACAGCTCAATGGGCACCATTCCCACTGCCTCTGACCTAACTCCGTCATAACGATTTCTGCTGCTGCCACCTTTAACAGACACGACGTTACGTTATATAAAGCACCGCCCCTTTTCCTTTCTCTTTCTATTTCTCTTTGTTAATCCTCTCTCTGCGCTGCGCATCACCACACGAAGAGGATGACCACTGCCAAATTACTTTCCCTCTTTTCTCTCAACTCTTAGTTTCCAACAGGTAAGATTCGTGCATGCTTCATTCTTAATCTTCCATTTCTCCTTCTATTTTTACCCTTTCTCTGTTTAAATCATCCATCACAATAACTCGTCTTCACAATGTTTCGAAACCCTAGGCCTTTTTTCTTATTAACAATAAAATAAAATAAATTTAAAGACAACATATACTTCCTCATTTTGGGCATTGCTGGTCGATTTTCGTTCGTTGTGATTTAATTTTTGGATAGTTTTAAAATTTTAATTTAGTTTTGAGATTTTTATGGATTTCGGATAATTAATTACATAAAAAAGGGGGAGGGGGGAACAAATTTAGCAATTTTCAGTATTGGCTTTCGATTTATGCTTTCAACTCAGTGAATGTGAAGTTGTGAACATTCATTTTCCTTATGGCTAATTTCTTATGTAATCTTTTGATGATTGGTGGTAGCTGTCATTATTTTACCTCACTCTGATATGAACTATATAATTTCGTAGCTTGTGGTTTCTACGAGGGTTAGAGTGGGATGCATACGGGTATAATTTTCAGGGAGCCCAACTAATTACGAGTGAATTACGGAATGGGTTTGATTTCTCTGTTGCGTTTCTGGTTTAGTGTTTCTATTCACTTGGGCATGATCCATAGGTTGGTGATTTTACTTGGTTTCTCTTGGGACATTCCCTATAGTGAAAATTCTGTATCAAGTTCCCCTTTGGTGTTGTCTCCACTGGAATCTAATGGTCTTGGACTCTTGGCTATGGATATCTGCTTGCATTACCTTTTACCTTTGGCCTCAGTTGTTCATTAAATTAAAGTTCGATGAGGAGGGTAAAGCGTGTCAAATTGTTGGGATATGTATAATGTATAGATATAGATGCTTCAGATTACAGTGCAAGGAGTGACACATCAATAATGAAGGGTAGAATTCTGTCAAGTTGTATGGAAAGATATGATTACTAAATGATTAACCGACAATCCAATTCTAAGTCTGTATATGGTTGGATGAAGAAGTAATTAAGTAAATATGTCCGTAGGAATGCAATAAGTTTTATTCATTCTTCTATTAGTTCTTTCTCTTCTTAATTTTTTAGGGCGGGAGTGCAGGTGTAAGGGAGGTGCTTTTATGCTTGGTGTAGAGACTGGGTATTATGCATTTTCAGTTGTCACGGTGTTTGTGTGTATGGCAGTTTTTTTAGCTAGATGGCACTAAACCATATGCATTCAGCGAAGGAAATATTAGTGCTCATAATTACTGCATCGTGTCCCATATATTGAAATCTTTTACTCAAACTAGTTTTATACAAACTTACAAGATGATTGAATATTTTGTCAGACTTTACTTATCAATGGAGGTTTAAAGCAAATTAGAGTTCTTCTTCCTTTTTCTTTTATTTTTATAAGCCTTGTGTTGCCTGTTCAATCACAGTCCAGGCTGTTGGGAAGAGGTTCTTGATATTTAATTTCTAATTGGTGTGTGTAATAGAGATGCTTTTCGATCATTAAATATTATGATGGCATGCTCACTGAATTAGATTTGCTTGACCATAAAAAATCAGAAGATTAGAGTGTGCTTCTTTATTCAGAGCTTTGGCCTCTGGGTGGTTTTTAAATTTTAATACATGTTACCATGAAATCTCAGTTTAATATTTTCTTTTTGTTTATTCTTCAGGAGGAAGAGGAAGTAGGCTTACAATTTCTCGTTGGAAAATTGAGGTGGCTTTTGAATTTTCTATTGCAATTTTCTGGTACATTATTATTGGATATGTTTTTTGATCAGCAAGTCTTGAATTTACCTATACAGTACCTAGTAATTAGTCTTTGTGTCTGCCAGTTAGATTGATCATTGTGTATGTCCGCAGTTATCATGGGATCAGCTTGTTGTGTTGCTGCAAAGGATCATACTCTTCCCAACAGAACTGAAGGTGAAAGTTTGCATAGAAATGTTGTATGTTCACCATCATGGAGCTTTCGATGGGATAGTCGGGGGCGTGTTGCTGGTGAAATTGAGAATCCTTCCTATCACACGTCTCACGTAGTCAGCAGAAATGTCAGCATGGAGTTAAAAGGTTCATTAAGTTCTGAAAGAGGTAATTTATCTGATGGGGGAAGCACCCTGGAGAATTCTGTAACTCCTATTTCTCAGAAGTCCCCTGTTCATGAGGCATTGGTTGCAAATCCGATGACTCCATCTTCAGGTAAATGTTAACTCTATTATTCTTTTATCCTTTACCACAAGCACAATGTTTGAAGCATCTTAGTTAAAACATTTAGGTTCTCCCCTGCCTCCTTTTGGAAATTAGACTCTTACTTTTGGTCACATAAAAGGGGATACAGCAATGACAACAGTTGGAATCCAGTATCTCTTTTGTCGACCTTTTATGTGGAGCAATTATCACTTGAGAAACGCTCCTCTGCTACCCAACTGTTCTCAAAGTTGACCTCAAAGTTGACTTGGTCAACTTAATCATTGAAGCACTTTGAGTATGCCTATCCAAAAATCTCTCAACTGTGGATGTGCAACCATGACAAGGAGTAGTTAGTTCACGATTTTGTTTTGCAACCAATGAAGATGTCCTTTCACTAATTCTGATTACACAATTAGTTAATCTTGTAAATACTAGAAAGTGGATAGACATCCATATGACATAGAGAATAAAATAGGTGAGGTACTTTCTGCATTCACGGACAGGATCCCAATCCGCAGACAGGGATATATCTTAATCCACGGACAGGGATATATCTTAATCCGCGGACAGGGATATATCCTTATCTGCGGACAGGGATATATCCTAATTTGCAGACTGGGATATATCCTAACGCGCATACTGGGATATATCCTAATCCAAGGACAGGGATATACCCTAATCCCCAGATAGGGATACCCTATTTGCGGGCAGGGATACCCTATCCGCGCACAGGGATATCCTAATCCCTGGACAAGAATATCCTAGTTCGTATAAGAAGATATTGAAAACCTTTTCCTTTGAATACAATGCAGATCTCTGTAGTAAACAGTGGTAAGGGTGACAATAGACCAATACATTAAATAAGTGTAACCCAGCCAGATACCCATGTGCTCATGTTGCGATGGGCTGTCAATCAGTAATACATGCAGCCTGTGAAGTGCACTGCAAATAGCATAACCTAGTACAATTTACAAAGCAAGGAAAAGTGAAGCATGAATGAACTTACATGATGCAATTTGGTGACTATTTTGATCCATGCCCAAAGAGAAGATTTACTTGCACATGCTAGTTTACAAAATCTTGTTTTCAAGTTGCTAATTCATGTCTTTCTCTAGCCCGGAGAAAGAGTTGCAGTTACATATAGGAAAACATGTTGCAAATTTGTATCTAGGTCCTGGACACATTCTAGCTTCTTCAATATTCATATAGTCATCATTGATCCCTTTGAGTATGCCTATCGAAAAATCAAAGTCCAGTATCTGTTCATACTCAACTGTGGACATGCAATCATGACAATTCAGTTGAGTTCATGCTTGTGTTTTGCAACCAATAAATATGTCCTTTCACTAATTTTGATTACACATTTGGTTAATCTTGTAAATACTCGAAAGTGGAAGTTGCCATCGCATTATTCCCCCTTTATGGCAATACATTAGTCCTGCAATGATGTAGGAAAATAGGCTCGCTCGCTTCTGCTTCCTCTCAATTGCAATTCGGCTTGGGTAACACAGCTCATTACATCTTTGCTATTTGCTAAAGAC
This sequence comes from Styphnolobium japonicum, assembly GCA_023212625.1. NCBI lineage: Eukaryota > Viridiplantae > Streptophyta > Magnoliopsida > Fabales > Fabaceae > Styphnolobium > Styphnolobium japonicum. The sequence continues at coordinate 29,821,273 of JALBWW010000006.1, forward strand.
AGAAATGGAGTCATCTACTAGTATCATAGGCAGAGAGAGTTCACTAGACCGCATGTGGGAGCTTGGTCGTTCACCTTGAGGAACAAGTCAGCTAACTACCAATCCATCCATTAAAGGGCCAAACATAACCAACAATAATACATTACACCACAATGATAGCAACATTTACACGAAGGCAATAAGAATGAATACAAGTAGGCCCAACAACGCCACTCATAAACAACAAGTAAATAGCAAATCACAAGGTTTCTAACACAATAGGTTATACGTTTCAATGCTATTACATGTCAAGGTATATGTAGACCAATAAGCAACTTAGTCCCACTACATGTTAACTTAGTCTCAAGCCGTAATAGTGTTCAAAGATCATTCTTTGGCCTTTAGACTGACTACAGTGACTTCATCATGTAAGTGACAAGCGGTGAGGTAAGGATTAGTCAAAGAGTGGCTTGGTCATCAATAGGCCTCATCTCCTTATTCATTTTCTAGGGTGGGGCTGCAGGCCAAACAGTCCAGTAAAAGGGCTTAAAAGCTCCTTTATGAAGCATTCCCCTTTTTAGATTAGTTATCTTTTGAAAAATGAAAAACTTTGCTGTTCCAATCTTAGGGCCCGTTTGTATTAGCTTTTTTAAGAGTAGAAATACTTTTTTCAAGTAATAAAAGTGCTTTTTTTAGAAGCTAAAGAGTTCAAGCTTTTAAAAAAAGCATTTCATGTGTAACAAAAAAACACATGAAGTGCTTTTTTTAAAAGCTTGAACTCTTTAGCTTCTAAAAAAAGCACTTTTATTACTTGAAAAAAGCACTTCTACTCCAAAAAAAGCTAATACAAATGGGCCCTTATATGCAAGGGATTTTTATCTTACAAACAAGTCTTCTTTATATCATGTATTGCCTTGTTCTTTGCCTTTTCTTTTGCTGTTTTTCATCTAGTATAAGGTTTTCAAAATTGGTTTATTGCGTTGAATGGTCCCAGATATTGTTTCTTGACATTCTTTTCGTTATGCTCTCTTTTATGCACTTTGGTTCATTGGTTGCTGTTTCTTTGTTTGGGCATTGATTTTTCTTTCTTCTTCCCCTATGTGCTTGTTGCAGATCTGTCCATGTCAAGCAATTTTTCTACAGTGGTTAGTTTTGAACAACTGAATTGAAACCATTAGCTTTATGGTGCATAATCTGATTTTTAAGCTTTCTACTGTAGTACTGGGCTTACTCTTAATCTATATTTCTCTTTAGGTGAAGAATCCGGCAGAATCTTCAGTACCAAATCTTTCATTTTCAATACCTTCAGTTTTCTCAACACCTACAACAGATCCTTTGCCTAATCATAATTATCATCATCTTCCCAACACTACGCCATCAAGATGGGCACATCGATCTCCAGGGCACCCACTGTTGAGACAGATTTCTGATAGTCGGATATTGGCTCTGAAATCACCAGACAACTCTATTTCTGAGGGAAGGGCATCATTTGTACTCTCCACTTGCAGCAATGAAATGGCAGCGGGATCCCAATGCGGATCATCTGATGGCTGGTCCATGCGCACCTTTTCTGAGCTGGTGGCCTCATCTCAAAGGGAAAGGTGGTCTTTTGATAGTGAGTGTTTAGGCTCAGGTCGTCGCAAGATAAGTGGATCTAGTAGCAGGTTCTCATATTCTCCCTCCATGGATCTACAATCTTGTGGGGCTTGCTCAAAGCTCTTGACTGAGAGATCAGCATGGAGCAACCAGAAATTTATTGCTAACAGTGACCTCTCAGTTGTTGCTGTACTGGTCTGTGGTCATGCATATCATGGAGAATGCTTAGAGACTATGACTCCAGAGGCAGATAGGTATGATCCAGCTTGTCCAATTTGTATGGTTGGAGATAAGCATTTGTCAAAGTTGTCCAGAAAAGGTCTTCGGGCTGAATCAGAGATAAAGGCCAAGAACCACAAGATATCCAGAAACCGTGTAATTGATAGCTACCTTGATGGTGGTTTTGATGTTTTTGATCGCCAAAAAGATATTGAATGGGGAGGAAAAGTTTCAAAGATGGAGCCTAGCTCCAGTGCAAGGAGCTCATTTGGAAAGCCCTTCTTGAGGCGGCACTTTTCACTTGGGTCCAAGTGGAGCCGATCTCTGTCGGAGAATGATTCTGCCAGGAAGAAAGGCTTTTGGGCAAGATATCGTAAAGATTAAGTTTCCCTTAGCTGTAAGAGTCAGCAGCTCTCTAATTATAGTAGTAACACCAGCAATTTAGAATTTAATATTTACTATGTATTCTTGCTTTACTGATAATTTTAGATTTTGTTTTAAATTTATTTATTTCTACTTGTGACCAGAAATTCCAGCCGTGTTGACGTGGTTCATATGAATTGTATGAACGTAACGTCCCTCGGCAAACGCCGAACCAACGCACTGACGAACACAAGGAAGGAGAGGAAACAAATACATGTGTATGAAGATGCTTCACTTGTTTTATGGTAATTAATAGAGGCAGGCTACATCGTACTACCTGCTACAGATTTCTACACTTGGCAAACTCAAAACTCTTTTAAAAATCATACACGGGAAGCTTAAGTGTTTATCTCTTATATTTATATTTTAGATAAACATAAAATAACAGTAATCTGTAACTTTAGTCGAGTTGGAGGAGTTATGCTCTTGCCAGTACAAGGCCAATATGGAGTGGTTATTGTTATTTGTCAGACGGGATCAGTAACTGTTGTAATTGATGAATGTTTGTTCCAGTCAGATGCTTTAAAGTCAAGTCTGAATGATTGTGACTCAATTACTAATTTTGTTGTTTTATCGTGGTATGGGCGAAAAGGGGAAGAAAGAGAGGTTTGTTTAAGGAGTTCGTGGTCTCAGATTAGAAAGAAGAAAAACATTTAATTATTGCATTGCGTGGCGAATTTTGTTTAATAGCCATCAATATACTCAAAGTTGACTACTTTAAAGTGGATCTGACTACTTTAAAGTGTAACTCATCTGTTGGTTAACGCCAGCATGATTCATATTGTTAATTAAAAAAAAATTTGGATTTAATTTAGAGGAGAAAAGGTGGGAGAAAAAGGAAGAAATACAACAGGGTTGCCTGCTAGTGCTTTTGAAATGGTAGAACAATTTATCCTCCAAATTATAACGTGCTAATTTCAACATTCTCAAGTATTACAAAAGCGTTTGCCCGCGATTTGACACAAACATGATGTGATATGCATACTGATACTTGGTATGTAAATGAATGTCAGTTGCCCAGACAAGGCGATGATCATCATCAAACTATATGATCAATCACACCGGAAAGGGCTCTCCATCTGGTCAATTATGCTCTGCAATCCTGATCTGTAATCAGGGTAAAGTAATTGCACCCCCAGTTCCTTCTTCATTCTAGCATTAGACACTCGCTTCTCACCCCTTAGATTTATTGTTTTAACAATTGAGCACTCTTTCTGCTCCGGAGGTTGTAAGTTCAAGCCTGGCCACTTTTTCTCCACCAATTTTCTTGCATATTCAAATACTTCTTCTCGTGGAGCAGGGTCATCATCAACGATATTGTAAACTTCCCTGAAAATGAGATGCCCGAGACTGTAATCAATTTGTCCACTTTATTCTTATTAGGGCCGATAGTATGCAACTCATAAGAAAGTGTAAATTCATAGTCAACGAAGCTAGGAAATATTAACCAGAACACACCATCCAATATTTTTTTTTAGTAAGACCATGAGGTGTCTCCAAACCCAAAATGGGAATACACACCATCCAATATTGGAAAGACAATACTGCCAACCAATATAAATTCCAGTAAGGCATGTGTATTTGCAATACGGTCAACACTTTAATCGGTAGTTTAATATGGCTGAGTTATAAAAATAAACTTGAACAAGATAAAAGCAACGAAGGGTTTGCATGCTCAAATACATGTAGAATATTATGCCAAATAAAGCAACAAGAATTTCAAGTACACATGATGGAGGCATTGAAATAAATCTACAATTTAAGATCCGTGTTTCTCCAGCCATGTAGGCAATTAGTTGAAACAGCCATAAACCGTCCACTACTTTAGACTAAACATATTTTGGACTAGAATGGTAGAATATCTTGTTTGATAATCCTGGCAGTTTGCTTTACTTTTGGAAATTTTTGCCTACCGAGAGTGATGTATCAGAAAGTTAGTTATAGTGGAAAACTCACCTGAGGGAAGGTGCATTAATCGTAGTCATAAGTGCCTGACAGATGTCCTCAACATGAACTCTGGATGTATATTTTCGGTATTTTCTCATCTCCTGACTTTCTGACAAGGGTTCCTGCTTGATTATTGTATCAATGGCACTAAAAAAAAAAAAGAACTGTTCAGGTCAAAGGATTATAAAATAATAAATGGACAAGTAAGTGACTTAGGGACCTGCCATGTAAACCATAACCAAACACCATCCAACAAAAAGCTACAGGCCAAATATATAATTTAAATTCCTGATGGGAGTCTATATCTCATATGCCACTTATTGAATGATATATCCTTGGAATGACAGGCTTGACCTATTTGTCATGGCATACAGCTCTCACACAAAAATTATAGGCTTTTGCTGATCCCACAAAGAAACTGATATTAGAAACTCATTACTTGAAAGATAAAATACAATAAAAAGTGAGTACCTTCTACCAGGGCCATAGATACCTCCCAGTCGAAATAATTGTGGTGAGAACCCAAGATCGTGAGCCAAATTTGACCAGCCTTCTTCAGAAGCTAACCTTAATTTAGCCAACTCACTTTCTGGGTTTGTTGGATAACTGCCACAGCATGATGCACACACTCAGAGCCAACTAACAGAGTAGTTTCAGAAATTTTGGTAAACAAAAGTGATTTATTTAGTTACACTCTCTTACTCCTCATCCACCAATTCACCGCCACATTCTCCATAGACGCCTGCTAGATAGAAAGTGTTTCTGTTATCATATTTGCATTTGAAAGCATTAGAAAAATATATCTTGGCAACAAGAATAAGAAGCAGCAGCAGCACATGACTTGTAGTGGGGCAAACCTGGTTCTAGAAAGTCTTATGCATATCAGCTGACAAGAAGAGTGGCAACTCAATGTCTGAATTGAATCCTATGTTAGTATCTTTATGCATATGCTAAATCATACTAGCTTCTTTTATGTTTACATTGTTTTAAAAAAATTTATTAACATGAAATCCTTCTTAATAGCTTAAAAAGTAATCTAACAAACCTTAGGTTAATCCTAGAACTCACAGTCAAACTATTCTTTGTTTTTGGAACAAACAGTTAGCTTAAGACTGTTGACAGATTAAACCCAGGCTTAACCAGTAGAGCAAACTCTGTGAATTTCTTGTAAGATCAACTTAAAAGAAAAAAAATGTATATACAATAATACGTGTTCCATCAAGAATGTCATAATAATTTTTTATACTGAACATATTGAGAAAAACAAAAAACTACCTATGGTTGCTCCTTATCAGTTTATCGGCAAACTTATCTTCTATGTATCCCCCTTCTGGTTTAAAACATGTAACTTACAATGCCTTTTGAGTTTAGAATTGATATAAGAATGAAGAATTTTCAATTATCAACCAGCACTAGGTAGCACCGCAATTTAATGCCAGCAGTAAGAGTCATTGCACGAATCAAACAAGAACAGAGGATGTCTTCGGACATCCTATCAAAGGCTACTTGCTAAGAACCACCTCAGTATTGTACGAAAGATTTATATAATAGATAATGCACCTGAAGGCCACAACCGATTTTCTTTTTGAAAGAAAAAAAAAAGGAGAAAGATTGAAATTTCTGAACATGATAATGTTTATAATGTAATTTTCTCATGTACGTGCATGAAGAAACAATAACATTAGACTCATTACTAATTTCAATGAATACTTACCAGTTGAAGACAAGTAACAGAGCCACTGAAGATCCCCATTGACTAATGAGCTTCTCATAAGTTCTTCATGCTGAAGCATCTACAAATCAATAAAATATATAAGTAAAAAGGGGATGCTGAAAGAGATTACCCTAGACCCAGAATACAAAATTGATTCAGTATGGTCACATATAATAAATAATACAGTAAAATCATACCAGGTCACCAATGCCCACAACAGGGGGGACAGAAACAAGAAGGTGAGTGTAATTTTTCAGAAGACCTAGGATACTCAGTCTGCAAAACAACTGCATGTTTTTAGCCCCAACCCAAAGAGGAAAAAAGAAAACCAAAAGAGGAAAAAAAAAGATAATGAAAGACAACAAAGTAAAGTAGAAGGTCCCAGATAATCCTCAACCCAAATCACAGTAAAATAAAAAAAAAAGGTTTTATAGACTGGTTGACTCACTCAGGCTGGTTTGCATCAAAAAGGTAAACATGAAATCCCTTGTCCTCAAGCTTCTTCTTCTTGAAATGGCTTGTGCAAGTCCCAGACACAACCCTACCAATAAATAATCCAATAAGAAATGTTTGAACTTTGAACAAAGGAAAGGAAATTAGTAGTATTTGAATGAGCAAATATTGATAAAAATGCAGTTGGGAAAAGAATCTGACCATCCTTGGTTATGGAGCTTGTGTGCAAGCAATTGCCCCACGAATCCCATCCCTAGAATAAACATGCGCTTTTCCGATGATAAATTACCCGTGGTCGTGGAGGAGCACGACATCGATACTGAGAGACCAAAACTTGTGGGAACATGGCGGCGTCGATGTCCGAGGTGGAGAGGAATCGACGAACCTCGTATTTGACCAATTTCCATGCCAAATCCGGTTACCCACTGCTCACTGTTTCTATATACATATATATATTTTACTTTAAAAATATAAGTGATATATATATATATATATATATGTTACTATATAATATATATATTTTACTTTAAAAATATAAGAGATATTAATTTAGTTTTTTTAATAATTTTTTATATTAAAATAGTCTTTAAATGTTAATTTTTTCACATTAAATTAGTCATCTAAAGTTATTTTTTGACATCAAATTGGTCATTTAAAAAGACCAATTTAATGTAAAAAATAATTAGATGACCAAATTAATATTACTTGTATCTTTAAAAGACTAAATTAAATATTTACTCTAATATATAATGTTAATTTGACATAATAATACTCAACGAGAATTGATTCAAGGCTTTAAATTTTATATTGATAGTAAAAAAATATATTTTTCAATTTCATGTTCTTTAAAGATTATGTATCAAAATAGACTTTTCCTTTTTCATGTTGGGAAGTGAGTTTTTATGAAATCGACTTTTCAGCGGTGATTAATTATTTTATTTGCATGAATCTTAAATCACTTATTCAAAATCTTATACTACTCATCCAAAACTTTATACAATTTATTTAAAACCCTAAACCATTCATTTAAAACATTAAACTACTAATCCAAAACCGTAAGTCAGTAAACAAAAATTCAAAATCACTCAACCAAAATCTTAAAATACTCAACAACTTACAAAATATATATATATCTCAACATGATTTTTAAAAAAATAAAACAAGTTGAGAAGTCGGTTTCAAAAAATATGATTATGGTAAATATTTGTCTTTTTACTATTTTAATATAAAAAAGCCTTGATTCAACTCATCCAATAATATAAAAGTTTTGAATTCAATTCCTTCTCACTAAGTGAAGCAATATATATATATATATATAATATTTCACATGACACTTCTTCTTCTTAGATCCTAAAACAACTAAAAAGAACTGGAAAGAGATTGCATCCCAAAAACATCAGAGCCAAAAGAATTGCATACATTGTGGCTGGAGTTGGAGCTTTAGACAGGTAAGCAATTCTTAAAATATTAAAATTTATATAAGTAATTTATTTATACATATAAGAATCATATTTCTCATATAAAAAAGCCACATTCTTTTATTAGATTTATCTTATTTATATAAAATTACATCAATTTTTTTTAATGCATTTAACAGTTGCACATGAACTAATTAATTAATGTTTTATTTAAGAATTGCTGGTACATGGATAGAAGAAGACTTTTCATGATCTTCCATAATCTACCCATTAAAGAGGATATGGGCACATGCATCTGAGGAGAAATAAATAAGAATAGAGGGACATCACATCTCACGACTTGCTTCATAACAATAATTCACAATTTTTTTTGCTACAAACAATAATTCGTAAGTTCAAAACTAATTATGCATCAAATATGTATAATTAATTAATCATCTTTTTATATCAGTCTAATATATATCCTCTATGTTAGTTTTAGAAAAATCAAATAATTAGCAATTAAGAAAAATGGAAAATATTCCATAACAAAAAAAAATGATTATCTTTGCTATAAGTCTATAACTTTTTTTTTTTGGTAATATATAGAAGTCTATAACTGATAGTGTTATAAGAAGGTCACAATTGCTTCTTATGACTTATCATGAGATTAGTCCTTTAAAAAAATGATTTCTTGTTAGATCAATGGAGGATTTCACTTGTTATACATGTTTTTACGGTAATATATATGTTATTGAAGTCCATTCATTTTCTAGGTTGAAAATTAAAAACATTTTTTTATCATATATTCATTGGCAATTTTTTAGTAATAATAATTTCAACAAATTTTGTTTTCAACAAATTCATCAGAACTCAAGTTTAATAATAGAGTACAAAAAAATAAAAATAAAAAAGGCATTCAAGCTTAATATATAGATGACCACTTATGTTTTTAACGTTTAGGGAAAATCTCCTTTAACCTTTCATTATAGTTTTAAAATTCAATATCAATTTAAAGTAACTTCATCTGCAAAATCATGCCTACCAACTCATTTTAGTTTAGCTTCAATGTAAATCCTAACAGCAATATAATAAATAGGTGGAACCCGCGGTCGCGAAAGTACGCTGGCCGCATAATTAGGAGCTTGAACCAAACTCTAGAGCCTAAAGTAAACTGCGACCACATGGTTTCAATTTCAATTCCTTCTTCCAGAGATGTATACAACTCAGTATCTTACAGGTCACTTTCTGCCAACTCAAAATGGGAAGCTTGCAGGAAAACAATGGTAGCCCCATTGGTTGGTCTTGGTCCTCCCTCTAAATATGATTGTGCGTAAAATAATGATGTAAGCATACTAGCATATTTTATTTATTTTTGCTTACATAATAAATCCTTACTCTATACCAACATTGTGTGACATAAGTGGTAAATATTTAGGCTCTTAAGCATGTGGTCAGGGGTTCGATTCTTAATTCGTGTATGATGAAACATCTGTTAGGAAATGTCACCCCTTAAATGAATCTCAGTAAGATTAGTCTCTGCATGTTTATTTCGCATGTTTATTTTATTTATCTATCTATATGTACATATAATAAATGTGGTAGTTGCGGCCAAATTTGGTGACCAGCCTACTCCTATCTGTAATTGCTTCACGGTTTTTCTGGTGGCAGTTGTTCCATGCAATGCAATTTATTATTTCTTGGGGTCCTCTCTCTAAAGTGATTATTAATAGTTAGAATTTTGATATTTGAGTTGATTGACAAATTACTACTCACAATCTTAACTACGAAAAATGAAAATCTTCGCCGAGATATAAGCAAGCATATTCTCTTGAAATTCCTCGTCAGGAGCATCATATCCTCAACCGTGTCTGAAGAAAAGTATCTGTCAGTCTATACCCATTGGAATTCCATTCTCTATGTATTGTACTTATTTTTATGTCAATTTTAATATAGTGGATGCTTATATAGTTATATGCCCTTTTCTTTTTCTCTTTCAGAAGGATTATATATAGTATATGGTAATGGATTTGCTGAAACTTCATTTGAAAATTGAAACAGATTTAGCAGTAGGCATAGTATAGAGAAATGGAAGACTACATTACAAAGACAATTGTTGTTGGAGTTGTTTCATGGACAGCAGCTTTTCTGGTAGCGAGGAGAATCTTTTCCAAGCGTTCTTTTGATTTCTGCAACCGCGTTGTCTCTACGATCCATGCAACTTTAGCAGTAACATTGGCTTCACTCTCTGTTGAAGATTGGAGGTGTCCAATCTGTCCTATGGCTTCAAAGTCTTCCCTTCAACAAGTACAGCATTAATTGCATACACTTTTTATTATTATTATTTGTTTAGAGGGAAATGTAACATTGCTATGAATTTGGCATTAAAAGTGGAATTGTTGAACCCTGAGCAGATGCAAGTTCTGGCAGTGAGCCATTCATATCTCATTTATGATCTGTTATGTTGTCTCTTTGGAGAAAGAGTCAGTTTGGATAATATCATCCACCATTTGGTAAGCATTATTGGACTCGGAGCAGGTCTCTGCTATCAAAAGGTAATTAATTACTCAAATTAAATTATTTTCTCACTCTCAGATTGTTTATTTAGATTCTAGCAGTCTATTCCTTCCTAAGCACCAGGGCTGGGTATAGTTTCTGAAAGTATGAGAAATTTTAGTCCAGCTCAACTACTCAAGTCTAAACTCTGAACAAATCTGAATTCCTTTATTTGGTTATCAAGATTACCATTAAAATTTTGGAGTAGCTCTTTCTTAATTGAGAGCCTAGTTGCTTATTTTTATTTTTCTTCCTAGAATTATTACTCTAATTTTGTGTTTTGTTCTATGGGGATTTCATCATAAGCCAGTAACATTGTGCCATATTTGTGCGCAGTGTGGCTCGGAGATGGTGGCGGCAATATGGGTAACGGAGATGTCAAGCCCATTCCTGCATTTGAGGGAGCTTCTAAAAGAGCTTGGTTACAGGGACAGCCCCCTTAATTTGGCTGCTGATGTAAGTAAAACTCTTAAGCCGTACCAAATCTTTCATTTCTGCCTTGATAGGATGCAACGTTTTTTTTTTGTCCCGAGACTTTGCCTGGTCTCGTTAAGAAAGTGATTATGCTATTAAAATTTAATAGACTGTGATCTGAATACAATTATTAATTAGTTATATATACAAAATTGGAAAAGAATTTTTATAAAATTTAAAGTTAGACGTTTAATATTGCCAAGTAAATAAGGACGCACATATCTCAATGGGGTTAACTAGTGGTCAAAGAGATGTGTTTTTTATCTTGATTATCCTCTAAATATTAAGTAAATACTTAGATTTTTCTAAATGTATCAAGCTAACGTGAGGGGTTTACTCTTAAGATCATTTAAGGAGGAGCTTAATCTCAATTAACACAAAAATTAACCTAAAAAATACCTTTATTGCATAAAAAATAATAATAATAAGCAGAGACTCATCTACATATCTAACATGTCCTACTAGATGTAAGAATTCCAAATGCTCAAATATCTTATTTTCAAACATATCATGCACAAACATTTAAAATATCTATGCATCAGCCTCTCTTAAGATTTTAAGTATAATATATTAAAAAATTAAGGGGATTTGATGTAATATTATTCTAATTACATCTTTATTCCGTCACTCTTATTTATTCCATTTTAAAATATGTATAAATTGTAACAAGAATATGAATACATTTTGAGTGGGAAAATATATTTGAATAACAAAATCACTCCTTATTATTTTGAAATGGATCTTTTTGGGTTTTATGTTTGTTACTCAAAATAATAAAGGGAAGTTTAGTAATTAAAATATGTCTATTTACCCGAAATGTCATGTAAAATCACGTCATTTGTATTTTTGTTATAATAATTCAGTGGGATTTTAAACTATTGGGGATAAAATTAAAATCAAATAAATTAAATTAATTATAATGTGTAAGTTTTTTTAATTAAATAATAAACGTAATTAGGATGACGATAATCGATCAAGTGCAATCTCCCCAAATATGTGTTATATCAAAATGAGCTAATAGATGAGTTGTGGCGCAGATTCTGTTTGCTGCCATATTTACATTTGCTAGGATGTTGGCCGGACCGTATCTCACTTACGTAACTTTATCTGCAAACAACCCACTTCTCATAAAGGTACACCATATACTTTACTCGGTGTGATTTGCTACCTTTTCTTTTGGGGTCATCAGCTAATTTTTGGAGAATATCATTCCTCCACATTTGATAAATTGCTTCCTCTGTTACAGGCTATGGGATTGGGTTTGCAGCTGGTAAGTACGTTCTGGTTCTTCAAAATTGTAAGAATGGTAAAATACAAATTAACCAAGAAAACTATATCTAAAAATGGCATCAAGCACGACAACATTTGGGGGAAGACGACTAATTCACAATTTCAACGTCGCTAGCGACCTATGTCTGAACATTTAACATCCTGTTCCTCAGTCTGACAAAGAACTAGATACTGAGAAAAGGATGTATGAGTGGCCCAATTGAAATTTACCTGTATAACAATATATCAAATCTTGCAGCTGTTTAACAGCTTAATTTGATTTGCTTGTGCACCTGAGAGACATCAACTTGGTACTACATTATTTTTACACAATTTTCAGTGTACAGGATTGGTTTCTTTGGAAGGTAGACTTGCCTTGTTCTAGAATTAAAATCATTGTAAAAAATTGATGTGCAAATATCACTACACAACATTTAATGTAATACTACCACAACACTTAGGACCACTAAGGCCACAAATACCATAACTGCGAAGCTGTCTGCGTTTGAGTTTGGTTTTAAAAAAAGGTGAAACTAACTCAAATCCAAACTCAAATCGATCGGATTGTGGCCAGTTGTGATTAGTGTTACGGCAGTAGCATCACTTAGACATTTAGAAATGGGGTTTTTGGAACTGTCTTCAACCAACAGGGAGACGCACGCAAGTATAGACCAATTCAAAGATCAGTAATATAAATTATGTGAGAGGCAATCCAAAAGAAAACAAAAAATCAATAATACAATAAGTTTGGGCAAACAACTCAATTACATCTTCCCTTCACCATAGTATGGTTGATAAGTTCTGCATCCAACTTCAGAATTCAGATAATACAAAGGCATGGCCCAAAGTGACCATTTCATTCTTAGGTCTATGAGCTGACCAAATTACACGAGGTATTTCTGGCTCAAAAGATGCACAGCCTAGATATCCATGGCTCTGAAAGAATTTTGCAATAGCTTCTAGTCTTTCCCAAAATCAGCATTGTAATGAGCAGTGGATTCAAGTTTCTTTGCCTCATTCAGTTTACGAACAGCCTAGAACCAAAGTAAGAAATCAAAATTACTGTCCCCGTAAGTGACAAGGAGAGGTAATCCCTTTGTACATGATTAATAGTTTAATACACTGAGAAAATTGCTTCCTAATCCTAAACAAAGAACTCACCTTCATAAAATCTTCATGGATCACGTAATCACGTTCTGCACGAATTGCTGACATTCCAGCTTCTGTGCAGACATTTCGAAGATCAGCCCCATTAAAGCCCTGGGCAATTTGCAACAGACAACACATCAATCATGCACTAATTGGCTAACAAAACTAACCCAAGCTGTTTGGACTCACCTCTGCAAGCTTTACGACAGCTTCATAGTCTATTTCACCATGCTTAGCGATCCCAGCAGCATGAATCTTAAGAATTTCCATCCGTGATTGTTCGTTTGGCAATGGAATTTCTATTTTTCTATCCAATCTCCCAGGACGCAGGAGGGCAGGATCCAGTACATCAGGTCGGTTTGTTGCCATTATCATTTTAACCTACAACAGCAATGCAGAGAGCAATGTTGTTATTAACCCACCATAGAATTTGCCTGAACAGTCATTTCTAGAAAGAATCAATCACCATAACCAGAAGACCCATTAATCAGAAAAGATTGATGCTTATATATTTCATTTGAATTATATCTCACATAAATGAAAGAAGTCTGTAATAAAATATGCTATACCTTAAATGTATACACAAAGTTGATAAAGAGAAAATTCCTCACAAATTTCAGCTCAACTTTACAACTTCATTATTACTGAAGGGAAAAGGCCACGGAAAAGCAGCTCATTCAATATATGATTGGTGCAGAATTAATTTCTTAACGTTATCATTCATGACTTGCTCACTTTGCAATTGCATCTTGGAAGTTTAATACATCACAAAAATTACAAACCTTGACAGTAAGGAAAATTAATAGACCATGGTCCATCTGAAAATTTAGATATATGAATTGCATTTATTGTACAGGCTTACCACTGATCCACCACCCACTACCCTCCCCCCAAAAAAGGAAAACAAAAGTAGGATAAAGTTCCTTATCCTTCGACTTTTCTGCCAGGGAGCAAGTGTTTCTAAAAGCCAAGTGTGATGGTGGTTTTCAAATCAAATTAAATGGTGTTGTGAAGCAAGATATGGTTATACCTTCCCAAGCTGATCAAACCCATCTAGTTGATTAAGCAACTCCATTAGTGTTCTCTGAATCTCACGATCGGCACTTGTTCCCTCACTGAAACGGCGACCACCAATGGCATCGATCTCATCCATAAAAATGATGCAGGGCTTAACAAACAGAGTGGAGATTCAGAACTACTTTCCATTTGAATATATAAACCTATAGGAAGAAACTTTACACGAGAATCTCACCTGGTGATCTCGTGCATACCCAAACATTTCTCGTATCAACCTAGCACTTTCTCCAATGTACTTATCAATTATGGCACTTGAAACAACCTACATCAGAATGCAGGGTAAGATACAATATATTTTACATTAAAGGAAACTTCAAAACACAATGAAATTCAGAAAAGAAACAAATCTGACCTTCAAGAAGTTAGCATCTATATTACTGGCAATTGCCCTAGCTAACAATGTTTTACCAGTACCAGGAGGTCCATAAAGGAGAACACCCTGAAAGATGAGAATTGAGAAGATGCTGATCAAATGCAAGATTATAAAAGCATGGCTCCTTAAAATACATTTGCACACAAACAAAAAAAAAAAAGATGTAGATACTTAGGTGACAGTGCTGCCAAAAACACATATTTACACCAATAGAGGCCAGGGGCTAGAAAGTGCAGTGAAAAGGTAAACACCTTAGGAGGTTTAATTCCAACTCGAATAAAGAGTTCAGGATTCATCAGAGGTAATTCAATCGATTCCCTCAATTCCCTTATCTGATCAGATAAACCGCCAACAGCTGAGTAGCTGATATTACCGGGATCTTCATGCAGCATATTGTAAACTACTGGATCTACCTGTCAACTCATGATAGATCAAAGACCATCAGGCATGAAAATATAGCTGATGATTTTCCGAAAGAAACCAAATTAGATAGCCCAGCAAGAACATGAGCACATTCATCAAATAAAAATCTGAAAAGAATAAACTGTGATAACTTACCTCTCGTGGAAGAGCCCGCATTATGGTCAGCGTTGTCATATCAAGAACCACTCTTGTCCCAGCAGTCAGTTTTTCCTTATCCACTTTACTTCGGCAGCCAACAACATACCTGGGTCCGCTGCTTGCTTTAACAATCACTGAGATAACAAAAAAAAAAACCATTCTATCACCATTGACCTACTCTTAAGTTCACATCAACCAACAAAACACAGAAGATAATTTATTGGGTACCCAGCTCAAATAATTAAATTATAAAAATAAAAAAAAGAATCAGTGAGGCACAGATGTTTCATATTGAAAAGAAACAGAAAATTTGTTCAAGGATAAAGTCAGCTAAAGTTAATGCAAATAATCTCAATCTATTATAATACATTATACTGGTAAGCCAAGCATGTAAAAGAGAAAACCTAAATATAAAGATAGAGATGATAAGAAGAACGAGGTTGAACAGTGGGATATCATTCAAAATATGAAATGAAAAGGATAGAATCATTACAGCGTTCATTGTCAAGAGGCCTCAGAACTTCGCCTATAATCTGCCCAACACTTTGAAGAGACTTCAAATCATCTTCTGTTTTATTGAACTCTTTCTTCGAAGCTCGCAAATTTTCTCTGACTGCAATTTAAGTTTTAAATCCAAAGTCACAATTCTCATCCATAAGGATTCAAGTACATAATTGAAAAATTAAATCGGTCAGAAAGAAAGAACAAACTTACTTAAACTTATAGCAATCACAAAACCCTAAGATAAAGGAGCTGGCTGATTATTGCATTTCCATCTTTGAATGGTGTGTAGCACAGGGCATGTTCAAAGCAGATTGTTCACTAACATTAACACTGATTTTGATAATAGATCCAGTTGATAACCTTACCATAATTTCCAGAAATAGCATACTGCTCCTACCCATTAAAAAAAAAAAGTCCAAAAAAATGCATATTTCTCCTAGGTTAGGCTTTCAACAAAACTAACAAAAAATAAAAATAAAAAAACTCCAAAAACAAAACCCTAATCAATCCAAACAATCAAACAAGGTAACAGGATTGTCTCGTGAATTCTCCAGAATCAGTGAAAAATAAAACAAGACCGAACCGAATGAATTTATTCAAAAAGAAGTTAAGCGCAAAGTGAAATAAAGAGACCAACCCGATCGCACTCTGGATTCTAATTCTTTGTGCTGAAGAAGTTTCTTCCGATACTCCGCCACCGCAGTACGGCGTCGTGTGGCATCTTCTGCGTCTGTCATTGTTATTGTCGTTGCGCTCCCAAATCGGAAAAAGGAATGAAAGGGTGTCTTTGCACTTTGCAGACACTACAAGTAACCCTGCACTTGTATCAACACAATACCAAAACCAAAGCTCTTGCCTCCGGCAATTACCGCAATCCCCGAACTACCCCTATTCTTCGACTTTAACCACCAGATTGAAAAATAACAATTACCCAATTTTCCTCCTGAAATTTACACGTGATTAACAATAATCTTATCATAAATTCATAATCATATATAAAAATTAAAAAATTTATTCAAATTCATATATTTATTCTTAAACTAGTGATACTTAATTTTTTTTTTCGTGGATTTGAAAAAGTTTCATTAAGCACTAATTGAAAAAATGTTACAGTTTATTATAAAACTATTTAAAAAATTATGATGGGCAAGTTGTCAAATTTTATGGACAAAATTATTCATGTTGGATGACATGAAGATGAATCCAAGAGCTCAAAGCTCAATCTTTGAAATTAGGATATGATAATAACGTTAGAGGTTGGATCCTCCATTCATCACCTATTTCCTTCTCATCTAAGTGCTTTCCTCTAATGTACTAAAAATAATGTTATTCTTCATTTCTTCTTTCTGGTTAAAATTGGTCATCATCATTTAGTTAGTAAACCGACTCATTATTTTTTGCAAAAGCTTCTTCTGTTGAATTTGATAAGCTTCTTAAATTTTTGCACATTTATGTCTACCATTTACAATATATGTAGATAGCATTTTGAACATAAGATATATTGATATGTAAGATAAATATTTAGTTCCACCATTTACAATTGTTCGTTCAAAGAAGACAACTCTTGATTTCAGTCAAACTAGAGTTCTACAAAAGGTGAATGGTTGAAGCGAGAGATTTCTACATGAAAGTAACTATGGCTTTCGTATTTATTCATTGGGGGTACTATAAACTCAAGATGACTATTAGGATTCCCCAAAAACAAACCAATCCAAACCGTAAATACTCTTAAGGCTCACATATTTGGCTTTTTGGCCTAAGTATAGCAGATTAGGAGACAAATTACCGAAATGTCACTCATTTGAAACATATTACCAGCATACTGTCGTTTTTGTCACGTTGGCATATTTTTTTTTTTTAATATTCCACGTGTATCACGCCAACACGGGTGGCGTGATATACACAAAACCGGGAAAAAAATAAATTAATAAAATAAAACCTATATAACAAAAGTCAAAAATTTGAAAAGCCATAACTTTTGAATCGTTTGTCCGTTTAGACGCATTTTATATCGATTCCATATAACTTTTCGAGGCCGAGTGCAACGTAAACCGTAGGCGGTTTGGTCCACCGAAATTCCAAAAAACCCTTTATTTTGTAAGTTATCAAGTTTTTTATGAAAATTATATGGGTATTTCATCAAATCAAGGTTAAACTCATTTTTTCCTTACAATAAAAATGAAAAGGAAAGGTTCATAAAAATGAAAAGGAAAAAATTAAATTTTTATTGTAAGGAAAAAATGAGTTTAACCTTGATTTGATGAAATATCCATATAATTTTCATAAAAAGCTTGATAACTTACAAAATAAAGAGCTTTTTGGAATTTCGGTAGGCGGTTTGTGTTGCACTCGGCCTCGAAAAGTTATATGGAATCGATATAAAATGCGCTTAAATCGGACAAACGAGTCAAAAGTTATGGCTTTTCAAAGTTTTGACTTTTGTTATATAGGTTTTCTTGTATTAATTTATTTTTTCCGTGTTTTGTGTATATCACGCCAGCGTGTTGATACACGTCATCACGCCACCCGTGTTGGCGTGATGACGTGTATCACGCCAACACCGGTGGCGTGATGACGTGTATCACGCCATTCGTATTGACGTGATGACGTGTATCACGCCATTCGTGTTGACGTGATGACGTGTATCACGCCTACCGCTTTGGCGTGATACACGTGGAATATTAAAAAAAAAATATGCCAACGTGGCAAAAACGACAGTATGCTGGTAATATGTTTCAAATGAGTGGCATTTCGGTAATTTGTCTCCTAATCTGCCGTACTTGGGCCAAAAAGCCAAATATGTGAGCCTTAAGAGTGTTTGCGGTTTGGATTGGTTTGTTTTTGGAGAAAAAAGTCATCTGAATAAAACAAATCGGTTTTTTTATATTAAGAATTAATTTTTTTTTTAAAATTGGAAAACCAAACCAATTACAACCAATTTGATTTGGTTTGGACCAATCAGTTTTTGATTAAATATTTTTTTATAAAAAAATTCATACACAACTTTACTTTATTCGTTTTATGGAACAATGAAAAAAAAGTTAGAATAAAATCATAATAAAAACAACATTACATAATTATAAACAATAAATTAACTTAAAAATATTTATAGAAACAACAAGAAATTTAAATATAATTATTTATAAGTATGTAAATTATAAAATTTATATAAATAATTATATGAGTTTGATTTTGTTTGGTTTCATAAATGAAAACAAAAAATCAAACCAAACAAATTAATTTTCACAAAAAAAACTAAATAAAACTAAAATTAATCGATTTTATTCGATTTTTGATTTTTCAATTCTGTTTTTTTGATTTAATTTGGTTATAAACACCCCTAGTGAGTGTATCTTGGTGAAGACATGGTAGATTTTGGGTTAGATTAGATTAATTAAGATACATTATATAAAGATAGAAAGGATAGTAGATGGACTTTAAGGACTTTAAATGCTTTAAATCTTGCTATCTTACTAAAGTAAGGAAGTAAGTTGCTTAATTTTAACTGCTCCTTATTTGGGGTAAATACTTTCGCTAGAGACTTCCATTTTACTATAATAATCCCAAATTCTTCTTGAATCATGAGCATGTGAGGGCAAAAAGTATTGATTCATGGTGTTAGTTGGCTTGGCTCATTGCATATGGAAGATTTCACTTGCATCCACTCAAGTCAAACCATTATCCATCGAGGGACAAGAAGATGAAATTTTTTACTTGTCCGTATACCAAAAAAGGTTTCAGTTTTTTCTATCAAAAAAAGAAAAAAAAGGTTTCAGTTTTGTATTTAGATGCTACTATCCAGCATGACACGAAGCGTCCAAAGTGAGGCAAGTAATTATATCTCACAGCCAAAAAAGAGGAAAGTAATTATATCTCACAAAAAAAAGAGTAAAGTAATTATATGACAACCCTATACATCGACCAATTTCCCACAAAATATAATATGGTATAAACGTACCGGGAGGTATACTATTCATTCTCACCAAACCACTCTTTTTCCCTGTAGAAATAATTTACAGTTAAACAGTAAAGTACATGAGCTGTGTTTTTTTTTGTGTATGCTAGAGGTATCTCTATATTTTTTAAGTGGAGACTATTTTTTTTCGAGGTATATATCGATTACAACTTTATTAGTCCTCTTACACTGGTGTCTGTTAAGATTTGAACATTTAACTTCTTCCTAGAGTTATAAGTCGTACTTATGAGCCTAAGCTGGTTAGTTTAATTATGGCTAACCTTCCGTAACACTTCCTCCAATGCAATTCTATGTGCCATATGGTGCTCCAGAAACCTCTCCTTCACTCTCTCATATCCTTTCTTTCCCATAGTCAGCCTCCTCTCAACATGAGTTGCCAAATTCACAATGTCATTTGCAAGAGGTGTGGATGCAGCAAACCAGTTGTCCTATTTACCACTATCTCCATGGTTCCCCCAGCTGCAGTTCCCTGGGATTGTTTTTAATCATAAAAAAAATGTTAGAAGAAAATACGACATGATAATAGACATGCATAAATGATTCTGACTTCCAAAATAAAATGTCTCGTACTTCCGTTGCAATTTCCAGGACTTGGTTATAGTCAGAAAGTGCTAAATTAAACTTGCAACCAACATATGAACGGAAGCTGTATCATCTGACTGCCAAAAACTATAAAAGTATTCTGTATTTCGTTCACATTAAAGCATTGGCTGTGTATTTCAGGTTCCTATGACTAAATAATTCTGTCTTGATCAAACAAACTTGCAAAAAACTTCTCTGCTCTGATTTCAATAATCTTGGAAGCATATCTCCATTAAAAAATCATGGAAGAAAAATGACTAGAGAGGGAAATATAGTATCCAAAAGAACAGCGCAAAGTGTGAAGTACATTCAAGCAACATAATATTTACCCTTATTCTTTTTTTTAAAAAGAAAAATCATATAGACTAATGGGCCCGCAAATAAATTATGAATGGAGTTCTCAAAAGGATGTAGCTAATGAGCATGCATAATAGTAAACCAAAATTTGAAGAAATCATTGTTAGTATCCAAAAAGGCGACGTGGTGATAGAATAAGACCATAAGGCCATGAAAATTGAAATAACTTCTTTTCTTTTGGGATCGAGGTAAAAAGATAACACAGCAACATTGAAGAGATT
This sequence comes from Styphnolobium japonicum, assembly GCA_023212625.1. Lineage (NCBI taxonomy): Eukaryota > Viridiplantae > Streptophyta > Magnoliopsida > Fabales > Fabaceae > Styphnolobium > Styphnolobium japonicum. The sequence goes on from JALBWW010000006.1 coordinate 29,842,100, forward strand.
TAAGAGAAATGAATAAAGAAACACAGTACCGTACAGCAAACTGGACCTAAACTTAACTGATGACTAAATTGGAGACAATTAGTGACAATCAATCCCCCAAAAAAATATAAAAGGAAAGGCATATTGACAAGGCAACCTATACCAAGTAGTAAAGGAGATACCAGTACAGGCAAGCGAAATGCCATTACTGCAATGGTTATCCTCCCAAAACATTCTCCCCGTGCCTGATATGAAGAGAAGCACATTTATAAATAACTTGATATATGATTTCATGGAGTTTGTCAACAAAATCCAAAACCACAACAATAATGTAAATCTTATTATTAGTTTCTAGAAGACTATATGGCATTAAACTTTAAACAGCTTCAACGCAATTATGTAATCTATCTTCAGGTCCGTCACTGAACTTCCCATTAATACTTTATGGAAGCTGGAAACAAATCAATTTACAACTAAGACTTGCTATGAGCAGAAAGCTCAACCAGTCAGGTAGTAACTCACGTTTTGCAAAACAATATAATGAAATATATATTCTGCTTCATGCTCAACTTGGCAGCAATATAGTATCAGAAGATACCTGAGAATTCTGAACAAGAACATCAATAGAATCCAGGTAAGGAGCCACTGCCAGGGTTTTGTTGACAAAGTGAACATGGTCCTGAATTTTTTTCTCTCTGACAAATTTACGCAATTCCATTTCAAACTTTGTCGGAGCATTCATATCACTCCCTACAACTACAGCATGCAAAGATGGCACCTGCAGTTCCTTCTTCTGGATGAGTTGCAAACTTTCATGAAAGGACCGAAGAAATAGATCCTGGCCTTTACCACGTGAAACACCTGCAATTATATCATATCTGGTGCTCAAAATACAGAATGGTAAAAGGATTGTAAAAAATGAATGGAAGGGGGTATATACAGAGGGGAAGATTAATATGGCATGCCCTACAACCATTTATATTTTGTAAGTTGTAACTTATTACATAAAGAAAAAGGGGTACTTAGTGGAATCATCGCAATTTCCTTTCTCTCCCCTCTCCCCTCTCCCCTCTCCCCTCCCCCCTCCCTATCCCTGACCCCGCCTTCTATCACTTCACATACATGCACACACATGAAATAATTTCATGGTTGTGATTAGCTATCTTAATCCAGACTGCAATGAGCAAAACTAAATTTGACATAAAGATATAAGGGATCAAGTTATTCCAGAACAAGCTCCGCTAAAGGAAAATAATAACTATTAGAACCTTAGTTCTGGTGAGGTAAATTACTAATTTTAGAGCTCTTCCTTTTGTGTCAACCAATACCTTCCTGTTCCCCCTCTCAACAAAAGAAAATAGAAACTAAAATCCAAAAGATGCCAATCAGGTAATGAACTTGCTGGCAGAGCATGCAGTAAATGGGATAAAACTAGTCCAGTGAACTACATTGGCATATCAAATGAGCATATGCATTAAACATCAAGGAGGAGACCACCACACTATTTGTGATGGCAAAAAGTAGATCATCATTTCTCACTCCAAGAGATTGCCGAACATGCTCACGATGAACCCTCTTTGCTACACTATCTTCTGCAACTTCCATAAGTTCCATGCTATTTCCAAGATGCACAACATAAGTTTCAGGCATTTTAATCCTACGAAGTTGGACCAAAGCATACAGTTAATAACATGACAGAAAGTTACAGAGAAAATTATAATATTGCAGTGGACAATGTAGCAACACATTAAATGACATTGAAAGCATACCCTAAACGCTCCCTAGTCCTATTCTTCCAGTATTCTGCAGTTGTATGTGAATCAATCATGGCACCTGCAACAAAAGGGAGGTGCTTAACATATTCCACTTTGAAATAATGCCCTCGCATTTCATGAATCCACGATAAAACCTTTGGAAGAACATGGGAAACTTTCTCCTTGAGAACGGCATCCAACCACTTGCGGCTACAGCAGTATTTAGAATGACCAGATCAGCATTAAGACCTGTATCAATAGCCTTTTCACCTTTGGCAGGCAGCACCAATTAGGAGCCAAACACAACAAAAACAAAAACACTGGGATATTATAAAATGCCAGCCTTCACATTTCTCACAGATTGAATGTGCAATCTGAAATGCATACATTACATACAATCTATGATGCATAGATATTCCAAAATTGGTGGCGTATCCATATCGTATTCGTATCCGATCATTCGTATTTTGTCATACCCTTTTGTATCTTTTTTAATATTTACAGCCCTCAAGATACTATTACTTAAAAAATTCAATATACAGATTCAAGTCTCGTTTTCACTAGTCACTTCCCTTAAAAACATATTCTCACTCTTACAGTCTTGCTCTCTTCAAAATCAAAATAAATTAGTGAAGAATTTCATTGAGTTTAAATTTTATTTTTTTACATATATAAATAAAATAAATTCTATACAATATGCATTGCCGTACTTGTATTCTATTTTTAAAAAAAATTATTGGATACTCGTATTGAATGTTCCTCCATGGTATTGAATAAGCTTGTTCCATTGCTCTTTTGTTTCATTCTTTTAACTTAACATAATTTCTTTCAGCATTTGACAATTACATTTAACACTAACCTTATCAAAGTAAATATAGAACAATATTATACCCCAAAAAAAAGGCCATATAAGCAAGATACTTCAAACCCTCATAACTACCAAAGTTTACTACTGTTAAATTCTTTCATTCCTTCTACTTCTGAATTTTTGGAGGGTAGGTACATATATAGTGTTATGTTAACTTGAGAAAGCATAACAGAACTACACACCTAATGGCTCATATAGAATATAGCTCAGCTTCTTAATTAACTCGGCGACAATTCTTCCTAATTTCACCATTAAATCCAGTGAGAGGACTGAGGTTCCCCATCTTGATCATGGACATGGCAAATTGCTCAAAGAAGAGGCTCTCATCTTCTGCATATTTCTTGACCAGTTCCTGAGTCTCCTTAACACTCCCCGTAAGAAGCACTTCATCTGAATTAAGTAGTCCTTTTCCCCCAAGTATGAGTTTGAAATAGGTATTATCAAACATTCTTGGGGAGCCAAAGTCCAAGGGAGAAATCATGTTGTCACCACCTGATTTTGGGCACACTGTCTTCAAACCAACGTAGAAGGATTTTTCTAGAGACTCATCTGGTTGGTTGTCTCCGTTTTGGTTGTATAGTCTCTGCTTGAATGTCGCACATCTTGCCACCCCAATGGTATGTCCACCTACATTATGACAAAGTTAAAAGGTGACTCATTACTAAGACATGCTAATAGATAGTATCACATAACCAAGAGAAAAGAAGTTGAAGTTCCACCCGAGAGGGCAACAAGGTCTACTTCATCAAGGCCTTGACGCTTGAAAAATGTTAGGAGATTTTCGATGGTGGCATTTGGTGGGGGAATGTTGTTGTTTGAACCGCTTAAGCTTGCTGTTTTTGAGTCTCTCCTGCCTAATGGGAGCTCCCAGTTGGGTCCTCCACTCTGTTTCAAAATAACCGAAGAGTTTCAAATTAAGCATTTATGCTGTTCAATAACGTATCTATATTCTATAACAAGCAAATTAGATATTATTGGGTTGTCTCAATTTTAGTCCAGTGTGTTTTCTTACAAGAATAGTGGAACCCCTGGCAGCAAGGGCAACAATGTCTGCACAGGAGACAGTCTGAGGACATGCTTCTTCCAACTTAGACTTGATCTCATCAATCACTTCAAAACCTCGGATGGAATTTTTGTTAGGTCTAGAATTCTTTTCACTGACTATTGTTGCGCTATCATCCAACAAAATTGATGCGTCGCAGCCCTGTCATTAAAAAATTAAAAAATAAAATAAAATTTAACTCGTTGATCTATGCATGCAAAAGAACCTGAAGCAATTTAACAATTGAAAACAATGCAAACTATAACAGTAGCACAACAAAGACAATTTACTGTAACAACAGAGAGAGTTCCTCCTGATCAAGTTCACAAATGAATATCTTTTTTCTCAAAAGGTTTTTGGTAAATAAGAACTTGATTTCTTTTTTGTGTTTTCACGTAGGCCTTCCTATGACAAAGGTAATTCACCTGCACAAAGCAGTCGTGAAAGTGAAGCCTAAGCAGAGAAGCAGCCATTCTCATATCCTTAGCAATGGCCTTCTCCAACACTGACATGACAATGTCATTAGCTTGAGGGCATGAAAACTGATAGAATTGAGGAGAAAGACCGAAAGATATCCACCCAGTTCCACGATGACCACCACCCCAGCCAAAATGGATGCCAGGGTGAGCCTCAGAGATTGTCGCTGAGAGGAAAGCTATTACAAGAAGACTGACTTTGACGAAAGACATGATGAAAACAGAGTTGAAGAGGTTGTTTTGAAGATTGGTTGTCCTATTGGATTGGTTTGTTATTTGATATATATACTGCTCAAAAGATCAAACCACCCACTCTCTTCACCAAATCACCTAATGTGGGACAGCAAGCCATGACTATTTCAACAATCAACGTGTTTTGTCCGTGCCCTGCTTCTAGTGCAGAGTGTTTAGTTCTTAAAGTCGTCCTGGTATTACCTGCTCCTGGACAGGATCAAAATAGTGCAGAATTCATTTTCTTTAATATATTATTATGGCATAAATAAGCTAAATTTGGACCTCCATATCGTTCTGTGTTAAGGATAAATTGACCTCATATTAACATGTTGAAGACTTGTTTCAAGTCCCAAAATTTTCATTATGATTTATGAAGAGCTATAGTATAATTAAGCTTAAAAGTATAGCAGAAAGTAACCACTTTCGACTGAGAAATGAGAATAGAGCCTTGACAGGCATGGACAAGTACCCATCATTGTCACACGGAAAATCCCACCTTCTTTTGGGGGCAAATAATGGGATGCGGTTAGAACCCTCCAAAAGTTAGGAATGGAATTGGATTGGATTCCTTTTTATTTTGGTATTATTATTCAAACAGCAGAATCAGAGTCTCTTGCTGACATAAGGAATTGATCTCAGAAGGTCTGTTTACGCGTACGAAAATTTAAACTTGACACTGTCTTCTTCATCTATTATGACACAAAAGATACAGACACCGCGTTAGATAATTGTGTTTTCTTTTTCTTTTTTTCTTTTTGAGATACAAGAAAGACAGATGAATATGATTCCAAGAATAGAAGAAGCAGAGGCTAACAGTTGTGTCCTGTTGGCTGATAGATTAGTTAGCACTTTCTGTTACGATTTTATTTTTGGCTTCCCAGGTTCCCACAGGCGGCTAGCACTTAGACTAATCCCTTTCAGGTTATGATTTATCAATACATACGCACATTGCTGAACCGAATATCACATACATTTTTTTTTTCCGTCTGAACTCCAAGTAGACTGCAGAGCTTGCTTTCTCATGACATCTACGTCACATTTAATTTTAATTCTATTTACATTAGGTAAAGGAAAAGCCTAACGGAAGGGGTATATTTTCTGCAAGGTTTAAAGAAGCGTCTGATACTGTTCACACCACGCAGTCAGCATTCATCATACGTACTTTATTGAATGACTTGGTCGTAGAACGGTAAAAAGCTAGAATGAAATTCAGAAATTTGAGAAAATAAAGGGAAACGGAGTTGTTCAAGATTTCCATTGTGAAATGGCCCTCAGTTTCATCTTTTCTATTCTTGGTTTTTTTTTTCCAGAAGAAATGACGAGGTATGACCTAATATATATATATATATAAAAAGAAAAAACTCTAATTTTGAATATTAGAATTAACTCTTTACTATTTATTGCACATTACCAAAATTTATTATATTGTTATATGTTAATTTTGATAGTATAAAGTTTCTTTACACTATCACCCAATCATATATAGCCAACTCATTTAAAGAGTTTGGCTAATATAACAACTACCTCAAAAGTCTAACACTTTTAATGATATATCAATACATGATGGGTTTTTTTCTTATAAAAGTTTTCATCTATAGTTCCAATGTAAACTATGTGACATCTTAAGTTATTTGATTATGTATTGGAAAAGAAAAAGTGCAACAGTTGTCCCACTCATTTCTAATGTATTGTCTCTGCTTTGGAAGAATTGTAGAAACCACACCAGACCTTGCCGTTCATGTGTTATGACTTATTGCTGATAAGCATTAAATTTTTCTATTTGAATGCAATACAAATGTTCATCTCTCAGGAATTTTACAGAATATGCTATCTTAATAATTAAATAATATTTAAAAACAAAAATAAGCATATGTATGACAAACTGCAGTCGCAAACACATTTTTCCTTGCCATCATTCAATAGTGTCTCCATTTTCAAAGGGCTAGCGAATATGATTTAGGAATTACATACATATGTACAGCTTTAAAGGAGATATGTTATGCTGCAAGTCATTATAATTGTATCTCTCACCCGTGGCTTCAAAGATATATGATCCAAAATGATATCGATCATTTTCTACACTACCGAATGGCAAAACTTTAAGAAAGTTCATATAAAGAATATATATTTAAGAAAGTTAAGGTCGTGATACACACAGTTTCCTCATGGGTGTAAGCAATCTTGCAAAACGCAGGGGCACATGTGCCTTGATATATGTTCCTTGCTCTGTATATTCCTATATATGCATTAAAAGTGAAATGTAAGTGAATCCAACAATAACAAGTAGGAAAACCATTATATGATAAACAATGTACAATCTGCCAGTTTAAAAGGGAAAACCAATTCCAGACATTGATCAACAGTTGGCTATAGGTTAATGGGCAAGGGTATTTACTTACAGTTTTCTCAACCATTCCAACCCGGTGTATGGTGCTGAGAAGGTCCCCGTTTTCAAATGGGACCAAAGCTTCCACCCATACCATGGAATCCTGTTAAAGAAGAATAGCATTTTGTTTAGTAAGTAGTTCTAACTTATAAGTTCTAACAAATGGACTACAACATGATACCAAGAAGTAAAAAGGTATATTTTAAATGATATTCAGATATTGACTTCAAGTTTGTACCTTTAGTTTGTCTTGAACTGCATTGCAGAATTCTGGTAAGCCATCACCACTTAAAGCAGATATGCATACAACATCTTCTCTTTTTTCAGCTTCTAGCCTGATTTTCTGGGGATCGCTAGCCTTATCAACCTGCCATAAGAAGTCAGAAACACAAGAATGTTCAACCTGGAGTGCATGCTGCAATAAGCAAAACTTTGGGTGCACAGTAAAGCTTGATGATGAAAGGAAAAATTGACCTGTCTTCTTAAAGAGCCAACAAGATGATTAACACACAAAGAAATAGAATTACACATCATACTTATGCCAGTTTTAAGAGAAGAATTTTATTACTGTGAGAAACTGATAATCATGCAAATCTTTATAAATGACAACAAATTTTGAACCAAAAGCAGTCTATTAAATCCTGGAATTGATTTTAAAGCATTCTGGTTACATCCATGGGATATCTGATCATGCTATTCTAAATGATAGGATGATTAAAATACATATTCCCCCAAGTTTCAACAAAATTTATTTAATCCCACTACTTTCAATTGTTTTAAGCTAGTCCTCCACATAATAAGTGAGCTCAAATTCATCGTTCATTCATTATATGGTTGATGGAATAATTTTAAATTTTGCTGTTGTATTGAGAAAAGAAATAATTTAGAATTAACAAGGATATCATCACGTCTTTTCATTTAATGCATCAATATAGAAAGACATAAAAAGTTGCCAAAATGTTCAAAGAGGAATAAAAATGAACCCATTTACGAAACTTGAAGGACTAAATTACAACAACTAAAATTCAGGGGATGAAATTGAACTCACTAACAAAATTTGAAGGACTAAATTGAAACAATTGAAAGTAGAGGGACTAAAACGAGTTTATATTGAAATTAGAGGGACCGAAAGTGATTCAAAACCCTCACTTCAAATTATAGCAAACCCTGTAACATTCATCACAGGATCAAGCAATTGACCGGTACAGCTATTTATGCTATAGAGAACTAGGTAAGCCATTGAAACTATGCAGGGTGTCTGATCACTTATTATTGACAACATATTGTACCTCGAGCCCAATAATTTATTACTAACAGATGTAATATGTTATATCTGCAGTCACTGTTGTTGGCTTGTTGCAAGAATGGCATGTAAGACTGGAATGGTAAGTAGTCCTTTATCTAAGGTAAAAGCAGTTCAGTCCCACTATTACTCATCACACCATATATAATATCTGACAACAGGCTTGGAAAGGACTCATGTGCCCAATATGCATCCGTTACCTCCGTTGAAAAACAGTTGACAATAATTCAACCTTGTTTTGGTCCTAAACATATCAATCAATAACGTAAATGTAGAATAGGCTAAGGTCTTTGTCAAGAATCAACTCTCCCAATAACTTAAGCTGTTAGGTGAAAATACTTGAACGATTTTATCATATCTCTAACACGCCCCCTCACATAAGAGCTCTTTGGGCTTGAAGTGTGGACAATGCACATGACCACTCTCTCTTGCTGAGATTCAACTTTATTTAGAAGAATGGAGGTGGCAAGGATCGAACTCCTAACCACTGGGTCATAGAAACTCCGATACCATGTCAAGAACCAACTCTCACAATAGCTTAAGGTGAAAGCACTTGAATGATTTTATTATATCTCTAACAGTCCTGAATACAATGTAACCAAATTACCAAACTAATCAAGAAATTGAAAGAGCAATAGAGGACCAAGGCAAGACCCTAATTTCTATACAAATTAACAAAGATAAAAGGAAATGGGCTAACTCTGTACACTCCTTTTCAGAACAGGAAAACCAACATAACTGTGCTACAATACCTTGTTCCAGACTGTCAATCTTGGAATTGATGATACATCTAGTTCTGATAGAACTTTGTCCACAGCATCTGTCTGTTGCTCAGCCATGGGGTGACTGAACATCACAAAAATAATTAATGAGATAATGGTGTAGGTCAACACCACAAGTTCTATTAACACCCTTTTCTCTAATAATAAAGTTCCCCCAACAGTTTTACCGATATATAACCTGATATCAACCACATGCACCAAAAGTGATGACTCTGATATCTCCTCAAGTGTAGCTCTGAAGGCAGCAACCTACAGAAACCAGTAAAAATGACAGTTATTGGGGATTATTTCATAATTTGGGCTTAAATATTTATAGCAACCTGTTATTTGATAGTCAATCATGTTAAGAAAACAATACAAAATATCAACAGGATAATTTTTGTCAAACAACTCGAGCAAAATTAATTGTTAAAGGGTTATCTTTCTTACTAGTGTAGTAGGTAACTTCTGAATAAAACCAACAGTGTCTGTTAGGAGAAACTCCTTTCCGTTCTTCATCTGGATGAAAGCAAATGAACAGAGTATATCATGTTAAAATAACTGTAATATGAACTGCAGAAGACTCATTTTCCTGTATGTTAACTTTTGAAAAAGAAAAAAGAAAAGCATAAACAATGGACTTCAGCCATTCCATAGCCATAGGACACATAGCTATAGCGTGGAAGTAAAGGACAATTATAAGCTTTTGGACTATACCTTTATTTAGCAAAAGAATTGAAGATGGTATTCGATGTTAGTGGAATCTCATTACAAATAAGAAACACATACACAATAGTTAAAAGAAATCAACAATCTAAACACAATGAATAGTTTGTGGATAAAAAAAAGGGAAATTCTCAAGGTATATTTTGACTGACCTGTACCCTCCTCGTAGTTGGATCTAGAGTTGCAAACAATTTGTCCTCAGCAAGAACATCAGCTCCTGTTAATCGATTCAAAAGTGTACTTTTACCAGCATTTGTGTAACCAACCTAAAATGTTGTCAACTAAGTATATACCAACCCAAACAAAATACAAAAGAATGACAATTTATATGGCACACATTATCATGATGTATAAGTTGAAAAGCCAATATCAGCCTAACATGAAATGGCCTTAATATAATTGTAATAAACTAACCAAGGATACTACTGGCACAGGCACTGAGAAACGCCTGTTACGGTACTGCTTTCGATGTTTCCTAACAGATTCTAGCTCTTTCTTAAGAACACCAATCTGCAAAGCACAGCCATTAGATATTTCTTAGCAAAACTAAGATTCCAGAGATAAAACAGAATTACAGGAATAACAAAGTAAACTTGCAGAGAAATGCATAATGTACATAACCAGAAGGTTACTAACTGGATATATAATATTTGTCTAGAGAAATTCATGGATAGTTACTAGTACACAACACACCGATTAAAAAAAGTGTAGCTGATTTTTTCGGACTATAAAATGATCACAAAAGACTGTTTGCTTACTTGCTCACGCAAAATACGCTTGTCCACTTCTATTTGTTTTTCACCCATTCCCTTCACCCTTCCTCCTGCTTGACGCTCAAGATGAGTCCACATTTTTGTTAGTCGAGGTAATTGGTATTCCCTTTGTGCCAATGCAACCTAGAAAGACCTTAGGATGGTTAGAAAAGGGATTTAAATTTCTCCTATTTGCCAAAGCCGGTTCTGATAACAAAACATCAAATAGAAGATAAACAATTCTAATTTATAATTGCCTGTAAAGACGCTTCATGTGTTGCTGCTCGCTGGTTAAATATATCAAGGATGAGGGAGGTTCGATCACAAACTCTCACTTCTCCACCCAAAATCTTTTCCAAGTTGCGCAATTGCCTAGAATTAGCAGGGTACAGTAATTTCTCATAAGATCCAGAGCAGCATTCCTTAAACAGCAATGTGATGATAAAAAAATAATGAAATTTGGTGCAGTTGACTGACATAATTAAGGCCAGGAAAACAAAAAAGAAGAGAGTATAATTATAACAATTATATTTGTTTAAGTATAAGCGATGCAGGACGTATTAGTATCAAGAAAGCATAAGCTTCAAGATCAAAACATCACATTTTTTTGGATTAGTTTTATTTGGGTTGGTTGTAGTATTTCAAACACCTTACTAGTTCATAATTATTTAGGGTTATTACAATTGTAGTTGCTTTCATTAATTTTGTATTTTCAGATCAATGAGTATTTTAGTAATTTTTGTATTTTCAAATCTTGGGTTGTATTGTTGTAATTGGGCTTGGTTTTATGTTATGTGTTAGCATTTGAATGCCCAAGTTTCCCTCATGGTTTTAGTAGTTGAGAATCTCAATCTTTACAAGATTACGATTCTATTATACAAATTCTTGTAGGATAAGTAATAGGAGGTTTATCGAAACGATTGTAATGATTTCTTTTGGAGACGATCAGATTTATGAATCGTCACAGTAAATTGATCTCTTCTTGGTTGTGTGATGCAATCAAGCCCTAGGTGTGATGCCTAAGAGATTCTGAGCATCAAGCCAAGGTTTCTTGAAGCAGAATAATCTTTATTATTTGTTAATTAAGCAGATGCTTTAGGAGGCTGATAGACCCTGAGTATGCTAGAAGAAAGAGGAAGTGGGGCTAAGGGTGTATGAAAGAAAGAATAGAAGGAAACACAGAAATATTGCCAACAAAGGGAACGACAGAGAAATTAGTTACTGATGCAAAAAGGCTGTGAATAACAGCCTTGCCAGCTGTCACAAGGGGAATGGGGGGAAGGATTCTGGTATCACACAAGAAAGTATGGAGAGAGACTAAAAGGGGGGAAATGAATCGTGAGGAGGGGAGATGATTTTGGATAAGGATTCAGAGAGGATTTTCCTCTAGAGGCCTCAAGGCATCTGTCTTGGGAATTAGCTTAGGATTTCAGTGTTTTCTTTGTATTTTTCTCTGTTTCTTGTCATTTTACTTCTCTGTTGTAAGGAGCTAGCCTCCATTTTCCTTATAAATAAACAAGGTTCCTAACACAGGCATTTAAGAGTCATAGTCTAGGTATTAACTAAGTCGATTGACTTATTTATGTGTCTAGGAAAAAGAAATCTTGTAATTAGGGGTTAGCATAATTGAAAGCAGTCAAAAAAGTCAGTCAAATGTCATTAATTAATAGTAACAATTAAAGATTCCAGTCTATTCTAGAGAAAGAATGGTCCACAAATAAGGGTTGTTCTGTGTACTTTATAGGGATTAATGAATTATTCTATTCTCTATTTTCTTACCAGAAAACTGAAGCCCATTTCCTTCAATTTTAGGCTAGATTTCTGAAACATTCAGAGTCTGTCCAATATCCAACTTTCCTTTATCCTAGTTTGTACCCTTCCTATAATCCATAATTACTGCTTCCATAATTCTATAATTCAATTAAGGTTACCTGGACTGCATCATTTCTTTCCTTTTTTTCCTTTTTTTCTTTTTTTGGTACACTGGAGGTGCATGCACCTAGGTAGGGGAGGGGGATAGGTAGCCTAGTGGAGGATGGAACCTCCGACATCATCATCACCCCCAAGTCTTAAAGACTTGAGCCAATGCCAATTAAGCTACAAGCTTGTTACCGACTGCATCATTTATTTTCTTCTTCTCAGATACTTTTCTGTTTCTTGAATTTCTATGCCTACCTAACAGATCAGATTAACTTCACCCCCATCAAAACCTAGTGTTTCTTGAATTACTCTACTCTCTTGACTTGAAACATGATTGTTCCTATATGACCTACACCAATGCTAGTTTAATGAGCATTAATGTTGGTGACAATCGGAAGTAAGTATCCAGAACCAGATTTTAATTATAACAATAAACAGTGGCATGAACACGTTTTATTTTATACTTTTTGGTTCTGATACATAAATATTTGACTGGAACTAACTGAAATCACTTGCACAGGTACTTCTTAACCATGTAGATGTATGACCAACGATGCATTTGCGTTAACCCTTTTTGGTGATATCATTTCTTTCCCACTATTATATATGTCACTGTTTGTTTCTCTCATACCCGTTTTATTCCTCTTTCTTGAATTTGCTTACACTAGTGCACAAAGCATCTGTTTCTCTACAATTTAGATGTCAAAACCACAGTCAATAATTTTCCATATTGAAGCTATCTTTATTTATGAGCAAATAACTTCACTTATTATCCTATATTTATATGCATATAAGGTAAAATCATCTTGCTCTGTAGCTTTGGCTTATGAAATTGACTTTTCATGATATGTTTTTCGATATTAGGATCATCTTCAAAATAGCATCTGATGAATATCTCCCCCCCCCCCTCCCCTCCCAATTGAAACATCAACTGTCTATCACTGGTTTCGCAGGTACTGGTCACACTTCACAGCCCCAATGGGCCACCAATTGAGCCCGTAATACCTCTCCTACTGCCTGCAAATTCATCTTCCCATACATAAATACATTAAACCTTTGATCCCCAATCTCCCAACCCCTAATTCACCAATAGAAATCCCTAATCCTAACCCTTCCACACTCCTACATCAACAAGATAATATAAATCAATGTAGAGCAGAATAGTTTGTATCTATAAAAGAATAAAGGAAAAGAATAAGCAATCTACGAGGTGGTTTAAGCTTGCTGACTACCTTCTTCCTAATTGGAAAATCAAAAGCTTCTGCCATCGGTAGTAACTTATAATAGAACCCAAGTTTTCAAACAGAATCTCCACAGCAACCTTGGTCTAAATGGACAGAAAGATTTTCATTCCAATGATCTCCAATCAAATTCAGACAAGAAAATCAAATTTAGTCTATTTTTAATATTCTTTTATGGTCAGTGGTGCAGACAAGGCACCTTCAGAGTAAATGAAATAGTCAAATGTCAACAAACTAAATGGTACCATGGACAAAAAAAAAACTAGTCTTGACAGGAAGCACACATTTGGATGACTTAAATGTAAAGAAAAAGAAAAAAGAGCCCTTACCCAGCTGACAGTTCATCATCAAAGATTACAGTTTCAACTCCCAAAGCATGAATTGCACTCTTAATTTCAGAAACCTTGCCAGAGCCGATGTATGTCCTAGGGTTTGGGGAAGAAAGCCTGTACCATTTATAGAAATTCAAGAACTGATAATATGTTATCTCCAAAAAAAAAAAAAGGAACTGACATGAGTATTTAACAAGAAGTGGTATTCTAGAAGTTGGAAATAAATAAAAACAATGTAATTCTGTTAATATGCATGACAAGAGACAGCAAGAGAATCATATATGGTGCTGGGTTTTCACCTCATAAGAGTGATGAAGAATAACATTAACACACTTATGTTGAAATGAAGGCCAAGTAATTACAAAACTATGACAACAAAACTGAACTATATATAACATAAGAACTTACTTTTGGCATGTTGAGCCAACAACCATTAACCCAGCAGTGTCAGCTAGTTGTTCCAATTCACTAAGAGATTCTTCTATACCAAAAGAATCCTGCATATCACCTTTGCGCTCAACCCCCACAAGGTAAGCTTTTTCTTCAAAAATCTGAAAACAACAATACAAAAGGTTTAGGAAAGGGAACAATGAAAACTGGAACAAGTAAAGAAAAAGAAAAGGAGAGGAGAGGAGAGAAGAGGACGGACCTCCCTTCCATTGCGGAGCTTGAACCGATTATCAAAGTTGTTGTCTTCGTCTTTCGTCTTTCTAAGTGTAGTCCCTTTATCTTGTGATTTCGTTTTCGTGTCAGGAACTCCGTTGACAATCTCATTCTCAGGGACTAGTACTGCTTCTTCATTGTGTTGCTCTGCGGTGGTATCAAACTCAATAGCATGGTCGGAGTCAGAGGACACGATTCCGAGGTCACGTTGCAGAACAGAGATGGTGACCCTCGAGTTCTTCCAGTTCCTGAGAGTGAGCCGATTAGGGATTGGTGACGGAGGAATGCATGGGACAAAGCGTTCCTGAATTACTGGCGATGGCTGAATAATCCAACTGTAGAGGCATGCGCTCATCATACGGTTTTGCTTCCACCGCTTCTCTTTTCTCTAATTCACCTCTGCCTCTGCTTACTGCACAATTCCACACAAAAATATCTTCCCATTCGATCTTTTCATTTTTATTTTATTTTTTATTTTTTTGGTAAGGTTTATGGATTGCGTTCGCTTCTAATATGATCTACCATTCAACTTGAGACATGTGGCAGGTGCCATAAATCATGTTTATTCTCCATTTTCTGCCTTCCAATTTTTTAATATTAAAGAATTAAGTTACTAACTCATTGGGAGTCCACTGGTGATGAGAGATTTGATTTTTTTTTTTTGCGTCTATGTTCTTAATAAATTATTAAATATTTATTGATTATTAATTATCATAATAAATATTTAAATTTATCAAAATATTAGTATTTCAAAAAAGAAAATAAAAAGAAAAAAGTTATTTCTATTTGATGATATTTTTTTATTTAATTATCATAATAATATTTTGAACTCATGCATTACAAATAAAATTCATCACTTATACAGAGTTGAGTTTGCTAACTACATGATATCTCATAGTTCGCATTACACAAGTACTAATAATAAAGTAATTTGATTTACCCTGTTAAGAGGGTTTTTTATTTTTTTTACTAAATAGAGGAGTGTTATTTGTACATTTCTTAATTTACCCAGTTTATGCATTTACACGTAACATTGTACTTAAATGTATTTAATGGAATTAAATTTTTTCAAATGCATTAGACGAAAATAAAGATATACTCTTAAAATAATTTAAGGGAGGAAATTTTTTTAAAAAAAATGGCTCGAAAATATCCTTATTTTAAATTTTTAAAAAAACTTAAATGACATTTTTTTCGGTAGTATTCAATAACTTCCTTTTTTTTTATAACCATCGGTAGTAATTGCGGAAAGTTGTATAGATTAATGGATATATATCTAATGAAGCATTTCAAGGGCTAATAAAGTTGGCACATAATTTGGCACAAGTTGCAAGCATATCCTTGTCATGCTTGGATGGAAGAAGTGCCCCTCTTGTGGTGCATTCTTTTGTGCTAGAGAATGCAAACATTAATTTTTCTGAATGTTGGAAGTTTTATCTTAAAAAGAACCAAAAATAAAATAAAATCAAAGGGCTAAGTATAGATGGAATATTTTGAATGACGTTGGGCTATCTTTGTTAAACAATAACTAAATATAAAATTTATAAATATGCTTTTTGAAATCAGGAATTCAGGGTAGGATTGGAGCTGAAGCTAGTTCCCATTAATTTGATCTTTTAACATAAATGAGAATAAATCTTGCAAAAAATGAATATGTCAAAGTTACTACATAAGATGAAACATGCTCATGCGTGGATGGTACTGGATAGGGTCATGAAACAGATTGTGATAAAGCTTCTCGTCCATTCGTTTTACTATCAACTGGTATCAATTGCAAACCTGAAATATAACATATAACTACAACTAAATCGTCAAGATGTGTTTAAACGTCTTGCTAGTTACTAATCTAAATAACGTCATTAGTCATGATTTTCAAAAACTAGAATCTCACCTGAAGCCATATTGGCTTTATCTTGTCATGTTACATAATAACTATAGCTCCTGGTTTTGACCTTTGAATGAAAGGACAACCATTTTCAAGGCTTATTTTGACAACCAAACTTTTTTTTAGGGGGGTGGTGGTATGTATTCAATCCTCCACGCGTTCTGTGGTATCTTCACTCGTCAAGTAGTTGTTAGCAAGGGGGTCGGAGTCTTCTGAAGAGTCTCCAAACTCTTCTTTGTACATTTCTTCTATCATTGGTTTCCATAGCCGAACCCGAGCATTTATGAACCAATTTGAGACCTGAAACAACAATAAATACACTAACATGAGCATCATAATTAGGCGGGTAGAAGGATAAGGGTGAAGTTTTTGGATAAGGAATTACTTGGTTTTTAGTCAAACCTGTCTGGGATGCCAGCATTAGCTTTTCAGAATCATTAGGATAACTGTGAGAATCAGGTATCAAATTAGCATTCCTGGAAGGCAATAAATGACTGCATATCAAGAAGACAATAACCTAATTTTAATGTGCGTACGGGTGGAGAAAGTGCTCAAAAAGCCAAGAACGAAAGATTGCTACGGAGGTTTCAGGCAATCCTCTGATGGGTCTCCATACTTGCCGTTGCCTTTGGATTATCCCAAGCTGTTGGAGAGACATTCTACTCTGTCTAATATCTCTATCAAATAAGCTTAGTTGAGATAATCCGCTATTGATTTTAGGTAAATCTTGAAAGAGTTTTCTTTTCTCCATATTTATTTGGGACAGTATGGCATCTCTTAAGCTACAGAAGTGCCTAGACATGACCTGGAGTGCCAATGCAGTGTAACACTTAGCAGCTCCAAGACCTGCTATCATTTCAAAGGTTGACACCACTTCTTCCATTTGATGGTAGTATTTCTCGTATCTGCTCTCTACCTGAAAATTGAGGAAACGATGAAAGAGATTAATTTCAAGTCCAAAAGCACCAAAGTTAGTAAAATTGGCAGAACAGACCAACCTCATCCAACAAAGCAATCAACTTTGCAACTTTCACTTGAAGTGCATGTTTCTCAGCCAATAAAGGCCCATTATTCCGCAACTCTGCATTTAACTCTGAGGAAAGTCCTCGGGATCCTGTTCTACTCCCATGAAATAACTTCTCCACATACTGTTCATTGATTCTGTCAACCACATTTCCACCAACATCAACATGTTCTTCAAGAAGGGATTGTACTGGTTTTAGGTATCTTGAGTTCCCAATGACAGCAGCAAACGGCTCAGTTGAACGGTTCAATGAGGTAGAAGATGAAGCAAAAGTGCCACCGGTGAAAAGATAGTGACTGGTTAAATGATCCCCTCCTGGATTACAAGCTTCCAGTGCCTCTTGTTCAGACATGAAGTTATTGTGGCTCATGAGACCCGGATTTAAGGATCGGTGCCTGCATTCTTCAGAAGGGACAAGCATGTGGGAGCCCAAAGAAAGGGAGAGGCCCTGAGGTTGGTGATTGCTCTCATTTGCTGCTCCAAGAAGATCCATCAAATGCCTAGTATGGCTCATCTCAGAGCCCTCAGCTAGTACAGGAGCTTGCACAAGGTCCACTGGTCTTACTCTTGACATTCTGTCACCAACAGATTGAATGCTGGGAAATACTCCAAGGGTCTCAGGAAATGCATTACTGCTTCTTAAAGAAGAACCATAAGCATCGAAATCTTGAATCTCAAACTGGTTTTGATTGGTAATGGAGTTGGACATAATGAGTTTGTAAGATACTTGGAGGTGGATTTGGGGAGGAGTCTTGTGACTAGGGAATTAACAAGGAATGCAAACTATACTGGTAGTAAACAAGTTCTCCTTGTTTGTCTAACTAAAAAAGAGAAGAACAGAACCTATTGGAAATTTGAGGCATGCAATGCAACTCTACGGTAAAAGAGAAGAAATCGAATTCCCATATGGCCATATATTATTCTGATTTCTAAAAGGGATATAACGGTGAAATTAAGCTTCAAGGAAAATCAACATTCTGGTTCTTTTACGTGCTGAAAAAACCATTAAGTAGAAACTAGAAAGCTATCTGAAGATATGACTTAAGAATACACAGAAGTGGAGAACCGTACTAACACAGAAGTGGAGAATCCGTACTAAGTTGCAGAAAGCCCATCGATGCAGTGGATTCATTGGCAAGCATAATCAGTGGTCACAATCAACTCCATAGTTTCAATTTTCAAGGCAACACACTTGAAGAACAAACAAAGCCATTGATCCTGGAGATGCAGCTCCTGTACTGAGTAAGAAAATATGAGAAGCTAAAGTGCCAAAATTAAAGAAAAGATTTATGAGGAGATGGTGTCAAGTGAGAGAGATAAAAGAACGAACTTGTAAAAAACACAAAAAAAAAAAAAATTGAGGTTAAAGTACAGGCTAAGAACATGAAAACAGGGCAAGGGTTGCAGAACAGTTTTTACCCACCAAAACAAACTACCTATGGCACAGTAAAGATACAAAGAAAGTTCATCGTGCTCAAGAGACTTACCAAAAGGCAAAAACAAAACCAAGTTTTCTTTAATGAAAAAAGTAAATAAATTCACCAAAAATAGAAGAAAAAAGAATACCATGCTAGAGACAAATAAATATGTTTGATAAACAACTTTTAGATATAAAAAAATACAATTAGCAAGGACAATCATTGGACTAGAAGTAGATTCATGTAAAAATGTATTGATATAATTTGACACAAATTCAAATATAAATCTAATTTTACAAAAAAAAAAAATAATGTGACTTTTTATATGTATAAAGAGTTCTATACTTAGTTTTGTTAAGATAATTCAGTAATACTAAAATCATGTCTTTTATTCTCACAAAAACTTGCACTTTTCATTTGTGTATTGTTGAATTATTTTTGAATCTATAAAAAAGTTACATTAATACTTTCTCCACAAATTTATGTACAAATCCAAAGCACTGTGCAAGTGGACATGAAGCCACGCCATTGTAGCCCTTGCATTTTTTGCATTACTAGAATACGATGCAAATATGCCTCTGATAAATAATTCTTAAGAAGATAGCAATAATGTTCGCTCTCTTTCTCAGCAGGTCTAAATGTATCATCTACGCCTCAGACCTATGACTATGAGACAGAGTTCTGCCCTTACTTTAAAGAAGCCAAGTAAATTGGCTACGTTAATCAACATAGAAAATGACAGAAAAATAAAATGGTCCCCGACTTTCATCACTGCAAAACAAGAAGCAAAAGCATTAATCTTCCAGCTTTAGTCCCTGCAGTTATATTTTTTTGGGAGACTCAAAAGCAGCTCGAAACAGAGTAAATCTCTCTCCTTCTCGTCACAGGAAGAGAGAGCCCTCCATAGGTTAAAACTGTTCTGTTCATTAGGGGGTTGTGATCTGCAAAAAGAGAAGAAAAGTTGGCTGTCTTTTGTACACTCCCAGTTCTAGGATTGTCAGTTTGTGAGCCTGTATAAATATAGATGGAATATCTAACTTTTTTTGCCTGTTAGGTACTGTGAGCATGCATAGGGATGTTGAAAGGACACTGATTATGAAAATAAAATTAAATGGTGTTGCCCCCAATTCACCAAAAAAGAAGTGGTGTTGCCCCAGAGAGAGAGATAGAAAGAGGTGATGCGGTTGGTCTGATGAGCTGATGAGACTGATTCTGGGGAGCGTATTTGGGTTGGTCCGTTTGGATGCTTTAGTAATGATTGTGATCTTTGTTCCTTTGGACTCCTCCAGTTGTCACTTTCTCGTTCCGTAACTTTGGTCTCTAAAGGGCGCATCCCTAGATCAAAGCGTCTACCTCATCTGAATTCTGAAATACTTATAATTCATTGAACCATGCTTAGATGCCCTTTGTTTCCAAATATGATAACACCATATGTTTGTGGCACTTGAAAACGAAAACATTGATTCTTCACCCATGGTTTGGTTTCACCAATCTTCCTAGGATTGGCTCAACCTTCATTTCAATCCAGTTTCAATATTAGTTGATTTTAACACATGAACCAAAATAAAAAATAAAAAAAGTATTGAGAGGATGCTATATAAGTTAACGTGCAGTAAGGAGGTTGAATCATGTTTGTACTCCTCCTCAGCCTCTATAAGTTATGAAGCATCGTCATCATGAAAAACTAAGGTGTGCACATAGACCACACGTGACATGCTGTGAAAAGTTACTAAACAAGAGTCAATGCATTCACATCGTACTTGTTAACGTTTTCACAAGATTCCTTATTCAACGTGATGCACAAGGTGTGTTCCTTATCCTTACAAAATTGCCTGCACATACAACCGAATTGAACCAATCATCTGTAATATTACAAGCAAATATCTACACATATCTACGTGTATATTTTGTACGGTTTGTGATTTTACATCACTTAAAAGAACAGTGGGCAACAAGAATGAGAAACAAAGTAACAGCATAGGCTTCCTGTTTCTGCTCTGGTCGTACACCTTTCCAGAGTTCCCTTAAAAAAAAATTTTTCCAAAGATTTCAGACGACAAACTCGTGTAATAGACGAGGATTGCCAAACTTGTGTTGTTGCTTTCCTGGGTCTGTGAAATGATATTCTAGCAAATCAGTCTCTGGAGAAGAAGCCAGTGTCTGATTACGTCTTTTATGGCTGCCATCATTGGACATGACAAATCCATCGCTTTCACAGTTCCGCAACTCCAATGCAAGGGAGACATGGCCACCCACAGTAAAGTTACCCAACTCTGATAAATCATATGTAACAGGAGTAGAATCCATTAGGCAGCCATCACCATTCTGGTTGATTGGGATAGGTGCACTCGAATAAAGGCTATTGTTCATGTTAAACCTTTGGTCACCCTGCAATTTTCCAATTTTAGAATCCATGACATTTTCTCCATGAGCACTAGTTTGGATCCCTCTATCCAATTCTGTCGTGGAGGAGGCATGGTCCGGCTTCAACCCATGAAGTTGCTCCTGTTGGACACTATCAACAGTTATTAAATTGTCCTGCGACTCTTCCCTTTTATTATCAGACACTTGAACATCATCTCTTGCAGCTTTGGGTGTATTTTCGGATAAAAGATTGCAACTCATCTCAGAATCACCAAATTCTTCTTTGTACATTTCTTCAACCATTGGCTTCCAAAGACGCACCCGTGCATTAATGAACCAATTTGCCACCTGATATAGTTATTTAACGTTGGATCCCAATCAGAAACAAAATTTCAGTGTATACAATGTTGTACAGCTTAGAAAAAAATGAATTATTGTACCTGGTTTCTGGTCAAGCCCGTTTGCCTTGCCAGCATAATTTTCTCAGAATCCTTTGGATAACTGGTACAAAATGAAATTTGAAAAACAATTATTAAAATAAACTTGCACCGAAATTAGTAATTAGTATAATACCATTATTAAAAAAATAAAAATAAAGTATAGGGTGACCTACGGATGAAGGAAATGCTCAAACAGCCATGCACGGAGAATTGAAACAGAGGTTTCAGGAAGTCCCCTCTGAGGCCTCCAAGCTTGTCGCATTACCCCAAGCTGCTGAAGGGTCTTTTGTTGTCTAAGCTGCTGATCAACATAGCGGAGACGAGGTATCCCCTCTTGTTCCCCAAGGCTCCTTTGAGTCACTTGAATTTGGCCGCTAATAGCATCACGCAAACAGCGAAAATGGCGAGAAATTGTTCGCAAAGCGAGTGCAGTATATGGTTCAGCTGCTCCACATCCACCAACCATATCGAAAGATGACACCACAATCTGCATCTGATGGCAGTACTGTCGGTATCTTTTATCTACCTACGAGCACAAAGAAAGGATTAATTAAGGGTTAGCCACTAGCTAACACTGTCATCATCTATCTTCGTTCCTTTCAATTCATGGTACTTCCCATGCACCTATATCTTAGAACAAAAGCATCTTCTACAAGGGTGGGGACAGACCAACGTAATTTTATCAACGGAATAGAAAGGAACTATGTAATCCAATAATATGGAGTCTACAGATTTACCTCATCTAACATGTACAAAAGTTTTGTCTTTCTGTCCAACAAATTCTGTCGTTCTGCAGGTGATAGTTCACATGAAGAATTGTTAGTAGAACCATTAGGGCCTGAAGATATTTGCATAGATTGACTGGTAGATTTTCCATCAGAATCTTTGGAGCCATCTACTCCAATATCACGGAAATTTTGTTGTTTTTCCATTCCAGGTTGCTTCAAAGCCTTTCGGACATTAACTATTTCGTCAAGCAACTCCTGTGCTGCCTTAAGGTATTGAGAGTTTAGGACCGTGTTTGAAAAACCTGGTGATCCATGCAGGCATGAGGGGTGTGGATTGTACAAACCCTCCCTTGATCTGATAGTGTTGTGAAGGCCTCCAGAAGATACAGATGTCATGCATTCAGCATTGCTAAACTCCTTATGTAGGCTGGCCTCATCATCTTTAAGAGATACAGTCCCCTTTAAGTTTGGAATACAAGCAGTCATTAGCGACGAGAAACCAGTGCTGGGATACTGGTAGTGAAATGGAGGGACAGATGCAATAGAAGGCATCACTGTCCCAAGGCTAAGAGACAAGCCCTGGCACTGTGTATTTTGCTCACTGTCTACTAGTCCCAATTGTGTCCTTGAAACAACATGGGAATCTCCAGCAAAAGAGTTGCACGCTGGATCACCTGTTGCAGCATTGGAATGCCCATCAATAGACTGCATAGTCACTGTTTCACCTATAGATGTGATAAACTTCAATTCATTTTGTCCTCCTACAGATTCAATGTAGTTATGAGGTAACAGATGACTCCCAGACAACATCTCCGCATAGGATCCTGAAGAAAAGGCTTCGTTCGGATACATGATATATAAGATTAGCAGTTGGAAATGAGAAGCTGATTTCTGGTCCCTTCACAATGGGGTCAGCTGGACATCTCCTTCGCTACTTAGGTTTGAGAAACAAGTAGTGATGCTGAGCTAAAGTTACAACGTTACCTCTGCTATTCGATTTTATTTGGTGATTGAGGTCAAAATGATGCTCATCGATAGCTCATTAGACCAAAACTGAATTAAACAATCAAAAGGGAGAACAAAGTTAATGAAGGCCTTAAATCTGACGGAAAACTTAAAAAATAGAAGGCCCGTAAGCCCAAAGGAAAAGATTACGTTGTTATAAAGCAAAAGCACCACAACATATGCAATGTCAGAGACACAATATATGTATAGCATATATAACATAACGCAACTTCAATCATTAATTACAAAACATTGGTTTAAACGACACGAGGAATTGGAGCGGTTTGGCCAGTAACTCAAATGCATCATATTATTTAACACGTCCGTTACTTTATTTCCTTTTGGCGGCTTTGGTTTTGGGGATTTTTCTCCCAACAGATGAGGCTTGAGGAAATTGCCAAATAAGCCAATAAACAATTAACACATCATCAATTTAAATATAAAATAGTTGTGTGACACAGAAATTTAAGTAATTATTTAATGTAAAATGAATGTTGCAGTTGTTTATTAACTTATTCTACCCAACTTGCTTACACCAACTCTGCACAAGAATTTCTCCCCTCCAAGATGCACAAGAACAAAATTCAGTTCAAATTTCAAACCCAAACTCAATATCCAATCAATGGGTCTAGCACTCTTCCAAACAAGTGCAAAGTCATCTCATATTATTATAACTTAATTCTCAATTTCGCACATAGATCAGATCACCTTGTCTCTCAAACCCGCCTCTCACCTGTGCTTTGCTTTCTTCAACTACTGAACTACCTCTGGCGAAGCCATTCTCTCATTTCCTAGAAAGCAATCTTCTAAGAATTCTAAGGTATATTTCTCTACAAAGCTAAAATACATTCGATTGCATAGAACCGATTGTGATGTTCATTACCCTGCCTGGGTATCATTTATTTGATTTTGATCTATAGAAGTTGGCTGCAATCCATGAAAAGTCATGTCATGTGTTATCCAGGGTGTATTTATACACTGCTTGAAACTAGAGATTTAGAAAAGAAACAGGGGAGGTGGGGTCAATGGGTCTTAGATTCTATCTATGAAGAACAATGGTTTATTTGACTGAAAGAGATATCCTAATCCTGCTTTGTATTTTTTGTTTGTCCCTGTAAAAATTGTAATGAAGTGATTTGAGTGAGGTGGTACTCGGCTTTGACACCTGTGACTGAACAGGTATGCTTTGTGCATATTCTCAGAGGATCAAAGAAGTAGAAAAGATATCTGACGGAATGCATAAAGAAGGAAAAAAAGCCAGATGTTATGGCCATCACATGAGCATCCTTTCATCGTAAGCTGACCATAGAATAGATAAAGAAGGGGTTCGCCTTGCAGGGAAAATTCACCAAAGGAGGCTTTTTTCCTGCTGCTGGTGGTAATGGTATATGCTAGTTGCAACGCAGACAAAATGGAGGTAGCAGAAAGCGATGCAAACAAACCTCAAACGACAAAAAATATAATGTCTCAAACCCTATCGTGGGACTTGAAACCATAACAGGTCAAGAATACAGAGATTCCCCCCTTTCATACCCCTTGATAGAAGGGTGTCGTTGGTGAAAACTGAAAACTGAAAAATCGCTATAGGAGAAGCACCAATCAATCAAAAACAGAACACAATCATGAGTAAAAATTTGACCTCATCTAAGCATAGCGCAAGACAAATTAGAAAGATTTTTCCAGTCCACAGTAGTATTACATTCTAGTTTCTGCTTTTAATCATCAAAATCCCACAACCCCTCCTATTAGAAAGAGAGTCTATGACCATGAGAAGCATCATCTACTACCACAAACAACAGTACATCACCATCATCATCTTGACCTTCTTTTTATTATTATTTTTCCCGTTCTGCTATGTAGT
This sequence comes from Styphnolobium japonicum, assembly GCA_023212625.1. NCBI lineage: Eukaryota > Viridiplantae > Streptophyta > Magnoliopsida > Fabales > Fabaceae > Styphnolobium > Styphnolobium japonicum. The sequence goes on from JALBWW010000006.1 coordinate 29,867,262, forward strand.
AGGATATCATAGCAAACACTAAACACACACAAAAGACGAGATGAAAGAAAAGAGAATACCTGAAAGGCAAAGGCAAAGGCAGCAGCAGGGGAAAGATGCAGCTCTAGTGGGAAGCAAAGAGGGTAAGAGGTTGAAAGCAAAAATTAAAGACAACAATCCACAGTTTGGGGAAGCCCAGACAAAATGGCAATCCCAAGAGATATATTTCAAACAAATACCGACCTCCTTATCATTGGAACAACATCACCAACCAATGAAAAATATTATTATTATTAATCAGAGAAATTGTTTACTTCCCAATACCAACTACTTTTTTTTATTCCACAAAAAAAAAAAATTATTCCACAAAAAAGAACTACTTTTTTTTAATTAAAAAAATGATTTTGAAAAAAGGGATAAATTATTAGTAAATTTCAGTGTCAATCATTGTCGAGTTTGTCACGTGTGACAAAAGGCATAAGAAAAATATGGTAGAAAGGTCCAGCAACAGAAGGGGTGCCGTAATATGGTGTGGAGAGGAGAGGAGAATGAGGAAGAGAGGTGGTTCAGTTGTTTGCTTGGAAGTGTTCAAACCCTAACAACCAGTTGGTGGACCTGTAAGTTGTAACCCTCCCCTTTAAACCTCCACTTAACGCATAAATCATAATCTCTCTCTCTCTCTCTCTGTTGCTATGTTGATGAACACAACACAACAGAATTTCTGAAGAGAAACTACTGTTTCTGTCTGATTGGTTTTATTGTTTTTTTTCCCTCTATAATAAATACTTAAATAAATAAAAATGAGAGAATATCAAGGTTAGCTGGATTCGCTATTCAGAGTAGGTGAAAGTGACAAAATCACGCATCGACGTGTATGGTTCCTGTCTTCTAACTATTCCGTTCTGTTTATAATTTATCCAATACACGCTATCCCTATTCGTAGTAATCACTATTATTATTAGTTAGGCTTATTACAAAAGACTTTTGCCAAAGATATTATTATATGCTTTATTCTAAGACTGTAGTTAGTTATTAGCTGGATGGATATATACTATATAGTCAGACTCAAGAGCCAAGACTGTATATTTACAATGTCCCTGTGGTCTCTAGTACTCTACATTCTACAATACAACCTAACACCAAATTTCATTTCTGAAAAATGTTATTCTCTTTATTGAGTCATTCCCCACGGACGCATTAATATTTGACTTGCCCACTCCATAAATGCTTTCTTTTGTGCTGTGGGCCTGGGGCATTCCTATGCTCCCTTGACTTCCGGGGCAAATTACAAAGAGTTTTTCCCTCTCTCTCTCTCTCTCTCTCTAATGGAGGTAGGTTGAGGTTCCCATCCACTAGTTTTGACGAATCCCGTACCTTTTCAAAATTCAACCTTTCTTTTTAAGTTTAATTTGGATATATGTTAGTGAAAAAATAAATTTACATTGATAATTTGTTGATATATTATTAAAAAAATTTAAATAATTAAATAATTATTACAATAGTTAATTTTTTTTATTAATTTATTTATACATAATTAAATATTAATATAAATTTTTTTATATTGAAGTGAAATAAAAGTAAATTCTTTCTTTTTTTTTAATCCTTTACCATAAAAATTGATGTTTTAACCTCTCACTAATGTAAGGTAAACACCTTTGAATGCTTTTTAAGTCCGATCAGAGGTTATTTTTATTTATGGTTCGTAGTTTAGTGAACAGTTATTTTTTTGATAAATTTTTAACATCAGATTTTTTACTAACTTTGTTGGGCTTTTTTATATCAATATATCTAGAAAAAATTATTTATCATTTTATTATATTTTTAAAATTATATTTTAAAATATATTTTTTTATATTAAGAAGTTGATTTGGAACTAAACTGACTTCTCAACATGCTTTTTTTTTAAATTTAAAATCTGTTGAGAAGTCGGTTTAGGAAAAATCAACTTCTTAATAGGATGTTAAAAAAAATTAAATTTTAACGTTGAGAAATCGATTTTTTTCGATTTGACTTCTCAACAAGTTTTTAATTTAAAAAAAAAAACACGTTGAGAAATCAGTTTGAATCAAATTAACTTCTTAACATAAAAAAAATATTTTGATATATAATTTTAAAAGTGTGGTAAAATAATATATAATTTTTTTAAAATATATTTATATAAAAAAAAACCCACTTTATTGATCCCCTTATTAAATATTAAAACCTTTATTCACAAAATTATATATAAGGATCGACATCCGCCCTTTCATAAAGGCGGAAGCCATTCGTACATAGAAAAAGAATAAAAAAATTAAAGAGTAAAAAAAGAAGGATAATTATTATAAGTCTATAACATCTAAAACTTTGTTGTGATAATCAAATATTAGCATTTTCACACTCATTAATATGAGTCAATTTGTCCTGTGTTTTTTTTAGTTTAATAATTAAATTTTAAATTTAAATAATATGACTATTCACTTATTAAATTGCTTGATTTATTTTATTTATTTAATAAAATAATTGTCCATTTACTGTAATTTTCAATTTTTAAAATAAAATTTACAATATACTAAAGAGGGATCAAATACTAAAATAAAATTTTGACATTATAATATTTTTAAGTATAGATATAAAATAAATTCTCTGTACTTTCTATCCCCATCATTATCTATGATTCAAAAATAACAGTTATGCATAAACAAAAAAAATTCAAACAGTCATTGCCAATTTGTCATTTTTTATAGGGATGTCAATGGGGCGGGACAGGAGCGGGGAGTACTCTTTCCATCCCCGTCCCCGCCTCCCAAATTTTCTCCTATCCCCGTCTCCAATCTCCGCCTCGGGGAGCATTCCTCCCTCATTCTCATCTTCACGGATCCCCACGGGGATATCAAAAGTTTATAAAAAAAATTAAAAAATTACAAACTAAAACCTAATAAATTTTAAAATATATATAATTAAATTATTAAATTTAAAGTTAAATCATAACAAGTTCAAACTGAAATAATACAATCACAATATTCAAATTAAATAAAAAATATGAAAAGACTAAAATATTATTAGTATTTATGATATATAGTACACATAATAAGGGGTATATATATATTCTACTCGGGGCAGAGGGTATGATCTCCGTCCCCATCCCCAAATTACCTTTGGGGGGATTTTGTCCTCCATCCCTGCGGGGCCTCGAATGGGACAGTTCCCGCGGGAATCCCTATATACGAGTAGAAATTGACATCCCTAATTTCTTATAGCATACCATATCTTGCCAAGAGAGAATGACACGATAGATTTGAATTGAAATCCAATCTATTCTTTCTATGCAGCCATTAATCCAGCATATACCATATCTATGATGTTGCCAAGAGAAGATGACGCGTGAGATTTGAATCTCTATATATTTTCAAAAACCAAATCCATCGACTGTGCTTTTTTTTTTTTTTGTCATGGCAACTCAAACAGAAAGCATAGGACAAGGAGAGATGAAGGGGAGAATAGGAAGATATGTACATTGTAATCAGTTTTCCTCTGCTGGAATCTCTAGAGTCTTTTTCTTTTTCTTCCTTCTCTAAAATCCTGTATCCCTACCTCAATCTCGGTAGTTCTTCAAATTCGGTAGCCTTGTCACTCTTTTACATCTAGAATATGGTTGCTGAAATTATCTTGAGTATTGAGATGATTATTTAATCCATTTCAGCATCATTGAATGATTTTTACTGCATAGTTCCATTGCTGTTCGTTATTCCAGTAGCTACCATTACATAAAGCATCATACAATATTTAAATACAAGATAAAAACATGGCTACGCTTCTTTATCATGTTCTCCTTCTTTTCTTTTTCCTTCTCGCGCTATCAAATGGTGCGCAGGCTAACGTCATAATCAGTGAATTATGTTCCCATTTCAAGTGAAGCTTAGCTTAGCTATCCCCAATTCTGAAGGGTCCCAAAATAAGAAAATCACATAATCTAAGACTTAGATTGCACGAAGATACCTAGTTATAGACTTTGATTAATATTTATGAGTATATTTTAAAGCGCTCTGCCCTTGACAATCACAAAGAGCAAGTGTCTCTTGGGAGATTAATTTAATCTGCATTGGGCACAATAAACGCCTAGTGCTAGTTGGTATTTCTGTTAATAGTGCGTGCTAAACCCATACTCATCTAAGTTTTGTTCTATGCCAATCCCAAGTTACCATTCTCAGAAGAAGAAAAAAATAAAAAAAAATAGGCCCCATGCAATGCATTGTAAAACCTTCTCATAAATCACAATATATTTAGCACAGTACTGCCTATTTCACCAGTTCTACGAAGTCTTTCATCTGTGTACAGTATAGTCCTCGTAACCGTAAAGTCAAAATTTCACTACTTTCTAATTACATTATAAAAACAATTATGTCTACATATATGAATTAAATTAAAGGTATTGCTTTTTTAACATACAACATGATGATTATAATTTTTATTTAATTATATTTATAACTTAATTGTTTTATACCAATGCTACGTACTTACATAAATTTTGTGTACACGATTATTTAAGTGATTGTACGAAAAAATTTAATCAGTTTAAATGGATTTTTTGTATAATTTTGCTTGATTATAAACATAAAATTAGATTTTTTTTTGGGTCTAATTATAATACTGTCCATCAATAACTATTTTTCTTTTACTTATGTCTTTTGCTAGTAATGGGTCTTTCTCTCTTAGGCTATGTTTGGTATGCAAATTAGAAGAGAAAGGAAAGGAAAGGAAGGTAAAGATTGTCATCATCCTTTGTTTGGTATTTAGTTTAGAGAGGAAGGGAAATGATTTGGATGGATAAAAAATTTATGGGTCCCACCAATATTCCATCCTTCCCATTACCCATGAATTGGGAGGGAAATGAGTTGTTATGTTATTTTATTATTTTTTTATTAATTTTATTTCTTTCTTCCTTTTTTTTCTTTAATAAAATCAAACAAAGGAAGATAAACTTCCTTTATTTTCCATTCGATTATGTCAAACAAGGTAAGTGACAACTCTTTACTTCTCCTTTTCCTTCTTTTTTTTTCTTTTCTATCATATCCCTTTCTTTTCCTTTCCCTCCATGATACCAAACAAAGCCTTACGAATATGTGATTCTTATAGCGGGATGCATGGGAAGGAGATCATTTTTCATCTCCATTCTCACGAAGGGTTGTATACGAAACAACCCTCCCCCCACCCCCCACCCCAAAAATTATAAATAATGAATAACAATGAAGAATCTCAACCCAATGGGCCTCTGTCGTCTGGCCCTTCAATTAGCAAAGAAAAGTACGGTACAAAAATGGAGATGCGGGGTATCGATCCCCGTACCTCTCGCATGCTAAGCGAGCGCTCTACCATCTGAGCTACATCCCCCTCGCTGGCTGTCGTTGTTTATAATGTTTAATTTACTTAATATTGTCTTCTCAGGATACTCTCTGGAGAAAGTCCAAATGAGAAAAAGTGATCACTATTGCTGTCCAACGTACAATTACAAATCATAAATATTCTGTTTTCCTGTTGAAAAGTTTTTAAGCTCTCACTTTTTTTTTTATATACACCAAATTATCACATACAAAAATGTATAATTTAATAATGTGTGTTTAACATTACTTAAAAATAATTCAATAGTCTTATAGTCTAGCATAACAAAACTTTTCAAAGAATCACTTGATGTAATATTTTATTTTGAGTGAGTCTCGATAGTCATAATTAATTAGCTTGTTTTTCTTCATTTACTCGTGGCCGTATGGCCTCTTTTATCGAACCAAAAATCACTTAAAAATTTAAACTAAACATCTCTATATATTGGTTCTATTCCTTGTGCTTTTACCACCCTAATCGTTTACGTGATTAACAACACTAATTTTTTCTGCTCCATGCCTGCCCTAATTTAGTTAAATAAACCAATATATGCCTCAGTGAATTTAGGAATGTTTTTTATTTTCTTTTCTTTTTAATATGATGTATATGTATTACGTATGTATATATATATATATATATTATATATATATATATATAAACCAATATATGCCTCAGTGAATTTACGAATGTTTTTTATTTTATTTTATTTTATTTTTTCATATGATTTATATGTATTATGTATATATACATTTTATTTTCTTACACTTTTGAAAATATAATTTAATTTTAAGTTAATATTTCATGCAATAAAAAATTTATTTAAACACACAATCAGTAATAGTAAAAAAATCACATAGAAACATTTAAACATAAAGTTATTGTCTTCAACATTAACTTATTACGAAAATATCAACATAAACAGTTAAAAATGCAATTTTTTTCATTATTTTCTTTCAAATTATTCAAAATTTTCATCCGTGATATTTCCAACAACTTATTATCAATAAAACTTTCAATAGCAGAAAATAAATGTTTTAAATTGTCTTTATATTTATTCTTATTCAAAATATATGACAGATCACATATTAAACCTGAATATATATATATAAACCAATTTATTATTACTAAAATGAAAAAACGTAAGTTAATTAGAAGAGTAATGAACAAATAAAAATAAAGATAGAATTAACATAATTAGCTTGGATTTGTTAATAAGAAAATCAACCAAGATTATTTCTACGTACCAAAGATTTTCGATTTTAATCTCCTTTGATCTCTTACCTTCTAGTTATATGTACTTTGTTAAATATGACTTGGTTGAAGAATTGTTGAAGAAAAGAGGGAAAAAAATTAAAGAAAGAAAAGACAAATAAATAGATGAAAGAAGAAGAAAAAAAAAAAGTGAAATTGAAAACAAAACTTACAAAAGGCCAAACACCCTAAGGTGCGAAGTCAGTTCAGCCTTTGGTCCTTGAGTCTGACACACGTGATTGACGAAGAATGCGCGTAAGAACAGATAAAGGAGATTGGCTAGAGAGAATCGCGAGTGAATAAAAGATATTGGTTTTAAAATCAACTGGAATCAAGAACTATCAAGTGGCTAGTATCTTTATTGATATATAATAGATATTGAATGTTGGATCGCTCTATTTTTAATTTTTATACGAATTAATTATGTCAGAACAAACATTTTTATTAATTTTTTCCTTGAAAAACCATACACTAATTTATCATATTAGTAATAATAAATTTCTTAACAAATTCATAACTAATCTGTAAGTAATTGTTTTAGCTCTGAGTTAGCTATAGATTTGTTGGGAAATTTTTTAATTATCTAGAAAATTATTCCTATTTAAATGCACTCTGAACACAAAATGCAATTCGAATATGATTTACCAATTTCTTCCTATTAGCACTAGTGGGGGCATATCTAGTGAGAGGAGTGGTTTATTGTAAGAGTGAGAGGAACAAATTTTGACCATTGGATCATCCATGAAGTCATGTGATTTTTTTAAGTGGTCATGTGACATTTAAGTGACATCTAATCTTGACCATTCATGAATAATTCAATGGTCAAGATTTACTCCTCTCACTCTCACAATAAACCACTCCTCTCATTAGATATGCTCCCTAGCACTAGTATACTTATATAAATCAACTCATTATTCTTGTTTTAATAATTTCACGCTCAAATAATAATTTTACTTATACTATTTAAACAAAACTTATTTTTATAAATTATTTTTAAATAAATATTTTAAATATAGTCATTTTTTCAAATATTATTTTTTACAATTAATCCATCTAATATATGTTTTTTTTCTGCAAAGGGCGCAGTTCTCTATTAATTTCCTAAACAAAAACCGACAACTGCTAGTATGCTTGCTTTGATCCTAAATAATAATTATAGATGATGCTTTGATACTAAACAATGATTCTACGTGATTTTTTTTATCATTTAGGTACCACCTAATGACATTTTAGAAAATTTGGGCGCAAACAGGTCTTGTTAGAAAATTCTTGGTACTCTACTCTTTATGAATTATTTCTTCTATCTCCACCTATTAAAATCTTATTAAAAAAATCATATCGAATATAAAGCTATAATTCTATATGCAATCATTTTAAAATAAAACACCAAAAAACTTAAAATCTACATCATGCCAAATTATTAAAAGTTTGTGAATAGAGTAGAAATATCTGGATCCATAGCAATTGATGTACTCCCTTACGGATAATGGACTCCCTTATGTTAGAAGATGTACTCCCTGGATTTAAAGCAATTGATCATCGTCTTTTGCAGAATCACTTCCACAATCAAACACGAATGGGTGTGGTTTGTAATTTTCTTCATAGTTTCTCAATGAGACTTTCGTCTCTCTTTTAAATAAGGAGAAGAGAAATTGTTTTTTTGATTTAGTATGTTGACTATCAGTCACTAATATATTGTTCCATTAGAGTTTCCATAATCTTATAATGGGTTAATACTGATATCCACTCATTAAGTTCATTTCAGTTTAGTAGTTTCTGGGCTCACCAAAATCAGACAATTTAAAATTGAGCTATTTTAATTAAATAACTAATATAATTACATTAAATATTATGCCTAAAATTAGAATAAGAAACTCAGGTTTCGTAACAAATCTTTCAAACATGCAAATTACAATTAATTCCAATTGTCTCTTTTTTGGTTTCCTTGAGACAACTACAAGGATTAATCTCTCAAAACATTAATATCTATTTAAAGAGTTAATTTCCTCCATGAATTCCAATTGGCTCTTAGTTTTAGGTGTTCCGTTTTCTACTTTAAAAAAGAAAGGTTGATACAACATGGTACGAAACAACATTTCATTATCTATTTTTTTGGAGCATTACCATTTCATTGATTCAGAGACTTCAGTGTTTTAGTTTGTCGGCAAAAGAAAAAGGTAATTTGTTAAAATTCAAGATGTGAGCCAACCGCTTATGAAACTACATGTCATGCATTATATGTTAGTTAAGAGCTTTTCTAATCAATCAACTATACACTTTTTTAAACAAAAAATACAGCTCTTCTTGTCATACAGCTTTTTCTTTTTATCATTGATATATGAGAGAATCATTCAAATCAATAGTAGAAAACAACAATTATATTCAACATCCATTAGGAAACATAATGATGCACCCATCTCATCTCATAATTGGCAGTTAAACGGCTCGCACCGACGTAAAAGGAAAGGCAATATCCATATAATTTTTGTATCTTTTCATCAGGAATACCTTTGTCGAAAGCAAGGATTAATCTTCTTCAAAAGAATGAATGACATTCGAAGGGGATAAGTTCTACCAACAGAAAGGCAATATCCATCTAGCCATCTATCTACCATTTGCATTAACATCAGAATTCAGAGCATTGCAGAGAGACAAACGACGATGATGTCACCCTATCTCCTCACCAGTTTTCAATTTTCGATAAGGTTTTCAAATAATAATAAATAAATCATAAAATCATCACTAACCTTACCCTATTACTGTTGTAATTGAATTGCCAACCTTATTTTCTTCTTTTTTTTACTCCAAAAGATTAAATATATTTATAGCACTTACATTTAAATGTAAAATTACAAGCCCTAAATCAGAAATACAAGTAATAACTCCCGAAGTATATAGTTATTAATTTAGAATTTAGATTCTTAAAATACTCCCTAATCGGACAAAGTTTTGATTCCCTCCTAATTAATCTACAAATTACACAAAGTTTTGATCCATTGTTGGTTATCCAAGATTATGTGAGAAATATACAAAGTGCTAGGCTGAAGGTAGACAGACCCTTGCTTCACCGCATGGTCCAGGAGGGACGGATTTTTTATTTTCCCCTCCCACCCTTGGGTCAAACTTAATACTGACGGTGCTTCTAAAGGCAATCCAGATGATGTTGGTTTCCTGCGTGGGGCAGATGGTAGATGGATTAGAGGTTTTGTATACCACATTGGTTCTTCAAGGCAGAGCTTTGGGGATTACTTCTTGGGATTCAGATAGTTTGCTTTAATGCTGGTTATAGGAAAGTGATAGTTGAAAGTGACTATTCTTCAATTATTCACTTTATCAACAATTGCTCTCTTAATTGTCCTATTGAAAACTAATAACATGTTTGAATTGATTTTTAGGGAGTTACAAGTTATGGTTTGGACAAAAACTTGTCTCTTGATACTTTTGCCCAAACCATAATTTAAAATTCCCCAAAAACTAATCTAAATATGCTATAACTTATGCGCAATATTTTGGAATGAAAAGCAAGAAGCTGGGAGATATGTTTCGAACACACTTTGAGAGAGGGGAACAAACATGGGGATTAGATGGCTAATTGGAGAACATTAATAAGGATTATGGCCATGAGGATATTCTTCTTCCTCCTCCAGAAATGGGTTTAATCATCCATATTGATGTTGTTAGGGCTACATTACCCCGTTTAGTTACTGCAATTTAGTTGTTTTTTCTTTCGACTCTTGCCCCTTCTTGTACCAAATATATATATATATATATATATAGGACATATGTAATGAAATGAATAGTTTATTGTAAGAGTAAGAGGAGCAAATATTGACCATTAGATCATCCATGTATAGTCAAGATTAGATATTACTTAAAGGTCACATGACCACTTAAAAAAGTCACATGACTTTATGTTTTAATATTGATTATACATGGATAATCCAATGGTCAAGATTTGCTCATCTCACTCTCACAATAAACCACTCCTCACACTAGATATGCCCCTTATATATATATATATATATATATTATAAAATTAAAATAATATCCGTTTTTTTAAAATTGTTTACAGGACTTGAAAGAGACATAGCTAGAAACTGAAATTTAGGCAGAATTTTTCTTGTTACAACTTTCAACCAACGTATCTTTAGTAGTTGATAACTTGATAGTACTTTTAATAGCAGTTAATAATAGCTGCCAATGTTGTTATTTCTTTATCTAATTAGAAACTCCATACGCTTAGCTTGACAATAACGTGATGCCAGCTACTAGCCAGTAGTAAAGTAACCCTCATAAGAGATAGCTCAGTTTTGGACGAAAATAAGAGTCAACATTTGATGAGGGTACACCAAACAGCATTAATTTGTTTCTTTCTTATGCTGTGATTGCTGAAACTAAATTAAAACAAATAGAGATTGATGCTATTTGTACCAGTATTCTATATTTGTTTGCCCTCTTAATATATCAATATTTAATAGCCACTGCTAGGCTAGCATATTGTCCTGGAAGAAAAAGAATACACAAAACCAAATAAAAAGGCCTATCTGATACATTATTGGACTCCCTAACAGACTAAAAAATAAAAGAAAAAAAGGAATGGAGCGATTTTGTCTCTACTATCCTTTTGATTATTATTATTACGAAGGAGTTTTTTCTTTTTAATTTCGAAACATTTATTTTTAATAATATTATTTACATAATCAAAACTCACACAAAGAATATATTTAATATACATATTAGCTCATCACCTATATATAGTACATTAATTTGACACATTAACTAACATTACTACATTAGTATTTATAAAAGAGTAAATAAAAAACTCAGTCGCTGAAAATATCACCATTTATAATTTAGTCTTTGAATTTATTTTTGTGTGTGAATTATTCCTTAAATTTATAAAAATCATATTAATTTAATCTTTATGTTATCTCTAGTTGATTAAATTAAACGATGATCCCTAACGTGACACTTTAAGTGTCTCTATGTAACGTTTAGTATCACATGACACATTGCTTAGCACTTCTCCTTGAGATATATCATTGTTTTAACTTAATGAGTGAGTAACTAAATGTTTTGTATATGAGAGCATTATGATTCACTAAGTTAAAACAACATCGTATCTTAAGGAAGAAGTTGAATAACATGTTATGTGACACTTAACGTAACATATATATACTTAATGTGTCATGATACAAAAATAAACTCAGAGACTAAACTACAAGTATAAGATAATTTTAAGGACTAACATGCGTATACCTTTACTTATTTTGTAATTGGAAAAAAAGGAAAAGAAAATGCCAAAATAATGAGTAAAGAACGACCACAAATATGAAATATCATGTCACATGGAAGCAACCTCTTAAACCCTACAAGGCAAGGGTATCACGAACATACTACAGAACAGACAGGCATACAAGATAAAATTTGTCTTCATGGGAATAATAAATTTAAGGGTATTGCTATTGTCGTCCACAACACAAGTGAGACTATGGGTCTATTGCACATGCAAACGAGCTAACGAAGTTGTAATTAAGGCGCACAATGGGGTACGGGTCCGCAAGCACACTATTACTGAAAATATATATAAAATAGTCTTTTTTCAAGGATAAAAAAAATGAGAGATATTTTGTAATATAAAATGCTGGAGGAAAATATTTTTGAGGAATAGGAAAAGCATATTCAATGTACAGACAGTTATTGAAATATAATATATACATTTTTTGGTTTCCAGGGTACATTTGTTCAGGAAAAAAAGTAGACAGCGCAATTTTGCATAGATTTTTTTTTTTAAAAAGAAATCGAAAGTGCTAAAACAAGTTAAAATTTTTATATTCTAAATTTTTGTTTATCTAATATCCTTACATACGCTTAATCGAACATTCAAAATTTGGCACTGTTTAACACTTTAACTGAAAGCAAAGCATGCTGTGAATGTAGCTCGAGACAGAATGATGATGTTCTTAATACGACTTCCTATTTCTTATTTTTGACCAAAACTTTGCTGCTGTAAATGTTCTTGATGTGAAGTTGAAGGCTTGAAGCAATAAATAAGTTTTCGTCCTTTTGTAGTTCTCACTCTCAGTCCCAGAGACTCTCACTCAGAAACAGAAACCGTCCAAGTGTACTGTACTAAACAAATCAAAACAAAACAAAAATCGACTTCAATAAATAAAAATAGTAAAATACAATTCCTTGACATGTGGGGAAGTGGTAGCAGTGGCAGTAGTTGGTACTACTACTAGCAGAATCGCAGACAAGCACAATGGTCGTATGGTAGCTGCAGAGTTTTAGATCAGATTCAGAGAATCAGAGGCACAGAGAAGAGAACCCAAACCTCTTTCTTCTGCGGGGCTCTCTTAAGTCTTATCTTTTCAAAAGTTTCCCTCCATTCAGTTCTGGTGGAAAGCTACACTGCTAGAGGGCGAGAAACAAGATATGGAAACCAGCTCAGTTTCCAAGCTTCTAATACTGTTCTTCACGGTCTTTTTTGTGGGTTCTGAGCTGATTCATTGCAGTGTCACATACGATAGAAAGGCCATTGTCATCAATGGCCAAAGGAGAATCCTCATCTCCGGCTCCATTCACTATCCCAGAAGCACCCCTGAAGTATGTCTTCCTTTTTCTTCACATTTTTGTCTATTCCATTCCATGTGAATTTGTGTTTGAAGCTTGTTCATTCTGGTGTCCTTGTGTCGTTTGTTTCAAATGTGTGCTGCTGTAGATGTGGGAGGATCTAATTCAGAAGGCCAAAGATGGAGGCCTAGATGTCATAGACACTTATGTCTTCTGGAATGTCCATGAACCATCTCCTGGCAAAGTGCTAATCTGGATCTTTCTTTGATTCATTTTTTCCTTTTGGAATTCTAATTCTCAAACCCAACCTCACGTTTCTTTGTTATTTTTCTGATGTTGGGTTGCAGTACAATTTTGAAGGTAGATACGATCTGGTACGGTTCATTAAGACAGTGCAGAAAGTGGGGCTCTATGTCCATCTTCGCATTGGACCTTATGTATGCGCTGAGTGGAACTTTGGGTACTTGCAGCTTCAACTTTCCTGTGTGGATATATACATATATATATTTTCTTTAAATATCATCTTCGTTTATATCCGTAAAATTTCTTGTTTTGGTTTCTTAGTATGAATGCTTATTGTGATTCCCAATCACATTCTTTAATGGTATAGAGGATTTCCTGTTTGGTTGAAGTATGTTCCTGGCATCAGCTTCAGAACCGATAATGGGCCATTCAAGGTTGAACTGTAATTTCATTTATATCTTTTTGTCTTCTGCGTCTCTATGCTTACTCAAGTCTTGAATAGTCTGACTAAAGAAATAATGAACTTCACGTTACCTTTTTTTTTTTTGCCCTTTTTAGGCGGCAATGCAAGGTTTCACCCAGAAAATTGTCCAGATGATGAAGAATGAAAAGTTATTTCAGTCTCAGGGTGGTCCAATCATTCTTTCTCAGGTATGCAGTTCCTTTTACTTTGTGGCATGACTGAAGTTTTTTTTAAAAATTGTCTCCCACATGTATGTTGCACAGTAACAAGTTCATGACTGAAATCTTGAGGTTCCCAGATCAAAAACCTGGGAGTAGATCTGGCACACACAAATTCATACCAATAAATCACTACTTCAAGATAAAATCAAAACTTTGTCTCCTCTTCTGTTTTGATTTCTAGATTGAGAATGAGTACGGTCCAGAAAGCAGGGCACTGGGAGCTGCTGGTCATGCATACATAAACTGGGCTGCAAAGATGGCTGTTGGATTGGGTACAGGTGTCCCCTGGGTGATGTGCAAGGAAGATGATGCCCCAGATCCGGTGGTGAGCCATCTCGTGCTCTTGGCTGACTCATTTGCTTCACTTGTTACTTTGTTTCTTCTTTATTTCTTTCTTTAAGTTCACCATCATTAGATTTTTATTAAGGGTTGAATATGATCCATCCAATTCTTCACAACAGATAAATGCATGTAATGGTTTTTACTGTGATGATTTCTCTCCAAATAAACCATACAAGCCTAACCTGTGGACTGAGTCTTGGAGTGGCTGGTAAGCTATACATAGTATTGTTTTTGGAGTTGGTTGTGTAACTCTAAATACGGTTGTCTGAATTCTTTACCCTTTTGTTCTTCTTTCTTTTTCCTATTCCCCGTGACCATTAGGTTTACAGAATTTGGTGGCCCAATTTACCAGCGACCAGTTCAGGATCTAGCATTTGCAGTTGCTCGTTTCATACAGAAGGGTGGCTCATTCTTGAATTATTACATGGTTGGTCACCTTCAATGATTTATTTCTCAATTGAACAAAACATACTTTGCCTTAATTTAAAAATATGAGTATTACCCATGTGATCAATGACAAATGATAGTACCATGGAGGAACTAACTTTGGACGATCAGCTGGAGGCCCATTCATTACTACAAGCTATGACTATGATGCTCCAATTGATGAATATGGTGAGATAGTTGTGCTTACAAAACATCATGAGAAGATTCTTTGATTGTTTGCTCCATGAGTTCACTAGGCATCTAACTGGAGCATTATAGCTATAATTTACTGAGCTATAATTTTTTTTTAATGACAGCCAAACCCTATGAAATAGTGCCCCATAATTATTCAAGAAAGTATAGATGCATATGGCCTTTGAGTCAAATTGATTGTTGTACTATTTCCTTATCTTCCAAATATATAGAAGAATTGACACTGAATTTCGTTTCGCCTGTTATGGACTTAAAGATAGTTGTCTTATATTCTGATCTATCCTAAACCCATATATATTAGCAAGTTGTAATTGAGTGCTTTACTTTATGTTCAGGTTTGATCAGGCAACCTAAATATAGTCATTTGAAGGAGCTTCATAAAGCTATCAAGCTATGTGAACATGCTTTGGTTTCTTCAGATCCTACTGTTACATCATTAGGAACGTATCAGCAGGTCAGTTGCCTCTGATATAAAGCACTACCCTTAGTTGCATACTTCTTTAAGGTAAACTACCTTCACGGCGACAATAATGATCCATGTCTTGGTGATCTTCCAGGCTCACGTATTCTCTTCAGGGACCAGATCATGTGCAGCTTTTCTAGCAAACTATCATTCAAATTCTGCTGCTAGAGTGATGTTCAATAACAGGCACTATGACTTGCCTCCTTGGTCCATAAGCATCCTCCCTGATTGCAGAACAGATGTATTTAACACTGCAAGAGTAAGAATATTTAAAGGGGCCTTTTATTATGCTATCTTGATTAAGTGTGATGGAAGCCCTTGTTGTCCATCAGTATTTCTTATAAGCCTGGCTCTTTGCATCATTATTGATTGGATTATTATGTCTTCATGAAGGTGAGAGTTCAAACGTCACAGATACAAATGTTGCCTAGCAATTCTAAGTTCTTTTCATGGGAGACCTATAATGAAGATCTATCTTCTGTAGCGGAAAGTTCAAGGATGACAGCTGCTGGACTTGTAGAACAGATAAACGCTACCAGAGACACCAGTGACTATCTATGGTACATAACCAGGTAAGTTACTGGACATAAAAGTTATCTCCTAGATTTTCAAACAGCAATCAAATGAATGCAAAGTCTTTTGGGTTGTTTGCATAATAACAAAACAAGAAATTCCTCAGTGCTCATTGTAACATTAAGCAGATTCAAGCAGAAGAAATTTTTCTTGTTTTAGTTTTCATTTTTCAAGAAGTTCCTGAGCTCTGCCATTTTTGCCATCTTTCATATTTGAATTCCTCTCAAACAAATTAATGAAATTCTTTGTCAGATAGCTTCTATTCTCTTACCTTCTCAGTTCTCAGCAGTTGAAATCTTACTGTTTTCTGGTTTGCATGCCAGTGTTGACATAAGTTCATCAGAATCGTTCCTTCGAGGAGGAAACAAGCCCAGCATTAGTGTTCATTCTGCAGGCCATGCTGTCCACGTGTTTGTTAACGGGCAATTTTCAGGTATGGAGTTAAAACATGGTAGTTCTTATGTTTGCATATGGATTGAACATAAGTTTAGCCAAGATGAGATAATTTCATTTACAGGTTCCGCTTTTGGGACAAGGGAACAGAGAAGTTGCACATTTAATGGCCCTGTTAAACTACGCGCTGGAACTAATAAAATTGCACTTCTCAGCGTAGCTGTTGGATTACCGGTTAGTACCTTGTTTGTAAATCCAACTTGAACTTGAACATCCCTTTGTACTGCTTCGAGTGTTTCAATTTGCTTGGCACATATGTTGTTAGTCATTGATTGCTTTTGCTCTTTTCTTTTTCCCTTTCTGTTGGAAGAATGTTGGCTTCCATTTTGAAACATGGAATACAGGTATCATTGGTCCAGTTTTGCTCCATGGTCTTGACCACGGACAGAAAGATTTAACGTGGCAGAAATGGTCATACCAGGTCGGATGCACACGATCTAACTTCTGTATACATAGGCTTCAATAAATGTAAGGAGAAAATATTTTCTAATCGTGGTATCTTCATGAACAGGTTGGCCTAAGAGGAGAGGCTATGAATTTGGTGTCTCCCAATGGGGTCTCATCTGTTGACTGGATCCGAGAGTCACTAGCTACCCAAAGCCAGCCACAATTGAAATGGCACAAGGTAAGAACAGTTACTGGCTTATAACAACATCTACTGCAGTCTTCAATTAGAAGCTTACCATGACCTTGGAACCTTCAGGCTTATTTCAACGCACCTGAGGGAAACGAACCATTGGCTTTGGACCTGGGGAGTATGGGAAAGGGTCAAGTATGGATCAACGGTCAGAGCATAGGAAGATATTGGATGGCTTATGCAAAGGGAGACTGTAATTCTTGCAGCTATTCTGGGACATTCCGGCCTGCAAAGTGCCAACTTGGTTGTGGACAACCCACCCAACAATGGTAATACTTTTCTGTAAAAGATTTAACTTCGACTTCACTTCTTTATCTTTAGTAAAATGCTACTCACGCAAATGTTTGTGTGACAAAATTACACACCCTTCCGTGCAGAGCCATTGAATTTGTGCAGTGTGTCAGACAATGACTTGTACAGAATAATACAATAGTGTGCGGAGGGGTGTGCTATTTTGTATATTTGCTTTTGGTTGTGTGATTAGCATTACTCTATCTTTAATTTTATATTACACTAATGATAACGAGGCAACCATTTTTGACACATGCACACTATTGAAATTTTCAATGTGCCAGAAAAAATGGAAGACTTTCAACTAGACTTATTTACCCATATTCTGTTTGGAATTTTGCAGGTATCATGTTCCAAGGTCCTGGTTAAAGCCAACAAAGAACTTGATAGTAATTTTTGAGGAATTAGGAGGGAATCCTTGGAAAATATCTCTGCTAAAGAGAACGGTACATACTCCAGCAGCTAGTGAAGCCAATTCAAAGAACTGAAAGAACCTGAATGAGTAGCCAAATCGTGATAGGCAGGGCCGCAAGCAGTGGGGCCATAGTTATGAAGAATAAGAAATTGTATGTCCACTTGTGAAGTTCTCTGGCTTCCATTGGCATTGGTAGATAACGTTGGGGAGTAAGTTATTATTATAGTTTGCGATAAATGGGCTTCACTTGGTACGTGGTTTGGTTCAACCGTTGATGTGGTCATCCCTAATTCTATTATCTCTCTTCCTGATCTTGCATCAAGATGGACCACCGTGATTGATAGAAAAGGTGTGGCCAAGGTGATTTGTAATTTATTCTTTTGACTTGAGTGCCAATATATGATAGATATACTTGGGAGAGAAAATTACAAATTTCAGACGTGTGCTTTTATTCATTCATTTGTAATTTGTCTTCACATGAAAATATGTTAGTGGTTGCCATTTTTAATCATCAAAATATCTTAATTGTCAATCACCAACCAAAGCGACCATTTTCATTCACACTGGTAATTTTATAGTCTCCAAAACCATATTTTTTTCCTCTTTAGACTCACATCACTAGTGATTCTTCTAATAAAGAAGATAGGTAATTACTTAGGATTCATTTGAAGAAACAGTTTTTACAAAATAACTTGCCATTATTCTTTTTACGAAAAACCAAAAAATAAAATACCCTCACTTCATATAACCCAAAAGTTTTGAAGTGTATAAATTTATCGTGCTGCAGTCTTACCGTCTCTCTCGATGCAGCCAAGTATGAGAAATTGTTATTTTAGCTTTGCCGTCATCATTTCTAACATACTTCCCATTGAGATCATCCAATTCTGTTAATCACCATCGCGTATCACCCAAATAATAAATTGCAAAGCCCCTTTATTGATATCAACTACGAAATACTTTAGGTCCATTACAATACCTATCATTAGTTTCTAGCATTTTCTCAGTGTTAATCTACGGACCCGAGATAATTTGTAATTTATTCTCAGATAGTCAGCTCATGATACATTGAAGGAAAGTAAGAGACTAATCACGGGTGAGCATGCAAAGTGAAAGAGGGGCTTGTATGTTTTGAAGATTAACACAGCCCTTCCAATTTCTTAAATAATCTAAATCCATAAGCATGGTTTAATAAATTCCTACAACGTTTGCGGGAGAATGTTCAAACCTTTGTGCCTTTCATTGTTCCAAAACCTTTGATGGTTCTTTACTAAGATCAAGTAGTCAGACAAATAAGATATCGAGGAGATGAGGCTATCATGTTTGAAGGCTGGTGTCTGGCTCATGTTAAAATGAATGCCTTTTTTATATTTTTTAGCTACAAATAACAAAGAAGATAAATAGCTTCAGCGAGTACTTGACCACCAAAGCCGTGCTCCATTATAACTGATGAACACTAGTAGAAAGTCACGGTCTTGCTCTGTTCTCCCAAAAGGATAGTCCGCTTGTGGCTAAGAGCAAACAAATCATAGCAGTCAATCACGCCACGGCAATGATAAAAATAGAATGCACACACAGCTAAATCTTTTCATAAATGCTATCTATTCGCTAATGCGAGTTGGTGGTTAATCACCATTTAAATTATTTAATCATCAAAATATCTTATTGCTAGTCTCATCAGCAAACACCCCTTTTAAGCAAGTACCAGAATACAACAATTTCATTTACATGTAACTCCATAGTCATAATGAAAACACGCAAACTGAATCGAAAACAGTAATATACTATTCTTGATCTTCACATGATACTTCAAGCAGCAGCAGCAGTTGCATGCTTCGCTATTGTCAGTTGCAGCTCTTCCTTCTTAGCACCCACAACCTTGTCCACTTGCTTGCCTTCTTTCAAGAACAGGAAGGTTGGCATAGCCTCAACAGACCATTCCTCAGCAACAGTCTGAAGACATCAAAGTGATTGCACAATGCTTAGTAAATTAATTGTAAAGAAATAGACCGCATAGGCTTTAAGATTAAAAATAAAATAATGTGATACCAAATATTCAGATATGCATACCTTCAATTCATCCACATCCACCTTGAGGAAGATGACTTCGGGTGTCTTTTTAGCAATCTCTGCTAGAATTGGGGCAATGAATCGGCATGGACCACACCAAGAAGCAGTAAAATCCACCACAATCTATAAAATGCAATGTAATTTTCATTCACAAGGTTGTACTTGCTTAAAAAAATGAGAGGGTGTTAAAAAGATCAATATTTTTTAGAAAATCACAAAAGTAAGTCAGAGTAGATGCAAAGGCATTGAAACTAAAGGCATAGAGCGTCATTTTTAATATGATAGGACTCGATGAAAGCAACTACAGTTTCGCAGTTGTATGTTACAACTGCACAAAGTGAGTTTATCGATTCTGCATATGAAAAAAATCTTGCTCGTCTGTGATGAGAATGTTAACAAACAGTCTTTGCAGATCTCAGGTAATCACAGAAGAATGAAACCGAAAAAGAGAGATTAATATTTTCCTATGCAAATAAGCATAAAGAAGGGTATATGTTTGCAGTGTCAAAACGACCATCTCAACCAACAAAAATTATGTTGTAATACAATTAAGATTTTGAATCTGATTACAATTGCAGCACGCGTCATACAAGTTCGTTTTGCAACCAAATTTAGTTAATATATTTTAAGTCTCAAAAGTATATAATGTAATTTCGTTTGATCACCCCCAAAAAAAGTGTTTCGAAAGCTTACAATTAGGTTTACAAACCTAATATGAAGCAAAATCTGATCAGATTTTAAAAATCGACTCGCATATTATACTTTTGCAAACCACACCGATTAAACCAATCAAAGATCAAATCCAAGAGACCTCAACCAGGAGAACAACGCCGATGTGGAAAAATGAAGCTGAAAGCAGGAAAGATGCATCGTATGGTATATATGGATAGAAAGAAGGCAAAAAAAAAAAAATGAAGAACAAGTTTGGGTAAATAAGATACCAACCAGTTTCTTAGACTCGTTTCCCTTCTGGATCTGCTCGGTCCAGGACTCAACGGTGTGGCAAGCGATGACTTGTCCTTCTTCCGCCATTTTTCTTTTTCTCTTTCTTCTTCGATTAAGCACGCTTTTTCTTCGAAATCCGATTCCCCTTATGTATGAATGATGCTTTTAAAAGAGGTGAAGGTCCCTGCGTCATTATATAGCATGGCCCCACGCACTCGGAATATTTTAAAGCTGTGATATGATTTGTCTACAAAAATAGTACATACATTATTAATTTAATAAAATTGGAAAATTCGACAGTCATCTTCGTTCTATTATTTTTATTACATGGTCGGTCAGATTTTTTAGTCCTATATTTGGGCCACCCATCATAGAAAACAGCCCAACTTATATGACATTGGGCCTGAAAATGATTCTGGAATAGAAACTCACGATCCTGATCCCCACGTGGAATATCCTAAACCACATCCAAACATCCACCACGTACTATATTTCTTCTCTCCTTGTTATCTACTTATCCACTCACTCCGGCTTTCATTTCATAACTCTGTAGTAGTCACACTCCAATGCTATCTAGCTCTACTGAAATAATAATGCCACAAATAACAACAATAGCAATTGATAGAGTTGATGGGCATGGGCATGTTAACCACAAAACCAAGTGCTAAGTAGTAGTATTAGTAATGCATTTTCTCTCTCTATTCTAAATTTGTAACTAGAAAGGAAAGAAGGAAATGGCATTCCCACAGCTCATACCATCTGCTTCATCATCTTCGTCGACCTTACACCCCAATAAACTCCCCTCCTCCTCATTGTATCCCAACCCCAAAGTCCCATCATCATCACAGCATGTTCATGGTCTGCTTCGCCGCCGCCGGAAGCCTTATTCTCTCCGATGCTCCGCCTCCTCTTTCTCCAAGTCAGACCACCTGGTGGAACTCCCTCTCTTCCCTCTCCCCCTTGTCCTCTTCCCTGGCGCCATCCTTCCCTTGCAGATCTTTGAGTTCCGTTACCGCATCATGATGCACACTCTCCTCCACACCGACCTCCGTTTCGGGGTTATCTACTCCGACGCCGTTTCGGGCACCGCCGATGTTGGCTGCGTCGGAGAGGTCATCAAACACGAAGCCCTCGTAGACGACCGCTTCTTCTTAATCTGTAAAGGACAGGAGCGGTTCCGCGTCACCAACGTTGTCCGCACGAAGCCATACCACGTGGCCCATGTGACGTGGCTCGAGGATAGACCTTCTGCTTCCGCGAATGGGGAAGAGGACCTTGAAGGTTTGGCCAGTGAGGTGGAGACCTACATGAAGGATGTCATTCGCTTATCCAATCGCTTGGGTGGGAAGCCTGAGAAGGAGGTTGGGGATTTGAGAAGGAACCTCTTCCCCACGCCGTTTTCATTCTTTGTTGGCGGCACGTTCGAGGGCGCACCCAGAGAGCAACAAGCTTTGCTTGAGTTGGAGGACACCTCCACCAGATTGAAGAGGGAGAAGGAAACCTTGAAGAATACGGTTAATTACCTCACTGCTGCCTCTGCTGTCAAAGACGTCTTTCCTTCTTCTTCTTGATGCTATGCCCTATCCATGTATATGCGTTACGCGTTCACGTTCAGGTTCAGGTTGGGGGTTGTGGAAAACAAATTAAATTACTTTGGATAGTGAATTTCATAGTTGAGGCTTTTATTGGAGACAAGAACAAAGATTAAGGTATTATTGTTCATTTGCTTGATCCTTGTCCTTTTTTTTAGAGACACCTGGAATGTTAGCGCTGGCTTTACTCTACGCATAAGTTTAGTGAGATTTAAACACTTAAAGTGGATTTGTATATAAGTGAGCTTTTATATACTAAATTAGGTGCAATTTGCAAATACAAGTAATTGATCCTTCTCTCGTGAACACTGGCATGAGTATGGCTACTAAAGTCAGCCTTGAAGCCATATTTTGATTTTAAACTTTAAGAAACAAATTAGAAGGAAACGCAAGTTTCTCTTGCTAAGCTATGTGTAAGTATTGCGGTAAATTTTTGTTGAACCATGTGGCATGTTCTAACCTTCTAATTAGGTAGCCTTCTTTTTAAACATTTTTCTTAAAAATATATAATTAATCTTGGACCTCTATCTAATAACTTAAAATATTAGAAGAGTTAGTTCTTGACATGATATTTAAGCTTCCATGACCAAGTTGTCAAGAGTTTGATCCTTGTTGCTATTCATTCTTCTCAAATAAAGTTAAATTTCCTCATAAGGGACTTGTGCAAAAAGTTCATCTAATAGTTAAAACTCTTGGAATAGCTGATCCTTATTATGGAATTAGGGCCTTCATAACTAAGTGATCAAGAGTTTGATCTTTGTCACCCATATTCTTTTAAAATAAGGTTGAATTTCAGCACAAGGTAGAGTAGGTATGTGCATTGTTTACTCTTCAAGCCTAAAAGACTCTTGCTTGAGGGAGAGTGTTAGAGATATAAAATAAATTTTGAGCCTTCACTTGATAATTTAAGCTTTTTGGATAGTTAATCCTTGACATTGTTTAAAGTGCTTAGAAGTTCAATCATCATCACTCTTATTTTTCTAAATAAAATTGAATTTCAATACAATGTAAAGTGTGCACATATGCATTGTCCATAAGCCCGAAAGGCTCTTATATGAGGATGCATGTTAGAGACATAAAAGCATTAATGAACATCCACCTAACAACTTTAGTTTTTGAGAAAGTTAGTTCTTAACATGATATCAGAGTCTTTATGACTAGTGGTCAAGAGTTCGATTATTACCTTCTTCATTTTTTAAATAAAGTTAAATTTTAGCACAATGTAAAGTGAGTATGTACATTGTTTATGCTTGAAGCCCAACAGACTCTTGTGTAAGAAGCATGTTAGAGATATATAATTATTTAAATATTTTTCACACTTAACAACTTAAATTTTTAAAAGAATTAATTTTAACAAAAAAAAAAACAAAAGTTAGTTACATGGAGATTTGATAATTGATATATACGATCGAACCCATTGCCTCAAATGTTGAAAATAAGAGTGGGTGAAATGATGAAACTCTCTTCCTCCAATCCAATCAGTTGCAGCAAGAGCCAATTTACGATTTTTATGTATGTTTGAAAAGGTACTACATGCCCCTCCCACAATGAACATCATAACTTAAGAATGAGCATTTGAAATGCATTTAGTTATAATATTACCCTAAACATAATTATATTGTCTAAACATTTGAGATGTTTATACATTTTGAGTATTAAAAATAAGATACTCCTGACAAATCACTTTGGGTATTGGTATCAATCTTTAGGAAAAAAAAATATCAAAATAATCTCTTCATGTTTAGTACACAGTTTGCTTTATAACACATAATCTCCTTAAACTTTAGTAATATGTTAAAATTGTTAAATGAAGTGTTAATGGAGAGCAATTCACGTGCAGATCACATGAGGTGGGTAATATGTTAAAAATGAAACTTTATACACTTAATATGAAAATTGGCTAAACTTAAAGAGGGTTATCCGTAAGGTTTTATGATTTGTCTGTTAATTTTAAACACCACATTTGACATTTTTACAGTTTATTAAAGTATAAGAAATTATGTGTTACAAAATAAACTTTCTACATCAAACGTAAAAATAGGACAAACTTTAAGGGTATAATATGTATTTTATCTTTTTTCACGATAAAAATATATTCAGACCAACTTTTACGAGATTAAGTCCCAACTGATGAATTTGTAAGTAATATTTAGCTTACCTGTCAATCAAAAGAAAGGGTAAAATATATTTATGCAAGTGCTTTCTAGTTCGACTTTTGTCAACCGTCAAGACTTTATAGGTTTTTTTTTTTTTTTTTGGTGAATTCAAGACTTTATAGTTGATACTTAATAGTATGATGATCATAAATATTGCATACTCGTTATGACATATATTCAATATTTCAATGAATTTAATTTTTATTTATTGTTAGTGTAAAAAAAAAATTAATATTTGACTTAATTGCATAAATAAAGAGGGCTTTTAAGATGTAAAAGAAGTCTCAAAGAAAGAAAGAAAAATAGAGAAAAAAAAGTTTACACTTATTAGAAATTGAATTTTTATAATATAAAAATTGACACTAAATTAAAATTAAACTTAATTAAACTTTATTTTAATTGATTGCAAAATACTTAAATGAAAGAATAACACAAAATTAAAATGACCTAACCGTGAAAATCTTAAATATATCTCTTTTTCAGAAAAAAATAATAATTGTTTCTCCAATTGTCCGAACATTGTCGCATCTTATGTATTCAATGTATTCAACTCAAGAATCAAGATAGATATTCTGACCAAAAAAAAATAAACCCCTCAAAGATAGAGATATTGGGGAAATTGGATGTATTGCAGATGCAGTCGCAGGGGACGTAGTGGATCGTTGGAGCAGTGGGTCGGGTCGTGTCGGGTCCACCTTGCAGTTGCAGAGTAGCGAGTTGAGAACAGTAATATCTTTTTCTGTTTCTTCTGCTTCTCTCATCTATCCTTTGGTCGGGAGTATCCCGAGGCTGAGCCTCCAAATCGACGCCTAATAACCATGGACGTCGACCCTCGCCAATACGAAAACATCGTATATTACCTATTGCGCTTCGATTCTTCTGTTTTCTGTGTTTTACTCTTATGACCCTAATCTCATTTTAGTGTGATTTTCGAGTATTGCATTGTCAATTTGTGTTCCTTTCACTCCCCTCCCAATTTCCACATTCTCAAACAAGCACGCGCTTAATTTCGCAGGAGGATATTTTGATACTTATTTTGAGTTCTGCACAATGCCTAAGATTCATGATCGTAATGTTTAGTTACATTTTCTCTGATCAATTGATTATGAAGCAGCATTTGTCTTGACATGTCTGAAATTATTCTTGTCCGATTTGTAACCTATTTGATAATTATGTAAGATAGTAGTTGATATGCATGCTTCATATATTATGGGTGTTGCTTTGGTTTGTTGATTGGAGGCTGGTTCATGCTGAAATATTATTCTAGGAGCACCGGTATGATCAGCGTGATTTGCATAATTATCATGTTTGCAAGATGTTGTTATCGATAAATAAACTGTTGTTATTTTCTGAATTCTTGAAAACTAAAGGTAGCTGGGTTTTGTTGAGGCTTGATACTCCCAGCGGTCACTTCCAGACAAAAAATGATTTCAATTTTTTAAGCATTTTTTTTAGTAGTGGTGTTTGAAAGATACTTCCTGCAGAACTGTTGCAGATATGGTTACTTTTAGGTGTTCTTTCGGGCTTCCGTTGACAATTATGATTTCATGGTTGTATTAATTCTCTTGTCATAACTTATGTGACTAATTTCTATACATATTTTGGCTACATGTATGTATTTACAGGCTATAAATGATAATGACATCCACAACGTTGTTCTATCATATCTTATACATAATTGCTACAAAGAATCAGTGGAGTCATTCATTGCTTGCACTGGGGTGAAGCAGCCTGCAGATTATTTGGAGAACATGGAGAAAAGAAAAAGTAGGTTTGTTGTTATTTTTCTGTGTAAAAGGTTGATTGAAGACTTTGGGTTGCTTGCCATAATGTCATATTTTATTTGTTCGAGTACATCAAATGTGAATGAACAATCATTGTTGAATTTTTTTGTATCATATACAACATGAACATTGGATTACTGGACCTCTAATGGGAAGGATGCTCAATCACTGTTTGCTCTTAATGCTACTTGAAACATCTGTTGGTCTTGGACAATGGCAGCTGACTTTTGTCGTAAACCTTTGAAATATGGTTATACTTTTTCTTGAAGACATTTGAATTAAGATATCAAGGGCCTTCTTTTGGCCTTTTTTATTTCCTCCCCTCTTCCCCACTCCGTGTGCAGAGGATGCTGGGGAATGCTTGTAATATCTATGAGATTAATTGTCTTTTATTGGAGCATATTATAGGTAGTAAGGACCTCCTTGATGGTAAATTTCATTTTTCTTTAGGAATCTTTCACTTTGCACTGGAGGGAAATGCACTTAAGGCTATTGAGCTTACTGAACAGCTGGCACAGGATATTCTGGAGAACAATAAGGATTTGCTGTTTGATCTACTAAGCCTTCATTTTGTAGAGCTTGTCTGCTCTAGGAAATGGTGAGCAGAGATTAATTTTATCTCCAAGAGAACATGTTGCAAACTTCCTGCTTTCACAGATTCTCGTTTTATTGGCAGCACAAAAGCTTTGGAGTTTGCTCAGACCAAGTTGAGCCCTTTTGGGAAGGAGCAAAAATATATGGAAAAGCTTGAAGTATGTTTGCCTTTTGCATAACATTTTTGTGATAGGTGTGCGTGTGCGTGTGTCTTTAAGATTGAATAAATATTAAGCTTCCCATGTTGCAGGACTTTATGGCCCTTCTTGCTTATAAGGAGCCAGAGAAATCCCCAATGTTTCATCTGCTTAGCTTAGAGTATCGGCAACAGGTTGCAGATAGTTTGAATCGAACTATCCTTGGTTGGTTAACTTGACTATTTATTTGCTTGTGCAGTGCATATTGATATACTCCTTGTGTTAAAAATATGATGTATAGTTGTCTTTTTTTTTTCGGTGGATGTTGGTGATTGCCAGCATACTTCAACCTTCCTAGCTACACAGCAATGGAGAGGCTTATACAGCAGGCTACAGTAGTTAGACAATGCCTAAGTCAAGAGACTGGCAAGGTACTAATGGGCAATTAATAATTCCCTGTTTCAGTTTTTGGTGGCACCATACGTTGTCTAATTTTTCACGGCATGGCTTTATGCAATTTAAGCTTTGACACAAATTTCTGTCTGACTGAGAAATCATTTGATGCTCGTCTATTTTTGGGCGAGAGCACGTGAGCACTCGCACAAGTGCGATAGGAGATGTAACTATTATATTGTCCACAAATTGCCAAGTGTTCAAGCTGATTCCTTCATTTACTCTTTGCAGGATGGGCCTCCACCATTTTCCTTGAAGGATTTTCTCAAAAGTTGATGAAAAACAGTTAAATATCCACAGGCAATTGGGGGGAATGATGCGCATTTACCGTACTTCAGCTTTTTGTTGCCTCATATGGGATTGGTGTATAGCTTGATCATTGCTGTAAAGTTGTCTGAATGCTATTGATCTAAAAAAAAATTGGTAGCAGGCTATCTTGATCTTTTTGGTCTTCCTGCACTTTTGTGAGGTATGAGTGTTCCATGTGTGACCGTGGAGAAAATTGCAATTGGTTCCGGATTGAGATAATGGTTTCTGTCTGGGGTAGTTGATCTAATGTGTGGCCTTAAAGATGTCACCCGTCATAATTTCCCCCAATTTAGATTGTTTTCAATCCATTGTGAGGTTTAGCCGACAAAACCAATCAGCTTTTTTTTTTCTCTTCATGTTCTGATATTTGATTTGAAACGCATCTGCTTTTTTTGGCTACATGTTTTTTGATATGAAGGGAAGATTAAGATAAGTTTAGTATCAATGGTTCAGTGTACGACTTGAATATTTTTTGTCAATGTTGGAAGTATTAGCGGTAATAATTCTGAACGTTTTTGTGTGGACAAAAGCCATGTCTGAATGTAATAACTAATAACTGTATGTATTTTATGAATTCTCTTTTGTTTTTGGGGAGCCTATCAATATAATCAACTATAATGAAGCCCAACCATACTTTCTGTAACACACATTGATTAAATCGCATATTATTCAACTAAAATATTTCACTAATTTCAGCAAAGAACATAATGAGTCTTGTGGCACTGAGGACTGTAACATCTAATGTCAACAGAAGCAATCTCCCTCGAAAACCACAGGCAGATAAAAATGGGGCTCCAAAAGCTCTGCCCACTGTTTTCTAGTATAATAATATTACTTACACAATTAATGGTATTACCATCTTGCACAACCACACATTGGACTTTTGGGGTTTAGGCGAGACCAGCCAAATTCAAGAATAATGTTACTGTTATAATATTTTTCTTCACAACTTGTATGGAGTTTGATTAAAAAAGAAATTAAATGGGATCACTTGAATTCATATACAACCAGACTAGAACTTCGTGCACAAGTTTTGTTTTTTGAATTTTTAGTAGTGACTCTGCGTATGCTAATTATTTTTTTACCAAACCCAACTTTTAAGTCATCCAGCCTAGAAGTTTTGGGCTTAGGTAAGATGCTGGGCTTGACTTATATTTTCTCACCACTACGAACTTCTTACGATCCAAACCATTGTTGGCATGCTTCTCATCCCTGTCCATCGAACTATCCTCGGATAATGATAATGGTGTCTCTGATTTCGCCAGCTTGCATTCATCTCCGCGAAACTTGCTTCTTCTCCACTCGCTTGCTTCCACCACGGTATTATTTCCACTCATTCTACTTTCTTCTTCGAGTTCCTTCGCTTTACCTCCTTTGTTAACGGTCTTGTTATCTACTATAGGGGTAGTGAACAGAGATGCAATTGTGTAACTGTAAATACAAATTATGGATGGAAAAAAACGATAGGGTGCAGACTTATCAGCGCCAATGCGTCTCCACCCTACTCAACAACAACAACAACCCCTTCAACAGTGATGAAGGAACCTCACAAATATTTCGATCAGGTTATAATCACAGTTCGCTCAGGAGATGGAGGCCATGGAACTGTACTTAGAACGCCCATCCAGAGAATTGGTAAGTCACAACCACAAACAAAACAAGAGAAGGAAAAGCTGAGGAAGAAAAGCACTTATAAGAGGGACTTCGATGGGTCGCTTATCCTTCCCGTAGGGGGCCATGGAGGTGATGTGGTCCTCTATGCTGACGAGGGTAAAGATACGTTGTTGGAGTTTCACAAGAAAAGCCGCTATAATGCAAAACGTGGTGGCAATGTTGATGCAATGGGTGTTTTGACCTCACAATCTCGCAATGGACTTGCTGCCCCGGCTTTGCGCATTCCTGTGCCTCTAGGTTTGTTTGCTGTGGTTGTTTATGTATATTTTATTGAAGGTTTATTTTCTGGTGTTGTGTGTGAAGAACTGGAATATTCTAGACATGCTTGAAAATTCAGGAAATGTAACTAAAGAACTAAATCTGCTTTCCCTCATTGCGATTATGAATGTGGCAGGTACAGTTGTAAAAAGCAAACGGGGGAAGATGTTGGCTGATCTAGCACGACCTGGTGATGAAGTTCTTGTTGCTAGGGGTGGACAAGGAGGGGTATTATACATTTTTTTTAATACTTTTTTTCCATTTAAAATCTATTGTTTTTATAATTGGATTATTTACTGGGGTGAGATAAGTAGTACCATTTCAGATTGGTGATAAACTTAATAGACTAATAGGGTTCATTTATACATATAAAGATATTCATATTTTTGGGTACAGTAGATAAGGATTTTTTTATTTATGGTACCAAGATTTTTTTTTTCCTCTTTTTCCCTTGTAAGTACTGAGACTTAATTGTGGCATATGCTTGTCTTCAGTTATTATTGTTATATTTTACACCTGAATCTGATTTTTCTTTTTGCCTGCCCAGATTAGCTTGTTAGAAATGCAACAGCATGAAAGGAAAAAGATGATGGCTTTGACAACAAATGTGATGAGAGATGACTCTGATAAGGTAAAGTCTATTGAGTATTTATGTAGGCACTGAAATATTTGCCTTGTTGTTTTCCCTGGGAAATTATCATTAGTGACCTCTCATAGTTACACACTTCTCTGTGCAAATTGAATACGTTATATGATGATAAATCAATAGGGCTCTTATGTTGTTTTCTCTGTTTGATCAAAGTTGTTTTGAATTTTGCAATACTTAATGAGTAATCAAATTTTTTGTCCAAAATAAATGCATGATCATTTGTCACTATGTTTCCAGTGGCACCAGAACTGTGATTTTAAGTTACCATTTCTTGCATCAGGTTTTGTCAAGAAATGAAAAACGATCTCGAATCTGTAAACAAATAGTATTAAAACCTCTGTGCAATTAGTAGTGGCAGTCAGGTGCCAGCAAGTTGTGTTCCTATCTTACTGTAAGATAAAACATTGTCGTTTTAAAATTGTTACAGGTTTTGGTTCTCGGTCAACCTGGGGAGGAAGTTAGGTTGGAGTTGATCCTACGAGTTGTTGCTGACGTTGGTCTAATTGTAAGTATTGCATCTATGCATTATGCCCTATTTAATTAGTAATTGGTAGTCTCACTCTAATCTTCATAATAACTATATATTGGATGTCCATAAATGAATTTTTGTTTCTCATCTCTATTTCAAGGAAGATAATTTTGTGCTGGGAAACGAAAATATTGCTGCTAGGACCTAATTAAATTAGTCCATCATAATTCTTTATATTTGGGCAGCACAGCAACCCTATTATGCAATTGAATGCCAAAATGCCTATTGCAAATTTTCTGGCGTTATTGTTTATTCAAACAACTTTTGTATCAAGGGGATCTCAAGACCACCTGCACATGTGGCTTACTTTGAGTCTACTTCATTGTTTATTGATTAATTAACATAAATAGACAGCACATTTGAGGATAAGACCCTTAAACAATGTAATAACATTGATATTGAGTCCTAGATAACTCTTCCTAATCTTAAGAAATATATGACATTGTAAATCAAATTATTGAATGAATTAAAGTATTAGGCCTGTTGCAAAATCTTTTCCCTCTTCTGCTTAAATGTCCAGTTGTCCACCCATGGGAAGGAAAAGTAATCTATTATAAACTGTTTCATACTACTTATTTTACCCTCTTCCCCTTTTCATGTTTCCGTTTCAACTTATTCATGTACTATAATTTTGGTTGGGCCTTACTAAGTATTGTTCCGTGGCTTCCATCTTTTGGACAAAATGTGATGATTACTTGATCAAAATATTCATTGGATTTTTCTCATGCCTTCCCAACCCTTTTCGTCAATTATAGAAATGTAGAGAACAGAGAGAAAGGATGTAAATGGTGTAAGACCAATTAGAATTATATATTCCAGATTCTTGCAACATGAGGAGTAGCAGTGGTTGACTAGTTCCATATGCTAAAATGACTGTGATGCAAATTTTTGTGGTGAGTGATTTTTACCTTGACATGTGAAGGTCATGAGTTGTTTCTACTAAAATAACTTGCTTACCTTGATGTCGTGACCAGTTGTCATGTTCTGTGCATGGCGTAACATAATACGTGTATGCTTTGCTATTTTATGATGCGTATTTACTTTTTGGGTGCAATTGACTAAGTAGCATGACTTAGTTACTGAAGATTGAAAGATGATGGGGAGAGATGTAGTAAAGCTAAGGTCAACTGTATATTGGTTGTTTCTTACTCTTTGTCCAAGTGAAATTTGTTGGCTGTAAAGTAATTTATAGTTGAAGACTACTTTTTAAAAGGTTCTCCAAATGTTTTCAGTCATTAGCTCAAGAGTAACTCTTGTTGTAGGGGCTTCCAAATGCTGGGAAATCAACCCTTCTGGCAGCGATTACGCTTGCAAAACCTGATATTGCTGATTATCCTTTCACAACATTAATGCCAAACCTTGGACGCCTTGGTGGTGATCCCAGCTTGGGGGCAGGGATGTATTCCTCTGAAGCTACATTGGCAGATTTGCCTGGTCTTATAGAAGGTGCTCACTTGGGAAAGGTATTAAATATTTTGCTTATGTCAAATGTGTCCATTTTAAATCATTGAGATGCTAAATATGAAAGCTTTTATCTTTCAGGGCCTCGGCCGCAATTTCTTGAGGCACCTCAGGAGGACCCGACTATTGGTCCATGTAGTTGATGCAGCCACTGAGAACCCTATAAATGACTATAGAACTGTCAGAGAAGTATGTATCACTTAGTTGTGTGCATTTTATGCTTGATTTTATTTTTTTGTCCTTTCAGATTTTTGGTTGGCTCAATTGCTTTAGTAGAAGTTACGAGTTGTTCATGCGCTTGAAGACTCAATTCGAAGTTTTTAACTACAATTAGAAGGGAGTTTACTTGGACAATTGATTTTATTAGTTGATTAATTTCTTCTTAAAAACCTTCTATTTTTAAGTCTTATCAGGAAATTGTGTTGTTGATGATAACAACTCTATTGTTTGTTGTTTATTCTTTCCTCTTTCTCCTTTTTTTGGGATGTATGAGTCATGGCTAGGAGGTAAAATAATGCAAAAAATCTAGTTCGTTCAATGTGCAGAAAGTAATCTGTGGTCAGCTCAGCTTTTCTTGTTGTAATGTGCTTCCCTCCCTTATCCCTTGGAGTTTTTAATCTTGCCCATGTTCTCCATGGCAATTCTGTTTTGCAGGAGTTGCGCATGTATAATCCTGAGTACCTTGAACGGCCATACATTGTGGTTTTGAATAAGATTGACCTTCCAGAGGTATGTAGCTTCCTTTCACCCTCTGTGTGGGGCAAGTATTATCTCTTAGTTCCCTATTGTCTTGTAAAGGGCGGCCCAGTGCACAAGGCTCCCACTATTGTGGGGTTTGGGAAGGGTCAGATGTGCACAGCCTTATCCCTATGGGCGGAGAGGCTGTTTCTGTGGCCAGAACACATGACCGCTAGGTCACAAGGCAGCTACCCTACTGTTGCACCAAGGCTCACTCTTTTCCCTGTTGTCTTGTAATATGCAAAACTTAAGACACGTAACTAAACATGTCTGCTAATTATAATTTCAGGCAAAGGACAGACTTCCATCATTGACTCGAGAAATTTTGAGAATTGGAAGTGACGGTGCAGCTTTTGATCCAAAACCAATCTCTGAAGTTCCAGCTCAATTATTGTCCAATGAAGGTGACAGGAAGGAAAAAAAACTTGAGGACTATCCACGACCTCTCTCTGTAGTTGGAGTTAGTGTTCTGTAAGTGCTTGGCATTTTGTTTTATACTATTTCTTGAAAGCCTTTTTCTTCTTTACAGTTCACACACGTGTAGAAATTGTTTTAAAAAGTTATATCATACTTTCATAGTACCCACGTTGGCTTGGGTCAAAATTCCATGTTGCTTTTTGCAGAAAGGGCATCATGATATCTGAGATGTTAAAGGAGATAAGGGCAGCTTTAAGGAAGTGCACAGATTCTAATGAAGCATTAGCTTTGAGTGTGCCACCTTGAGATTTGCGTGCAATGCTTTGTTAAAACAATATTGCAGTTCAACAAGGCTTTCTGGCACAGACTACACATAAATTGCTTCTGGTCTTCATTTGGATTTACCAGAGAACAAAGATCAAGAAAATTGCAAATTGGTTTTAGAGAAATGCGAGACGATGGAAGCATTATGTGTTGATTGTCCAAGTTCCTCAACCACATATTGTTGTAAGCAACATTGGCAATTTGGCATGATAAGTTATATCATTTGTAGTAAAACTGTCAAAGGTCTTATGCAATTTCTGTGACAAGTTATATTACTCAAAGAATTATGTTGTCTGCTAGCCTCACGTTGGCATGATAAGTATGTCACTGATGAGTTTTATATGATTGTAAAATTGTAAGAGATGATGTCATGATGGATTGCGATGTTAATCTTCTAGATAAATTGTTAGGACAAACAAAACAAAGTACTCTATTGAGTATTGAATCTATATACAACTCATAAATGATAGACCTCTGTTAAGGCAGTCTTACTTCTCTTCCTTTTGCTCTAAATTATTCTTTTCAATATTGGGTAGCAACGCCTATTCATGGACCCATATTTTTTTTTTTTTTTGGGTAGGGTAAGGAAAAGAAACAGCAAAGAAAAAAAAGAGAAAGGAAAACAGCATAAACTACAATCTAGGGAAAAAAGTACCCAACGCATCAGCATGAAGAGCCAAAACTATGAAGAGCCAAAACTAATTCAGCTGGAGGATTGACATGCAGAAGAAAGCTGTGGTCATTGTGCGCTCCCATCTTGGCAAAAAAATCTGCACAGGAGTTTCCCTCACGAAGGGTGTGACATAGAGTAATTTCCCAGTTCTTATTGATGAGATCCCGAATGGTGAGAATTAAACCCGCATACATGTGAGAAGCACTTTGAACATGGCCAATAAGATGAATGACATGCAAAGAATCAGTATAGCAATAGACCTTGCGAAACCCCATTTCCCAGGAGAGTTTCAAACCGTGGTATAAGCCTTGAAGTTCAGCATGGGTGTGATTTGTTGGACCAATAAAGCCTGAAAAACCAGCAACCCAGCTTCCATCACGCTTCGATAATGCCTCCAAACCCAGCTCTATTATTGTTGTAACTTCCATCAACATTTAAGACCACTCCATCTACATGATCATTGCGCCAGGAAACAAATCTCAAATTAGAGTTGTTGTTGCTGCACCGCATATCAGGATAACAAGAGGCTAAAACTTCTATTCATGGACCCATATGAGATGCCTTCTCTTTCATGTGAATTGATGATATGAACATATACCAATTTTGACTTACCGCCTAAGTTAGCAGCATGTTGATCGTTTCCTTGTCTAACTGGGGCATGTAGTTTTGCCTGCTTGAATCAAAATGGTGCCTGCTAGCCTTAGCCTGGGTAGAAAAGTTGGAATTTAGTGCAACTGAACATTTGGACAAAGATCTAAGTTGAATTTTACAAATTATAACTTATACCAATATACTCAAAAGCAGACAAATAAATAAAAAGGTATAAACAAAACTCTCAGGAGTTGTGATTTTGAAAACTTCAATTTCGACAAAAGACATTGTACTTGTGCCTTGCTGATACCCTCCACTGTCCCCATCTTGGGTTCTCTGATACTGTCCGTTGTACAAATGAGGAGCTGCTCCAGTTGCTTTTAAGCAATTTAAAGCGGTGTACAATGAAGTGTGAAACCGACTATGCCATGCATCATGCCTATATAAATCACAAAACCCCTTCATATATATAGATATTAAATAATATAGTCTGCTCGTCTCTCGGTCACTCCGTATCCAGTTCCTACATCCACCGCTGTTAGCTTTGTTGTTAAAGCTTTGGGTAAGAAGGGCTATCCATATTCCATACTATTTATGGTCCTCTATTGTGATGACAACCAGCTACTTGACTTCTTTTTATATTTGTTATTTATTTATTTAGGAACGTGTTTTTTTAGGATGTTTTGCACAATTCTTTTATTTTTAGACTCCCAAGGATGTTGCTTATCGGGATTTGGAGTGTTGGAGCAACCTCGGTCACTTCTTTTCTTTTTTAACCCCAACAAACAAACAAATAAAGGAAGAAATTGTTACTATATCTTAGCAAGTTTAGTATTTAACGGTGAATTATCAATTATTTTTTGATTATTAATTTTATAATAAATATTTAAAATTTTATTAAATATAAATAATAATTAATGAATACTTAGCAACTCATTTTAAATATTAATATTTTATAAAAAAAATATGAGTATCAGAATAATTCTCAATAAAAAAATGTCTTAGACACAATAACACTCTTAACGCAATCGTATTAACGAATTTCTAACTAGAGAAGTAAGATTTACAAGAAGGACATGAAAAAAAAAAATATTGCTAATGTCTCTATACCTTGGTATCTCTCACTCTATATCTCTTACTAGGAGTGCTTATTTTAATAGTTTCACCTTCTCAATGAATGGTGGAAATTATGCCAAATATGCTATAATAGAGAGATGAAGTTCTAGAACCTTTTCACGTCCTTATTTTAAGGTATTTACATAAAACCTTATAAATATATGAAGAGCCTTAGAGTTCTAAAACCTTCCATTAGGTTTTAAAATATTTTAAAATATTTAACAAGATTCTAGAATAGTCATAAATATTTTAAAATTTTTTCAGAATATTTTAGAGGCTTCTAAATTTTTATAAACCTATAATTTTCTAGGCATTTAGCCATTTTGCAAAAAAATTAACCCCCATTAAAGAAAGTCCTGTTGTGACATCGGACTATACTAATAGTGAGTGAAGGCGTACAATAATAATAATAGTATACATGCTTACCAAAATAATAATAATAGTATACATAACGTAGAATGCCGATCAATTTCGGTAAACTCATACGGTCGTACCTGTGTCGCATATGGTACTTGTGGTGTCTCAGTGATCTGGCTTGGCTATTTTACTACACACTGATGACTGATTCCTAATTCCTGCACTTGAAACACCTGGGATTTTTTTTCTTCCCACGTAAGAAGGCTTCTTTGCTAATTGTCATGTGCGCAGTTTTGGAACCCCCGCACGTAGTTATCTTCAACCGTTTCCTCCAAATGTCACCGCACCCACCTAAGAGTAAATGACTATTATCCAAATCCGAATTAGCTCAAAAGAAAAATAAAAAACTATAGATAAGACCCCATTATCCAAACGACCGCTTTCTCTCCCCCACAGCTTTAATTTTCTTTTACCCTTTTTCCTTATCTTTTATTTTTTTATTCTACATTCATCTCATCCATCGCAAAATTTATTTCACGAAAGGAATATGAAAGAAAAAGGGAAATTAAGTAAGAATTTTGCTCTTGGTTGTTCGCCACCTGAGGTGGTATACAAACAAAGGCGCAGGCCAAGTGTGTATAAGAGAAATCAACAGTGAGGCTCATAGAGGACACGATCAGCCTGGTTCATCACGCCAAGTAGCAGCCAAACCCCACCAAGGGCCACGTTTCAGGTACTTGTATTTAGTATTTACTCTCATTCATTTGCATATAAATAGCACCCATCACCCTCATTCCCTCTTTAAGCCCAAGAGCTTATCTCTGTTTTGGGTACTCCCTAATTATTTTATTACAATTTGTAAACAGGCCCCACAGTTCTCTGCTAACTGTGCTGCAAAATTGACACAAAGCAAAGCAATGCTGAAATCAGGCATGGGATTTGAAGAGAGAAAGCAGGTGAAGAGGCCAGCGCAGGCCAGCTCCAGAAAGGGGTGTATGAGGGGCAAAGGAGGCCCTGAAAATGCGAGT
Organism: Styphnolobium japonicum; assembly: GCA_023212625.1. Classification (NCBI taxonomy): domain Eukaryota; kingdom Viridiplantae; phylum Streptophyta; class Magnoliopsida; order Fabales; family Fabaceae; genus Styphnolobium; species Styphnolobium japonicum. The sequence continues at coordinate 29,905,015 of JALBWW010000006.1, forward strand.
TGCACCTACAAAGGTGTGAGACAGAGAACTTGGGGAAAATGGGTTGCTGAAATCCGCGAACCCAATCGTGGTGCTCGCCTCTGGCTTGGGACATTTGAGACATCCCATGATGCTGCCTTGGCTTATGATGCTGCCGCACGTAAGCTTTATGGCTCAGACGCCAAGCTCAATCTGCCAGAGCTCTCTGTGTCTGTGAAATCTCAGTGTCCATCTTCTTCTGTTAGCACCCAGATTGCCCAAATGAAAAATTACCTGCAGCAACCCCAGATTCAGCACAACTCAGATATTGCCACCTCTTCTAATCTCAATAACACCCTGAACCCAGTAGTCTCCATGGCTTCTCAACAAGTTGGAGTTGGACCAATATACAACAGCGACTCCATCATGCCCTTTCCCTTGGAGACCAACACTAAGCCAGGGGAAAGCTCCTCGAAGCCCGTGGGCAACAACGAGGAGGAGTTACGTTCATTTTGGGGGACAGTGAACGAGGGCCTGCCATTTGATGACTCCATCTGGGCAGAAGCTGCCATGTCCCTAGATTTTCCTATAATTGCTGATGCTGGGATTTACGCAGCTGGGAACTTGGCAGAAGTGGGTGTCTGGGACTCTCTGCAAATTCCATGGTGCATGTAATCACTAATCATCATCCAGTGACCTATCTCAAGGGAAAATAGTACAAGTATACCTGATCATAATGAATATCTCCGGTATTTTATACATATAGATAGTATATATGGAGAAAGGTAGCTGTAAATACATACACAATTAAGACCAGCTAGAATAATATATTACTAGAATACTAGAAGCAGTATATGTTTGACTTTAAGTTGAAGGAGCGAAGCAGTGGTGATTTTGGGACATCGCGGTGGTTCTTCTTATATGTAAATATTAGATAGTAGTGTTAAGGGAATGGTGCTCGTGGATGTATAGGTTTAAAATCAGTCACATGGGTTGCCTTTGTGCGGGCTATGTTTCTTGTATGTTAATAAATTTTGCAGTATAGAGAAAATAAATAGTTTTATCCAGATGATGCTTTGCTTGGGAACGATGGCCAATATTGATGATGTGTTTTGCTTTATGACTTTTTTTTTATATTAAATTGAGTCATGCTGTGATGCGTTGGAGCATTAAAAAATTTGCGTATCCTACAGGACATAATTTTTTTGAGAAAGGTAGATGTAATTTATCTTTTTACGTAATATAAGGATGTACACGTAATATAAGGATGTATTGTATCTTATTGTGAAGCGATAAAGGTAAGATGCAGTGTATCTTTTCACGTAATATAAGGATGTATTATATCCAACGGTGAAGCGAGAAAGGTCAGATGCAATGTATATAATTTTTGCAATGCACGAGTTTGTTATATTGATTTTTTGAATTATAATTTTTTATTTATTTTGATATTTTATAAGAATTTTTTTTATTAAATTTATGTAAAAAATATTTTAATCAATTTATAATTTAATTATTTCAGATAAAAAAATATAAAAAATTTATGAAAATTAACTTTATCATAAAGTATTTAATATATTTAATTTTTAACAAGATGTAAAAAAAATAATAACTATAAAAATATAAAATTGGAAGCATTTGATTAAGTTTAAAAATATTTCAAATTAAACATTTATTAAAATATTTGTTCATTATAATAAGTAAATAAGTATAATTGATATTTAATTAATTTAAAAAATATTAACAATTTGAATAAGTTATGATGTACAATTTTTATTAATCACACTTATTAATATGTAAATAAAGGATTGGTATTGAAATTAATATAAAATTTGAAAAGTTACATGACTATTTTCTTAATGAGTTTAATTTCTATCCACTGTCAATGTAAAGTTTCAACTTTACACTGTTATCAAATCATGTATTGTCAAATCATTAAAAGAGTTGACAATCACAACAACTATCTAGAAAGTCTAGCTATTTTAATGATGTGTCAACATATGATTGAATAACAGTGTAAATTTTTTTTACACTGACAGTGGATAGAAATTAAATCCTTTCTTAATATAATAACTAAGTTGATTTTATTTGTAAAGTATATATGGAGATATGAATCGTCGCCTATATCAGTGTGGAGATATGACCACTGGTTGTCCTCTCTCAAATGTGACTAAAGTGATCTAGAATCAAAATTTTCTTCTTCTTCTTTGGTATAATAGATGGGAGTGGGATACATTTAATCAAGCTGTGCTATACACACTGGAGGAATTTCACAGAACAATCACTGAATACTAACATGACATTTGCTTATTTAGAGACTTACAATAAATTATGAACAATAATCGTAAATGTGGCAATACTACGTGCATCGCAACACATTCCTCATTTTCGGTCAATTATCCACGTCATTCAACATTTTTCTTTTTAATTTAGCAGTAAAAACATGACAAGGATACAATTATAACTCATGTTTAACATGTACGCAACTTTTTACTCTGAATTAGGATTGAAAATAAGTTGAGTTGAGCCGAGTCAGGCTTAACTTAGGCTTAATTCATTAAGAAATTGAATCTATTTTCTTAGAGCAAGTTTGGTTCACTTTAAATTCATTTTTTAAGTGCAATGAATTATGCTCAATTTTTGTAATGCAATAAAATTTATCTTTTTTTTTTTACATATATTCAGTTTAAAAATAATTTAGACAAACCAAATATAGAATAAAATGCTAACATATATTAAATTAAAGCTTTATTATTATTATTTATAAAAAAAGATTATATACATATATCGAGTGACTCAAAAACTAATGAACCGAATATATGAAAATGTAAACTTAATTTATTTAACAAATGAGCCAAAATTTTTAGTATATTAAGTTAACAAACTGAGTCGCGAACAAGTTCACGAGCTGGCTTAACTCATTTTCAGCCTTACTCAGAATATTATGAACACTAACAATGTATTTATTTTAAAGTTTAGGTGCACGCATACCTCATGTGAACACCGTATTTTGTCCGGGTCACCTAAATTTTCTTTTTTTAATTAGTTAGTTCACATATTAAATACAAGATCCAAAAATACAAAAAATATTAATATACAAAAAAATATAAAAGAAATACAAAAAAAAAAAGCAAAAACTAGCCACATAACTCGTCTGGCCTGGACTAAGACCAACCCAAGCCCATAACACACCATAACCCGGTCCAACCCCTCTCCCTCTTTCCCTTTCCCTTTCTCCTTTCTTTCCCTTCCTCATGCCTCTGCGTGCCCTAGCAGAGCTCCTGCAGCCCAGCCCACGCGAAGACCACCACGCCGTCCGTACCCGACAACCACGTCCGCACCAGGCACAGGTCGCGAGACCCGCTGGACTACTTCCCTGCGGTACCCGCTGCACCAGCAATACCCGTCCTCACCTCTGCTCCCACCACACTGCACACACTCCCCACACTCATCAAATACCCAAACCAGCAGAAAGTGTGGGAAATGCTCTCATTCGCGCGTGTACGAAAGGGACAGCTGGACCGCGATTCTCGCTGGGTGGAGGGCAAGCCCCACGTCCTTGCAACGGCCAGTGTGCTCACGATCCGCAACAGACAAAAGGGGAATTTCATTTTCTTGTTTTATTTGATTTTCTTGTCTCTTGGTTTCGAAAATTGTATAAATTGGAGCCATTAGGATTCTGTAAGGAGGGTTCTTGGAGAGTGAGAGCTCAAAAAGGGGGGATTCTTCTCTGAGTACCAGAAAAAAAAACAAGAAGGAGAAGGCTTTTCAATTTGAAAGAAGGGATCACACGGAACACTTCCTGCCTAGAATTTTTAACATTCTCGGTAACACTTCCTACTTATTCCTACTATTTGTATAAAAATGTAAATTTTGAGCTTGAGTAGATATCTGGATCCTATGTTCATTTTTGTGTGTTCCTGGTTGTAATGAAATGATTAAGTGATGTTATTGCGAATGAAACCTCCACTGTTTATTGGTTCAAGCTACCCTGTATTGTGAGTTAAAAACTACAGGTCTTGTATATTTCTGGTCTTTCGTGATTACATCTGTGTTCGCTAATACTATGATAAGGGTCTGCATTGGGATCTTGATCATATGTTAGTTTTTGTTTTTCTGGTATGAACTGTGATGGTAAGTAAAATGAATTATGTTCAATTTGTTAATTGATGATTTCTTCATATTAATATTATCCATTGATTCTGCTATTAAGCTTGAAATCTGATTTTGGTATGACATGGGTGTTGATAAGGAAATTTTATAAAGGCATGATAAAAGAACTTAGACAGATTCGGACTCAAAAGGTTGTTTGCTAATAGCTACTGATTTGGAAGTATCATTGCTGGTGATTTTTGAATTGGTGATAAATGAGGTAGTCTTGGCAAGCATGACATGTATTGTTATTAAAATGTAAAGATTGCTATGTGACTTGATATGTTTGGCTGCCATTTATTGGGGAATGGTACTTTCTTGGCAAGTTTGGGTGCATGCTACTGTTTAGCCGATTTAAAATGCTTTATGGTTCTGCTTTGGGTATTTAGCTTCTGATAACATGCTAAAATACTTGCACCTCTTAAAATGTTGTTTTGCCATTTTTAGTCTAGGAAAATTGAGAAGCTCATTTTCACAATCTGCTGTTTGTGACTCTGTGTTGGCTTTCTATGGGATTTATTGGCTATGATACCTGGGGTATTAATTGTTTGGCCACATGTTCAGTCAACCAGCTTTATATATTGAATTCTGAACCTTAAGTCCAACAAGGTCTTACAGTGGGTTTGAGTTTGGCTGTGGTGGTTTAACATTGGATATTGGTCCATTGGAAGTAATCTTTTGAACCGTATGTTCTAATGTCATAGGCCTCAACCTTTAGTTTTACCTAGCTCAGTCAATATAGGTTGCAGTTATTTCAATTTCGGCAATTAGTGTTCACAAGCTTGTCATTTCATAGTATGTTGATGTACCTTCAAGCTGTTATTTCAAATTTCTTGAATCTGGTTTCCTCATCCGATGTGTATTGGTTCAGAGAAATAGATGTTGTAATTGTATGTCAGAATATTTGTCTGTATTGATTGATGAGGTTGTTTCGAGAATTTAAATTTGAAGCCAGAGTTATGTCGTACCCATTCTTTGGGGTTTGAGAATTTTAGTTTGCTAAGACCAGCAGGTTAACTTGAAAGAAATTTGAGCATGTTATGGCCAGGAATAGTCTTATATTGCTTGGTCTTTGGATTTGTTTTTGTAATAGGGTCGTGGAGCCTCTGCTTAGGTAATAGAGTGTAATTGAATAACCAGGCTTGCTTGGGCCCATGGACGTTCTTAAGGGCTGGTTTAAGGATAAAAAACTTGGACTTTATGTTGAATTGGTATTCTTCTTTAGTTTTTAGTGATGATAATAAAAATAAAATAAAAACAAAGAAAGGAAAAAATAAGTGCACAAAATAAAAGAAACTACTGAGAATGAGAAATGAAAGCAAAGCTAGCCTGATTTCCCTTTCAAATAAATCAATAGTGGTACGGTAGGAATCTGGGAACCTACCTTTAGGATCAAAAAAGAAATAAAAAGGAAAATGAATAATAAATAGAATGAAAAATGAAATGGTAATTTGGCAGGAAGCATCACATGTCCACGGGTGACCTTTTATTTTGACTTAATCCCATTAGTTTTTTTTCTTTTTTTTTTCTTATTTTGATACCTTGAATGTGGACAAATGTTAAAATTAATTTGTGGAATAAGATTCCAGTGATAGGACAATTAAAAATATGTTGCGATGGTGACATTTTTTAAATTTTTTTGAGGTAAAGAAATTCTTTATAATTTTGCTGGAAGCGCTGGCGAAGCTATAAATAATTTCTCACAAAAATCTTATTTCATGGTTAATTTCACTAATTGCTATCTTATTCATGTCAAAATTAATTTGTGGAATAAAGTTCCAACGATGGGATATTTAAAATTAACTGCGACGGCGGTGACATTTTAATTTCCTTGAGATGAGAAGAATTTTTATAGTTTTGCCGGGAGCGCTGGCGGGGCTATAAATAATCTCCAATAAAAAAATCATATTTCACTATTAATTTTGTCATATTTCACTTGACTTTATTGTTATGTTTAAATGTTAACATTTCACGCTATAATTAATAGTAGCCAATGACGGAAATTGGGAGAGGATCGGGAGTCTGATCAACTAAACTCTTCCCGGTATTCTCGAGGCATTTATATCAGATTTTGTCGGGAGCGCTGGCGGGGTCTGATCCTCAAAATGATAATAAAAATAAAATATTTTTCAACATAATAAAAAATAAAATAAAATAAAATATTTTTCAAAATTAATAAAAATAACTCAAAATAACTGCGAACAAATTCATATAACCTGTATTTGATGACAATGGTGAATTAAAATTTGAAATTCCTTTTAAACAATGCATTTTCAAATCATTTACCTTTTAAAATAATTTCTTAATTGTGAAACTCATTTTCAAAAATCATTTTATCCATCAAAATATTTTCTTGGAAATCCAAGTTCTAGTTCACCACTGTCATCCCTAATAAATTACGGGTTTACAATTTGTTCCCCAATAATGGCTCTTAAGCCACCCATTCTCTATCTTGGCCATTTATCACCCTTGATAATATGCCCGACAAAATGGGACATAAAAAAAATAAAAAAAAATAAAAAAAAATAAAAACAAAAATAAAAATATTTTTTCCAAATAATAAGTGACCAACGCATTTAACTTAGCAGATAACCTTAGATTAAATAGGTAATCGTTCTTGGAACGGACGGTGTAGCGTGCTAATACCTTCCCTACCCGTAATCAAACCCCCGAACTCAAACTCTGGTGCGTAGATTTTTTCTGTAGGTGTCCAATCGCACCATTCCATTTTTAATAGAAAAATCGATTGGTGGCGACTCGGAAACCCCTTTTCAACTTTTTAAATTATTAGTTGCCTTCTCCCTTCGCGGTGCCCTTTGGGACGCTTGCGACACCTCACAATCACACAAGAAATTCATAAATTAAAAGTTTGTTGAAATGATACTTTTGGTTAATTAGGTGGTAAGATATTGGGGATTTGAGTCGAATTTTTTTAAATTGCATTTGTATAATACATTAAATTTAATTTAAAAAAATCAAGTTCGAACAATACTATTTGAATGGAAATAACATATATGACATAATCTCTTATCCTTATGTATATAAAAGGAGTAAATGAACTCCTACACTTTGTGTGAAAAACATAATTCATTTAGTAAATTGTTAGATATATGGGTATAATGTGACTTGCAAGTGACATTAAACAAAATTAGTTAGAGAAAATTACAAATGAGGTCTTAATTATGTTAATTATTCACTTAAATATGATTTCTTTCTTTAATGATTTATTAGATGTTAGAATATGTTTTTATTCCTTATTTTTTTTCACCCGTTTTTCATTTTCTCATTTTTTTTTTGTGTCATGTTCAATTCACGTGATAATTCCTTAATATATTTAACGGTTTGCGTAACAAATTATGTCTTTTTGCATAAGGTAGAAAGTTTAGAGGATTATTTAATTTAGACCTTTTTAGACTAAGTTATAATCTGCACATAAACCACAATTAAAAAATTTAAGCTACGGTTTGTCCAAATAATAATGATTTTTGTTACCGTGAATTGTGACTTGTATAATATCACTTTGTGATTTTTATAAATAAATATTTTTCTAATATGCTTTTAAAACACATGTTAAATTTTTTTTATGTTAATCTTTATTGACAAAAAGTTTACTTTTTGACATTTTATTATGTATATTATTAATTATTATTTTAATTTAATTTGAATGACATAATTGTCTTTAATTAACATTAAATTTTTAATTAATGTATATTTTCCTTTAAATATTTACACTGTAATGTTTTTTTTTTATAAATTGACTCTTGTTTTTAATTTTTTTTTAATAACTAGTATTCCTATTTAAAAAGAATTTAAATCCTCTAATGCATGTGAGAGGTACATTTTAGAAAGTAACATACAGAATTATAACTCCTGATGAAAAAATTAAAAGAAATATTCTTGCATATTCATGATATGTTATTTAAGTGCATGTATTTTACAAAATTTTAAACTCTTGATCTTTTACCAATAATTATAATTTACACTTTACTCTCTATATTGTAGTCCTCGAGAATAAAAGGTTATTGGTTTAAAGTTTATTTTATGAAGAAAAAAAATCAATGAAATTGAGTGACATCAACCTTTCAATCAATAAAATTATTTAATCCTTGTTCCTGAAAATAATAAATAAAAGGAAATTCAAAGAAAAAGAATTGATAGCGCAATCAGAATATAGGCGTGTCCATATTATATCTGAAAATTTGAAGACAAGAAATGCTGATACTCCCTTGGATTTGAGCGTAACGTTCAATGTTTGTAAAACATCTACACCATGGATACATATGGCAAGATTTTATTTTATTTTTGGCTCAGAAACCGTCAATTTGTCATGACCAAAATAGATAACTTCTTTTTCGTTCTATTTTAATTTTTAAGAGCACTTTCTGATACACTTGTGTCTATATATAGAGTATGGATTAGGATCAGGATCGTTTAAAAGTTCAATTGACAAAGAAAAACATATAGGTATCACAATTTTAAAAAAATTTAAAAAAAAATTGTGTCTATTTTTCTCTAATTGTAACTGCATGATCCAAAATTCATATAGTATACAAAAATTCTACAGTTACGTTGTAGTCTACATCACCTTCCATGTGGAAGTAATATACTTTGGAATCCCCATGGCTACTTTACATTGAGTATGCTTAGAAAAATTTGACACTCAGAATTTGTCAAGATTTAAATGGTTGTTGAATAAGTCAAAATGATTGATACCATTAATCTATTTCAAAGTTAATAACAATACTAACTTATTCTACAAAAAAAAAAAATTATAGTTATTTAATATTTTCTTTATACACTTGTGTGAACCTTTTTATCTACAAATAAATGCTTTTTCTGCATGATTTAATGTAGGTAAATTAAAGTTTGAAGAAATTATTTATATTGACATTTTTTAATATTAGAAATAAATTTTAAATTTTTTGTTGTATTTTTCATTGATTAAGAGGTGTACGAAAGACTGCATAAAATTTGTATGAATCTAAAAAATAGAAATTTAAAATATAAAATTAAATAATATTTGTCAAAATTTTAAAGTATGACTGTATAGAGGATTTGAGAGAATGTCAATATAATTTTATAAGTAAACACTTATTTTGATTCTCTAAATATACAAGTGATAGTAGTTTAGTCCTTCAATAATTAATGACATCAAATTAGTCCTTTAATATTAATTTTTGACACCAAATTAGTCTTTTAAGATATTTTTTGATATCAAATTGATCCTTCAATAACATAAAAGATTCATCTAAAAAGATAAATTTAATATCACACAATTGTAAGAGGACTAAACTGATGTCACTTGTATATTTAGAAGACTAAAATAAGTATTTACTCTAATTTTATTAAATCTTAAGGAAAGTCAACGTGATTCATTCTTTTAATGCACATTAAGTGGTGCACAAAAAGGAGAAATTAACAAAAACTAGAAGAAATGTCGATGTTATAACAAGACGATTCATAAACACCAAATTATCCAGTGGTGAAGGGAGGAGCTTACATAAACATGAAGTAATATTGTTTTCAATCTCCATATATCATCTTTCGTGAATCAATTGGCGCAGGTTGTCTTTTATAGTTAAAGATAATTTACGTGCAAGAGAGCCATGTTGTAGAATACTCTGCTTTCCTTTTATTTTCCTTCGTTGAAAAACTCTGAATGTATTACTTAGGAAAGAAACAAGTTACAATGATTGACCAGTGCATTTTGAATACAAGGTAGGAATGAAACCAACGGCCCAACCAATTCCCTAAGACATTCAGGCAACTACTAGGACACAAATTTACCACTACCTATGAGTGCAAAATATAAGAATACTCTGCTTTCCTTATTTGTACCACATTAATAGATTAAATGGCATGAAAATGTATGTAGACCTCAGCAAAAGTTCAACTTCATCAAGATTTTGCAGGGGCTAATAGTAATAACTCAATGCCCTGAAAATAAGAGTGAAAAATATGACACAATATTATAGAGTATAAAAGACACTACCATTATACCATACATTGCTTAAGTGTAAAGAAATTAAACACAAAGATTTGTCTTTGACTCTTTGTCATAGCAAAGAACCTGTAGATGCAGTGATTGCACTTGCTTTGGATATAACAAATATGATGTAAAAGGAGAATGAGAACTTACAGATCATTCATAAGCATGAACATGACCAGAAAATACAGCATCCACTTCAAACTCCCCAAACCATTTCTTATACATTATTTTGCAGTATCCCCTTCCATATAGTGATATACATAAATATTATATATTGGAGAATGCATAAGAACTATCAGCCATGGTGTCTCTGTCCTATTTACCTTGGGCAACTCCTTTTCAAGACATTACTATTGAGGAGTGTATTTATCTTTGAAAAAAAAGTAGATGAAAAATTCTACATCTTCACAAATCAACATAAATATTATGCGTATGCATATGCATGAGAGCTTGTGTGACTCTTTACTACATAGCACAAACCATTACTTCAAATATCTTTATGAGAATCATGATAGCAACTGGGGAGGTTGTTTACTGTTTACATTGGGTTAATTACTTAACTACTTATCTATTTTATATTTATAATTTTGTTAAAAGTTATTTTTTATGTTTCATTATTATTTTAGATATGTTAATTTTATGAAATATTTTTTAATAAAAATTCTTAAATATAGACAAAGAGAATGTTAAAAATTAATACAATTTTGCTAATGTTATTACTATTATTTGAATTTTTTTTTTTGTAATCAGCACTTACACCCTATGCATTTAAAGATATTTTTGTTACAATATTTAAAGATATTATTAATTGTTTCTCAAGATAATTTAAATAATAATTAATAATTGGCTTATGGGTTATGTTTACTCAACCCCGGGCATATTCTTAAATGCTAGAATTTATGTTGCATTTGATACGCAAAATGATGATTTCATTCCATGTTTTATTCCACGGAATAGGCATTTCCATATTTGTAAGCATAAAAATGCATGATCATTCCATGCCCCATTCCATAAAACCAAGAATCAACATTCATTTTCAAAGAGGTGGGATTGGTGATTCTATACTCCAAGTAATAAGATTAAAAAAAATATTCTAGTATATCCTCATTTATTTTATAGAATGACAATTATTATTTTTCATTAAATTTAAATTAACTAAATCTCAATTTTATTTTCAATTTTCCCTAACCCATCTTTCATTTTTTGCAATTGTGAAGGAATATAATAATTATGTGAAAAATTATAAAATTATAATAATGCTATCGAAGAATTCAAAATATCACAGAGAAAATTTTATAAAAAAATATACAGAGTATCTTATCCAAAACTTGTACACATTTTATTTTTTTCTTATAAAAAAAAACAACATTCTATTTTTTAACAATAACGCTTTTTGTTTCCAAGTTATAAAAAAATTAAATTAGAACATTAACATTAGAAAAATGAACCTTCTTTGTTTTTCTCATGTGGGATATTTATGTCATTTAAAACTTTGATTTCATTCTACATTAACTTTATGTACCAAACGATTGAATGGTTTGAAAAGTTATTCTATTCCGAAAACTATCTGATGTGGATTGAGAATGGTCATTCTATTCTAACTAATTCCATGAAATCACCATCCTGTCTACCAAATATGACATTAACTTATTTATTTGAGTGCATTTTTGTTCGTAATTCCTGAATCATGGGGATAGACCACTGATATGATTTCCCATTTAATCTTCATATGGTTGTCATTTTTTTTTTTTGAAGAGCATATGGTTGTCATTTAGAAAACAAAATATCCCTTATTTCATTATTTCTTTATAAGGGTTTATCTTTTTTTATCAAAAACAACAACTCACTTTTCGAGCTGCTTCTGCAGAAGCTATATGTAAATTGCAAAAATTTTAGTTAGGCAAAAAAATGCCAAGATCCTCAATGCCAGTATTCAAAACTGTTATTTGACAGAGATCGCACATTAGATAATTCAAGCTAATAGCATTGTTGAAAACCAAAAGTCTTGCCAAAAGCTGAGTAGGAAGACATAACAATGATGTGTGATGAAGCTCTCTTGATAGAGTACCCCAATGGAGATGTACTATTTGATGATCTGTATGGCACATGATAACAAGATGAATAAGACTTGAATGGTCTAGTTTCACCTTGCAGTAAAACTCTGTAGTTTTGAACCAAATTCCAAATCCAAGGTTGATGGGCAGCAATTCTATCTGTGAAACTTCCCAAGGTATCCCACCTGATGTCGTCATGAAATGGGTAGCCATCCGCATAAGAGAGATCCCCACATATACAGTATTGTCTGCCCTTTTTCCAGGCTTATTCATAATGGGTAAGGCATTGTTTGATGTATTTGATAATACAAGGCCTGATAATTTAAAGGTAGTAGGACAAGACCTCCTGAACGGATTGCATAATAAACTCTTATGCTATCAAGTATTTGATTTTATTGTATAAATAACTTAATTGTATATATAAATATTTATTATGACAAAATTATCTTTTTATATAAGCAAAAATTAAAATTTTAAAATAAAAAAATGTCCTTTCACGAAAGAGAAACTTCCTTGCAAATAGCAGTAGCCTTCATCCACGTAGGTAATTTTTTATTTTACAAAAATAAAAAGTAAAAGCAAAAGTCCACAAACATCAATTGGAAAGGAAAAGTCCATGAAACACTCTTTCAACTCATGAGATTATTCGTGAGAAACAAAATTATAGGGGCCATTTTGTTCCATGAAGCTTCTTTTAGGGGGTTCACCATATAAACATCAGTTGGAAAGGAATTTGTTGGCTTGGAATCTTTCCTGAGCTCTTGTTTTGGTTCCCTTTCAATAGGGAATGTGAAAAGGCTCTTGGTTTTTGAGCCCTCGTATTGGTTTCTCTATCCACGATGTTCTTCCTATTTCGGTAACAGCAATTCCTCTAATTCTGGCAACGATGGCGGTAGTCAGAAAAGGTGGCTACCGTCTTGTCCTCCAATGGGGATTGAAAAAAATGGTCATGGGAAGTGAAAAAGAATAAAGGTGAAAAAGATAAGAGTTTAGAGTAGAGTTGAAATAGAAAGTTTATTAGGTCTTATCATGTGGTTAAGGAGAGAATAAGAATATATTATTATAGTGGGATAAAATCATTTGACTTGATTTGACTATATTATCACATAGTAACAACAAACATTTGTTAAGACTATTTCTTTATATCTATAAAATCATTTGACTTGATTTGACTATATTATCACATAGTAACACCAAACATTTGTTAAGACTATTTCTTTATATTATCAAGTCCTTAGTATCAAATGTACCAAACTACGCCTAAGAGTATTGGAATTGTAAGTTTGGCCTATAGATCCCCTGCTCAACAATGGTTGTAAGAGTAAGATTTCAATCTGACAAAAGAATTACCTTTGTATAAACTTATGGAGTTCCATAATCATGCCTTTTCAAGGAATACTACAGCATATTTCACTGTGAAGCCTAGTAGAGACGGGAAAACAAAAGTGTAAGTAGTGTAGATGTATGATACGAAGACACGCCCTTAGTTTAATTAATAAAATAAAAAGTCCATTTCATTACGCTTTGTTATCCCCTATTTTTTTAGCGAAAGTATATTTTCTTTCCTTTAATTTTTTTTATAAATTTTATTTTCGTCTTACAATTATATTTTGTTTCGTTTTTATCTTAAATCTTTTCAAAACTCACCAAATTTATTCTAACTACTAACAACATTATAAATGTTAATGAAATTTGTTAACGTGACATCCTATGTAGTCACCAATATACAATTGGCATTGTTCAACTAAGATTTTTTAAAAAAATAATGGTTAAGGACAAATTTGATGAGTTTTAAAAATATTTGAGATGAAAATGAAACAATATAATTGGGAGATGAAAATGAATCTTATAGTAAAGTTAAGGGATAAAAAATAAAAATTTTCCTATCATGAATTTGTATGCATCATTTTCTTTTAAAACTTTTATATTGTAGAAATTAAATAGTTACTTGTGAGTTTCATTAGTTATGAATTAAATTATATTTTTAGTAATTTTATATTATTTTAATGTATTTTTTTTATTAAATATTCATATATTTACTTAATTTTATGTGATTCAATCAGTAATTTACTAATTAAATCAGTAATACATTAATTCAATACTTATCTCTAATCAATAATCCATCTGAGTTTTATAACTATTAATATAAGTCAACTTAAATATCGAACAATTTCAAATCCAAAATGTTTGTTATAAATTAATTTAAAGGTTTTTTTTAATATTATATATATATATATAATGCATAATTCTTTAATTAATACATAAATATAGAAGTTTAAAAAAATTATATATATGACTCATTATAAGAAAAATTATTTTTTGTTTTTTAACTTTACTTTTAAAAAAATTTCATCCTACAATTATATTATTTCATTTTTATCCTCAATCTTTTCGAAACCCACAAATTCTTTGGTTAGGCGGCAGTTCGACCATTGAAAAACCTCGTGTTCAAAACAATAATGCGATCCATGTCAGCCTATTGAGCAAACTTATGGTTATGGATGTAACGCTTACATTTGTTACCATCAATAAACAAAATATAGACTCTGAAAATATGCCTTGTATTATGGTAACATAATACGCAAAACCTTTACAAATAAAGGGGGCATTTCTAGTACCCAAGGGGGGTTGGTTCTTTCTTTGCCATCGACATGGGTAGGTGCCCTCCTAGGAATCACGTACGTTACTGGTTAACATACAAGATACCATTCTGGAATTCTGGTTGCTCCCTCAGTTCTCTCTAAAGCAATGGATGGGACGAGAAGCATTAGCAGTTCAATGTTTCTGTGTGAGATTGAGATTGGGATCGGAAGCTGGTTGAGCACACTTCACTAGTAAAGATCGTTCAAGCTGCGACTGGTGAGGAAAATAAAGGAAAGGTTGGTTGAGGAACGATCTTAATATGAGCAAGCTGGGCTACTTTACTTGGATATTGACGGCCATTAATGGGCTCAATTTCTTGGTTTCGTTGTCGGTGGTGTTTGTATCACAAAGGGAAAGAACCATATGTGAGAGACAAGATCGTGATTGAATAATTGAATTCAACAGAGTCATTCTGGTAATTGGTAAACAAAGGCAATGACGAAGGGGAATTCCAAAAATATGTAATGTTTTAGACCAAAAGAGATATAAAACAACATTATAATTGATTGTGAAATGATATTTTTAGTTGAAGTTAATTATGAAAATTAATATTTTACTAGACTATCATTAGAAATAATTTTTGTCCAATGTTTATCTATAAATAATTTATCAAATAAAGTATTTGTATAAAATTTTGAACTCAACTGTTCGTGTATAGAGAATTTTTTATTTTGTGTTTTCACTTCAAAAAGTGATTGGAAATTTTGAAATTCAATGGACTACATATTAAGTTCGATTTATGTTGAAATGAAAGAGGGTGGCTATTTTTTGGGTAATGCAAACCCATCCTTTTCTGACGATCCAAGCCCCATTAATTTAAAATGAGATAGGTTGCTTTTGCGGGCAATGGTGATGGGTTTTTTTACTATGTTTCAGATCTTTTGTGTTGAAGAGCTACATCTATTTGAAGACATTCATGAGTGGTATTAGTTTCTCATAATTTAGATTTTATTTTATTTTATATATTTATAAAAATAATAGTAAGAATAAGTTATTTCGAAACTATCTAGCTATTAGGGTGTCAGTGACATGTTTAGAATCTTGATGGATAGACTTCTGTTTATTTAAATGATTGTCTTCAGGGTATTCACTCAAATGATTTTATCATACGGAGGTTACTCATGATAATCCTTAGGTGCCATGAGATCACCTTGAGGAGGGATAATCACCAAGCTAGACTATTGGTCAATAAGAAATTCAAATTTATGTATTTGGAGAGTGCAAAACTTTATTCGAAATCATTAAATTAATTGAGCCAACCTGAGTTAATAATAATTTAAATTGTGATATCTACTCAACAAAAATGAAGATTGAGAATAGAAAATGAAATTACTTTTGAAGCCAAACTAAACACATTTTCTAAAATTGAAAAAGTAAAAATAGGAAATAAAAAAAATTGTCTAATACTAAACACGTTGAATACAACGGTTTTATTAATATAAAATAAAGTATTAAGACTATTTTTCAAGGGGCCCAATTCATTTTTTATCCCTATTAACTCATTAACATTTTATCTAACTGATGAAATCAGTACTTATTAAACTAAGCATATGTGCTTAGCTATAATCAAATTAAAAATGGTATATAGTAAAAATAAATTTTAGAATTGATGGATAGTAGTTAAATTATAAAATATTCTCAATTTACGAAAACAATTCAATATATTAAATTATAACATATGAATACCTTCATTAATTCTTAATGAATGAGCAGTTTAAAAATATGAAGTAATTTATTTTCAGGGAACCACACTACGTGAGTTAAATCTTATCAAAAGAAAAAAGAATTATGAGTGAAATAGACCTTTATTCTCATAATTAATGGGATCCATAATCATGTTAGACATTACCTTCCTAATATAAGAAGACGATTCTCTTCACCATTGTAATTATATTTTCCTTGGTAGTTTAAATATAAACAAGGAGAGATATTTTAAGATTCTTGCCCCAACAGCTCATGCCCATTGCTAGTTTGACACGGCTAGTAAAGCAAGGGATAAAAAGATGTGTAGAAAAAGAGCAAACCAATTAAAGAAAAGAGATGCCATTCGCTTCATCAGAAAAGGAAAAGCGTCGATCGATCATCTGAATAAAGTAGACTTTCAAAAAAGAGGATTAACTTGATATATAATCATGGATCCTAATGATTCATAGTCTTTAATGATGTGATCTTGGGATCTGTTAGTTGAATTATAGTATACTTAAAATTTACCTAGAACTTTGTCAAGTTGTCCGTGTCTTCACAATAATTAACATGACATGTTGGCTTGTAGCCTCATCGCAGTATCTTATAATCCAGTTATATATTGATCCTGATTTCCTTGCCCTTCCCTGCTTGTCCTGTTGTATATCTATGTCTTCTTATATGTGGTAACGACATAATGGAGACAATGTAAAGCTGATTGCGCCATGGTAGATCAAGGTGACACAACATAATTAGATACAAATCAATATGAATGTGAGCTTAATTAGAAGAAGTCAAAGATAAATATGAATTAAACTGCTAGAAATCATGCAGTCACATACGGTCGGCCATTGCTAATGCACATGGCACATATGATTCAATTCTAGCTTCTTTCTTGCAGGTCATTTCTAACACCCACTCAATCTTTAGTGGCTTTAGTTATGTGTGCTTCAGATTTTACCAGCATGCACCTCATTATGTTCTTGTAGACTAGTGATAAGAAATTAGAGATATTGATTGAATCCGACCGAAATGATGATTCCGTTTGAGTGTGACTATTATGGCTTATCAAAATCTTCATGCTTAGCCGACTCATGAAACAGGTTAAGAGTTCACGTTTGGGAAATTATGTGGGTCTCTGTTCCCTACCCTTCCATTCCATGTCATAATGAGCACATATCTTAAATAATTTCTTTTCGTAAATCAAACCATAAATTAACATATATATAAAAGCATATGGGATTTCAGGCTCACATCCACCATTATAATCATTCCCATAAAATCTCTCATTCTAAATGTCTAGTAATAAAGCATTTGAATTAACCAAACAATTAAAAAAAAAAAGAGAGGAGAAAATATGAAAACCCCTTCGTACACACACAAGCTTCCTGACATAAGGTAGTAGTAATGTCTAATACTGGTATCATTTTTCTCTTTTTCGTTTCTTCTCCCAGAAAATGCTGTGGAATGAAGTTAGGGTTTTCTTGATCAGACATTTTCTGTTGAGGAAGGGAGGAGTGGCTGAGTAAGTGATGCTTTGGCGTGGCTTGCGGGCCTGATGCTGCTATGCTCCGGAGTGGACGTAATCGCAAGCTGTTCCTTTGCAAACTTCTTCTCTTCGCTTTTACCCCACAAGACTAGGTACAGTCCCACTACGATCAATGCTGCCCCAATGATCCTATAACATAAAAATTCACACCCATTCACAAATTAAGGCAAGAATCACATTAGAAGGAACATTATTTTAGAAAAAGTAAAATAAAAGGGGGCAAAAAGCAAACAAGATGAAGAAACACGAGACATCTTCCATTCAATATCCTATAATATTCTTTAAAACTTTTATTTTAGCCCTCTGGAATGTGGAATCATTAAAAGGCAAAAGCTGTAGCCCTTCTCAGTTCTCACCGAAAGGTAACGAACTGTACCTCAGCTCTAGCTCACTTGTCTTTTAGTGACTTTCTTTGTCATTTTCTAAGTCTTCAGACAACCAAATGTACCCTTCATCATACTTTCGGGGGGAATTGCCATGTGTGGTGTGGAGAGGGAGAAAAAAAAAATCAACATATAGGTCTCACAGCTTTTCTCTTTATCTCTCTTAAATTTATCCCAGATTAAATAATCAACATCAGGAAAATAAAGAAAGAAGATGAGAAGGATAAGCGGGTTAGGAACTAACCCGCCCAAGTAGAACTCTTCTCCTAAAGCAAGGGAAGCCATAATGGCGACAACAAAAGTCTGAACAGGCTGATACACGGCAACGAACACAGGGCCACCTCTGTCAATGCACCATATCTGTACAGCGAAGGCAATTCCGGATGCCACCACTCCCTGCAATATATATTAAAAATTAAAAGAAAAACAACTTTAATTTCTTTCTCATTTCACTATATATATATATATATATATATATATATATATACCCACCACCGTATGTGGAGAACATGATTGTATAACCACTTTTGTTCTACATATCATGTCACAACTGAAACACATGCAATTATATATAAAAAAATTTGACATGAAACTTTAATTAGAAAGTGACCAGCTTTGTTCAGTTCCATTTGGAATTAAACTGGAAAAGTCTTGTTTATTTATGCCTTACAAAGACTGAGACCGTGGTCACTTCATGTATTCATATGCGACTGTGTCTGTGCTAGCAATTTTTGTTTTTCCAAAAAAAGACAACCATTAAATAACAAAAGATAATACGTTGTGGTTGAGTACGTAGATAGTAGTTACTAACCGCGTATAAAATTGTGAAAGCTTCTCCACCAGAGTGGAAAAGCCAAGCCTGTGCGTCTCTTTCAGCGATCAAAGCAATAACCAGAAACTGTATGAGTCCAAAGAAACATGTATAGGAAGTGACAGAGAGGCGAGCCGGGTATTTCTTGAGGACCGGTGCTTGCAACACGAGCCAAGCAGACCAGGACAAGCAATGCCCAATGAGGTAGATGCAACCAAGGGTCCAGTTCTTGCCCTTTGCATCTCCCAGTGAGAGTGAGCCAAATACTTGTGTTGCGCTGCTATGTAGAGGTGGAGCTGGGCTGTATATCGTTGGACCCTGGTAAAGTGTAATCACTGTTGCCCCGGCAACACAGAATGCGGTTCCTGCTACCTTAGCCAACCCATCTTTTCGGTTCAGTCGCACTTGCTCTATCCTGAAATTGTAAATGCAATTGTAATTGTTAGTATATATATCATATGCGCACCGAGGCTGGTGCCTGCTGAAAATACAATTAATTAATTAAGGTCTTGCCTGAGTATGACTGCCATGAGAAATGTAATGGCTGGGACAGAGTTCTGTATTGCTGATGCGAAGGTCGGGGATGTGTTGTCCAAGCCAAGCAAGTAGAAACCTTGGTTTGCTGTAATCCTGTTTAATTAATGCAAAATTATTATCAAAGGACCATCCTAAATTCTAATTTATTATTTTGAAAAAGACAAACAAAGAACGCCTTATTTTAATTTAAATAGACGTAGAGACAGGGATATGATGTTTCCCTGGAGTTTTTCTTTTCTTTTCTTTTGAGCTATCTAATTAATTGTACATGCTTTACTAATTAGACATACCCAACAAGTGCCAGAAGAAAGAACTGGCAGAGGAAGTTTAAAGTAATCGCTGGTCTCTCCTTCCTGGACAAATTAAAGAAAAAAAAAACAGGAAACAAATTGTTGCTGAGTTAGATATATAGACAATGAATTAGGGACTGTAATTGGAAAGACTTATAATATTATTGTATACTTATGCGTGTGTTTCTATATATGTGTGTGTTGTTGGGGGGGGGGGGATATTAATTTGTTAGAGGAGTACTAACTTCTCCAAGAAGTAGGCAAAGGGAAGGAGCAGAAGCAAAGCAATGATGTTCCGATAGACTGGGAAAACAAGTTTGCTAATGCCCATGTTAAGGGCTGCTCTTGAGACTACATGGAACCCAGCATAGCCAAACTGCAGGGCCAACATGGCCGCATGCAGCTGAAATCGTTCGGGGATGGAGCACCACATTCTCTTGGAAGAGCCTGAGCCTGAATCAGCCATTGGAGAAGAGACTATAACTTGACCAAATAATTGAGGTCTAGCTAGTCTTGGTTAGTGAAAGAAGGGTAGGAAGTGGTGAAGAGTAGATGCGAGTAGGGGATATAAATATAGTGATGAGGGAGAGGAAAGGAAAAGGAGTATAGCATAGAAGCAATAGGTATGGCCCACAATCACCCTAAAAAGACGTTATGTCAACTGTTGGTAGCCTTCAAATGTTTTTGGTTGTCTCCCACATTTTTTGCTATTCCACCCTGCTTGGCTAATGAACCGTGGCCGTACCCCAATTGTATTAGCTAATTAAGATTATTAAAAAAAGGGGAATTTAAATTTCAAAGATTAAAAAGAAATAAATTGCAGTAACAAAAAATCAATTCATTAAAAAGATCAATTTACTAGTTAAGTTAATTCTCTAATAGAATTTATCATTGATTTATGAAAATTTGATTTTGATTCTTGATTTAATTCTTGCTTGATTCTTAATTAACTAATTAAGCATAAATTAATTTTGGTGATTTCTTACTGAATTAATCATTCATAATATAATTGAATTAGGTTAAATAATTAAGCAATCATTTAAGTCACCAAATCAATTTAAAAGTCGAAATTCAATCAAGCTTATGATTAAGCATCATAGATCCTAGTAATTTTGAATTTAAACATGCCAAATTAAGCATCTAACATGTTCATTCATCCCCATATTATATTTTCAATATAGCTAGAATGTAGTTTCAAATCAAATGATAAGCATCGACCCAACAAGAAATTACAATCAATATCCAAGAGAAGAGATTAAAAGGAAAAGAAAGAAAACAAAAATTGAAATTGAAAATTAAAACCAAACATCAAGATCCATAAAAGAAATTCTTACACGAGTGAATTGATCAAAAGGTTTTAGCCTTCCATAGAGGCTTCAAACAAAAATCAAAGGAAAAATAAGAAAGCAGAAAGTAAACCCTAACCCCAGATCTTAAAATTCAGAGTGCAGAATATAAATTTGTTCCTTCATTTTTTTGCTGCTCCCTCCCTAAATAACTAACCATTCTTTTGGCTATACATCATCATAAATCCATTTGACACAAAGTTAGATTAATTAGGAATTATTGAGCCCAAGTTTTATATTAATTGAGGCCTAGAGGCCAAATTATAACTAATTAAATGGCATAATCTTGTCAGTAGCTTATTTCATACTTCCAGCTCAAGTTTCATGTCCAGAACGACGTAGTTTGACTTGAAAGTCTTTAAGAGAGTCGTAAATTTATGTCTCATTTTTCATTTGAACCTGATTTGACACTTATTGGACCCCTACAACTTAAGATATGGGCTAACAACTGCATAAAGGTCAAGCTGTTAGGATTAGTTCTCTGATTCCATCTTCAACTTCAATTTAAATTGTTCAAACATGTGATTAAACTCCTGAGGTCTTCATAAAACTTGTATATATATATTTATCTTAGATTTTTAACAAGATCAAAATCACAACAATCAAACATCTGTAACTCAACTTATAATCGAATTATTAAACATTGTCAAGAAAACACATTAAAGTTAAATTATGTCAAAATTTCTATAATGATCCAATAGAGAGCTAAATTAAGCTAAATTAAACCTTAAGATTTAGTAAAAAAGAAATTAAACGAAGAAAATATTATACTATAAGTTGACAAGACAACCCCCTCCGCACTTGGTTAAAATGAAATAGAAAGGTAGCTATAGAGCCTACTAAGCCTAGAGCGAGGGGAGTGTTTGGGCGAGCGAGAAAGGGAGAGAGAGAAAGGCCAAGGAGATTACCATTTAACAGGTTCTGCTTTGGCACCATGCCATTAATGATGATAATTGAGCAATGGCCGAGCCGCCATCGATAGATAGCACGCACGAGCGGGGTGGTGGGTACCCCATGCGTTCTGACTTCTCATCCCCATGAAAGCCTAAACCCCACTTCACTCACCCACCCTACTTGCTACCCTGAGTCTCACCCTACTGGCCGGCCACATGATACCCCTCTTTTTCCTATTCAATAATACATAATCATAAAGTATAGTATATGTACTGATATTTATATATGATGACCAGCATGTATGACATACTATATTTTCCTGCTAGTTTCTTTTAGGAATTTTCTGTTACTCTCACTCACTCACACACACACACACATATATATATTTCAATCTTAACCATTCAATGATTAATCATTACTATAGTAATAATGGCCACTAATAACATGTATATCAAAATGCGACTCCTTTTTCAAATATATAGATAGATGGAGACCCGAAATATAAAGCAGCACTCATGATTTCACATATATATAAGGTTAGCATTACGTAAGCTGATATAAAGCATCGATCTCAAGTATAGAGCCGAATCCCATAAAGCCTATCATATATGATGGTTAAGATAATGGGCTGAGACCCTTCTTTTAGCCGATGGTTGATTATGATTGAAAAATTTATAAATAGACATGATGTATAATATAATTTATGTCCTAGATTTATATTAAAAAAATTATATTGTTATATTTAAATTTAGCTAAACAAATCTTATATATAAATTAGTTTAATATATAAATTAAATATATACTATCTATCCAAATCTTAAACATATATATATATATTTCACCATCATTAGAAAAAGTGAAACTAGGAATGTATTCCACTTTAGCATGAAAAAAGTAGCAGCCTGCAGCCAACAACAGGAGTTCGTTATCCTTTTAATATTTGCTTTCTTATTTTATATACATATATATATATTTTTTATTAATATATATATATATATATATATATTGGGTATACAATTTATAATTCAGAAGAAAATTTGCAGTCACTTTCACTAGAAATAGATTAAAGGAATTGAGTGCTGGTGCACATCCCTGGTTTACAAAGTTCGGAGAAGATCAACTTTGCTCATAGGTGTATCATAACTTTTCGTTTTAAGTAGAATAAAAATTTAAAAGTAAACTATCACAGTTAGCAAAAGAATTTACGTGGTTATTCGGGCTCATTCGGTGAAGAATAAGCCGGGTTGTGTAATATTTTCCAAAGAAATTAGCTAATGAAGTGTTTTAATTGACGATTCAAATCTTCTGTCATTTCTCTCTCTCAATTAAGATTTAACTTTATTGTTTCTTTTTTTTGTGTCTCATTCTCTAAATTAAATAATAACAACTTAATAAAAAAATTATCTCTTAATTGTATTAATTTCTCTCTTAATTATTAATTATTTTTTAAAATTCTCAATATTTAATTTAAGAAACAAAAAAAGTTTTTTTAATTAGATATTGACAACTTAATAAAAAAAGTTTCTCTCTCTTAATTATTAATTCTTTTTTATGAATTATCAACAATTAATTAAAAAACAGAAAAAATAACACAAAGAAAAGAAGGGAAAAAAAAAGATTTGATTCCTTCCACTGAGGTTCCACTCCCAAAGTTAGCACAATGTGCGGGTTGGTTCCTGAAACGAACCGCCTCACTTTAACAGACATGCTGTCCCCCCTCCCTCAAATGCGACCACAATCATTCTAAAATTTAAAGAAAAGAGGCATCGATGGATATATCAGACCTTTTGATATTTTTCAAAAGAAAAATAAAAACTAAAGTCCTGCTATCTGACAGCTATCAGTGCTTTACTAATTACATTATATGACAAAAGCTCTGGGTGAAGCAAATTAAGAGTTAATAGCAAGACCAACACTGGGTCTGACCCGGCCTGCATGAACCGGTCGGACACCACCCTGACCCAAGCCAGTTGTGGTCTTAATTGCGTTTCCACGAGCTTCCTCCCTTTTGGGTCGCATAAGTACACTCCTGACAGCTAAACTTTACATTTTGTGTGCACGGGAGAATCTTCAAAAAATCCACTGATCCACCCACGCAGCACCTGCCACCTGGGTCGACTCCTTTGACTCCTCCTCCCCTACCACTACCAGTACCACCTTCCTCTCTTCTGGACCCTGGTCTGCTCTTGAGGCATTTTGCAATTGAGGAGCTCTGTCACTCTCTCTGTGGAATTTAGATGGCTACTATTAAATTGCGCTATTACTTTAATTGAGTTAGTGGAGATTATTTCGATATTTTTTTTTAAATATTAATATTTAAGGTGAATTGTTAAATATTTATTAATTATTATTTATATTTAATAAATTTTTCAATATTATAAAATTAATAGTCAATAGATAAATGACAACTCACTTTGGATATCAAACTCATCAAAATACAACTTCCTAAATTAGTACAAAAGTGTCTCAACCGGGGTTGCATTTTCACCTTTATTCTTTCTTTCAAAATAGATATAAGAAGGAAAGATATTAACAAGTGCAGAGTCAGCTTTCACTTTTGGTTTGGCATTATGTATTTTTCTTGTGGCCAAATTAACATACATGTATGTGTGCAAATGAATATATTAAAAAAGAGTAATGATAATTATAGAGACTTCATTCTTATAAATTAAACTCATTACAGACTCTAACGTACATTCATTTGTACTATTTACAAAGAGTTACAGTAGGTTAAAGTGTTATTTAATGACTTGTTATGTGAGGATAAAATTTATACAAGTATTATTATTAATTAAGGAATATACCATTCCTTAAAAGTTGAGACTTTCCTTCTTACGTTTTTCCAGTTTCTTTGGGAGTGAAATTATTGACAAGATTCGAAATTTGTACACAATTTATTGACAAGATTCGAAATTAATTCTCTATTATGATATTTGAGTTTAACTATAATACTGGGTTTGGATTAAAAAAAAGAAAAAAGTTAACTCGTTGCTTTTTGTTAATTTTGTATTGCTGTGCTGCATTTTTTAGAATGGAAAATGCTATTTAGCTAAGATTAGTATATAGTGAGTGTCAGAATGAATTAACCTGTTTAATGATTTTTGGATGGATGTGTGATTCTTACCGCTTTATCTTCTCTGAAAAATAACATCCGAAGTAAATTTTGACTAATTTTCTTTGGTTATGTAACACTATTCTTTGAGAATTTGACTACTTGTAATATTGACACTTTGACTTAATGACAGAATTTTGCCAGTATGTTTACATATTATTACTTTCACTTGCTTTTCTGAATTATTTAAAAATCACTTTACGTTGCAGTTTGAGTTATAAATAAGTTGTGAAATAATTTTAAATATGTAGTTCATAGTTAAATGGGTCTTAAACTGTTTAATTTTAGGTGGTATCATCATAATTAATAACATGTAGTGTTAGGAGATTAAGTATATTGGTATGATTAGTTAAACAAGTAGAGTGAGGGATGAGCTATAATATTCTTCTACCTTAGCTGAACTTAAAGTTGATTCATGAACACAAATTGCTATCGTCATTTGTTAATATTAAGTAGTCGTTATCATTATCAGAACCTATAACTTCTACTTAAATTGTCGTTCATTTCAACTAATTAAGTTAAGCTCAAATAGCAAATTATAATCCCTAATTGTGCTACTTACAACACATGAAAATTAATAATAATAAAACATAGGTTAATTTCTTTCTTGTTTTAATTAAACAAAAAACAAAACCAAAACATACAAAATCACAAAGATAGGGAGAGGATTCCCATGTGGCCAAGAAAAAGGACAATTAGTAGTGGGTTCTATTGGTAACTTTTTTAATTTTGGTGGTAATAGAGGCGTCAAGATTTAATTTTCTTAAAATTTTAAGCGTGTAAGCTTTGAAATATTTGTATTTCTTACATATTTAAAATTTATGCTGAATTTAAAATTATGCTTAGTTAAGTATCATTTAATTTTTTTGAAAATTTATAAGTGTCTTAGAATAAGGATATGGTATTGAATTTTATGTTTATGAATTAATGAAAATAGAAGAGTTTAATTAACCATATCTTCTAAATATAGCAAATCGTGGTGCTAATTATATATATATATATGTGTGTGTGTATAGTTGAGTGCACAGACGTAAGCAGTTTAGCATTGGCATCTAATTTGTTAAAATTACTTTTTATTAATTTGAGGATATCATAATTACCACCATTGCTAACCTTAAAAAAATTATGGGAAATTAAAAAAATTTCATGCTTTTTTTGTGTATACCAAAGGTATCCTTATATCCTTTAAGTATGAGACTAATCTTTTAACCCTTCAAACGATTATGATTATTAGGCTTTCCCACAATGGTGTGTCTTACAATTCGAACATTTGACTTTCTCTTAAAGTCGTAAGTCGCTTACCACTTAAGTGGGTTACATTTTTTTCATGCTAATTTAATAATAAAATTGATGTATCTTAGTTTTCTCTTTACTATTAAGTAGGGTGTTGATTAATTAAGTCAACGCGTGTCCATCCAATTTGGTCAATACAATTTTTATTATAAGGTCAGATTATAAATATATTATTTTAACTCCAATTCTTTGTTAGATAGCATCATGCGTTTTTCAATGTGAAAATTAATCTCGTTTAAAATATTACAATTTACAAATTTATGAACCAAACAGAAAATGTAATTGCATACAATTATGAAAATATTAACACACTTTCTGAATTAATTTCTACTAAATTCAAAACTCAATATATCTCCTTTTATTATTTCTCTCACTTTTTAGTGAAGGAGCGATTTGCTATATGTTGAAAATTAAGCCCCTAGTTTCCGAAGTTAAAACTGCAAGGAGTTATTTCCTAGAAGGTCAAAGTTGATGGGGCTTGCCAAATTGCCAATAAACTATTAGCTTGCGTCCATCATGGGTTCAATCCCTACCATATCTCTTTTCGGCCTCTATTATGAAGAAAAAAAATTGAAAGAAATTATTTACATTTTCTCCTTTTATGAATAAGTAAATCATAATCACCAGAGTTAATCAAGGTTAACTTTGTCTGTAAATCAACTAGCTTCTGCCAATTTAATAATGAAAGAGATGCAGCATGCAGTCAATTAATGCAAATTATTAGTACGTAATAATAATGTTATATACTTATATGAAAACCATAATATCCACTGACCGAAAATTGCACGCATATGTTGGTTGGTTAAAGAAGTTTGCATGACACAATGCTAAACAGCGATGATTAAAATGTTGAAAAAGAAGGGATCAGAAATGGAATCAAATCAATTACCCGTTGAATTCGTCCGATGGGCGCTATTCTCCTCATGCCCCAACATGATGTTGAAACGCTTGAGTTTTGACAACGAGAACCAACCTTATGTGCTTTTCCCGGTTACATTCATTGCTTAGTTCTCACTAATCAGCACGGGCACTTTATTTTCGGTCATATTGGTCACTAATGTGTAGTCATCTTCAATATGGGGACTTTTGTTCTGGTAGTGGTAGGGAATCTTAATTGAAATTAGTTGGTTAATATGCGTATATGCATGTACACTTGAAAGTTCTAAGATTTAAAGACCAGCTTTTGGACCCTGCATGCAAAGTTGAGCCTCTTGGACTAGTCTTGGATGGCATACCTCACTAGCCAGCTGCCCCTAATCGGGTGGACATGAGTCAATCACAGACTAATGCCCGCTATCTCTCTCATTAAGGCATAAGTGGTGGGTCAATGCTTGAATGAAAACGTTACCTTACCAAAGGAACGAATCATATTAACTTACAGATTTATATATATCATATAAAAGTAAAGATGCTAAAATCTGCAGATAATGTTTATTTTCTTGGGATAAATGTATAAACGAGAAGACCTGGCCCCAAAGTAGACCTTTGGAGTTGGAGTTTGGAGGTGGATAGAGATTTGAAAGAGAATGCGCAGCAGAATAGCCTAAAAGAAAACCTCAATTGTTGCAAAGGTTCGGTGCCAATCACATTGATCATATTAAAGTAGTATGTGCTTTCATCATAGATTGATCAACTATATGTACGTGAAGTGATGGATATGATGTTTGAATTACTTATGATTCATTTATAAGTGACCCCCGCAACGGTGTGTAGCAAGTGAATTTTATAATATATTCTATATATTTTTCAAGTGAAATAAAAAAAATAAAAATTTTAAAAATAAAGTCTACCATAATAGTAAAATGATCATAAAAAAATTAAAAAGTATAATATATACATTTAAAAAATTAAAAAATATAGCTTAAAAAAGTTCATCAACCAACGCAAATTAATTTAGCTACGCTAGAAATTATAGTAGTATAAAGTACAGGCTTTATATTGCTGCTAAGAATCTTTGGCTGGATCAATATTAGGCTAGCTGGGCGGTTTTCAAAGAATATTCTCTTACAAGGAAAAAGAAAATTTGTACGTATATTATTACGCCAGACACGTGAAGATTTTTTTTTTATAATTGTAATAAGGCACGTTACCCCTCTTACAAACTTTCCAAGAGTGTGAATGAAAGAATTGAATACTATCGGTATGGTCTCATAAAGAAAAAAAAAATTGAATTCAATCGTATGGGTAGAATAGGTTTGGTCATTTTCGCCAAGTCCACACTCCTAAAGTAGCTAATTTGTCCTGTCCTTTACCCAAAATCTATTGCTTTTTGGGATAGAATAGAATACAACGATATATGTTAACAGTGAAGCGAATCCCAGCTTGGGTAAGTGAAGTGCACTTGAGAGTTGAGAGAGAAAGAGAGTGAGTTTGTAACCAAACCAAACCCAGCACCAGCAGTTCCCATACTTTGGAAAGATCCCTCCCCCGTTATGTGCTTTGGCTCTTGGCACGTTTTTACGATCGCTCATTGCTAGGATTGTCAAATGAGCTACTTCAGCTTCTTTAAGCTTGTTACGGGTTTGGTTTAAATAGGTGAAGCAAAAAATAAGTTAAGAATAATATGTTGATAAAAAGTCAATTCAAGGTTAATTAGTAAACCTAAATGGATTGTCTATTTTTATTTTTATTTTTTAAAATTCAAGTATATAATGTAATATATAAATCAAATTTATAAATTATTCAAAGACAAAGTCAATTATCATCTAAAACAAATTCAATCAGATATTAATACATAATTTAAATAACCAAATCTAAACAAACATTAATTAACAACTACAAGCATATAAAAATTACATAAATTCAAAGCAAGCATCTAATCCAAATTTCAAAATCCAAATGTATTCACTCAACAACATGTTTTTTTGTAAATTTACAAACTTATTTCACAATCACAACATTCATCATTTATGTTATTTACCTGTTGTATGTTTTTATTAAGGATCATCTAATATATATGTATCAATAATTAAATAATATATCTAAAATTAAAATCTCATGTTAAAATATATAATACTATCATCATATAATGTTTAAATCTTGGGTCGAGGACATTCATGTAGGATAATGATTTAAAAAACAATTACAAAAAAAAATACACAAATCAACAAGTTAGCCTATAAATAAACGAATTTAGCTTGTTTAACTCACGGACTAAACGGGTTGAACAAAAATTAAATTAATTTAAACAGATTAATAATTTTAAAATTCAACTCACATAATTTTAATTAATAAATGAGTTATCTCAATAAATTTAGTGTACTTTTACAACATCACTCAGTGCAAGATAAATTTAGCCTATTTAACTCACAGATTAAATGGATTAAATAAAAATTAAATTAATTTGAATAGATTAATAATTTTAAAATCCAACTCCCATAATTTTAACTAATAAACAAGTTATTTCAATAAATTTAGTGTACTTTTACAGCCTCGCTCAGTGCAAGATTGTAGTGATTCTTTATTGCTTTTTTGTTTGGAACTTTTGGCACATAAAGGCTATTCCATCCATACCAGGCCACGACGCTCTTCAACTATATTATGCAAATTAAAACAACTAAAAAAATCGTATACTACGTTTCTTTTGGTGAATTTGGTTTCACATGTTTTTCTTAAAACGGATTGACCATCTGAGTAGCTAGGTTCATGTTAAATCTCGCAATTAAGTTGCGTGTGCCGTAATCTAAAAAAGAAATAAAAAGCATTAATCACTGTATTTTGAAACTAATTGTTTCCAACTGGACCTTTTTGACCATTTTATATTTCGTTATGATTACGGCTGTAGGAATTGAAGTCATCGTCTCGGATATCAATCTTGACAAAAATCTCTTTTTCTGAGCCTCTCCCTTTCTCTGTCTGCTGTCTTGCTTTACCTTTAATATTTCGAATCCTAGAATGCTATTATATATTATTGTTCCCACGTAGTATCGACCTACATCATCATCTATTTTGAATCATTTTGGATGAGTTTACTATATTGATATTACTTTAGAAATGGTCCTGGAATGAGAATGAAGAAACAGTGATAGCTAAATTCAGAGAGGCAATTACATGTAATTTGGATCATCTTTCTTCACTTTCATTATCAGTTAATTAATTAAAATAAAGTAATTTTATGAATAAATAAAATAGAAGTTTGTTAGATTACTTTTTAAAGATGTTGTAGTAAGTTAGTAACCATGTCCATAAGCAGCTAAACTCAGAAACGAGAGAGCAGTGGCCTACAATCTAGGTCACTATGAGCCACTAAAACTTGAATATTGCAATCTACTTTAGCACAACCGTATGTGTATCATCTGATTTAACAGAAAATAATTTAAATCGAGTTTCCTAAACTAAAATGGAAACACACCTATGTAATTGCATGGAATTGACGATACAAACTTACATCTTATGGACACTTATGAAGCTAAAGATCGAAATTTCATAATTTAGAATACAGAAGGTATCCAACACGAGGAGAAGGGGGGAGGGGGTAAATTATGTTGGCTTACTGATCAATCAATCTGAGACACTTATGTTAGCTTTGTATTAGGCTTTATTATATGTTTATTGTGCCCAATATTAGTATTTTAGATGAGTTTAATGTTGTTGGGCTTCATTGGGCTTTAATGCAAATATTGAATAATTTTTGGATTTTGATGCATTTTGACCTTTCTTCCTTGGTTAGGCCATAACTTAGGATTCGGTGATCCATTTGAGGTGATCTTGGTGTCTTTGGAAAGCTAAGACAATGCTCTACAAGTTTCATGAAGAACTCAAGAACTGGATCGGACTTCTAAGGGTCCAAAATAGCCTTGCAATACAGAGTGAGTTTGCTGTCACGGAACCATCTGGGCAGTATGCACATATTGGACTATATAGTGGGTTATAGGCCTCCTCTTGGGCTGAAACTTGGTCATTTGAAAGATAAAACCTATATCTCCAACTTCACTGAATACCATTTTGTCAATAGATGTCGTTTTAGGCATGCTTCTGAAGCTACAAGTTGGTCTGAATTTGGAAACACGTTCTTCCAACCTAACTTGAGGTAGGTGTAGTGTTTTTGGCATTTCTGGAGTTCTAAAAGTCCAAATGACATGATTCAAATTGGAGATTTTCAAGGAGACAACTGGCTACAACTTTCATGAGACATCCAAGCCAAAATGCACCGTCTAGGTGATGAATTTGAAGTCAGAAGTCGGATAAGAGTTGTTGACTAAAAGCCACCAATCATACACCAACCCACCTACCATGCACCAACCCACCAACCATGCATCAAGCTTTCATTTTTGACAATTTTCATATTCTTATAGCTTGTATTCAGATTATGTACATGTAGAAATTGGCTTCTAGGATTAGTATAAATAGACCCAACCTCTTTGTATTAGAAAGATTCAATTTTAAGTAAGTTTCAAGAAAGTTTGAGTATTTGTGAGAGTTTTCTTTCTCTTCTTCTCCATTCTCTTTAGAATTTCGTTTTTGTTCTTTTATTTCTAAGTTCTTCCTTCCCATCCATGGAAGGCTAGGCTCTCATAATCAATCCAAGGGATTAGCCATCTTGATGTTTAATTTGGAGATCTTGTATTACTTGTTCATATTGCTTAATTGTTATTCAAGTTTCTTTTCTTCCTCTTTTAATTTTGATCTAGATTGAATTGCTTAATTTGATTTGAATGTTTATGTGATAATAGCTTTATTATCATGTATTCAAGAGGATCACATAGAATAAACAATTTATTAAAGCTTTTTGATGGATTGTTTAGCTTGGTTAAATTCTTGATCTTAAGTTAATCTATGTTTGGATGGTGCTTACTTTATCTAACATTGGTTAATTAAATCCTAGATGCTTATCTAGTAGAGGATTCTTGGATCATGTTGAGGCATCTTGATATGATCTAAGGCCAAGAACATGGTTAGCAATTAAGTGAATTCCTTGTGATCAATGATGGATTAAACTCAAGATCGGTAAAATTTCCTTGGATTGGTTAATTTGTTAATTATTTTCCTTTAATTCAATTAGTGTATAATCTTTTCAAATCATCAAAACCCCCTTTTAATTATCTTGATCTGATTAAATCTTTGTTCTTTTTAGATCATTGAGAGACGATTCGGTTCATGCTTTATACTACAAATTAGTTTGTGAACCGGTAATTTTTATTATTTGACGAGGTCTCGACAACCTCTTGTCAAATTTGGCGCCGTTGCCGGGGATCGAATAATAAAAATTATACAAGAGGTTGTCGAGACCTCGTCAAATAATAAAAATTACCGGTTCGCAAACTAATTTGTAGTATAGAGCATGAACCGAATCGCCTCTCAAGGATCCAAAAAGAACAAAGATTTAATCAGATCAAGATAATTAAAAGGGGGTTTTGATGATTTGAAAAGATTATACACTAATTGAATTAAAGGAAAGTAATTAACAAATTAACCAATCCAAGGAAATTTTACCAATCTTGAGTTTAATCCATCATTGATCACAAGGAATTCACTTAATTGCTAACCATCTTCTTGGCCTTAGATCATATCAAGACGCCTCAACATGATCCAAGAATCCTCTACTAGATAAGCATCTAGGATTTAATTAACCAAGGTTAGATAAAGTAAGCACCATCCAAACATAGATTAACTTAAGATCAAGAATTTAACCAAGCTAAACAATCCATCAAAAAGCTTTAATAAATTGTTTATTCTATGTGATCCTCTTGAATACATGATAATAAAGCTATTATCACATAAACATCCAAATCAAATTAAGCAATTCAATCTAGATCAAAATTAAAAGAGGAAGAAGAGAAACTTGAATAACAATTAAGCAATATGAACAAGTAATACAAGATCTCCAAATTAAACATCAAGATGGCTAATCCCTTGGATTGATTATGAGAGCCTAGCCTTCCATGGATGGGAAGAAAGAACTCAGAAATAAAAGAACAAAAACGAAATTCTAAAGAGAATGGAGAAGAAGAGAAAGAAAACTCTCACAAATACTCAAACTTTCTTGAAACTTACTTAAAATTGAATCCTTCTAATACAAAGAGGTTGGGTCTATTTATACTAATCCTAGAAGCCAATTTGTACATGTACATAATCTGAATACAAGCTATAAGAATATGAAAATTGTCAAAAATGGAAGCTTGATGCATGGTTGGTGGGTTGGTGCATGGTAAATGGGTTGGTGTATGGTTGGTGGCTTTTAGTCAACAACTCTTATCCGACTTCTGGCTTCAAATTCATCACCTAGACGGTGCATTTTGGCTTGGATGTCTTCATGAAAGTTGTAACCAGTTGTCTCCTTGAAAATCTCCAATTTGAATCATGTCATTTGGACTTTTAGAACTTCAGAAATGCCAAAAACACTGCACCTACCTCAAGTTAGGTTGGAAGAACGTGTTTCCAAATTCAGACCAACTTGTAGCTTCAGAAGCATGCCTAAAACGACATCTATTGACAAAATGGTCTTCAGTGAAGTTGGAGATATGAGTCTTATCTTTCAAATGACCAAGTTTCAGCCCAAGAGGAGGCCTATAACCCACTATATAGTCCAATATGTGCATACTACCCAGATGGTTCCGTGACAGCAAACTCACTCTGTATTGCAAGGCAATTTTGGACCCTTAGAAGTCCGATCCAGCTCTTGAGTTCTTCATGAAACTTGTAGAGCATTGTCTTAGCTTTCCAAAGACACCAAGATCACCTCAAATGGATCACCGAATCCCAAGTTATGGCCTAACCAAGGAAGAAAGGTCAAAATGCATCAAAATCCGAAAATTATTCAATATTTGCATTAAAGCCCAATGAAGCCCAACAACATTAAACTCATCTAAAATACTAATATTGGGCACAATAAACATCTAATAAAGCCTAATACAAAGCTAACATAAGTGTCTCAGATTGATTGATTAAATTCCCCCACACTTAAGCTTTTGCACTCCTGAGCAAAACACATAAGAACAAAATTAAAGAAAAACAAGAAACATCATATTATTAAACTAAAAACATAAAAAACTGATTATACCTAATCTAATCCATTTTCGTAGGAAAACACGATGGCACTTAGCATGTGTCACAAGCCTTTAAACCCCTAGGTGTCCCTAGTAGACGAGTTATAGTCTCGTGAGGGTTTACCAGGATGATACCCACAAACATGTAATACTTTATTTACAAGAGGATTATGAGTAACCACAATTTCAAGGATTCCAAACATTCATGAAGTGATCTTTACATCCCAAATTAACAAGCAAGGTGAATTCAAGTAGAATCATGGATCAACCATGATAGAATCTCACAAGATACACTCTCAATCTCTCAAGTGTTTAGGTTTGTGTTTACACTCAAATCAACTCATGAAAAATTGCACTACCATAAGCTTGCTTATCTTCTACTTCTCCACTACTCAAAACACATGCACACACAAATCAAGAGGACTTTATTCAAGGTTGTAATGGGGCCAAGGTAAGGGAAGGGAACAATATGGATATACACAAGTTAAAACCAAAGAGAATAAAAGAGCAAGGGGGAGGAACTCAAGTAACAACCATTTAAGTTTACCCCAAACCATAAAATTCATATTCTCTTAACACATTCCTTCATTTTTCTATTCTTTTCTCTTACAACCTTTTGGCTTTATTCTTTTTTTCTTTTCTTTTTTCTTCTTTTTTTTTTCACTTGTTCTTTCTTTTGCACCAAACATTTTGCATAAACATCCCTCCACACTTAAATCATAGCTTGTCCTCAAGCAAAAAGAGCTCCTCCAATAAGAAAACCAATGCTCTCCTATTCACTAAGGTGAGGTAAAACATGAATTTTTTTTTGTACTCAAGGCTTGTAATGAGCTAAGAACAAGAATGGACAATTAGGCTCAAAGGGGGTTAACAATGGAATAAATGCAAGGTAGGCTATTTGGATAAAGTAGCTAATTCAAGAAAAATGCCTCAATCAAGTTCATGCATGCATATGAAAATGTGGCCTCAAAAAGAATCAAAGCAAGTTCTAGTGTGACAAAACCCATGAGTGAAACTCACACAAGAAGAAAAAGAATGATATAAATGCATCATCCATAATTCAATAGGCTCAAAATCTCACAAGGTATGGATGCATCTACCAAACTTAATCCACTAATCCAAAATCCAACACCAAGCATGTAAAATTCAAGAGGAAAGACAATTCATTCACTTATGTTAAGAAACTTAAACTTTAATTAATGCAAACTCATGACTTTCACAATTCTTAAAACACCATTGGAAGGGACTAAACACACGAAAATCACACCTCTCTTCTTTTTTTTTTCAAAACAAAAATTTAAATAGAAAACAGAAACAACAAATAAAACAAAAAACAGAAATGAAATACAGCAAACAGAATCAAAAAAGAGACAACAAACAGAAAAAATGATAGCAACAGAAAAGAGTAAACAGTAACAGTAAAATAAAAACAGAAATAGGATTGAAAACAGTAGCAAAACAGTAAAAACAAAAAGAAAACAACTAGAAAAATGAAATAAATGTGGAAAGAAAACTCCATATGGATAGCAGAAGCAACAAAATCCCAGCGGCCACACCATAGCCAGTGTAATGGATTACCACATCCAGAATCAGAGGGTTCAGTCTCCTCGGGGGCTGTTTTATTAGCTTAACTCCATCTTCAAGTAAAATCCTACGCATGCATATGGAAGGGCTAACGCTAGGAATGTCTGCAAGTATGATGGCTCTTTGATTCTCCTTAAAAATTTGCAGCAACCTCTCCTCCTCATCAGTAAGGAAGTTTTTAGCCACAATGAACTCCAATTTTGGTGGCTGCACTACTTTTGTAGATTGAATTGCTGCATTATCTGCTGAAAAAGATTCATCATGTCTCAAAAAGACAGCAATCGCAGCACATGCATTACACAATATATCACCATCACAACAAACAGAATCATCAAAATCAGTAAAACTAGCAAATTCAGCACACAAATCATCAATTGGTTTATGCACATCAATGGTCTCATGTTCTACAGAATCAGAATTCTGCATCTGTTGCTTGCTCAACTGACTCAATGAAGATGTAAGTTGACTAACTTGGGTCTTCAAGTTCTGTACTATAACTTCTGTTCTCTGCTGGAATTGGATGTTGTTTTGAGCCAATTGTTTCACCAAATCCTCTAATGTAGGCTCAGATTCCATGCCTATTGGGGCTTGTTGGAGCATAGGCTGCTGGTATAGACTGCTTGGTTCAACATAAGGTTCGAACCAGGGATGTTCTCCTCAGTCATGGTTGTGGTAGAATAAGGATCATATACAAACTGTTCGTATTGTGGTTCACCAAGAAATACACCTGTTGCATCAACATAATGATCATGAAATACAGAACCATCATCTTGTAATGTGGTGCATGCATATGTGGGATGATAAGAACTACAACATATACTACAAAATCCTACAGGTTCTTGCACATGTAATTGATGTTGTTCCACTGCCAACTGCCTCACCAGATAAGCCAGCTCATCAAGTTTATGCTCCATCAGATTAGTGATCAAACACAAAAACACAAAATCACAAAAACAAGTCTAAATATACACACAAAATAATTACAGAAAACATATCTACAGATTTTTAAAAATTATGGGACTACCACAGAGTAGAATCTACATAAAA
Source organism: Styphnolobium japonicum (assembly GCA_023212625.1). Taxonomy (NCBI): domain Eukaryota; kingdom Viridiplantae; phylum Streptophyta; class Magnoliopsida; order Fabales; family Fabaceae; genus Styphnolobium; species Styphnolobium japonicum. The sequence goes on from JALBWW010000006.1 coordinate 29,942,322, forward strand.
ATTCTATCTAACAGAATAATAAAAAATCTTAAACAATTGAAAAAGTGGTCTAAACGATGGAATTTGGCTAAAATAAGGGTGACCTCACTGTAAACAGTGAGCCTTTCTCAGAATAATATTTTCTATATGTGTACCAAAATTTAGATCAATCAGATATACATTACCGAACCAAAATTCTTGACACAATGCCATTTATCCAATTTCAGCCGAATTCCACTTGAAAAAGCTTCAAAAACAAAACAAACACATTTGTTAGAGTTAGATGGGATCTTGAAATGATCAAATAGTTGCCTTGGATCCCCAGCAACGGCGCCAAATTTGACAAGAGGTTGTCGAGACCCCGTCAAATAATAAAATTTACCGGTTCGCAAACTAATTTGTAGTATAGAGCATGAACCGAATCGTCTCTCAAGGATCTAAAAAGAACAAATATTTAATCAAATCAAGATAATTAAAATGAGGGGTTTTGTTGTTGATTAACAATATTGATAAAAGTATAAGAATTAAAGTTGAAAACAAATCTAAAGAAACAATCAATCTAATGGATTAGCCATCTTGATGTTTAATTTGGAGATATTGTTTCGCTTGTTCATATTGCTTAATTGTTATTCAAGTTTATCTTCTTCCTCTTTTGATTTTTATCTAGATTGAATTGCTTAATTTGATTTAGATGTTGATGTGGTAATAGCTTTATTATCATGTATTCAAAGAGGATCACAAAGAATAAACAGTTTATTAAAGCTTTTTGATGGATTGTTTAGCTTGGTTAAATTCTGGATCTTAAGTTAATCTATGTTTGGATGGTGCTTACTTTATCTAACCTTGATTAATTAAATCATAGATGCTTATCTAGTAGAGGATTCTTGGATCATGTTGAGGCGTCTTGATGTGATCTAAGGCCAAGAACATTGTTAGCGATTAAGTGAATTCCTTGTGATCAATGATGGATTAAACTCAAGATCGGTAAATTTTCTTGGATTGGTTGTTTCTTTAGATTTGTTTTCAACTTTAATTCTTATACTTTTATCAATATTGTTAATCAACAACAAAACCCCTCATTTTAATTATCTTGATTTGATTAAATCTTTGTTCTTTTTGGATTCTTGAGAGACGATTCGGTTCATGCTCTATACTACAAATTAGTTTGCGAACCGGTAAATTTTATTATTTGACGGCGTCTCGACAACCTCTTGTCACTTACCTTAAAATTTGATGAAATTACACTGATATTCTCTCTAATTTCAAAAATTGTAGAAACCTTTTTTATTTTGAATTTTCACTAAACAAATACCCTTCATATTTTCGAGACTCCACCCCTTCTCTGTACATATTTTTGTACAGTTTCTTACAAACAAAGAATACACAAATAATGAAGTGTAATTAGAAAGAATGTTAATATAATTTTATCACCTATGTAATTGCAAACATGAATCGAAAATTTCCATTGCCTGATGTTTCAAATATATATGTTCGTCGTATTTGTTAGATTTAATTTCAAAATTTTGTTTGGAAAAAAGAAAATACAAAATAATGGAAGTACGTGAAAATTAATTGAAGTTCGATACGTAGTTAATTATTTTAATATATCAGTATGAGTTACAGAATGAAACGTAACTCAATCGTTTTCCTAAGCCTTCCGTTCTCCAATGAAACTAGGATTTGATCCAAGTTTTTTTTTAATTAGAAAATATTTTATTTCCGATCATCTATAAACCTTTATTATCAATATCATTCCTCTTTCTTCCCTTTCTCGCAGTATTCTTTACTCTAATCAAGTACAAAATTTATTTTCATACTTTGTAATTGATGAGGAGAAGTCCAAGAATTCCATCCCATATAATTGGTAAAGACAAAATAGTATAAGCCAACGCATTAACTCGCATAAAGGTCAATGTTTGATGAATGATCCATGCTCTAATCTTTCAGGGATATATGCTTCATGCATGCAGAGAATATCCCACCCGGGCAGGACCACTGTCATACACTAATTCAACCTCCCCTATCAAAACCGTCCTTGATTTCTGTTTCTATGCGTCTCTTTCTTCGTTTATTAGGCTTATCACTTTTGCAATCCACGTTCATGGGAGTGACAAAGTCCTCCATTTTCCTTTCACTTTAAAGTGCCTCTGGTGGTGGAAGGGTCCCAAACTGGGGACAACCAACCCACCAACATGCATATCCACCATTACCATACAAGGTCTACTCGAAATTGATCGTTGGCTTAATATTGAGAAGATGGTATTGGAATCTTTGGGGTGAGGGGAAAAGTTGCTGCAAAAATCTTCCAAAGCTGACAAAGAAGATTCCAAGTTGATCATTATATGCATCCTCAATTTCATGATAGAAGACGCATGGGGTGACCATTCGTACTCTAACTCTAAAGTCTCAGCTCAATGTTCACATTCAAAAAATCCACTTGATGGAGCATGCCATCTGTACTTCTAGTAATATATGCATTTGACACCAGATGCAACCGAAGGTTGCTAACCAGGTTCGACTAATCATATCGTGGCAAAACCCTTATGCAACTTCATGTAGTAGCCTCTAGTCTAGGGAATCTAAATGAGCGGCACAAATCATATGTCATATACTAGAAACTCAATATTGCCTTAATTTTACAAGAGCAAAATATCATCAATATTTACCTAGAGTTTTTGTTTCGAACTTAGGAATATCCAATATAGAGTTTTTGGGGGATTATGCATATATGTGAAAGTAATCAATATGTAGAATAACCTGTATTTGTTCTGCTTAATACTGATTTTAGTGACACATACTACTCCTTACTAATTATACCATCATATCCTTTCCCTTTTTGGTTACTAAGGTTTTTTTTATTTTTATAATAAACGATTTTAATAGTTTTTTAAATGTTATATATATATATATAGGGAAGTTGTTATGGTATCCTTATGGGTATGGTACCAAGATGAGTTATCAAACATTAATTTATGGTTGATTTCATAATAAATGTTTAAAAATTTATTAAATATAATTAACAATTAATGAATGCTTGAGAACTCACCTTAAGTATCGATACCGTGAAGAAGAAAAAAGGTAACAGAGAGCATTATTTTATTATGAGAGATAAGAGAAGCAAATCTTCACTATTGGATCATCTATGTATGGTCAAGATTAGAAGTTACTTAAATGTTACATGATTACTTAAAAAAGTCACATGACTTTATATTTTAATCTTGACCATATATGGATGATGCAATGATCAAGATTTGCTTCTCTCACTTTCACAATAAACCACTCTTTTAATTAGATATCCCATATATATATATATATATGTGTGTGTGTGTGTGTGTGTGTGTTTTCTGTGGAATACGCGTGTTCCATGATCAATAACTAACAATTTGGCTGATGTGATTGCACGTAATGATGATATTTGAGAAGAACAAGGCAAAATAGTATGGTAGCTTTTGAATTGCAGATATACATGTTGATGATATTACATAGCGGCAGCCTAACCCCATGCAGAGAAAATTCAGATCTAATTCTGTGCCATTGATATTTGTTGATCACATCCTGAAAGAGAGATCTAATCCTTATTGCGTTGATATTATATATATTGATGCTGGCTACTTGGATGAGTACTTAATATTCTAGACCAATTTTCAACCATTCAACAAATGAATATGAAGATTGAAACGCGCTTTCCTTTTCGTTATAGATCGGACACTCCATTCTCTGCTTTTTCAATTTCTTGCCTCGACCTAGTTGAGCAGTTAATTTTCAACATCATAGAAAGAAATAACATTAGTTTCAAACATAATGGTATTTCATACAGCATACATCTGAAAAGACTTGAGTATGAAATTGCATGGTTTTAAACACCGTCTCGGCCGATGGAATTAGGAAAATTAGGAATCAAACCTCTGAAATCAAAATTGTCAAAATCGGTGATTCGGTGTTGAGCGGGTCACGTTTTTAAGGTCGAACATGTTCAGTTTAATTTTATTTTGTACCCTGTTATTTTATCTCTTTTTGACTTTTTCCTTTTTCTGATGAATAAATATTGTTATTTTGGTTCTTGATGTTCAGATTTTTAATATTATCAAATGTTTTATCATTTTATGATGGTAGTATTGTATACTTCTGTAATGTGCTAATTTATTATGTGTCATGAAGAAATTTGGTCATATTTTAAATATATATTAATATTTTTTTATAATTTTACTTATATACTTAATATACATATGTTATTTTTTTAGATGTTATTTATAAAATATACATATATACGTATAAAATCTCAATTAGACATGAAAATTTTAAACTCTTTTTCCTTTTCACTTCAAGTACCGGTCTAGTTTTTCTAAAAGATTGTGAAATTGCGTTCGGATTTCGGGGAAAGGGTAGAGAGATGTTTGAAACCGTTCCCTCCCCGGCTTTCCCATCTCCTACTAATGAAATCTGTATATTGAATTAAGACTAATTTTATATATGATTGAAAATATATTAAAATATATAAATAGTAAAACATAAAAATTTAAGTATACTTACACATATACATAATATATTTTTAATTTTTATCAATCTATTTTTTATTTAAAATAAGAATAAAAACAATTTAGTAACTATAAATTCTTAATTTTAATATTTTGACATATTAATATAAAAAAAATCTAATAAACCAAAAAATTCATAATTATGAAATAAAAGTGGAACAATTTTATTTTTTCCAACTTTTAAATATTTTTAAAACATGTAAAAAAAAAATATTTATTAAAAAATTAATAATATGTTTGGGTAATTAAAATAAAAATAAAAACTACTTTTCATCGATGGGCCATCTGATTAACAAAATAGCAATACAATTTTATTATAAATACCAACCGACAATAAATTATTTTATTTTCGAATTGTGAACACCATTATGACATTTTCTCAATTGTAGTTTTATTTCTTTATCGAATAACGATATTCAGGTCGTTTGTGATCATATTCCATACAAGTCATTTACTAAATTCTTTTTTAAGAAAATGCTAAACATCACAAAAAAAAATTTTACGAAATCCCATACGAACCATCGTCAACATGCAAAACTATTTTATATCCTTATCCTTCCTGTATATTTTACCTTGAGGTGATTGGTCACCGGTCTTCAGTAATAATTTTCATACAATTAACTTCGTAAGAAATATCAATACTCTTTTTGTTATTTTTCTTTTAATCACTTGACCAATCTTATACTTGAGTTGAAGAAGAGGACATCTACTTGTTGGAGTACTCCCCCTTCGGTATTAAGAGTACAATAAACGTAGGAAAGGGACCGAATTAGACATATTCTTTTAAAGAGGATAAAGAAGGGTATATTTAGTAGAATTATATTAAATTTAGTCAACAACTAAAGGAGAAAAATAATATGTTTTAGATTTGAAAATGTTATTATTTCTTTATTGTGAGTTTATGTATTTTTATGGGCGCCATAAGGCCTTTGGCTTGGTGCTCATTCATTTGGTACAAAGTCTGTGTTCCCCACTCCCTTAGTTTGAGTTCCAATTTAAGTACACAAAAAAATTACATATAATTTTATGGACATATATGCAGCGTTCGGAAGGCCAAAACGGTAAAAAAAAATGTAGAGAGCAAGTCATATATTTAAACAATAGAATATATATAATAATTTAAAAGAAAATTATACACATTTATTGAGGCTATGGGCTGTACACACACCAATGAGGCCTCTAATCCGAATTATATAGTTTGATCAACTCTTTTTTTTTTTTTGCTAGTTATTTTGTTGCCCAATAATTCTTTGCCCCTCCACTAAACTATTTACCTTAAACATGTTTTGGACCAAAGCACTTATTCAGCGCTTGTATGCTCAACAGATTTCTTGTATTCAGGCTTCAGCTCGTAAGTTCCTTGATTGGCACCTCTTTTATTGTACACACAAAGTTCGTTCTTTCAAGAATTGCTGAAAAAGAAAGGGGAGAAACACCAATAATCTGAGAGGTCAAAATCAAGTAAAACTATTCCAGAGTAAATATTTCAGAAAGCACATAATTGATTATTCATCCGAAAAATGATACTGGGAATAGAAGCAGATTTACATAACTTGAGATTCATAATTATATAAACATTTCAAAACCATGTCAAATTTGAGCTCGAGGTCAAGTGAACAATAACCAACTGACTCTGAATGCAGAGACATATATTATTGAAAATGAATACTATAACCACAAGTAACAACAAAGCAGGGGGAAATATCATAAAAAGGATTAAAAAAAAATATCAGAGAAGAAAACAAACCAAGATTGTGAAAATAATATTCGAACTGCTCTGCTGGTAGGGGTAAGATGGATCCCCTTTCCCTTCCCCCAGGTCCTTGGATCTCGTTGTACTACCAAAAAAATAAAAATAAAAATAAAAATAAAGATAGGGCAGACAGACATACGGCAGGTTGATCAGTCTCTTGGACAAGCTGCTTCATGGCCCAATTAGGCTGTCTTTCATATAGCTTAAACATTATATCCTCCAGCTCTCCGTGATCTCTTCTTGTTCTCTTTGTATTGGATTGTTTAACTGGTTGTGTCTTCTTGTCCTGTGATAATTTAATAAGAATAAGAAAAACCTCACAGAATTCTTCCATGCATACACACATTTGAAGGACTAAACTTTTTCTTGGAACAAATATTATCATCCATTTTATCACTTTATGATGTTACTCTCTCATGGATAAGGCTTATTATGACTATGGTTATTATTATATTATAATGTTGTCATGATATGGACTTCTAATGATTAATGTAAAAGTTCCACATGCTATGCCCCAAATTTTATGTAAGCAATTGATGTAAATCCAATTAGAAGCATGCCTATCAAGTATCAACGTGTACAATTGATTATACAAGGTATACAAAATAGGATACCTTTGAATTGGATGAAACTAGACCAACCACTCTGGGCATTGACCTCATTAGGACTCCACGATCATTATCAATAAACTTCCAATTGAATCAAGGGAACCAAAGAATCAATTATTTAACCATTGACATACATAGCAAGAACTACAAAGTGAGAATTAAATAATAAACATGGAACACTACCTGTATTTATCGATTTTTAATCACAGATTTGTTTGTCCTCTCACGGCATAATTTGCCGTACTCTTCAATGTTTTCACCATGGGGCTTCATATAAACTTACGTTCTACTTTTCCTTCCATCGCAACCTTGCCTAACATAAACATAAAAGCTGTTACCTAACCTAGGGCTGCTAAGCTTCAATATGACAACTGACTTAATCTAAAACACTGTATATACAAGTCTTTTACATCCATTCTAAATATACCACAGGCATGACAGTGATGGTTATAATATTCCACATACTTTAGACCAATGAAATTTAAAGGAACTATCACTTTTCCTCATCTTAAATCTCTCATTTATGCAGTCCAAATTGCCAATCCTAATATACTACAGTGCTGACTATTGTGCAAACATTGCAAAATGGAACTTTAGTGAAATAAAAGAACAATAGTACGCTTTACTAATGCAATTACTAACATTAAACACTCATGAATAGACAAAAGGAAAAAAAAATTGTATCCAATACTATCTACATGCTCATATTTTGGCCACAACAGACAAAAGGGGTGGTGTAGGGTACAGCCCGAGTGTTAAAATTGTAGCACTCGAGACAAATAGGGAGAGAAAAAAATGGGCAAGGAGATCTGGTACACAGCCAATAGAGGGCTGGTCTTCCAGTTAACAACCAGGGAATTAGAAGAAAAACTTCTTTTATTAACAAAAAATGTGAACTAACTCCTTACAGGTTTCAAAATCCCTGTATATAGGATAGAAATCCTAATGCAAAATAAATACTAGGCCTTAGATAGATCTAATCGTAGCCGTTTAAGGTAGCTTGAATTAATAAATAACATAAAATAAAAATGACACAAGGCTTCTACAGTACTCGCAATACTGTGGTGTGAAGACTGTGAACAGTACCGTCTACATTTGCGTAAACAGTGACCTTATTTTTTTGGATTTGAATCCTCTCACGTTACAAGAGAGAAGTCATTTAAAAGATAGAAAAAGACAATCAAATTACATTTTAAATTTATGTAGAAGAGATAAAGAGACAATCAAATTACATTTTAAATTTACTTAGGAGAAAGAAAGAGACAATCAAATTACATTTTAAATATTAAAAAATAATTGTTTCTTTCTCTCTCTTTTAGGACCTCTCCTGTAATAGGAGAGGATTCAAATTCTTTTTTTAACCCAATGCTCTAGCATTGAAGGGTTCATATGACATATCAACCATAATGGTTTTATTGCTTAAACTCAAAGACCTTCCATCTCAGATTTACTTTTGTCTTCTAACAATCCCTTCTCAACATTCACATCACATTCAGTTCTGGAAAGGAAAAAAAAAGTAGTTTTAGATTTTATAAAATGATTGGGAGAAAACAATCATCCAGAGAGGAGTAGTCAAGAATTAGGGGAAGAAAAACAGTTATTCTTTTAAAAACAACCAACGACCTGGAATCCTGGATGGTCTAGTTATTAAATAATCCAAACATCAATATAAAGACTTTTTTTTATACTGCTCTGTGCTCTGCCAGCAAGCCATAAAGCATGAATTGTTAAAAATAATAATAATTAAACTTTCATCAATTAATGCTAAAAAAAGTATACTCAACATTATATTATCTAAAAGAGATTAGATATCTAATATGGATGCAACATGGCTTAGCTCCAATAATGGATAATTTTGAAATTGCCATTGATGAATAAGAACTAAAACTAACATTAAGGTGAGATTACAATTCTCACCTAGGTTTGTATCAGAGAAGACACATGTAGGAACAAAGTCTTTAAACATATTTAAAGAATAAGTTTTTGGCATAGTCACAGCTTCAGAGCCAGCCAACAACTAATCCTAAAAGTTCTCAAAATTCAAAGAATGATGAACTAGATTATCCAAACTATGCATTTGATGTAAATAGCATCAGTCTCTCTTACCAGCTACCAACAACCACAATAAAAAGAAAGCAAGAGCATTTGGAGTAAGGCATAAAATCCCAATTGAATTACCGCTTAAAAGATCAAATCTTGAATTGATCAATACCTGGAGAGCGGAGGGATCGACGGCGTGGAGAGGATCAAGGGAGAGGACGACCTTGGCAAGAGGTTGAGGTTGGGAAGGAGCATGGTTCTGCCATGACTTTGCGACCACCAAAGGGCACTTCATGAGCCACACCGATCTCTCAGGCTTGGAACTCTCCAAGTTAGTGCTGCCACTGCCACCATAACCATAATCATAACAATGCTCCTCCTCCATCTCACTCTACATTGGATTCCTTGTCTGCTTTTCTCTTCCTAATAACTGTGGTCGTGTCGTGTCTGACTCTGAATTATCAAACTAACACATTCAAGTCCAACTCTAATAGACCGGAGCAAATTTTATTAGACGCCAACAAAATGAAAAGAAAATAACTTGATTTGCAATCTTGAAAACTGCTTTTCTGTTTTTAAATATTAACACGTTTGGGAGTGTCCTTTTTTTTCTATTTCTTTTCAAAATGATGTTTTAAAAAGAAAAGGAAAAAACTTTAACTTGCTCTCAAAAGCAGTTTTCTTGTTTTTCTATTTTGGTTTAAATAAATTTTTTATCTCTATAGTTTACATTTATTTTGATCTTAATTCTTATAAATCATTCATCGTATTTATAATCATTTGTAAAATATTTCTAGTTATGATATTATCAGTTTATAGTCTTTATAATTTTTTATTTTTTTAAATTTAATTTTTATAAACTGACAACGTCATAAAGAATCTAACGGTATGGACTATTTTATAAATAATTATAAATGTGAAGATTAATTTATAAAAAAAAATATAAATTAAATTAAAAATAAATATAAATTATAAAAACCAAAAATTTATACAAATTACAGAGGTTCATGGTTTTCTGAGAAATGTAGGCTCTTTTAGCACTGTTAAAACTGAACTATGGGGACTTCTATCCGCGCTTCAAATAGCTTGGGAAAAAGGCATCCGCAGATTATGGGTGGAAAGTGACTCTTCTTCTGCTGTGAGTTTAGTCTTAAACAATTGTACTGTTGTATCCCTGTGTCCCTATTGTCCGCTACATTGAGAATCTTTGTAGGAAGCATTGGGAGGTTCAGATTTCTCATGGTCTTCGTGAAGGGAACCGCGTAGCTGATTGGTTGGCTAATTTTTCCTTTAATTTTCCACTGGGTATGCACGTGCTGGAGACTCCCCCTCCTGGTTGTGGTTCTTTATTGGCTGATGATTTGTCTGGTGTTTCGTTTCCTCACTCGATAGTTGTTTAGCTTGGAGCGTTTGCAACGAAAAAAAAATTACAGAGGTTTATTAATGTCAAATTCAAATAAATGGATATATTTTTTTAAAAAAAATTTACTCACTTAAGAAGATAGCCATGCCCAGGGGAGACACGACTTCACTAGAATTCGATTCAAATTAAATAGGAATTATTTCAATACTTATTCTTTTTTTAAATATATTGGTATCAGGATGAATTATTAAATATTCTTTAATAATTAATTATGTTTAATAGATTTTCAAATATTTAGTATAAAACTGATAATTCACTTTAAATACCATAAGAAAATCATACCAATTCCCCAAATCAAAGAGTTTTCAAATAAACTTGGTAACTTAATGGTAAGGCTCTTGGGCTATTCAAGAGTCTGTATTCTTGAAACACGAAGCTTACACTTTCAAACCGTCCAGTGGATTTCTCTAAACACTTTTTCAAAAGGCAAAAACTTAAATAAACTTTCTGGGTTTACAGTATTATTTTTTTATTAAAATATAATATATGTATTATATTTTATATTTTAATGCCACATTATTTTTACTTTTTTACTGATTTATAAAAATAATATAAATATTATATATTAATTAAAGAACAAGCGCATATAAAATTTGAGTACTGTTAAGGAGCTTGACTATTTATGTATTGACTTAGTTTGGATAATTTTAAAAACAGTAAGTCTTATTTGTTCAAACAAAATGAAATCTATCTACTTTTTAAATTTTTTCTTACCCGGATTTCATTTGGGATTAAAAAAGTCGGACTATTTGAGATTTTTCATAAAATTTTATCTAAGTTTTATCTTTTACAAAAAAAAAAATACAAATATATCTCATTCTTTCCTAAATCAAAGACGACGTGATATAACGCGGTCTAACATGAAATTTTTTAGATTTTATCATTTTATGGCGAGTATACATGCTCCTTCTGAAAATTTGACTAAATTAAAATCCCATGATTCTTGGGTTGTTCTTAACTTCCTATTGTAAAATGATGGAACGCTGCACTTTGAACTTCAAAGAGAAATTATTGATGAAATGGTGCTATTAAGTATCAACACGAATTGAAGCCCAAATTGATTTAGTGGAACTTATTATAAAATGGAGAACGAAAGGGATTGACCCAATTTATGTACGAATTGTATAGATAAAGGAGAAGAGTCCTTTCAATGGCATTGTACATATGTGAATGTTTCTTCGAATACATCTTTTTGGAATAATTTTTACTTTTTATTTTTCGAACATATTTTGGAAAAAAAAATTCCAAACGGGTTTTTCTTTTTCTTTTTTGGTCTTGAAACATTTTTTTAGAAATTGCTTTTAGAAACTGTTTTCGAAAACCAAAAAAACAAGAACAAATTCAAGCAGGCGGTAAAATTGTCTTTTGGGCTATTATAAGGTGAAACAGCCCGAAGTCTTGAAATCTATGGGCCCAATTTTTTTTATTGAACAATGAGATCAGAATAATCTAAAAATAAATACTAAATATGGATGACATTGATATTTAAATTAATCCATAAAATTGATTTTTGATTTATTTGAAATAGAATTTAAAAATTTTATTTCAGTTTTTGTCCACCTCAACCATATGAATATACTTTACATACATAAATATATTACAATTACTTGTTCCCATGTTTTATATATATATATATATATATATATGTATATATTGTATCAATAGTTTAATTTTGATCTACCGTTAGTGTAAAGAAACCTTACACTTTTCTCTAATCATATGTTGCCAAATCATTAAAAGAGTTTGACTATCACAATAACTACTTAAAAAAGCTAAATCTTTTAATGATGTGTCAACACATGATTAGATGACTGACAAGAGGTTGTCGAGACCCCGTCAAATAATAATAATTAACCGGTTCGCAAACTAATTTGTAGTATAGAGAATGAACCGAATCGTCTCTCAAGAATCCAAAAAGAACAAAGATTTAATCAGATCAAGATAATTAAAATGGGGGTTTTGTTGTTGATTAACAATATTGATAAAAGAACAAGACTTAAAGTTGAAAACAAATCTAAAGAAACAACCAATCCAAGGAAATTTACCGATCTTAAGTTTAATCCATCATTGATCACAAGGAATTCACTTAATCGCTAACCATGTTCTTGGCCTTAGATCACATCAAGAAGCCTCAACATAATCCAAGAATCCTCTACTAGATAAGCATCTAGAATTTAATTAATCAAGGTTAGATAAAGTAAGCACCATCCTTACATAGATTAATTTAAGATCCCGAATTTAACCAAGCTAAACAATCCATCAAAAAGCTTTAATAAATTGTTTATTCTTTGTGATCCTCTTTGAATACATGACAATAAAGCTATTATCACATTAACATCTAAATCAAATTAAGCAATTCAATCTAGATAGAAATCAAAAGAGGAAGAAGAGAAACTTGAATAACAATTAAGCAATATGAACAAGCGAAACAAGATCTCCAAATTAAACATCAAGATGGTTAATCCCTTGGATTGATTATGAGAGCCTAGCCTTCCATGGATGGGAAGGAAGAACTCAGAAAATAAAGAACAAAAATGAAATTCTAAAGAGAAGGGAGAAGAAGAGAAAAAAAAACTAACAAATACTCAAACTTACTACAAAATTGAATTCTAACTTACTTCAAATTTGAATCTATGATAATACAAAGAGATTGGCTCTATTTATACTAATCCTAGAAGCCAATTTGTACATGTACATAATCTGAATACAAGCTATAAGAATATGAAAATTGTCAAAAATGGAAGCTTGATGCATGGTAGGTGGGTTGGTGTATGGTTGGTGGCTTTTAGTCAACAACTCTTATCCGACTTCTGGCTTCAAATTCATCACCTAGACGGTGCATTTTGGCTTGGATGTCTTCATCAAAGTTGTAGCCAGTTGTCTCCTTGAAAATCTCCAATTTGAATCATGTCATTTGGACTTTTAGAACTCCAGAAATGCCAAAAACACTTCACCTACCTTAAGTTAGGTTGGAAGAACGTGTTTCCAAATTCAGACCAACTTGTAGCTTCAGAAGCATGCCTAAAACAACATCTATTGACAAAATGGTCTTCATTGAAGTTGGAGATATGGGTCTTATCTTTCAAGTGACCAAGTTTCAGCCCAAGAGGAGGCCTACAACCCACTATATAGTCCAATATGTGCATACTTCCCAGATGGTTCCGTGACAGCAAACCCACTCTGCATTGCAGGGATATTTTGGACCCTTAGCATTCCGATCCAGCTCTTGAGTTCTTCATGAAACTTGTAGAGCATTGTCTTAGCTTTCCAAAGACACCAAGATCACCTCAATTGGATCACCGAGTCCCAAGTTATGACCTAACCAAGGAAGAAAGGTCAAAATGCATCAAAATCCGAAAATTATTCAATATTTGCATTAAAGCCCAATGAAGCCCAACAACATTAAACTCATCTAAAATACTAATATTGGGCACAATAAACATCTAATAAAAGCCTTATACAAAGCTAACATGAGTGTCTCAAATTGATTGATCAATGACAGTGTAAAAAAACTTTACACTGACAGTAGATTGAAATTAAATCCATATATCAATTACTTCAATTACATGATTACAACCAATTTTTAGATTAATATGCTTTAATTAATATACAAAGTTTTTCATCTTTGGTAGCTTTGTTCCTCGATGTTGTCTTAGACAAAGAGATTTGTTGTCGCTTTACCTCTTCAAAATATGTTCTAAGGCATTGTCTAGACTTATTACTGAAAATTAAGGAGACTTCAGGTAATTTTCAAGGAATAAAAGTGAAGAAAAGTACTAAACCAAACTTCACAGAATCGCAGTTCACACATCTCCTTTGGGCAAATGATTTGATTTTTTGTATCTTTATCCTCTCATGTTTTACTAAGGTTCTTAAAGAAATATTGTTTGTACTTAAGAAAAAAAATCAAGGTTAAATCAAATATTTGGTCTCTAATGTGATTTAGATTTCGATCTCTATATTATTTTTTTAATCCAAATTTTTATAATTTGTTTTCGTTAGGATTTTAGTTTCTCCCATCACCTAGGATTATGAAGCCGTAAGCCGTGAGATTTCATCTCATGTGGCTAACAGTTGCCTAGGTAGATGCTTACATGGTTGATTTAGTCCTTATAGTTGCTTATGTGACTTTTCTCATTATCCATGCCATAATCTCACAAATTCCCTCCTAAAAACCCTCCAAACCTAGACTTGATTTTTCATCTTCATCTCTTCCTCTCCTTTTACCGGCCAAGGTAGGCGAAGAATTCCCATCTCTACCACCAAATCTCACAACAAAAACAACCAATTTCCTACTTCAAGGTCAAGCTTCAACATTTGATCTTATCCATCTGGGATAACTAGGTTGTGACTTAGGTTTTTGCCGAAGTAGGTTTTCAAAGCTCTGAAATCAAGCTTGCCATCCTTTGTCCTTTTCCCCAGCTCCTCAGGTACTTCCACTTCACAAGTCTCCCTATATTCCTATGCTTCGATGACATAGCGAGATCAATCACCATCTTTATAGCTTTAGTTCCTCCTCCTTTTTCTGCAGCCTTGTGCTTTATGATCCATTCGATCCCTTTCCTCCTTCTCTTGCTTTAGCTTTCCTCCCTCCCTCATTTACTGCAAAATGCATTACCTCAAATGGGTTTTTTTCCCAAATTTTCTCTTACGTGGAGCACAATCCCTTCTCATTCATGATTTGAGCTTCACAAAAATACCACTCATTTTTGCGAAAAAGGTCCTCAATAAACTTGTAGCTACAGTCAGCTCTCCTTTCTTGCATTATACTATTATAGTGAGCCTATTAGGTTGTAAATTAAGGCATTCTTCAAGACAATTTACCTATTTCTGTTGGGTGCTATTGGAGTTATGGTTTGTATTATACTATGGAGGATTATGTTCTGGATTGCAAACATCTTCGTTGGGCTTTTAGAAGGCATGGCTAAGTATGGCTTTCTTGCCTTTTCATATGCTATTGTTGCTTTTGCTATAAGTTCTTTAGAGAGGGAGGGACGAACATGAAAAATAAAGGCTAGGTTTGGGTTTTATTTTTAAGGAATTTGTGAGATTGTGACATGTAGATAAGAAAGCTACATAAGCAAGGGACCAAGGAAACTTAGGTAGGCATGGTCTACCATACACACTCCATTCAACATTAAACATGTGTAAGGTTATGTGAGCCATATTATAAATACATCTATTTCTAAAGAGTGGCCTTACACATGTTCATTGTTGAATGAAGTGCTTATGGTAGGCAATGCTTACCTACGAATTACTCGGGACCAAGTCAGTCATGTAAGCACCTACTTAGGCAATTGTTAGCCACATAGGACAAAATTTCAAGGCTTCATAACACGTGATGGGAGGGACCGAAATCCTAACGAAAACAAGTTAAGCACTGGGGGAAAAAATATAATGTACGGATCAAAATTCAAATCACTTGAAACTATAGAGACTAAATATTTAATTAAACCAAAAATCAATACTCATAAGTTAAGACTATGCTTCAGCTTAGTCTCAATTTAGTAGGGGAATAAAAGCAATCAAAAACATGTGGAGCCTCAGGGGATGTCGTCCTACCTCCAAGCATCTTGCCCAACCCTTCGTCATGCAAAGATGGAAGAAAGCAACATTTAATGATATAGTGCAAGGGTGCAACCGTGCAAGCAAGAGTTTCTTAATGAAAATTCAATTTTTTCTAAAAATTCAAGAATGACTCCTATTAGAACAGTTCCATAAGCTACTATTGTTATTTAACAACCACTCTTGAGATTCGTAAAGATGTTTAGTAGGTGGGTATTCTAGTTTTCCAAATACTTGAATACTCATTTATAACTTACTAGAGTATGAAATCTATGGGGGGAAAAATAATACTCCATGTTGGTTATGAAATCTATATTTTATATCCAAATATTATATAAATAAATTTCTAATTATTTGAGAAATGAAGACATGCCCATCTACCAAACTCTAAATAGTCTTTCATCCAAAGTTGAACGTCTTCTAATAAATGTTTGGTGGGGTTAATATAAGTCATCCTCACGGGACTCCATTTGTAAGCCCAAGAAATTAGGGCAATTAGGAATCTGAAGCACCCGATAAACAAGGCAAACCCTAGCTACAAGGTGGAATACTTAATGCACAAAACTACATATATAAAGGAATACTTAGTAATAAAAGGTTAGGTAATAGTAAAGATATACACCTATCTTTGGTAAGAAAAGTATATTCTTGGAGCTGATCCTCAACTAGGGGTTTCAATAGGGGATTGTAGAGCTAGACTGAACATTGTTGCTAATTTGCTTTTTGCTGATTATTGGGGATGTCCAAAATGTGAGGAAGAACTTTCTCCCAAGTATAGGGATCACAAGTATAATTTTCTATTACGTTAGCCTCTTTCAAGCCATGATTGGAAATGGAATACATTATGGAAATTAAAAATCAACCAATAAACAATTATTTTTTAGAGAATTATATGGCTTTGACTTTCTCATTGTACGTTAAGGATACATAAGTACTTATGACAATCTAAAATTATAAATATTTTTAATTTAATTTCTTTGTCTTATCTATCTTTACTTATTTGACTTAAGGTGTAAAATAAATATTGGCAAAGATATTCAGAATTTACAAAATTAATTTTAAAATAATCATCTTATGATGAATATATAAAGAGTATACTAAGATTAAGTTTTACGTATTCGTATTCCAAACATCTAATATTGCCTTTTTTTTTTGTCAGTGAAATTGAAAAAACAAAAAATGAGTACTAACTTCGAGACTATGGATGTGACTGGAGTCATCCAGGAACGTCAAATTTTGCGTTTTTATTGGATTGGTCTAATTAATGTAGGAGATCAATTTCTATAAATAATAATAATAAAATATAAAAGAGCATATATAAAAGTTTAAAGGGAGTTATTATGGTATTATGATGAGTTTGGTATTCAGAATGAGTTATCAATTATTTATTGATTATTAATTTCATAATAATGTTTGAAAACCTATTAAATATAAATAATAATTAATGAATACTTGACAACTTATCTTGAGTACTGATATCTCGAAAAAAAAAAGTACTAAAGTAATTCTTAAGTTTAAAAGAAAAACTAATCTTCTTGGACAATTAATTGTAGGAGTTGCAAACGAACGAAATTCTTAGCATATGACGTTGGATAAATATTGAATTGCATGCAGCCAACCTTTATGTTTTCTATGCCGTTTGTAATTTGATTTCTGTTTTTATGTAAAAGATTATCGATAACAAGGAATTTTCTTGCTCATGCTTCTTGTGAAAAGTAAACTATAATATTTAAAAGTTGAGTGATAGTGATACTGAAGTTGAAAAAAAAAATTAAAAGGAAAGAAGCTTACAAACGAAACTTTGAATAAAGTAGTCTTTTTAATTTTTAGTATTGATAATTCAATTGTCAGACGTGGGAAACTTAAAATAATGAAGGGAAATGATAAATTGCAAGAAAAGATTAACAACAATGATAGAGGAAAGTGATAAAATAGTGACAGAAAGATCCAACCCATGAAATTTGCGTCTTTTAAATTTTCCTTTGAAGTATATATGATAAATTTGGGGAAAACAGAGAAACATAGAACTTGTAAAGATTTGTAGGGTAGAAACACTCCCCTTGCATAAATATAATGAGTTTATTGAAAAAGCTGTTATAATATACTTAAGTTTGTGTAACAGTATTGTCTATCCTAATTTTGTCCGAGCCTTTTTTTTAAAAAAAATAAAAAATATATAACCCATAGAGATTTATTATTTGACAGATATTATTGAGCCCTAAGCTCATTTCTTTAAAATTTAATAAGAAATAATATATAAAAAGAAAACAATTTTGAATTCAAATATCACAATTAATGCTTTATTAATAGTGATTTGGAATATAAATGATAGATTGATTCTGATTATACAAATTGATCATAATTGATTCTGATTGTACAAATTGATCATAATTGATTCTGATTGAATATTTATGGAGAGATTGACTATGATTGTACGTAAATTATAGAGATTGATCCTAATTGATTGGAAAAAATTTAGTTTTTGAATTGATTGGGGATTAGAGTGTTCATTTGCTTGGGTTATAAATAGCTAAGAGTAGAAAACCTTAAAAAAAAAAAAAAGAAGGGAGAGAGGAGTAGTAACACAGAAAAGAAAGAGAGAGAAAAGTACAGAGAGAGGGAGAGCTACAACACTCAAAGTGAGATAATACACACAAAGAAAGAGAGAAAGAATGAAAAGATAGAAGAAACCTCTCCCCATTGCCCTTCCATCTTGGAATTCGACTCAAGGTATGTCCTTAATCTTTTTCTATTCTTTGCTTCTTGCGTAAAATGGTGGAGATCTTTTATATTCATGGCTGAAATTCCAAGACAGCCACCGTGAGCCCTCCTCCTCTACTAACAGAAACAAGCCATCATAAACCCTTGCTTCCGCTAGCATATTAATATTTGTTCATGCTTTTTTTAAAAAAAAAACTAATAATAATGAATTAAGACTTCCGACGATGAAATAATCAAAATTAGCCGAAGTAACGGTGACATTTTGATTTTCTTGAGGTGAGGAGTTTCTCTTTAGTTTTGACAGAAGTGCTGGTGGGGCTTTAGGCGATCTCTAATATAAATATCTCTCTTCACACATTAATCTCTTGTTATGATTACATGTTTGTCACTTCAGTCAAATATCAAATTAACCTTTAAACTTTGCCGACGATGAAAAATTTGGGAGAGGATTGAAGAGATGATCAACTAAACTTTTTTCAATATTTTTTAGGCTATTAATATTAGATTTTGTCAGGAACGCTGACGGGGTCTAATTTTCACAATTAAATAAATAAATCTTTAAAAAAAACAAATGCGAACAAATTAATATAGTCTTAACTTTATAGTGGTGGTAAATTAAATTTTTATTTAATTACACATTCCAAAAATTTCATTTTTTGAAAATCATTTCACAAATTACTTTTTCTAAAAATTTCCTTTATAAAAATTATTTAAAAATCTCATATTTTATTTAAAAATAGTTTCTTAAAAATATGATTTTTTTTAATTTACCACCTTCACATAATGGGTTATAGGCTTACATTTGTTTCATACAATAATGGTTATTTAGCCACTCATTCTTTGTCTTAGTCATTTATCATTTTTTGATAATATGTTGACAAGATGGGACATGTCAAAATAAAATAAATAATATTTTTTAAATAATAAATGACCAATTTAACTAATTTAGCAAGATAACAATAGATTAAATAGGTAACTATTCTTAGAATGGACGGTGTAGGGTGCTAACACTTTTCTTGCCCGTAATTAGCCCCCGAACCTAAACTCTGAAACGTAGACCATTCATTTTTTGGTGTCCAATCGCACCGTTTCATTTTTTATGGTATAATCGATTGGTGGCGACTCCTAATAATTTTTAAATTTAGTTGCCTCCTTACGTCGTGAGCGCCTTTCGGGACGGTTGCGAAAAGTATTTTCATACTTACTATCCAAAGACATGGTAAAAAAGGCTTTTTGTATTAAAAATTATTTTAAAAAATAATTAAACAAAATCAAGCACACACTAATCCGCAGGTTGTTTAGTTAAATTCAGGTTTCAAATTAGGTCAAGCTTCAAGTTTGGCATCGGCCTCTTGCGATCTGAAAATGGTTTTCAACATTATTATTTCAAATATTATCTCTTTTCAAATAATGAAAAAATTTAAAAAAATCAAAATATATTATTGAGGTTTTACCCCCCAAAAAAAATGATTTTCATATTAGACCAATAAATAAAGACTAATTATTAATTACAAAAATGGTTATAGTAACAAGTGTAATATCCTAATGTAAGTCCACGTTGTTTAATAAGTTTTTATTTCAAATACTTCTGCTATCTACATTTCATCTTCTGTTGCAACCTCTTTGACATTTTCTTTTATTTCAAAATTTGAATCTTCACTGTTTTTTTTTTTTGGGTACAATGAATCTTCACTATTACTATAACAATTTTACTCTTTTATTTCAAATTTTGAATCTTCATTAAATTTTTATTTATGAAGATGTCTTATATTACTTTAACCATTAAAAGTGTACACCATAGAAAAAGATATTGTACCTGTCCAACATTAATCATGATATTATTTAATTAGGAGCACTAAAACACTATTGTCTTCAAGAACATAAAATTATTTTTAAATAATACCTATTTGTTACAAACAAAATAATATTATGCTACGTTTGTTACTAGAAATGGTAACTCTATTTCATACTTTATTTTATGAAATGGACATTCTCATGTTTGTTAGTAAAAAATATACAAAGAGTGGTGATTCTATTACATGCCTCACTCTATAGAATCAGAAATCATTATATATTTCCTTATTTCCTTTTGAGATATGTGAGATTGGTAATTTCACACTCTATTGAAATGATATTTAATTTCTTTTACCTAACATATCTTTATTTATTTTATAGGATGATAATTATTTTCTTTCATTAAATCTAACTTACCTAAATCCTAATTTTTGTTTTCAGTTTGCCATAACTTATCATTCATGTTTTACAATTAATTGCAGATACTCATGTTAAATTTAAACAAAAATAATAATTTTATAAATATGTGAAATTTTTTTTATAAAAAATTATAATAATACAAGAAACATAATTATTATCTAAAATATCATAAACAAAATATCACAAAAAATTTAGGAAGTATTTTGTCGAAAAAATTATATTCGTTTCAATTTTTTCTTAAGTAAAAGTAAAAATCGAATATGATACATGACAAAAGTTAACCTTAATTGTTTGTCTCATGAAGGGTGTTTATGCCATTTAGATCAATCTTAATTTCATTATGCATTGATTTAATGTACTATACAATGGAATGACTTAGAAAGTTATCAAACTGTGGATTAACAATGATCATTCCATTCTAATCTATTTCATTCTACTCTAATTTCATTCTTATTATATGTGGAATTATAATTATATGTACCAAATATGACATTACAAATTTTAGGTGAAAGATAAGAAAATCCTCTATACTTACAAGCATACCCGATTTTATTGTTGCTCTTGGTATGTAGTTTGTTATTGATGGTCTATGCTAAATTTGCAAGGTAGGACTTTGTTGTTTCCCTATTTGACAATTTTATAGTCTTCCCATTTTATTCTGTGAGTTTACCTCGCTTGATAAAAGATATTTGATGTTAATGTCAGATGTAAAGTTTAATCTCTAGTGAGTGTACACCCCTTTTCTTTTTTCCCTCTTTTAAGACTCCTTTTAAGAGTTGTCTTTAGGTCTCACCCTAATGATAGGGCCTCAACTGGCACTAGGGGGGCCAAATATAAAAAAAAAAAAAAATCTTCCCACCCCACAAAACTTAAGGCATATGTAGTTGCCTTAAACACTTATGCTCTTTTAAGGGAGAATGGAAGATGGCTGATACAATAGTGCATGAGCTTTGGGAGAGCATATGAAGATATTTGTGAATATTTGTAGGAATTTATTAATCAATCAATTTTATGATGGTTCTGATTGTTGAATCAAATAGAATTCCTTATTATGAGTGTCTTTTTTTTTAATGTTTTCTTTTTTCAATACCTATCTTATTTTATAGCTGGTACGTGGTTCAAGATATTATATCTTATATTGTTAAATAAATTATTATTTTGAATTTAGCTCATTATTTTTGTCTTTTTGGTAGAGCTAACCATATTATCTTGAAAATAATGATTTTAAAACTAATTATTATTTTTATCCCATGCGATTCACGAGTGTAAAATTAGCTTTAATAAAAGTCACTCAAGGATAAATACCCAAAAAAAAAGTCACTCAAGGAAATCTTTTGCATGAATTTTGAGGCGGGACCTGATTATTTTATAAAAAGACCCTCACAAGCAATATTACAAAATTAATTTTAATAAGTGAGACTCAATAATTTATCACAAACATCCTTACAATTATACTTAAAAAATAATTATTTATAATACCTATATAAATTTAAATTTTAAAATTAATTCTTCCAGCATCAATTTTTTTTATAATTATTTCTTTTACAATCATTTTTTTTCGTACCTACTTCTCACATACTTTTGTACATAATACTATTTTTTTTTTAATGTAATTGTACATAACACCCTAATCCTATTTGTGGAAGTATTTTTTTCTCTTTATGAAAACATTATCCTTGAAAAAAAAAAAAAAAAAAGAGGGCGACCGGCGACGTGGTAGTTGTCAGCTGACGAGTGCACTCACAAGTTGTATTAATTTATTTAATATAAAAATAAGTGTAGAAAGTGATCCCAATAAGAGAGGACCACGTGTCGACATCACATTAGCTATCATCCATTTACAAGCTTATGGGAATCCTTATTAAATATACTTGCAATTCCAATATCTCCAATCCAACCTTGGCTTCCTTTTCCCTTTCCCCTTCCCTTCCCCTTTCCCGATGGGTAACTACTCACTCTTGGCTCTACTCCTCCTCATCATCTCCGCCGCCGTAGCAACCGCCGTGAGCTCCGATGACGATGACCTTTTGATCCGTCAAGTGGTGGCGGACGGCGAGGATCACATGCTCAACGCGGAGCACCACTTCACCACCTTCAAGGCCAAGTTCGGCAAGACCTACGCTACAAGGGAGGAGCACGACTATCGCTTTGGTGTCTTCAAGTCAAACTTGCGCAGAGCCAAGCTGCACGAGAAACTAGATCCCTCCGCCGTCCACGGCGTCACACAGTTCTCCGATCTTACTTCTTCGGAATTCCGCCGCCAGTTCCTCGGCCTTAAGCCTCTGCGTCTTCCCGCGGATGCTCACAAGGCTCCGATACTCCCTACCAACGATCTCCCTGCAGATTTCGATTGGCGTGATAAAGGAGCCGTCACTCCCGTCAAAGACCAGGCATGATATAAATATAATTATTCATCCAAGATTTGATTTGATCTGATCTGATCTTGTGTTGTGCTAAACTTCAGTCTTGTTTTGTTTTGTGTTCTAAAATTTTTTTATGGGTGAATTAGAGTGATTAACTCTTTGGCGTGATTGATGATCAGGGTTCATGTGGATCATGTTGGTCGTTTAGCGCCACAGGAGCGTTGGAAGGATCTCATTTTCTGGCGACTGGGGAGCTAGTGAGCCTCAGTGAACAACAGCTTGTGGATTGCGATCATGTGGTTAGTTTCTCTCTCTTGATGTATGGGGCGTGCCTTCTGTTTTTTTTATTTATTTATATTTTAACTATCTTTCTCCATTAATTTATCTTTTTTTTTAAGTTGTCTTTCATATTCTTGCAAGCTATATAATAAAATTGCCGTGCATGGTAACTGTAAGTAAGTCACATGATTTGATCATGGTTATGACTTTCGATATGTAATTAACTAATTATATAATGAAGACATGATGTTAATGTACCAATCCATCAGTTTTTGAGAAATTGAACATATTCCTAGGAAGACAGTAAAATTAACCATCATAATGACTTGGTGTAGCATTTGCAAAACATCATGAATTAACATCTATAAATTTCCCAGTGTGATCCAGAACAATATGGAGCATGTGACGCAGGCTGTGATGGGGGGTTGATGAACAATGCATTCGAGTATACACTCCAGGCTGGGGGACTAGTGCGAGAAGAGGACTATCCTTACACTGGAACAGATCGTGGCCCCTGCAAATTTGACAAAAGCAAAATTGTTGCTTCCGTGTCTAATTTCAGTGTGGTTTCACTTGACGAAGACCAAATTGCTGCAAATCTGGTGAAGAATGGCCCTCTTGCAGGTAGCTAATTTTTTTTATGTAGACAACAGGCTTGGCTCCCTAACATCCTTGTCCCCTTCCCCCCTCCCCAAAGGAATTTAAAACTTATCTATAGGATTCTTTATCAAGGTTTGATGACGCTATCTTAAATTCTTAATGATTTATAACTTGATCATATCTTTTTAAGGAACAAGATAGATTGAATGACAAGTTAGAGAAATACTGACTTTTACTTTGCTTGGCACAGTTGGTATCAATGCAGTTTTTATGCAGACATATATAGGTGGTGTCTCATGCCCATACATCTGCGGGAAGCATTTGGATCATGGGGTTCTTCTAGTGGGTTATGGCTCTGGTGCATATGCTCCCATTAGGTTTAAGGAAAAACCTTACTGGATCATAAAGAATTCATGGGGGGAGAGCTGGGGAGAGAATGGATATTACAAGATCTGCAGAGGTCGAAATGTATGTGGAGTGGATTCCATGGTCTCAACCGTAGCTGCTATACATACATCTAGCCATTAAATACAAGCATGCCTTACTGTGGTTGGGGGACACTAGGCTAGTGGAGTTTATGTAAATAACAAGTTGTGAAATGTGTTGTTTGGTACTCGTAAAAGTATCTCCATATAGGATCAGTAAACTGCTATGTTCATGCTGTTTATGTATTATGTAATTATGTATGCTTGTCAGTCGAGTGCCTTTATCAATGGTTATGGCAACTTTGCAAGTAAATGAATTGGAAAATCTCCAGTATAAAATTTTATTGCCTTCTAATAATTCATGGAGCATACTGTGAGTTACCAGTGTAACTTGGCTGTGAAAACTTGCTGAAGAGGTTAGGTAAGAATCAGGTGATAAATTGATTTCTCACGAGCGGGATGGCCAATAACTATTTGTAACTTGATTAGCTTCTGTTGGTACAATATATATGTAACTTGCAGTTAAAGGAATTTCGAAGAATCTGGGAGACTAACCGAAGAACTAATTATGAGCAAGTGGAAGATGAAGTTACAAGTACCCTATGGTGAGAGATTAGAGGAGATTAATTGAAGGGTGATGAGGTAATAGATATACTGCTGTGTGAAATAAAAGGAAATATGTGGCTCTCAAAATGGTGAAAAATGCGCAAATAATTTTCCCGGGGTGGAGGAGGTGAGGAAATAGGAAATCAACTCTTTTGAAGGGTGGTGTGGGCTGTGGCCTGTCTGGGTGTTCAAAACTGTAACAGGTGAATATTTACTGGCAACTATGCCTGCATCATTCACAATTCCAATAAAATTTGCTTACCACCCTCAGTGTTGGTTCTTATAATAGAGTAATGCTACGAAAACAAAACTTACATAGTGTTTGGTTGGAGGAAAATGGAGGGGAGGGGAGGGGAGAGAATATATGTTAAAAAATAGATTAAAATATCCCTAAATTAAAGACTACATTAAATGTTATAATCATAGTTATAAAAACCGGACTGGTAGTCGACTCGGTCAGGGTATTGGGTCACTGGTTCAACCAATGGGTCACTGGTCGAACCGCATAAAATTAAATAAATATTTAAATACATATATATATATATAAATACACACTACATATGATGATATTTATCATTATAAATAACTAAAATATATTTATTTTGAAAAAAATATGACTACCATGGTGTAGATCTCGAAAAGTTATATGAAATGGATATATAATTAGTCTAAATCGGACAAACGAGTCAAAAGTTATGATTTTTCAAAGTTTAAAAGTTTTTTTTTTAATTTAGTGACCTGGCCGGTTCCGGTTCAATCAACCGGGTCACCGATTTTCATTCAAAACCGGCCGGGTCGGACCGGTTCTGAGACATACCCGATCCAACAAGTCACCCGAACCGGTCACTTGACCGGTTTACCGGTCCACTGGCCGGTCCGATCTGGTTTTTATAACATGGGTTATAATTATGTAAAAAGGTAAATTTATACTTTCTCTCCACTAAAATTTCTCCCCTCCCCTCCTCTAACCAAACATACACAAAATTAAACTCTCTTTCCTCCCTTCCCCTCCCCTCCCCTTCATTAAAATCCCTTCCCTTCCTTCCTCTCCTTTAAACCAAACAGAGCATAATAAGGATGCAAACTTATACCTTCTTTTTTTACCGTTAGATTTACCTTTGAATTTGTGCGGGTATAAAAATGCCTATGGACATGCACTTCCAAATGTCAAACTCTTATAGGTCCCTCAACTTGGAGTTAAGATCTGTTTGAAAATAATGTGGGCTCAATAGCAGTTCATATGAACAGGTAACATGAGGAACAATAAAAGAGTAAATGTCAATAGATCTAGAAAGTGAAGGCTACCTGGAAAATGATTTTACCAGGCTTAAGGAACATCTCCCAATGCTAGTAATAAATAGTCTACCTGAGCAATCTGACAATTTTGAATTAATGAGTTGAAAACAATTATATAAAACACAAGCTTTGTGATTTTCAGAAGGACTTTATAAAATCTAACTGTAGTGTGATTAATATTCAATGTTTTCCGTACAATTGTAACACACCTCTAGTTGTAGTTACTGATTAGATCAGTCAATGGAGACCATGGTTTTTCCTCTTAAACCGCAGGCTTTTGACTACAACTGGAATGGCCAACAAACGGGAAAGATCGGTAGTCTTTTGTTTCAAGGCTCTCATTTCAACACAGTTGACAACATGATACAACTACAGACTGGGTGGCATGTAGGGATAGCTTCATATACAAGACTTGCCACGTTCTTAAAGCAAAATTGACATATTTCTATACTTACTATCTGGTATTTGGAAACTGCAGTTCATCCTCATTATTAAGTGATGCAAATGAAAATGGGAAGAACTTGTAACCATCTCCCTCATAAAACTTGTACTGGAACTCTACCCAGTGAACCCTCAAAGCATGCAAGAAAGCACTAGAGTTTCCATTACCAGTAACACACCGACAGTTGCAAATATGAAAACAATAATGCCAACAATAAGAAAAATGTTGTTAAACCTGCAGCAGACACACACAAAAAGGCTTTTTAAGATGTCAAATAACTCTCCTAAACACTTACACAACACAACTTCAAGAACTTACCCCCAGGCCAGAAATAGAACTTTGTCATAGAATACACTCGACAACTCTGAATGAGCTAGACTGAAAAACCAAAAACCAAAGAAGAAATTAAAATGCAAGGGTATGATGCATTTAGAGATCATTTCTAATAGGAAAGAGATAACTTCAAGCCCCATCCATAAAAGTCAGAAGTTAAACATACTATGGAACAACTAGCTGCAACTAATGCATGGGTGACAATAGACCATTTCATTTTTTTACGTCACTTACCTACCCTGAATAAAATTTCCAAACAACAAATCCTCGAAAGAAAAAAAATAAAAGGCAGAATCCTGAAACTTGCTGAGACAAAGGGCAAGACATCGGTGTCAAGGTTTCTTCTTCAAAGCTGATGACCATCCTTTATGAATGCTATTACACAAATATTTTAATGCTGGCCAATGCCTGGATATGTGGACCTAATCAAGATGAGAAAGTGCTTTGGATTGGTTTTCTGACTGGGAAGTTTGCAGATGTGTTGCTCATAGATTTTCAGCAAAGGCTAGATATAAGGTTTTTTTCCTATGCCTTTCTTGGTTTCCTTCATACTTCAATGCTACTGCAAAGAAAATTTACATCGATACAATGCCTAATTTTACCAGATTCAGCAACTGGCCTACCACTAATGGTTTGATCCAATCAAACCTAGTCACACTGCATTCACTTCATGAGGTCACTGGAGTACTTGGATGATAGTAAGTTAATGGTTTCTAGTAACACATCTAATTCTCCAACATATTCCTTCTACATACTTGCAAATTTATTGTGTGAGGTTTCAACCAGACTTAACAGGATTCCAAAGTCCATTGGACCTTTACTCATTCATAGCTCATGTCATCCATGAACTGCAATTTATCAAAATCTAAATTATATTGCAAACTGAAACATCATCTACCATACATGAAGGGATATACAGCATATCCATATCCATGTGGAATTTCAATTTATGGTAACCAAAATTCACACAATGGCATCAAATGTTTTCAACTACCTACCTGAGGGCCCATAAAACGTAGATATGAAGCTGTATTAGACACAGCTTCAAGCACAAATTCTGGTAGGGTTAGGAATGATTCTGCAGATTCTATTATTACTCCTCAAATGAGGTAGAGAACTATAAACAGAGTGATAGTTCACACAACAGAAAACAGAAAGGAAATGGAATAGAAATGGTCCAGGAGAAGACTCCAGCGCAAGCTCTGGCTTGCCCTAAGCACAATGCCGAAATTAGATTCTGAATTTACCATATCCTCCACCCCCTACTTCTCCTCCACCATACAAGCTTCACGCCAAATTTCCTTCTGCACACGTGGCTTCCTCCCTGTCATTTCCTCCAACTGATTTTCCTTGCTTCCCAATTCCAGATGATTCCTCCAACGGTTCCCCATTTCCATTGCCAACTATATCCTTCCCCTTCTTCCTTCTTGTGTAAACCAGCCACGGTCTTGGGCCTTCATCAAACAGGCTTGGGTCTGATGCTTTACTCCTAACAAATTCTATTTCATGTTTAAGCTGGCGCACAAAAACCTCGCTGAACTCAAACTCCTCGTGGTCATGGGGAATACTGTGTGATTCTGATTCAAGAGGGTCATCAGTGCTGTAGAGCAAAGAGTAAGATTGACCTTGATGCGTCTGAGGAAGCATGGTATAAAAAAATTAGAATGGAGTTTAATAAGAAAAAATATATATATCAAGAGTAGTTTAGAGTATACTTCTTGGTGTTGCTTCTTCAGGAGAAAGGGCTTTGGTAAGAACATCCATGGCACAACGACAAGTGACAAAAATAGTAACACAAGCTAGCAGCAATGACACAGTGGGCAGTTTAGATTTGGCATCAGTTCAGTATCACTGCACAAGAAAATGTATGCAAATCATATTTGAAATTTCTTACTTGAAGGAACTTAAGCCAACAAAGAGCTGGTTTTCGCCCAAATCTCCAGTTGGACTTAGGAACATGTATATCATCACATGATACAGGTCAGCTTGTGATCCAGTGCACCATTTAACAATTATGAAGAGTGAAAGGTAGCCAAACAGACTGTTTAGGAATATCATTTGGGGAATAAACTGGTACCTGAAGCAACATAGGTAAATCAAATAGTCTAAACTGCACAGATAAACTGCAGAACACATCCAAACTTGAGCTGTTTTCTGCTATAACCCGATATTTATGTCATTTCCAAAGTAAATTTGTTTGTGCAGAAATAAGTAGGTGTTGATTCCTTTGTCTGTAAAACCTGAAATATCACCCGAACTTGTGAGTTACCCGCTGCAATACCTTGAGAATCTGCCAGGTATTAAAATCAAACTAATTGATAGTCCAACCAATAAAAAATTGCAGTCCGTATAGGTTTAGATGCACATTATACAAGAAATCAAATTCACTGTTCAAGAACAAACCAGACTTGTTGCAAATACAGGATACCAACCTTCTGCAACAAGACATTTCTTTGTCACATCAATGCTAAAGCATATTTAGAGTGTGATAAATGAATTTTTCCTTCTTCACCTATCAATTAAAATTTAAGAAAAGAAGTCAGTGTCGGAATGAAAATTAATTGCTGAACTTAGCAGCAAAAATGAAAATTGAGACATATATACACATAGACTATGTATATGTTTTAGCAATAAATCTTAAGAAAATTCTATCAAAAAATAAAATAAATCCTTACAAATGATAAATCAAAACTTTCAAACAAACCAGAAGGCTCCACTGCTCTTGATGATATCCAATTGTCTACAACAGAGTGCTCTGGTGCAGCAATCCAACATGAATAGTAGTCTTCAATTGTGAAAGCCTTCCTGACACCCATCAAGTTCAGATTTTGTAGTAATTATTTCTGGTGGCTTATCCGGAATCAGACAATGAAGAAAAAGTGCTCTGGGAAAAGTAGGCCAAGTATTGTGCACAACTTGAAAGAAGCTCACATCATAAGGCCCATAATTTTGTATATGGTGAATATCCTTTCTATACAAAAACATGGGATAAGGATTGGCTCAATATTCTTGTAATCAGTTCGACTAAGTTAATCAACTTTATCTAGTCTTCTGAACTTTACACAAGTTTTTTACTTCACCACATAATATTGAAACAGTTTCTGTTTGAGTCACAGAATGCCATTTGGAAACAAAGCAAGAACTACACTGTTAGGATCCAATTGCAAGGCATGAGACTTGAGTCCCGCATCAGAAGTATGGAATTCGGATGTGGGGTTTATATAGTCTTGGGCTCTCCCACCTTAATAGCTAGCTTTTGGGGCGTGGTTGTCCCAAGGTTCGTATCAATTGGTATCAGAGCATGATCTTCCGCCCACGTGGCAGGATGACTAGTGGGCGCTGGAGTAAAGAAGCCAAAGGGGTAAAGAGGCCGACGTGGACGTCGACTGCGGAAGCATGGTGAAATGTTATGATCCAATTGCAAGGTATGGGACTTGAGTCCCACATCGGAAGTATGGGATTTAGATGTGAGGCTTATATGGTCTTAGACTCTCACACCTTAATAGCTGGCTTTTGGAGTATGGTTCTCCTAAGGTATATATCATACACACACAAAATGGATTAACTTTCTCTGTTGGGAACAAACGGCTTACTAAAGTCAATGAGGAAACACTGTTGAACTTGGACAAGAAAATATCAACAGAAAACAAAACTGAGCAATAGCTTTTACAGAAATTAACAAAGAAGAATAAAGATGTGAAACAGTCATACGAAATACCAAAACTAATAATAGTAAATATGCAGTTCTTATTACTAGTTAACAAGAAATAACTAAAGAAATACTCAAGATGCAGCACTCTGAAGCATTTACTTAACAACAATTGGAAGCTAAGAAGAAACCTAACAGAAAATAATGTGTACCTCTGCAATCATCTGAAATTGTTTACCCAAGTCATCTGTGAAAGGATAATAGTTTGTTCCAAAAGCATTTCAAATTTTCAGAATTTTAATTTTAGCTCTATCTCCAGAATAAAATATAGCAAATACATTTTTATCAACCTGTAAGGCTATAAGTTTATTAACCAAAAGGATTAAGAAAGTAGAGGTGACCAGCAACAATAGAAGAGTAAATTTTGTCAGAAGAAGGGAAAAAAATTATACATAGAAATATGTAAAAGCAGCATCTTCACTCATTTCTGAAAGTTTAGTGCTTTCTTGTGGAATATGATAAAAGGAGGAAGCGTGATGGTCTAGTATGCAAACTATATATCTGAACTTCTGCAAGAGATTAAAGGCTTAAAATTTAAGATTTTAGTATAGCCTTCTGTCCTAACAAAGGATCAAGAACAGGATGTTCAACCACAGCTTGCTTCAGAAACACATTAACCCCTAGTAGCACGAAAAAAAATTCTTTCAAAAGGAATTGATTTTTCTCTAGTAAAAAGACCACTGATAAACCCCAGATTAATCTGCTTTGATGGATCTGTTGTTGTCTCCTACAGAACATAAATTTGCTAAGCATCGTCAAGAGGAGAAATAAAACAAAACTGTAAAGTAACAAATAGAAACTGCAAAGCTGTAGCCTGTACTTCTTCCAGTAATAATGGACTGTCAATAGACCCTTCAGCAGTTTTATGGACTTCAAGCTCTCTGTGGTGAGCGACAGAGCTATTTTGTGCAGAAGAGAAAAAATCAAGAGCCTGAAATGAAATAAAAATAAATAAAAAAAAGACGTTGCCACTTTGACTTGAGTAACCTTATACAACCAAGGAGAGAAAAAGAAAAGACCAGGCTATATGGTCAGATAGATGATACAATCTAAGAATATGTTTGAATTTGTACTAACAAGAATATGTTTGCATTTGTACTAAGTTCTAACAATATGTATATAATGAGATATAGAAATCATATTTTACAACTAGCAAAATGCTTTTACATTGTTAGTTAAACAGAAACAAGGTCAATAGCAAAGTAACCCAAGAAAATTAGAGCTTTGAAATGTTAAAGTATCAGATATGATTATGACAATTGTGGCAATGGTGAAGTTATCACAACCATACCTTCTGTAGAACAAGCTTAGACTCTAATAGCTCACTGTAAGTGTGTTGCAACTTCTCATTATTTGCATTAACCTCAAGTAGCTCAGCTTCAAGTTCTGCAAGTTTAACCTGGCCATGAAGAAAAGCTTCATTTCATGGTACAGCATATTCTTAAACAGGCGAATGGGTGTTAAAAATTTCAGAGCACATAACAACCTCCAAATTGTCCAGATCAACATCACTGTCTCCGGTTGACCAAGCTGAGGGCGATACACCATTCTTCGTCATTTGTTCCTTAAATAACCGTAGCTTACGTGCCATTTCCCCACATCTTTTAATCCACATGGTAAAATGGTAAGTGACATGGTAGAATATGCTAGCACTAATTTTTGCACTGTTACAAGGTGCATCCAAAAGATGGGATTAGGAACATTGACATGTTCAATGCTGCATGAATAACTTAAATTGATCCTGCTGTCCAAAGTTGCCTAAACCCAGACACTGTTTGTCACCAAGCCTCACCAATACCTCTGGCCAGAAAAAGGTTGGTACCACTAAGATCACCAAGATGTCTAATTTTTATATTTGCTTGAAGGAGTTCTCTCCTGAGTTTATAAAGAATTGAATACCCATTTTATACCATATATAGTTTATACTTAATGGTAGATACTAGATATTAATGTGCAATTTCCCATCACATACTTTTCTGATTTTACTATCAATATTCATTGATACAATCTTTCTTAACTCATCCTCTACTTAGATTCTCAAACACCAATAATGTCATGTGCGAGACTCTGTGAAGGTGCAAATATTATTTTCATTTCACTCAGCATTGTAAGAATAGTTATTAATTACTAGAAAAGATATATAGTACAAAGCTATGAGCCTATGAGGTGTCATGTGTATATTTGATTGATAATATCTCTTTTTTTCTTAATACCTAGCTATAGCTTGCCTCTTTTTACATCATATAAGATATCAATGTAAGAAATCAAAATTTCATCCTAGGCTCACTAGCACAGAACATCAAAGAGCTAAAATCTACTTCCTGAGATTGAAACCAAAAACACATCCAGATATGTTTTCTAAGCAAACATCGAGATCAAGGGAAATCAAATCAGTATCACCAATTCCCAGTAAAAATGCTTCTCGAGAGAAATTGTTAAAAGACACAGATTATGAAGAGAAACCTCTTCAAGGACACAACACAGGGAAGATGAACGCAACTATTCGGACAGAGATGTTATAGGCACCTGAGCAGCATATGTCGGTTGGAATGGGCTTTTTCAAACAAGATTCATCAATGTATGAAATAAAATAATTAATTCAATGAAGACACCAAAACATCAAGGAACAAGTATGCTTCCTAAGACAATGCATTAAAAAAAATCAATGAGAAATGCAGATCAGAGCACCAACAAGGTTCAATTCACAAAGTCAAGACTCCTGAAACCAGAAACCTAAATAGAAAGAGCAATGCAGGAATCAGAGTCAAAGAATCCAAAACGATAGCAAAGAGAATTGGAATTAGGCATATATACTTGCATACATACATACATCCTTGAATTGGAAGAGGCCGAGATCGCCACGACAAGTGATGGCTCCGTGAGCTGATTCGATCGGAATGATCAATTGAACCAATTCCATTGCATTGGCTCCCCATCATCACAGTTCCCACCTCTGGGAGAGATCAACTTATATCACTATATAACACTCTTATATTACTCAATAACTTTTTATTAGATAATTTTCTCACAAAATATATCACTCAATAACTTTTTATTAATTAATTTTCTCACAAAATTCACCGTTAGATTTAAAGTTTATATCAGTGTTTTAAAAACCGGTCTAACCAGACCGGTTGGACCGTGAACCGGAAGCTCCACCGGTTCTGGTTCAACCAAAGAACCGCCCAAGCGGTTAAACTACAAAAATCATTAAAAAAAACCGGTTGAACCGGTAAAAATCAAAAATAAAAAACCGGTTGGACCGTTCATCAACTTTTAAATTGAATTTTTATTAAAAAAGAAAGAAGAAAATGGTTCTTTTTTTATTAAAAAAAACTTAGGATTTAGCTCTTTTAGGAGTTGGGTTGGGGGTTTCCATAGTTCTAGTCCTTCTTTTTCACAAAAATAGATGGCGACACTACAAAGCGATTTATGATTTTTGTGATCAGTTATATATATATAGTATATAGTATACCGGTTCAACCACCGATTCAACCGATCAAACCCATCAAACCTTGAACCACTCTCCTCTCCGGTTATCCAGTTCAACCGTTTAAAACATTGGTTTATATCATATAGATCATACTTATAAAATTTCACATTAATCCAAAATTATTTTGTAATTCATTAATATACATAAAGATTAACGTGATATAAACTTTTAAAATATATGAAAATATCAACTATTTGATTATATTCTTATTGATATTTAATTTTTAAAAATTTAACACAAATAATCAACATGATAAATAATTATAATTTAACGGTTGAATCGATAAAAAGTATACTCAATAAAAAAGTTATTGAATAGTGTAAGTTAATCAAATCTTACTCCGGGGTAAGTTGATCCCTCCCCCCCCACACACATATATAGGGGAGGAATCAACTTACACAAGCGTAAGACTTGATCACTCTTACATTACTCAATAACTTTTTATTGAAAAATTTTCTTACAAAATCCACCATTAGATTGAAAGTTTCTATCATGTAGATCATTTGTATCAAATTTTGAAAAAAATTGAATATCGATAAGAATATATTTCAATAGTTTATATTACGTTAATTTTGATGTATATCATTGAGTTACAAAACAATTTCGAATTAATGTAAAATTTTACAAGTATGATTTACATGATAGAAAATTTCAATCTAACGGTGGATTTTGTAAAAAATTTATTCAATAAAATGTTATTGAGTGGTGTAAGAGTGATCAAGTCTTACACCGGTATAAGTTGATCCCTCCCCATATATATATATATAATAGTGGAGATCCACTTTCACCAAATGTAAGTCTTGACACACTTACACCACTCAATAATTTTTTGTAGAATATAAATTTAACCAATCTAACTGTTGAATCATATGTTATTATGTTAATGATCATGCATGTCAAATTTTAAATAAATCAGATATATATAGTTATCTAATCTAATAGTAGACAATTTACTTACATTTTTAAACCATATTATACGTTAAAATAAAGTAATGTAATAAAGAATCAAATAATTTTTTAATTGTAAGAAATTTTATAGAGTTAATATATTTTATGAGAACTTTAAATTTACATTTTACAACAAATTATTAAGTAGTGTAAGTG
The DNA here is from genome assembly GCA_023212625.1 of Styphnolobium japonicum. Lineage (NCBI taxonomy): Eukaryota > Viridiplantae > Streptophyta > Magnoliopsida > Fabales > Fabaceae > Styphnolobium > Styphnolobium japonicum. The sequence goes on from JALBWW010000006.1 coordinate 29,977,810, forward strand.
TGTCAAAACTTACACTTAGTGTAAGTGGATCTCCACACACACACACATATATATATATATATATATATATATATATATGCTTTTCTTGAGAATTTTTTTGTTCTTGAAAAACTCTCTTACCGCACCAAATCAAAATGTCGCGGGTGCCTTTATAATGATTCCGTTTCGTCCCAACTCCAAAACCTTGTTCGCATGTGGATGTGACCATGCAAATTATGCAATGCAATCAAATTTTATTTGGTGCCCACGCGGAGATCCAGAAAATTTTAGGGAAGGTGCTAAATACACGTTTACTCTGTAAAAAATTTAAAATTATTTAAAATTTTCTTTAAAAATTTTCCCAGAATTTTATTTGGGACACATGTACGGTAGTTCCACCCGGCCAAAACTTGTAAGTTGTAAGGACAAATACATAACGTACTAACTATTCTGAATAATGTTGCTAGTTATTGGACGACGCATATATACTAGTCTTTATGCTTTTTAGTTGCAATGCAAAGCTCACACATTCTTCAATTTTTTTTTTAAAAAAATAAGGATCTTCATTAAGGAAATTAATAAAAATCCGAGTGGTTGAAATATTATATATGAAAAAAAAAATTCTTTTTCTTTCATGATTAATTATGGTTATATGTTATAGGAAAATTATATGTAAAATGTGAGCAATGTGATTCTAACTATTGCTATATTCTCAGAAAATATAATTGTATTGAAACACTGGGTAACACAACCATTGGAAGAAATATACAATAGGGAACAATCCAGTACATACTGTAATAGTAGAACATCAATCATAAAGTGTGATTATCTGATAATAGAACGTTTTTAAGAAGTTACTTTTTTGTAATAGAATTTATTTCTGAAGTGACTTCATTGATTTAGTTATTGTTTGAAAATTTTAGATATGAATTTCGATGTTATTTTATAGTAAAAAACTCCAACTTCTTGAAAGCAACACCACTTTGTAAAACCTATCATTTAAAAATTTAATGCCATAGAAAAATTAGTAATATTTTATTAATTTTCTTACAAAAAAATGAAAAGGACATTGTAAAATCGTTTTAAATAGGATATTTATGGCACTCATTCCCTCTTTGTATTTGTTCCATAGCTGAACATACATTATACACATCCGTGGAATAAAAGTTTATGGGACTACTACAATATTTGTAAAAATTAAAGTATTTATAATAGCTAGTCACTAGTCAAATTTCAAAATAATAAATTATTATTATTACCATTTTTAAGTTTATGTTAACTTGTGTTGTATTCATATATAATATTTCTTTTAGCAATTTTTTTCTGATAATTTTTTTTTATTTAATAATATACTATAAACTTTTTATATATGACAAGAATATTGCCATAAACAATAAGTTATAATGAATGCCAATTATAAAATGAAAATGAGTTCTGGCCCAAGCATAGAACCTGCCTCTGAAAACTTGGCAAATAAATGGCACCGGGAAAAGAAAAGAAGGCGATAATGAATTGAGGGAGAGATAAAGAAAAGAAGTAAAGTAAGAAGGGAGAACACCAAAGTTTACGGTGGCCTCTAAATATCAAGAACAAAAAAAAGAAAAGAAAAGCTTACGTCTATATAATTTACTATTTTCAAATAGGTAAAAATATTTACATAAATTATGTAGGGTATATGTATAATTTGGACCATTCAGAAAACGTTATAGTGAGTTTAAAGTAGGGCTAAAAATGAGTTGATGTGAGTCCAATAAAATATGATTCATGCTCGTCTCAATAAAAAATGAAATTGACTTCTTGACTCAAGTTCAGCTCACCTTAAGTTCATAAGTTACTATAACTCAATGAGTTAATATCAAGCCTTATATTGATTGATCCTCTTAGGCTCAATGAGTTAGACTTCAATTTATAACTCAATAAATTTTATTTGTTTTACATATATTTAGTTAAAAAATAATTTAGTTAAATCAAAAATAATGTCAAATGCTAATATATGTTAAATTAAAATATTATTATTAATTTTCGTATAAAGTGACATATACATATATTAAGCTTGACCTATTTAATAAACAAGTCAAATTTTAACTTACTGAGTTGTTAATAAATCAAGCCACGAGCAGGCTCATTAGTTTGCTCAACTTGCTTTCATCCCTAACCTAAAGTGTTATCCAATGGCTTGCATAGGAGTATGCAATGAGTGTGTAAATGTAAATTTATACAAGTATCATTACTCTTTCAAATATCAATTAAAGTAAATCTAGATCCAAAAGTCTCCAAACATAAATACACAACAATTATTAAATAGGTAAACTCAACTTTGAAAACTGAATAATTCTAAATATTAAAATCTCATATAATCCTAATTTATGAAAAATACCTTAACAATACCTAAATTACTAATAAATATACAAATATAACAATAAAACCATTATATACATATATATATATATATATATATCCTATTATTCCTAATTGATACCTTCATCAATGGCTCTATCCCAAAACTCAAAAAAAGAAGGAAAATGCTAGTTAGCCAGCTTTTTTTTGCCAAAATGAATTGGTATTATTCATAACTCTTAGATGAATGAATGGTTTCTGTTCTTTTAACTTATCCAATAACCATTTATGAATCTTAACACATTCGATAAAATTCTATAGATAAAAAATTGGTTGTGTAGCATTACTCAAAGAAGAAGCACAGCGTACAAAGTCATAGTTTTGGTACGAAGTGAAAAGTTTTCGGGTAGATTAGATGAAGGTTAACATTTATTCTCTACATTATCTAGTTTTTTTGGGGGATAAAAATATCGTTTTAAGGGTCATTGAAAAAGAGGAAATTGCAATCTGGGGCTGTTCCTACCTAATGGAGTCAAGTGTATAATATATGATATTGCCATAACTCACATTGTCGGTTCCCTTTAAACCCTTAGTACATACGCTTTTTGTCATCACCCTAAATATGCAGCTCACGCTTGGGTCTATTCCATCCGGGCCATAATTTTAGGATTGAATAACTTACATAGTTTGAAATGATATGGATCGATCAATGAGAATTTCTCGCAGCATGTCTATTTCAATCAAGTTTCCTACCACACAAATCATGCATTTGAAATTGTGTATCTTTTTTTTTTCTTTCTTCAAATGCATGATTTGTGTGGTAAAGTCTTTTATAGTGGACGTGAAATTGAGAACTACCTTCACTAGAAAGAGAAGAATTTAGAAAAGAAAATGTCTCTCCTATTTTTATAATCTACAGAAAAATCCTGCAATAGTGGATTCATCTAATAAGTTAAAGTGATCCATTTTTTCAGTTAAAGTGAGATAAAATTATATAAACATCTATGAATGCAAAAGGAGTATAGATAGTATTATTATTTCTCCAGAACAAGTTGCTCTATACTTCATTCTCTCTGACTCTCATATCCACATCGCACATGCATGCTAGCTGCAGTAGCAAGTCCTGTGACTGGCTTTGTATCTTTGGACCACTGTGTAGCTGATCGAGCAGAGAAAAACACAGCTTGCTAGCTAGCTGCTGGCATGCCGGGCCACGACCTATATGCCGTTCTATTCATTGTACAAGCCCTAGGCTGTGACCATCATATCAAACCCTAGTTGAGTTCTCTTGCTGTAAAAGAATCTGGCCTGTTTTTAACAGTATAGAATTCATCCAAGAAAAACAATTCATTACATAGAAAGATGAACCAACCTTCTTCCGACATTGTCCGGAGGCCAGGTCGACATGAAATGGTCCGTGAATCGATTACCCCATAGTTCTGAACTATTAGTTCAATACGTCAAGACTTTGCCTAGAAAAGGAACAACCTTTGAGCTTTTTCTTTGCTGTGGTTAAATCTACAACCTTAATTGACATGAATAGTGCGTAATTAATCATGTTGATTTGTTTATCACTATATGTTATAGCTAGCGCAATCTTAGGACCCATAAATAAAATATCCTTTCCTGTCATTGGCAAATTAACTGTCCGATCTCAATATTCGCGAGTACATTTAATTTGGCATGAAGGAAGTCAATTTCATGTTGATAATGGTAGGACATGTGGTATCAAATAATTGTTGACCCCAACTCGAAGACAGCAAAGCAGACATTCAAACAATTTATTACCCAAAAATCACATTATATGGTTTGAAAACGTGCCTGTTTCTCTCCTTGGAACGTAGAAAGACAATTCAAATCAATGTTACAGCGACCTTTCTTCCCTTCCTCCTCCCTGGTTACTGTTGTTTAGTGACTTCAAGTTAAACCTTTTCCCATACAAGTAGTCACATATACAGTACTCGGTCGTTCTTCACCTAGCTGGCTAATGACTATTATAAGGGACTAGTAAACCAGTACCTTAAAAATATTGTTTCCCAAGTATTTAATATTTCTTAATAAATTTTTTTAATTACTTAATAAAAATGTAGTAAATATTTTTTAAATTCTCAAAATATTAAATATTTTATTTTTATATTTAATATTTTTTATTTTAATTATGCACTAAGGTAATTCCTTAACAAATGATCTATTATAATTAGCAAATTAGCAAATAAATCTGCCCTTGGAGTATTGGAAGTGTGAATGTTGGACAATAAATAATATTAAGATACCCAGCCATCAGCCATGTGGTACCAACGCGCCAAAATGAAGCCCCGAATTGTGCACATCCATAAATCCGGGGAATTAACCCATTGCTGGAATGGAACTATATATTCGGGACACCAGATTTGAGCAACCCAAAAAGAAACGAACATACAATTGTAAGACTAGGCATTTTTGTTTGTTTGGTGTTCATTAGTGTTATCTCTACATCTTTGAGCGTAAGATTAATTTCGTTCGGGCCAAGAAATATTATAGTAAAACGATTCAAACCTTTGAGCTCCTCTTAAGATCAAAGCTGCTTACTCCAACTAACTTTGTATGACTTGGCATTTGATTAGACATACTATCGTCGAATCTTGCCATAAGAAGGCTCCTATTTATCAGCACAAACAAAGACTAAAGACTTACCCTAGCTAGCGTGAGAAGAATGAATAGTTTCCTGGTGTTTGATATTAATTATCAGAAAATTTCCTAACGAATAACAATCCAAATTCGGAGTTCATCAATCAGCAGGCATTCGAAATGCTATCATTTTCCAATCAATAAGTACCCCAAATCATAATCTTGTTAATTGTTTGAGGCTTCCAACACAAATATTGTAAAACAAGCTCACCATCTAATGGCCCACTTAGGTTTACCTCAACTGATAAGGGTACAGTGAAATTTGAGTAGACATTCTAAGTTTAATCTCTTGTAAATTAAAAAGGAAAAAAAAACTCACCACATAGTACTTCGTAAAAATTAAATAACAGACACTAGACAATTCTTAGCATCCTTGTTACATATATGTTTTTTAATATCCAATAATTGCCATAAGTATGTTCGTGTAAAATTTCTACTTATAATACACTGAACATATCCTTAACTAATGATGGTGCTGGGTACTAAAAAAATTGCAAAAACTTCATGGTTCTTACTAGATTATGGCATTTAATCACTCGGGCTTCTCTCAAGTGGGTACAATGTACAATGGAATGAAGTTTGAGTAGAGATTCAAAATTCTTAAATCATAACAACTACGATCTCAGTATGTATAAAAATAACAGTAACATGGCATTTTCACTCACAAGTTAAAAATGCATGACCGGCATTCTTGTTACATCTCATCTTTTTCAATGAGAAGGTTTATAAAAACAGATGATATAAAAATTCAAGAGTCTAATTATAGCTAGCTTAAAGTTAATTGTATTTTGGACATAATATTGTTTTCACTAATAATGATTCTGAAATAATGCAACTTCCATTTCATCTTACTGTGTTTGTGCATGTGTGCACTGCCTTTTTCAGATTAATACTCATGCTGAGTGGTTTTAATCATTGTGATGATTCTGACCATTAGCTTAGCAAAAATTTACGTTTTATGCAATCCTTTTCAACATAATTGAAGTATTGAACAATGGTTATATAACTAACTTTTTCCTCTCTCTCTCTCTCTCTCTCTCTCTCTCTCTCTCTCTCTCTCTCTCTCTCTCTGTGGCGAACAGAAGTAAAGGTTAACTCTTCTTTTTTTATTCCCTTGCCTGGATGTGTCCTCCAAAAACCATAAAATTCAGTCAACTTTAATCCTCAATCTTGACACGAAGATTGTTGATGAAATCTTAGCAGAAGATTAACATTTTTATTTGATTTCCTTGATATGAAGGAAGGAAGAATAAGGTAGGGAACGATGCAACTTTCTGTTAAACACATAATGATATATAAACATTACACTAGTAAAAAGAATCAAGAAATTAGAGAAAGAAAAGGTATGGAAAGAGGTTATAAATACAAAAGAACAAAAGTATAGATGAAAGAGAAATAGACTGGTATGTCTCAATCAGCTGAAGGTTGTGTGGCACATGTTATGGGTCAGTTATTACAAAACTAGGGAAATTTTTTGTATAGTTTCTGATTCTTCCTTATGAACCAAAACCAGCAGTCTAGGAAAGTATCATTAACCCTATCGTATCATATGTACCTTGACCTATATCATTGGTGGCAGTAGCCACTTGTATGCATATAACATACATCACATGCACATACTTTGAGAAGCATTAATAAACATTATGAGCCAAAGAAGAAGGCTTTTCCAAGTCTAGCATATGGAATAGACATCCATGGATGATGGTTGTCTATTCCAGTGGGTAAATTTTATTGGTTTTCAGAGAAGTAGTTGGTGTAAATGCTAGTTGTAATTCTCCATTTATACGTAATATAATTATGAGATATCATATCGATCGATCGGGGGAGGAAAAAGGTATATAGAAAGTGAGCCAACCAGTGGTTTCACTTTTGGGACTGGACTGGACTGCTGGGACGCCCAGTTGCCAATTGCCAATGCATGGGACTATGGGAGACAAATAAAAGACGCACCGTCCGTGGCCTGTTTCTCCCCAGAAATCGTGCAAAGAGATAAAAGAATGCTTTTCAAATTTTATGCTTAACCAAACACGAAACCTATTTCGTTCCATTTTGATCCGGCAAGCAAACGGATAAACGGGAAAAAGCGGCTTCGAGTTGAGCACCAACCAGAAAGCTCACTCAATATTAACCCAGAAAAAGAAAAATACTATAAAGAAATCAAATCACCCGGCATAACAAAACATAACGTAATAATGCACATACCCACATGCTGCCTGCGCCAAAGAAAACACACCACAGTCCAACACTCACAGCGAAATTAAAATATATATGCTCATGCTCTAGAATTGAAAAGTGAGTCTATCGATAACAACAAAATAACCATGAAAATCTGAACTGAGATTCGGACAAAACAAAACAACATCCAGGCCCCTTTAATTTCGTGCACCCTGAATCATCGTCGTAATCATTTGTGAACTCTTAACTAGTCTAGCTACTTCAGCTGATGTTAAGATGGAACCATAACGAATAATCCTAATAAGAGAGTCGATGAAAAAACAAATACTTGGTTTCAAATTATTATTCCAAGAGATAGAGAGACACGTCTTTAGGATCTTGGGGGTGGGAAGAATTGCGTACCAGCCATGAAAGCATTCATCGAAGAGGGGTAGAGTGAAGGATCAAATGTGTTGCCGCTGGTTGTGGCGGTTATGAGACTGAGTTGCTGAGCTTCACCTCCACCAGAGGAACCCTCACCAACTGTACTGGTGTAAGGACCGTCAGGGCCTTGGTCGTAGAGAATTCCCTTGAAAACATGCCCTCCGATGTTGACAGCGGTTTGATACGCGTACCGATCATCTGGAGCGTCCATTGCGCTAACTTTTACACACCGAAACACAGCTGGAGAGTTCAGTTCAGGTGGGAATTGTCCCAGTTCCAACCCTAATTAATAATCAATAAATTAAATCAGGAAACGATTCATGTAAAATATCAGAGGAGCCTGAATTGCTGCTCTCCATTCTTTTTTTTTCATTTCAGAAAAAAAAAAAAAAGAACCAGTTGCAAGTCTAGCTAACGGATCACATGGAACTTAATAATTTCATCAGTTTTACTTATTAAGAGTGATGGAATATGGAAAAGGAGCGAGAGACAACAAAAAGCAAGGTGATAGATGACTATGGAGTGAAATTTCATTTTCACAGTGACATGATATGGACCAGTTAGGTATATAGTCATCATAGAAGACTATAATTCCTCAAGATCTAAGTGCATCTTTCTCTAGCAATATCATAGACTTATAAAGCTATATAGTTGAAAATTCGTCACTGACCTATATACCAATTAGAAGGATTTGAGAACAAAATTCCAATAGTTTTCTTTTTATAAACTCTTTTTCTCAGTACTCTTTGTTTGTATTGTATGATATCCTACAAACTTTACCTGTGGTAGTGATGGGTACTGGAGCACAAGCAAGAGAACCAGCACCTTGATTTTCTCCATGGTGTTTAGAATTATCTCCCCGAAATTGCTGCTGCTGCTGATTTGGTTCCTGCAACGAAGTGAGTTGTTGCTGTCGCTCGCGGCGCTTGGCTGCGGGAACCCAAGTGCTCTTGACGTGGGTTTGGCACTGAAACCCTCGGCTCTTACAGCAAGTCCTGCATCTGAGATGTGGACAGTCTTTCTTTGCTTGGTTCCCACAGTCCTGACAGTTCATGCCGCTTCCTAGACCTCCAGACCTCATGACCGTGAGTCCAAATCTCGTAGATTCATCAGAGACAGAGACAGAGACGTCGTCGTTAACGTTGGAGGAGTTTCTGCGACTAGGACCCACCCCAAACGAGTAGTAGTTGTTCAAGTTTTGGTGTGGGTGATAGGACTGCGGCCATATCTCGAATCCCTTGTTGTAGATCTCCTCGTTCCTGAACAAGTATTGGCTATTACTGTTATTGTCTTCTTTTTCTTCTTCTTCTTCCTTGTTTTGTGGACCTCCCCTTCCACCTAGAGAGAAGAACCCAGCCATCTGTTGCACCCAAAAGTTGAAACGATCCCCAATTCAGAGATAATATCCATAGCAGAAGCTTCGCGAATCTTAAAAATAATTTTTGAAAGATCAGCCTACAACTGTAATTATTTTTTTGGGTTTCATGTGCAAAGGGTGGGTTTGCTGACAACAGTAATACTAATAGCTAGGTTTGCTTATTAATTTTCACCCGCTCGATTTTTTTCTTTTTCTTGTTGACTCTCTCTCTCTGTCACTGTGGTGAGGCCGCGTGGGGGCGCCTCAAGTATGATCTTCTGGTCTGGTTGGGTTTTCTGCAGCTTTTGTGGAAAACTGTTTTCAACCACAAAAGAAAAAAGAAAATTAAGGATAAAATGAATATGGAAAAATAGGGTAGTTGAGTTGATGTTGCATAATTCTCTTCAGTTCCTTGTTCCCTCGACGCAATTATGGCACGGAATTAGAGCCTCTGCTACGCCGCCATGGTAACTGCACCCATCTACTCTACTGTAGAAGTCTCATTTATGAATTATGGTCACCAGCCCAACTCTCTCTCTCTCTCTTACTACACAAGAAGAATACAGACTGGCTTTGTAGCTGTGGTGCGTTGTTGTGCCTCACACTACTGAGTTTGTGTTATTGTTATGAGCGAGGGAGAGAGAGAGGGAGTGTGCGTGCGTGGGGGAACATGAAAATCTATCACTCACTGGCCACTTCTCATACAGTTCTCTCTCAGTTTCAATAAATCTCAGCCGGGATGAGAGAATCCCAGTCGTGCTCTATCCATCTAACGGACACCATTACTCCACGTGTCATTTCATTAGCTTTTGCTTATTCGTCCTGGCACCGGAAAACCCGCTGGCACTTTCTCTGACCGTCCCCATAATTAAGATTGTTTTCTTCCGATTTTTAATGCCTATGAAGCAATCTACCCAATAGTGGAAAGCTAATACGGTGCATCACTCACATGCACCTCCCTCCCTCATTTTATCTCACACGTCTCCATCACCGCTCAAATCTTCCACCTCATCATGAAACCCAAATCCAACGCCTCTCACACATCATAGCCCATTATACTATAGACGAACTCATTTTACTGAGTACTGACCATTTTTGAAAAAACAAAAATTTAGAGGGAATGATAAAAAGAAAATAGTGTTGGTATTTGAGAAATATTTAATATATTTTAATTATTTAATAATAAAAATATTTAATATTTTTTTATATAAATAAATGAGGGTTAGTCTCGGGTGTAGTGTATTTTTACCTGCCCGGTGCCTGTATTTGTAGTTTACTTATTATCTGTGCAACCTCGTCCATGCCTCGTATTCCACTCAAAATTCTTCGCGTAATCATTATATGATTGACTCGCAATTTCACATAATATATGTTAATTAATTGTTAGATAATTTATTTGGGGAATATTAGAAATGGGTTTCGTGTCAGGTCGTCTGCGTGGTACTCGACCCTGGCCTCACAAGTAACAAGTGGGGTAACGGAAGTGTGTTGATTTTCACTTTTAAGCAAAAATTAAATCCATTTCATGTTCTAGCGTACTTGGGAGGCCTAAGCCGTATTAATTAAAATCACATTCTTCAATTTTAGGCCTTCCATTGTGGAACATGCATCACACAAAAACCTCGACAATAACGTAATTATTTCACATTTGATGATTACCATATTGAACGGTGGATAAAATATTTATTTCTCATTGTTGGATTCCATCACTTCCATGACTCAACTAACTTCATGGTTTTCCGGTCTTATTCACATTTGTCATACAAAATTACTACTGATATTATAATTATGAGAGGATAGAGAAGAGAGTCTGACCTTAATCACGCGTAACTCACATCACATACACATGATGAGAAGACCTACCTACATTTCAAAGAAGGAAAAATAATAAAATTGATATGGTTTTTTAAGGATATGATATATTTTAAAATACTTTAATGTGTTTAAATAATTAAAATTTGTCAATTTTATGGGTTCTCACACACACACACACAGTGCTTACTTACAGAAACATTGCCAAACTAGAAGCTCTCACCATTAACTCCTTAACTATGTAAAAGTTCTCAATGCCTTTTAACTAGGATATATTTTTTGTCCAAACAGAACTTCAAAGCAAATTAAAGACCGTGTGTTCATTCAACTATGGGGCCTAAAACAAATTTCGCGTTTTTAATGTCACTTCATGAGAGAATACTGCTCGGATTGACCTGTATCGAGCCTCATTAATTGTTTGTTCAAAATTTCAAATAATAGTCCAAGAGTTTGGCTGCTAGAATGCATCATTACATTTTGATTATTTCATGTGCTAATTACTTGTGTTGAAAACGTTGCATTTTTATATGTATTAGCTAGGAGAAATAGAGAAAAAGTGTTTAAGACGACTTTCCGCATGAATTTGTAATCTCATGGACCATGACTGACCCATGGTCGTATTTCCTACAGTGGGCGTAGCTGGTCATGTATAGTTGTTTGCTCCTGCTCACCGAATTTCTAGAAGTAAATGCTGGAACAGTATTGCGAGTCCCGCGAGAGAGATGGGGATGAAAGAAGTTTGGAATTGGTCAATTTGTAAGGATGAAACAGCCTCAGGCTCAGCTAGCTTAGCTAGCTGTCATTTGTAGAAAGCGAGAGGCACACACAAACACAAACTCGTTCAAAATCCAAATTAAAAGGGGAGCATTAGACGATGGAGCTAGCAGGGCAACCCTTACTTAATTAAGTAGCAGTAAACACTAAACAGTAAGGGAGTGCTGTCCAGTGTCCAACAAAGACTCAAAAATCAAATGTAAACCTTCATCAGTATCACGTGAACTGCCCCAAACGTAATTAATTTAAGACCACTAATAATTGGTTCCAATAATATAACCAGACCAGGTAACAGACAAGGACACGGCCTCATCGGCTGCGTTGCTCTGACCGTACGCGCTCCTAAAACTACTATTACTATTCTATCATTCCCAAAACCAAACTTTGTATTCTAAATTCAATTGTTATTAGGGGCCCGAGGAAACAAATCATCTTTCTCTCACCAACCATAACTATCATTTGGCCGCCCCTTGTCCACCATGGCACATTCTCGCACTCTCAAGTAACTTTAATATATTTTTATTTCAAGAGTAAACATATTTTGATTTGATCGTGTAAAGATATACGTAATATCTCATTAATTTTTAATTTTAAAAAAATTAGGATCATGTTAATTATTGTCTCTTGTTTAAGAATTATTAATCTTTCTTAATAAATAATTTTAATTATTAAATAAAAAATTAAATGTTTTTAATTTTTTAAAATTTTATGTTTTTAATTTTTTAAAATTTTATGTTTTTAATTTTTTAAAATATTGAAGACTCTATTTTTTTTATTTAATATTTTTTATTTTTTATTCATTAATCATAATACTCGTTAGCAAATGCTTTAAAAGTATATGTGACATTAAACTAATCCTACAATGATACATAATTATTAAAATGACATCAAATTATTATTGAAACATGAAACTGATTATATTAATTATTATTGAATGATTAACTTAATATCACTAATAAATAAAAGATTAATATAATATTATGTATATATTTATAAGATCAAAATGAGTGTTTACTCGTCTTTCAACCATGATTGATTTTTATTTATTTAACTTTTGGTTGTTTTGTTGGTTCTCCGTGGTATTAAAGATGCAGTCCAAGACTTGAATCAATTATGATTAGGCCAATTAGTGGCCGAAATGAAAATGATGCTCTCAATCTTTGATGGTGCGTTTCCCTCAACATGAAGTCTGAAGCTGGTCAACATTACCTTTTTGGAAAGACTACCTAAAATTATGAAATGTGTCCTGTAAACAAACTGGTTTAGCTGAAGACCTAAGCACAAGTGATTAGACTTAATTAAGCTGAATCAATGATAATAAAGTATATGATATGACACATAGGGTCATAGCTATTGGTTAATGGAGTTGAGGCTTACAATAAGAAGAGTAAGGTATTGTCATGCCATTATTATTGGTAAAAGGAGAGTTAAAGAACTGAGAAGACGTTTTTTTTTTAAATGTCAAAATTGAGAAGACGTGACCTTGCTCTTTTTACTGGTCTTTCCCTCTCGCAGGACTCCCTTCCCCCAATCTGGTCCTATATCATGATTGAATTGTAGACCAATTTGAAGGTCGGTTTGGGCTGGCCCAACAATATAACTTATTTAAGTAGCCATCATTGTCCATTCTTTTTTTCACTTTTTACACATAGAATCTTGAATTACACTACGAGTGAGAGCTCAACGAGTCAAGTTCCTCCATTAAGTTTAATTTCCAACATTATCATCTTAGGGCCTGTTTGCTTTAGCCGTGGTGTTGGGCAGAAAAGCCCCCTTAAGAAGGAAAATAAATAAATTAAAACTTTAGGTAAAAGTGACTTTGGACAGTGTGTCCAACGCACGTTTGCGTTGTTAACCATTTGAAACAAACATGAAGTTCATAGGTTTTGAATGTGAGATGACTAAGTGAAAGTTATCAAATCCATCCATTGTATAATACCATTTTTAAGAAAGAAAACAGGTAATTTCATCCAAGTATAAGTATTGTTTGTTTAAGCAGCCTTCGTTTCCATAAATCAATAAATTATGCATTTCATTTAATAAATATTTGACATGTGTATTATTGTCATATTTTCTAAGTTTTAAAATAACTCGCAAGTGTACTAATCATACATAAGTATAATTTTGTAAATATGATATCGATCCCACAAAAATTTTAAGTTAAAATTTTGAACAATTGATAAATTTCTTAAATCTATTTACACAAAAATGATTAAGAAGCCAAAGCTAAATTACAAATTAAAATAACTAAAACAAATAATAAATATAATTAACCAAGTATAAATTAATTAAGGTTCAGAATCCACCAAGATTAATTTAAAATCAACTATGTCAAATATATTATTCTCAAATATATTTTTCTCATTAACATCTAGCGCCAAGCATATATTCATGAAAAATATACCAATTAGGCTCTAATAAAAATTATTAATTATATGTTTTTTATCTAATTAACTATAAATAGTCAAATCATCAACTATATCTTTATATAGAAATCACAGCTAATGATATCTGATTACAATGAACACTCAGATAGCAAAAACAATTTTAAAACATGAAATAAATATGATTGAACTTATCTATAAATTTATTCATGCTAAATGATAGCAAAATAAAATAATAAACATTAAGGATCTATAAATTGAGTAATAATAATTAAACATAAACAATGCTAAAATAATCAAGGTTTTATCATCCTCTTAATACATAAGGCCAAAGTACTCATACTGACTTTAGAGAACAGCAATATTGCCCCCTACAGCCTAACTTCATTATCTCATTTTGTGTAGCTTTTGTGTAGGCCTTTATAACTACTACTCTCATTTATACTAATTTTATTGGGCTAAAACTCTAATAAACTTTTATTCTATGATTTTCTATTTGTGTACAAACCCTTTTAATGTGTTGGCAGTAAGAAAGGTATATTTCTTTCCCCCTTTAAGTCTTCCTAATTAATATGAGTAAAGAGGAAAAGTCTATCGGGAATAGGAAATTGATTCAAAATAAAAATCTTTTATGCTAAATTGTTTATATCTTCATTAAATCTTGTTAAAATTCTATAATTATCATAATTAATTAAAAAATTATATCTTAACAAATAATTAGAAATATCATAAAATAACTTTTTTTTACTTATATTGTGATGTAATAAAATCTATTTTTTATATAAAAAATATGTAATATTACACTATTATCACATTCATTGATAATAGAGTACTTACAATTTAGAAAGAAGTAATTTGAACTAAAAAAGAAAACAAATTTAAAAAATTAGTTTAGTGTGTTTATATATATCACCTAAATTCTTTAGGACTCGAAAAGGATTTAGAATACTTATATTATTTAATATTCTTATAAGAAATTATATTGATAAATTTGATCATTAATATATAAGTAATTAATCAAAAATATTTTCTTAGGTAATTATTATATCCTTAATTATTTAATAAGATAAAAAAAATTAAAGAAAAATATACCCTCTTTCGAAATAAAATCAAATGCTAAAAAATCATTAAAGAATGCGCTATAAAATTTTCTATAAAAAAATTGTTCAATTAAATACATTTGCTAAGAATAAATCCTTTTTGCTTTATAAAAATTTATTTTTCACAATTTTTTTTATTTTTATAAATAAAAAACCAGCAGCTTTGGGACAAATTAAAGTGAGTGTCGATGTTAAGATAATATACTTAAATTTACACAGAATAAACAACAAATTTTTCTTTAGAAGTACATTAATTAAGTGATTCCAAGCAAATATATTTGTGTATTTTGTCAATTGTTAGCACATGCTATGAACAATGATAAAACAAATTAACTCTAAAAAAGACAAAATAATAATAATTATACACATACACAAAATCGTTTAATAACATGTAAATTTATCCTTAAAAATATTAATGTGATCAAATTTAGAAATGAATGTAACATCTAATAAAAAGAAACATTAATTTTTTATTTTATAATTTTTATAATGTTATGCATTTCAATTTATTTTAGGTGGGGGATTGATTTGTGGGTTTCCCATTGCAGCTTCCCTTTTACTCTCGAGCCTTGCGCTTGCTTTCCTCGTTGCACATCCTCTTTCGTTAATCATCGATGTAAACACATACTTTGATTTTTTAAATATGCAAGTATTATTTATTTAGTTTTTTAATAAATTTTTATATCAAATTATTTTTTCGAAAGACTAATTAATATAGAAATAATATTAAATAATTAATATAATTATTTTTAGATAAATAAAATTAGTATTTATTCTTCTTCAAACATATTTATTAATTTTTTCTTTTTCCTTTTATTTAATTGTAGTTGAAAATTATTTATTTCTCTGCTGGAAAGAAAATAATGAAAGCGAGTTTTGCACGTGTACATGTTCATACGCATGGAAAAAATGTGATACATTTTTTTATTTATTAAATATAAAAAAATTGAATTATGTGTCAAATTAGTTAAATATTGAAAGAAAATATACATTTTATTTACAATAAAAATATATATTATTCACTTATATAAATTTATCTTTATTTTTATGTTTAAAATAGTCAAATTTACACATTTTAACTATTGTTGTATATAATATACTTTGATTATTATTCTATAAGACTTATTTATTTTAACTATTATCAATTTATCATCCAATTTAATTATTTTTTATTTCTTAATAAAAATAATTATCTCACTATTTATAAATTCTTATTTTTTAAATTAGTAATTGCATATAATGAAAAGAAATTAAGTACTAGAACTAAATATTAATGTTATAATATAAAATATATAAAACTAGAGATAATTCAAAATACAAGGTGTAGATTTAGTGATTAAATGCCTATACAAATGTAATTTGACGTGGTTGTGATGAGATGGTCCCCTCCCCATGGGATACAGTTATATAGATGGATATAGGGGGTGGGTCCAAATAGGCCTGCATGTGAGTGAAATGATGGTTGATGAGAATTTAGATATATAGACCGAATTTGTGGATTATAGGTTTCCCTTTAAGTGGATAATTGGCCTCTCAGCCGATAACTTGTCATCATGTCTCAACGAAGGTAACACAACCTTTACCCACAACGTCTTTTCCCTGCTTTTTCTTTTTCTTTTTTAATTTGAAAAAAAAAAGACTTTCCTATCAATACGACCGTGAGGATAGATAAACTGTTTTCTTCTTTTTAATTTCATTATTTACTTATTTTAATTTCTAATAAAAAGTTTTATAAGAGAATGTTACATTATTTTTAGATTAAAATATATATTACTTTTTTATAATATATAATATTTTCAACTTACTTCTTTAAATTATTTATGTTGTCACTAAACCCTCTTATAATATAATTTTAAATAAAAACTAATATTTTCAGTTAAATAAAATGATAATGACATTTAAAATCATACTTTATGAAAGTTTAGTAACAAAAATAATAATTTAAGAAAGTAAGTTGAAAATGTCATATATTATAGGAGAGTAATGTATATTTTACTCAATCATATAATATCAAGTTATGTGTTATGCACATGACATCATTGTTTGATTTAATTGAAAATGTTAATTTTTATTTAAAAATATACTCTATGAGGTTTAGTGATAAAAAAATAATTTAAGAAAATAAGTTAAAAATAACATATACTTCAAAGAAATAATGTTTATTTTATCTTTATTTTTAAGTCAAATATAACATAAGTCTAAAAAAAATTCACAATGATATTTGTATGTGACCTATTATTAAAAAATTACTTGAATAAATAAAATAAAAATCTTTGTTTCGATGTTATTATTACCCAATCTTGATTGATATTTATTTTTTAATTTAATTTTAATTAATTATTAGTGTAAAAATAATTTATGTTATCATTTAATTATTATTGATAAATTAATAATGAAATTTAATTATCATAATAATAATTAAAAAAATTTAAATCTTTTAATAATATATTAATATATTATTAAATAATAATATATTTTTTTATATAAAGAATAAATCAAAATTAATCTTTTTATTTATTTATTAATACAACTTTTATGCGCACGTGCCTAGTACACCCTTGCCGGAACCGAGACACAGTGGGTACACGATTTATGCTTGCCCTTTCCTTAAAAGGAAATAAAATCATGAATCATGACCATATACGCTTAGAAAGGGTTTTATCATCTTTGGATATTAGAAAATAGAGGAAATAGATAACTTAGTTATTAAAAATATTTTTTAGCTATAGTTTAGTCCATAAACTTATTAGTTTATACAAATTAATTTTAAAATTTATATTAATTTAGTCATTTTGTTATATCTAGTTGGCTAAGTTAAATAATAACTTATGATGTGGCAAGATAAGTGTCTATATGTAATGTTTAGTGTCATATGATACGTTACTTAACACTTTTTTTTAAAATATGATGTCGTTTTAACTTAGTCAGCATGTGAATAAGTATACTGTGAATGAGAATGTTATGATTCATTAAAATAAAATGAAGTCATATTTCAAGAGTATAACTCAGTAATATGTCATGTAACATTTAAGGTTACACATATGCACTTAAACTATTTAACTTGACCAATTAAAGATAACAAAAAAATTAAATTAATACGGATTTTATAAATTTAAAAATTAACTTTTACATAAAATAAATTCAAAGATTAAACTGCAAGTAAAAGATATTTTTAAAAAACTAAATTGTTTATTTACTCCTCGAAAATATATTAATTTCTTTTTTCTGTATTTTATTTAAAATTTATGTAGTATTAATATCATATATTTTTATAGTACATGTGAAGCGTTATTTTTTTTTCTAAATATGTACTCTCTTTTTTCTACAAAGAATGGACAAAGCAAAAATTAAAAAAGCAAAGTATATTTAAAAATTTAGATATATAATTAAATCTACCCAAGTTTTTTTTTTTAAAAAAAAAATAGTAGGAGAGGTGAAGGAGAGATTATGATGATGCTCCTATCAAATTCAAACGCCTATCAAGTTGAAGTTCTCGAGCATATATATCCAAGCTTACTGAAATAACTTTTTTCTATCGTTTATTATAAGATATATACTAGGAAATAGTATTAAATAATATGGGTGCCTTGAACATGGCACTAATGCAACAAAGAAAAAACTGAAAAAGTACATTAGTAACCTCTCTCTTGTTTTTTACCCTTTTCTTTTTGCATATCTACTTTTATTATTTTTAATTAATTATTGTGGGATTAGATTCCTTTTCCTGTCTTCCTCTCCGGGCTTGAGACGTAGGAATGAGATTCATGTCTAGGTCAAACGTAACGTTAGGATGATGTAGTTTTAGGCTTTAAATACGAAAGTCGCCATAGGCTTGGGTTGGCACAATGGGTCATATTAAACTTTGGGCCAACCGTATATATTGCCTTCAGTTAACGAGGGCCTTGCAGACAAAGAAACAAAAACAACGAGAAAGGCGTGTCACGCAAATAGTAAGGTGCGGGTTCATGGGAGCACTTCGCTTAGGGTCTGATTGGTTGAATGAAGGAAGGGAGATGAGAGATTTTAATGGAGAGAAGGTAGGGAGAGAGAGAGAAAAATTTTAATTTTATGTGTGTTTGATTAGAAGATGAAAGGGTAATAAAGGGAAAATATATATTTATTTTTTTACATAATTATAACATTTAATATAGCATTTAATTTATGAATATTTTATTATATTTTTAAATATATATTCTCTCTTATTCAAATTTCTCTATTTTTGGAGAGGAACTAAAATTGTCTCAGGAGAGATTTTGCTTCCCTCATTTCTCTTTTAAAAAATTGTACCAAACACATAAAATTTAAAATAATTTCTCCCCTCTCCTCTCCTCCATTTCCCTGCAGCCAAATAAGAAGATTATTCTAAGTACCTATATTTTTTTTTCAGGTTTTTTTATTTGGTTTTTTAAGGTATTTCAGCGCGCAACTATGGGAACTAATCCTTCGAGGTAATGTGATCTATTTAAAGGGTTGAACTCTTCCAACAAATATTTTTCCATATACATGAGTCAGGAATTGAACTCCTGACCACATGTTTAAAAGCCTAAGTATCTACCATTTGTGTTACATCATATTAGTTTTCAGGTATTGATACTAAAGGTGAACTATCAAATATTTATTAGTTATTAATTTTATTTAATAGAATTTTAAATATTTATTATAAAAATAACAGTTAATAAATAATTAACAACTCACCATAAATACTATATTTATAAAATTACCATAACATCTAACATGTGTAGGTTCTCTTTTTCTAAACTTTGTGAACAAAAAAGCCTAAGCGTTACAAGCTGGCTCGGGTCACCAGCAGGTCCAGCAGTAGATTAGCTAGCCTGTAGTTTCTAGCAGTTTATAGTTGTTGTGATACTTTTGTTTAAATGTTCAGAACATTTTACTATATGGCATCTACTGAACATTTTAACTTAATGATTTAGCTTATACCTTTGAAGTTCTTTCTTTTTTCTTTTAACAATGCAAGAGACATCCCAAAGAAAATGCTAGCACGGCAAGCCAAGTGTTAATGAAGTGGGACGCTAAAACAAAACATCATTGGGTCAGTGACTGATGTACCGTTACTTATATAATATATTTAAAAAAGAAACAGCTAACAAATGTTAGGTTACCACGTCGGATTTTTCATTTATACTAGTCATGACTTGAATTCGAATTTAAAGCACCCCTCTATCATAAATTTTTACTGAAATTGGTAGTTTACCTAACCTTAAACTAAGGATAAACTTTCTTTTCACATAAACTTTCTACAACCAAAAAAAAAAAAGGAAGAGTCTCAACATAAAAGTGAAGTTGCTAGCTTAATTTTGTTTTTAGTTCATGTAAATGCATTGACTTTTGGTTTTAGTCCCTAGGAAGCATATTAAGTGAGAGCATTATCTTATTATAAGAAGTAAGAGGAGCTAATATTGACCATTAAATCTTACATAGATGGTCAAGATTAGATGTTATTTAAATGTCACATGATCACTTAAAAAAGTCACATGACTTTATGTTTTAATCTTGATTATATATGAATGATCTAATGGTCAAGATTTACTATTCTCACTTTCACAATAAACTACTTCTTTCACTAAATATGTCCCCTTAATCCCTATAACATAAAATTTGTTTATGTTCATCTCTGATGTCAATGATTACGTTAAGTGATGATGTAGAAAATAATTAACATAGGGCAAGAAATGAGAAACTTCCTCTGATGTGACAAAAATGAGACTTATCGAACCTAAAGGAGAATGAGAAATTAGAATGGAAGAAATCAAATCCCTATCATACAACCACAACCTCCTAGTAAAACCAAGGAAAATATCAGTTGATATACGCTCCACTAATCATGCATGTATAAAGAAAAATATTAGATAACTAGAGTTTTTTGTTAAAATAAATTGACATTATTATTGACTATATATTAGATAAATGAGTAATCCCTACCTCTTTTTACTTATCCAACAATCATGGAAAATTCTAACTAAACTAAATTCTGTCAAATTTTCATGATTTTCTAGCATTACTCATGTATAAATATGGAGAAATGCTAATTAGTACGAATTGCAAATTCACGAAAAACATACAATGAATGAGCACCGTGTGGTTTGAGTTTTTTTTTTATTTTTTTGAAAATTTTATTTATTAATATATTAGCTGATAAACACAGCTATTTGATTAACACGTCATTTGTAAACTTTTTTCGTGAGAACTTTTCGTACCATATAGCATAACTCATAAATATGTATCACTTGTGCAATATGCAAAACCAACCAAAAAGGACTTTAATTTGTATTTTCTAATGGTATATTTTGAAATAAAATGACAGAAAAGTAATAAAATTAGAAATTTTATTATTCTGATAATAATAATATATAATTAAAAAAATAAAAGATACAAGTGAAGCCACCTTAATAGGTCTCCTCTATCTTCGGTTTTAATTACCTTCCCCTATAAAGCCCGCCCGGGCAAGAAAACTGCTCAAATCAGAAAGCCCGTCTTGTATGCGTTTGATTATCTCACCATGTCAGCACCAATGGCAGCTCAAGGTTCTCGATCTGAGGTCGAGGTTGTGATAGATATCACTACGGCCACTACTACTACCACTATTATTAGCCATAATAATAGTATCAATAATGATGAATACATGTCAACAATGGTTGCAAAGCGCTCGATAATCTCCCTAAATTCTGTACTAACCAAATTTCATGCAGGTTATTTCAGAATAAGCCTCTCCCTTGGTGGCCAAGCTTTACTATGGAAGACACTAATTGCACCAACAGACGACACAATCACTCTGCGACGCGTGCTTCGCATGCTCCACCCCACTGCTTTCCTTCTACTATGGTCTCTGGCTCTCTTTATACTCGTGTTACTCTCTCTTCTTTACCTGCTAAGGTGCTTGTTTTTTTGTAAGATGGTAAAGGCCGAGTTCTTGCACCATGTAGGGGTAAACTATCTCTTCGCTCCCTGGATTTCTTGGCTCCTATTGCTTCAATCGGCACCATTCGTGGCTCCAAATACCGTCCCCTATTTAGTGTTTTGGTGGGTCTTTGCGGTTCCGGTGGTGGTGCTTGACGTGAAAATCTACGGCCAGTGGTTCACCAAAGGGAAGAGGGTATTACCGACGGTGGCAAACCCCACGAGCCAGTTATCGGTGATCGGTAACCTGGTCGGGGCACAAGCTGCGGCTCACATGGGTTGGAAAGAGAGTGCCGTTTTCTTGTTTTCGCTAGGCATGGTGCATTACTTGGTGCTATTTGTAACACTGTATCAGCGGTTATCAGGTGGAGACCGGCTTCCAGTGTTGTTAAGGCCAGTTTTCTTCTTGTTCTTTGCAGCACCGGGCGTGGCAAGTTTGGCTTGGGAATCCATAGTTGGGGTTTTTGATACTGCTTCCAAGATGCTATTCTTTCTATCCCTATTCCTCTTCATGTCACTGGTAATTTCTCAATAATGCATAATTAAATATTTGAGTTATTTTATGGTCGATCGAAAAATCAAAATAACCTAGTTTTGCATCTTTACAAGTTGATATATATGACTTTATTAATTATTAGACTATTTCATATTTCATTTAAGGGAAATATAGTTATTTTCACTTTTCATGCATGCAGTAATGAAGATAAGGAATTTCTTTTTTTATTTATTATTATAATAAATACGCATATATACTCCTAAAAAAGGTGGTGAATTGGGGATAGATTTCAAAAGGACTTTGATCCTCTCATATTAATAAGTAACATGAGAGAATCATATTAAAAAAAGAAAGATATAAAAATAAAATTAATGAATTTTACACAAACATTGGTAGGTCTTCTTATCTTTATAAATATTATGTTTTTCTCTTTTAACATAAGAGAATCTTGATCTGATTTCAAATATCAAGTAATGACAAAGCGTACAACTGTTGGTAGAGAGATTTATTTACTAGTACCAACTAAAAAAACACATGAATTGGTTCATCTTCTATAGGTCCGTCGACGTACGTATGCAGATTTATAGTCAACATTAGCCTTTTATACGAAATCGGCCCAAGTCAACGTTTATGGTCATTTTCAATTTTCAACAGGATTTCGAAGATAATATATATATATATATATATATATATATAATCAATTCAGTAATTTCTTTTAGTCACGGATGGTCAGTTTTTAATCTTTTGCTAATAATAAAGTTAAAATTAACACTGAGCCTGAATGTTATTTATGTTGAACAGATTTGCAGGCCAGCCCTGTTCAAGAGATCTATGAGAAGGTTCAATGTTGCATGGTGGGCTTACTCCTTTCCGGTTACCATGCTTGCTCTGGCTTCCACGGAATATGCACAAGAAGTCAAAGGAACCACTTCACACATCCTAATGCTACTT
This sequence comes from Styphnolobium japonicum, assembly GCA_023212625.1. Taxonomy (NCBI): domain Eukaryota; kingdom Viridiplantae; phylum Streptophyta; class Magnoliopsida; order Fabales; family Fabaceae; genus Styphnolobium; species Styphnolobium japonicum. Next base: position 30,001,183 of record JALBWW010000006.1, read on the forward strand.
CTGTTAGCTCTTTCCTTTCTCGTCTCCCTTGGTCTAACGGCGTTCACTTTGCTCAACTTTAAAATGCTTCTGCCGCCGGATAATGATCCTATTGCAGGCTTGCTCATTAGTTAATTCATTTACCAACAGCAGAGTGACCAAAGCCTTCATTGAATTATATATAATTATAAATTACTATCAAGATTAAACTTGGCTGATATATAACATAGATAATTGGGTGCATCATTCTTGTCGCTATTTATCTACAATCAAAGCTCCATTAGTATATTGGATAAAAAATTCCACTAGTATGATGTACAAAAGTGAACAAAAAATAGAAAATCAATAATTTTCACTGATTTCTCCGTAATTTCAACCCGATCTCTAATCACTGAGAATAAAGGTTTGGGATTTGAGGTACTTTTTCATATACGTGGCGAATTCCTCATTATTAACAAGCAAATTTGGTTACAGTAAAAGCTTAATTTGATTATTTTGAGTTACAACAAACAAGGAATTTAGTTAGGTGTAATAAGTATATACTGTCAGCTTGAGTGTAAATTAAAGGAGGACAAATATGGCTGAATTCTTCAACATCCAAAATTTGAATAACACTCCGGTCGGGTTAAAACTGACTCCTGCTAAAGGAAAATTTCAGTTATACTAGTAAGTAGCAGATATGTATATATATATTGTCAGGACATCGTAATTTGAATCTAATTAGTACTCATTAAACAGAATGAAATATCATCTCTTAACTTGACAAAACATGTATATCTCATAAAAAGAAAACATGTATATCTTAATAATTAGTGAATTAATGCAACATATACTAATTTGGTGCCTGTTCTAAGAGGAGAAGGCAACCGGTGTGCAATTTGGCGGGAATGGAAGTTTAAACCTATAACTTCTGATAAATTATCTAAACTTTCACCATTAGTTAATTTTTAGTAGTTTTATTTGTTACACTAATTAATAATACTTTCTAAATAAAAAATGATAAAAAAGTTGTAAATTATCTCTTTACCTTTTTTTGTGGTATCATTCACTAATATATGGTTAGTTAATTATTTTTTATTTTATATATTTTTCAATTTTTATATAATTATTAATATACTAAATAAAACAAAGATTACAGATATATAGTACTGATAGGTTCCTAAACACGAAATGCAGTCCACTCTTTGTGAAACACGTCATCCACACGGTATCTTGTTTCTTAAATTGAGATCAAGATAAGGATTCTCATAGCACACATCCATTGAGAAGATAAAAGATTTAGGATTCCATCATTTAAAAAAGTTTTAAATTTTGAAAGTTTTATATGAATCAAGTATTTAAAAATATTAGTTAAATCAGAATACAGCTTTCAAACAGTAGAGTTCACGTTTTCAATTTTTATATAAATGTTTCAAACATACACGAAAATCATCTTATTCCTTTTCTCTAGTCCATTATATCATACAGCAAACCACGCGCTAAATATGTTGGAGGGTTTAATTAATTGTCAAGGGCGATTGGGTTATATTGTAAAGAATTATTGCAAAGGAAGTGGTGTTGAAAGAAATAATTTTAAAAAATTTAAAATTATTTTAATATTGTAAATGAATATTTTTGAAGTGTGATTGTATATAAGAATATAATTTTCTAAAGTATTTGATATCATTGCCAAGGAGTTTGTAACTTAAATACTAATCCAAGTCTTAAAGATTTATATGCGATTGATTTTGGAAATTATTTGATCTTTTGTTAGACCGCATTTTTCTCTCTCTTAGTTGCTCGTATTTCCAATGTGAAAAAAAATATTTGGTATCATTTGTAAAATTTAACTTTATAGTTAATTGTAAGGATTATTGTTTAAAAATACTAGGTCCTACTTTAAAATTAATTTTATTAACCGAAAAAACAACTCCTTAACTACTTTAATAATAAGTAATTCTGCATATAGCACTCAGACACGTTAAATTTGGTGTAATATGGCGTTCAAAATTTAATTTTGGCCTTGAATTTGATTTTGAGATAAAAAAACTAAACATGCCAAATTGCAGTTTTTTTAATTAAAAAGTTTATGGGAAAGGGGGTTATCCCATATTAACATCAAATCATGTCACAAACTTCAACAAGGAGAGCAGGATAAATTGAGGAGTGTAGAGTTTTAATGGCTGCTTGCTTAATGCAGTTTTAACTTTTAACTTGCACTAAGCACACATCCCTTTAGGAGGGGATAAATGTTGAAGTTTTGTAGAATAAACACGAATTTTCATATCACAAATTTTACAATTACTTAATCCTAAAATGCAGCATACACAAATCATACAAAATACCAAGGAGGTTTAGTTTCAAGAATTACTTGGGTAGGAAGATGATGAATAATCCATGACTATCCTGAAACAAATCCAAGAGCGACATAATAATCCTTATTCGTTAGTTCTTGGTGTGTGGGTGAGGAGAGAAACTACTCCTATCCTAGGGTGCTGAATTTTGTGTGTAGTCTCAATGGGGCAACCACACTGCAACCTTAGAAAGGAATAGGGGCCTCTCCTTGTGTATGAAATATGGGCCTGCTTGCCCATCATAGCAAGCCCAATACACAAGCCTACCACATCAACCTATATGATAGAAAGTGTTCAATAGTAACAGGCCCAACAATCATTAGTAATCGCATGATTGGGCTAAACAACAATAATCAACAATGTGCTCCAATATTTTTGACATCCAATTAAATCTGAGTTTTTAGTAAACATAACACTGATTATGCAAGTTCAAATTAAAATAATCTAACAATAAATTCTTAGATAAGCATTACTTACATATAGACACTCAATTTAACGATTGATATATGTAAAGTCATTCTTTAAAAATAAGTATATTTATAATATGACTTACACAACTTTACACATATCTAATGTTAAATGAAATATTTATAAGAAATTGTGCCTTTTTTTTTCCCAGTAGGAGAAAGCAAATTTGGACAAGGAATCATCAAGACGTAATGGCGTTAGCGTAATATACAAATAATGTTGTTTATGAACCGTTTATCTTGTATCTGCTCTGCATTAAAGTAAGCCTTTACCATGTCCCAAAAAAAAACTAAGCCTTTACCTAATTCGTTAATATGAATTTTGATGAGAATATCTTTTTCATATCTGATTGCGTTCTTTTATCGGATCAAGCAACTATCAGTAGGTAATTGTAATTAGTTTATAAGCTCAGACAAATAAAAACAGTTGTAGCCAATGAAAATTACGTAAACTCCAAATTAAAATAATATTATATTGTTGTAATCGGGCACAAACCATTATTATTAAATCTAGAAGAATGAAATTCAAAAGAAAAAAAAGGAGCAGATATATTGTAGAATAATAAATAAATACTTAATTAAATTGGACAAAGGTTGAATGCCATAGATTATTCAATTATTCTTGTGAAATGATGGGCAAATCACCGAGCATCGTCGAGTTAATCTTTCTGGAGTGAATACCGCAGAAAATCTAAACAATATTAGCATGTCAAGATCAAAGGGATTAGGTAGAGGTCTATATGACTTTTTAGGTTTTAATTCGAATGCAGATGAACTTGGGCTTATATATATATATATATATATATATATATATATATATATATATTTGGAAGCAAGAAGATTGGGGACAAGATATGCGACTCTCAAATTTTGTCTGCCAAGTCCAACGAGACAAGGCAGGAAAATAATTCAGCAACATTGGGAATATTTTTTTGTCATTAAAAGAAGAAAACAAACAGATATAATTAAACGTACTCATAATTGTTTAGTCATATTAAAGGATTAGCAGCATACAATCATAAAGGTAGGCGTATTAAAATTCAAACATATAGTATTGAAAGGAGAACAATGGACTAAAATTTCCGAAAGATCAGCGCAGAAAATATCCTTCGTTAAGATAGAGAATTTACTAGTCTCCCCCAAATAGTGAAGTGAATACAAACGGGAAAAGTGATCCAGTCGAATCGGCATAGAGTCAACTATATATCTGTTTGGAGTCGACTGCTCATGCAACTATTTATGGTTTTGTGGGTTATCTTGTCGACAAATGATGAATCATGTAGTGATGGGCAAATGTATTACAATTTGGCGACCTTGCTAGGTAGATTGGGTTCTGTGCGGAAACCCAAATTACAAACTCCCCCTGTCCAATAGTCTAATATTGTTTAAGGCCGTTACCGTAGGACTTCGGTTTGGTCAATGAACGTTTCCGTTTCCATAAATAACACTGGCCATTGAGGTAGCGTTCTTTCTGAAATGATATCTTATAATTACGGATACGAGTATTTGATATGATATATTATAATACGTAAATATGTTAATTTTATAAAATTAAAATATAAGTATAACAATATATATTAAATAAAATAAATTTATATTTATAGATATATAAAAAATAAATTTTAAAATTAGTGAAATTATTTACCAATTTATTATAATTTTAATGATGAAAAAATTGTAAAAGTGATATATGTTTTAAAGGAAATAACTAGAAAGAATAGAGATCAAATATATATTCTGATTTTTTAAGTAGTAAAAAATATAAATGTAACAACATTATATGAGTACCAATATCAAATACGAATATGATAAAAATACATCATTAATTTTAGAATATCTGAATCATAGCTGAAATGTCAAGTTCTACAAAGGGAGATCAGCCGCATGGCGTAGCGTAGTGGTTGCTTGCATCCTTTATTCTCAAACCTCAAAAGTGTGTCAGTTGTGCCATGGCTGAAATTAAGGTAAGGCGATATTGCTTTAAATCGGCTAGCTATTAGACCCATGAAAGATATTTGACATTTCTTCGAGCCTCAAAAACGTTAATTTTTTTTCCCCAATTTAGTGCGACTTGACAAGCCAAAGCTTTCATGTTTGAACTTTTGAAATCCAGCTGCCCTTGCACTTTCAGCTACAATATAAACCTACCTGCGAATAATGTAATAAGGGGATACACACACACACATATATATATATATATATAAAAGATTTAATTTTATTTTCTAACTTTTTAAGATGCAAAGTTAAGACTTTTCAATGAAACCGTATTGCTTGTGAACAAATATATATATATATATATAATGATTTTGTTTTCTAACTTAAATAGAAAAAAAATGTAAGGTAAGTTTAAGTGTCATTAAAAATAAGAGTGAAAAAAGTTAAAACTAACTATATGTGAGGTAGAAAACAATGACCATAAATTTTGACAGTTCTTATGAGAGAACAAAAATCTTTATAAAGATTTGACCAACCTTTTATATATATAATTTTGATCTACAATAATTAAAAAAAAATTATATTTTCATTTAATCATATATTGTTAAATCATTAAATGAGTTTGAATTTTACAATAATTATTTAAAAAAAATTCTTTTAATGATGTATTATTGCAGCAGGAAGTCAGAGTTTCATTGGAATGAATGATGATAGGTTATATACACTTCTAGCAATTTTATGCTAACAATTAGACTTGTTCATTTTAAATTGTGTATTATATTTTCAAACTCTACAGGTATAGGTAGAGATGGTAAAATGGGTTCAACCTGTTAACTCGTCGAAAAAAACGGGTTGGGTTACCTCTTTTAACCCATTTTTTAATGTTGGGTTATATAACCCGCCCCGTATAACCCACAGGTTATGGTGGGAAGCGACGGGACGGGTTGACTCGTCGGGTCAGGTTTTTTTATTTATAGAATTGCTTATGATTGATGGATTAGACTTGTTTGAATATTTGTTTATGAAATAGACTAAAATACTTTTGTTTTGTGGACTAAGTACTTACTTAATACTTATGGAATAGACTTATTTATATTTATTTTTTATTTAATATTTATTAAGTGAGTGAAATGATAACAATTTATGTTTTTTTTTTTTAATTTTTAAGCAAATTGACTCACTAACTCGCTAACCTGTTAACCCGCCATAAAACGGGGTGGGTTGACATTTTCAACCCACCAATTAAAAACGGGTCGACCCGCATTGCCTCGTTTAATGCCAACCCGTGGCGGGTCAGGGTGGGGCAACCCGTTTACCATATCTAGGTATGGGTATCAGATACAACATCGATACGACACAGAGATACGTCATTTTAAAAAAAAATTAAAATACGGGTATGACAAGATAGAACATAACGTATATATAAAAAAATATAAATATCATCTTAGAAAATATAATATATATATATAACTATCATAATACATCATAAATAAAAAATAATAGTTAGGTAATTTTATGATTAAGGGAGAAAAGTGGAGAAAATAATTTTTATTTTCTGCATTAATTACTACAAACACAATAAAAGATTATAATTTATCAAATTCTTATGATATCCCACTCATATTGACACAAAAATTTAAAATTTAAAAATATAGGATATAAGCTCTAATAATATATTTGGAGTATCCAGTATTAGATATAGGTATTCGATATGAATACAACAAATATTTTAAAGTATCAGTGCTTCCAAATTACGGACCAATCACTATTAGTATAATTACCCCATTGGGAAAAAGAACAAATATCTAAGATCAACTTTATGGCACAATTTACATCTTTATACGTAAGTAAAGGCAATAAATTCTGGAGAAATCAGGGTATAAAGCTTAATTAGTTAGGTCACCACTCATGTAACAACACTACATTTAAAAAAAAAAAAAGGAAAAGGTAAACACCCTTGATTTTGTCTACATTTTTTTTGTGAATTTAGTTTCGCCAAAAACTCACAAGTCTAGTCCTGCCATGATACTCCTCTGTTTTGATCCTGCCCTATTTTGTCAGGATCAAGCGTTTTCCTAAGATACAAGAGTGATGCTACATACTTACAACTAATCATATACGGAAAATATTCAGACCACCATTAAATTACGTACATCTTTCACATATAAATGTAATCCAACCATTCTATATACACCTCTGAAAAGTTCAATCCATCAAACGTCGAATACCTTCCAGAACCAGAACAAGGGTGAAAAGAATGGTGAATATGGTGAAAACAAGGGTCCTTTTATATAATTATCACTGTTTCCTGACTTATTCATTCGTCCCTCCTACAGATACTTGATATGGACATGGATCCTGATGGTCAGGATTTGTATTACAATGAAGGAGGTATTACAAAGACATGGCCTTTGATGGTTATTTCCTTAAAAGCTTAAGCTTAAGCTATTAAGTAAAGACACATGAATGGTTTTATGTCTCTAACATGTTCCCTCACTCAAGAGCCGTTGGGGTTTAAAACGTGGACAAGTGAAGAAATTCAACTTTTTATTTAAAAGAATAGGGGCAACAACTCCTCATCACTTATTTATAGAAGCTCTGATATCATTTTAAGGACAAACTCTTACAAAAGTTTATTAGATAAAGGCAGATAAATAATTTTATATCTCTAAAAGACATGACAATATGCTCCAGTGCCTTGGAATATTTTCGAAATATGTGCATAGTGTTTGTGTGTCTTTGCGTGTGCGCATGTTTGCCTAGATCAAACATATGCCTATTAGATATGCTTGTTTAACTCATTGAGTGTTATTTTGATTACATTCTTTATGCTAAATGCATCCAAGATCAGTAGTCTTTACATTGTCACATTCACATATCATAAGGCTATTACGTCAAGTGAAAGTCTTTCTGAGTATCTACATAGTTACCAACAAAGTCTAAGTCCACCTGGAGCCAATGAGCCAACATAACACTCTACTTGAGCTTAATCACTTGTTAGATTAGGAGGGGCTGGGAAGATCTTTATTAATGGGCTTAGCAAATAATCATACCAATAGGCTTGACACCTTGTCTTGACCCAAAACCTTAATACCTCTATGAGTCTTCCCACTTATATAGTTTTCATTCTTTACCAAGATGAGACTTCCTCACTCACACTTGAATTTTCAAGAAAGGTTGGAACACGGTGCTTAGTCTTATATGCAGAGGGCCATTGCTTCACACGGAGTATTTGTCATTTTATATGGTCTCTACTCAAATCATTATATTAAGAAACCTGAGGTATTTGAGCACTTAAACTCCACGCATGACCTGCTTGTCATCTGAGATGATATTTTCCATATGATTACTCTCTGAATATCATTTTTTTGGGGTAGATTCTCTGAATATCTGAAGCATAGCAAGCTGATGTTATTTTTTGTAGTAACTTGACTACCACAAAGAAAAAAAATTTACGTGCATACATACATACATATATCTTTCGTGATTTGATTGTTTTATTAAGATTGTGTTTCTGACTTGAGGCAGCGATCTGATTGTAAATTATGGAGTGAATTATGACGGAAGTCATGGTTAGACAGGTTTGGTATACAATTATAAGCTTAAACGTGCTTCGAAAAGATCCCCACACTGACATACACTTTCTGTGTTTTTGTTATTTATATTTGAATGAGTGCAGTTTTTCTGTATAATGTATGATAGAATCTAATTGAAATTGATGGTGCAAATTAAATCTATACATTGGACAATGCTCTTAATGATGGCTCAGTTTCACAGTTTGTCCTGCAGGTTTTACTTGGGCCGGGCGGGCAATAGAAGGTGTTCCTATAGACATTGACTTGGGCAAAGGAGGGTATGCTAACAAAATATCTCGAGTCAGGTTAGTTATATATCCCAGCTTTGACTTTTTTGCTTCACTTTCATATGTTCTGATAAAGACAAGCATTATCTGCAACTCATTTTCAAACTTGGACAAGGCTGTGTTTCAATCTGCAAATTAGTTGTGATGTACTAGTCACCTCAATATGCTTTACGAAATGCTTCCATGGTGAAGTACAAACTCTTTACTTGGTCTTACTCATTGCTGCTTAGATCACATATACCACACCTAAAACAGCCTTTTGCTCCAAATTTTAGCTTCAATGAGAAGTCAATGCCTTGTTAAGAGTCTGATGGAGGAAACAAATTGTAAGTGGATATGGTTTAGCCAAGTGTAGGAAGGACATATATGCTTTAATGCATCGGTGTTATTTATCTGATCATAGGGGAAATCCTTGTCTCATCTGGAGTATGCACACCGTAAATGGCCTTTCTGCTTGAAGTGTCTTACTGGCATATTATTAAGCCAAAAGTAGGAATCTAGGATTGTTATTTTTTCATGTATTGTGTGAGAACTTTGAAATTGGGATCTTATGGCTAGATGCTGCCTTCACTGCTAAATACAAGTTCGCTTCATCTTATTAATTACGTTCCCTTTGCTAATTTTTTAGGCAATTATAAAGATGGATCTTTCTTTCTACCTTAAAAACTTTGGCAAGGGTTCAATTTTGATAGATAACAAAGAAGTGCACACTGGTCAGTCTCAAGGACTACATTCCAGTTTTTTGATTGAGGTATGATCCTAGTTTCAAATTTGATTGACTGGTATTAGTAGCCTCATTGTGGATTGTCCTTATTGCGAAAGTGTAGCTGTATGCATCTATGTATTTTCTTGCACGTGTTGTCACAATCTTTCAATTTATTTGCTGCTAAATAGTCTTTTCATGCCAAGTAAATCAGATATATATATGTGTGCGATTAGGACTAACCTTTTGGTTTCTTCACTTGGCATTAAAGCATCTTTATTTTTTTTAAAAGCTGTAGGCAAATATATGGGTTCAGAGAATTTACTGTGGAGTCTGTTGTATTATGTGTTGTAATATTTCAAAAGTTCAAAGTCCCACATTGCTTAGTCTTCAAAATTTTAAAGGGTTTATAAAGTAACTTGTGATATGGGCTTGTAAAATGAGTTGGTGAGATGAATGAGCTCACATGTTTAAGTTTGGGCCAAGCAGATTGTGTTCCCTTGATTTATTCTACTGTTACCACATTTTCCTCCTGGGCTCAGCCGCATCTGGCCGGGAAGAGCCTCTTATATCCTGGGGGTTTTCGCATTAGCCGGCCGCATCTGGCCGGGAAGAGCCTCTTATATCCTGGGGGTTTTCGCATTAGCCGAATAAATCCTTTCCTCCTGCAAATTAATTTTCGTATTTTAACATTTTCCTCCTGCATATTAATTTTCGTATTTTAAAAACCGGTCATTCCATTATTTTTATGAAACCTTACTTCTTCCTTCTCTCCTGCATCTGGGTTAACGAAATATATTTTCTCAGCTGATCTGAGACCTCAGTCGCATCTGGTCGGGAAGAGCCTCTTATATCCTGGGGGTTTTCGCATTAGCCGAATAAATCCTTTCCTCCTGCAGATTAATTTTCGTATTTTAAAAACCGGTCATTCCATTATTTTTATGAAACCTTACTTTTTCCTTCTCTCCTGCGTCTGGGTTAACGAAATATATTTTCTCTGCTGATCTGAGACCTCAGCCGCATCTGGCCGGGAAGAGCCTCTTATATCCTGGGGGTTTTCGCATTAGCCGAATAAATCCTTTCCTCTTGCAGATTAATTTTCGTATTTTAAAAACCGGTCATTCCATTATTTTTATGAAACCTTACTTCTTCCTTCTCTTCTGCGTCTGGGTTAACGAAATATATTTTCTCTGCTGATCTGAGACCTCAGCCGCATCCGGCCGGAAAGAACCTGTTATATCCTGGGGGGTTTTCGCATTAGCCGAATAAATCCTTAAGGACAGTGTGTACTCACACGTCTCAGGCCTTTATTTTATTTTATTTTATTTTTCTACTCTATTTTACAGGTCAGTTGTCGTCTGCAAATTCCCAACAGAGTCTATGTATGCTGGATTGTGTTCATATGCTTGCAAATGATCTTTCTTATTTGTTACTGGAATTAAGTACATATAGAATCATGGATTTCTTTGTTCTTCCAACTTCCATTTTTACCAGATGTCCTTAATAGGAACATAAACACACATCCAGAGTGATACATGTTACAGATTTCATTATTTCAGTTCTGCCCAAGCTTTCTTATAGCAATTATGTTTTGGTTTTATAAAATGAATTCAAAATTTATACTGAATATGGGGGTGGGGGTTGGGGGGAGGGGGGAGGGAGGCTTTGTTAAAGCTTATAAGATGTCATTAGTATTATTAATATTAATAGGAAAAGTGTAGTCTTCGTTCAGTTGCTATAGTTAACTCCCCAGTCCCCACAAAACTGAATTCAATATAAATGGTTTATTTTGCTGTTGAGGGGCATGCCATTCATATTTTGAGACAAATGAAAGTCGTGTGAAGCAGTACACGTGGATCATATTACTGACAACCAAACGGACCAACCCCTTTAGTGTCAATTGTAAATGATGGCAAGGGATACAACTAAACACAGAATGACAGAGGTTGCTTATTTTTACTGCACTTTCTGATTTTGGTAAGGAGTGATTCTTCTGTTGTATGTCAATGCTTTTAATGAAGGACTTGTGTTTCCCTGGAATGGACTTGTGCAGCTCTGCAATTTTCTTCAACTTGTTCCGTTGCCCCTGAAAGTAGATCATTCTTGAACCCAAAATTTATGTAATATGACACAATTTATCCCAACCCCGAAAATGCTTGAAGTAGGTCTGTCTGCTCATTAGTTAACACATTCCCAATGCTGAATCTGAATCTCATTACTACCCTGCAAGTATTATAGGATAAGAACCCGTGCTCTTTCTAAAACAGCATTCTGTTTATTTCTCAGTTAGCTTTGAGCTATTCGCCCCCATGCATTAGCTCAAAAAGTAAAAACAACGATATATTAGTAGAAAAATACAGCTTTTGGATTTGAGAATGAGTAATTGTGCCACCAGTAATAAAATTACCATTTCTAATCAAATGACACCGATCCCGTCACTTTGTTTTACTACTTCAATAGTTTTTCCCTTATTCTCTACCATAGTAGTTTTCACGTGCTCCACAAAGCATAGCCAAGCCCTAACATGCTGAGCCCAACAGCAACTGTATGAACCATCTCAATTAAGTAGATATGAGTTGGGTTGGGTTGAGTTGAGTTTGGGGTAATTTTGGATTCAATCTATTCATGAAAATAATGGGTTGGATTTGGAGGTTTTTTTTCTTTTTTTTTATTCGACCTGAACCAACTCGACTCACTTATATGTGAGTTGGGTTAGGTTCAACCTGTTGATTAAACTTGAACAAAAGAAAAAATTAATATGCTAAAATAAAAATTGAAATTTATTGTAAATAACATAACATAAAACATAAATTTTAAAGTACATATAACTTGAGGATTAAAATTATGATTAATATAAACAAACAACAAAGACACATATAATACAATTAACCAATGACATTATAATCAACGTATTCTCTCCTCTTTGATTTCCTATAAGTTAATAACTCCATAACATTAACCACAATCAACACAATTGTCAAAATAATAAAGATAAGTCGAAACCAATAATGAAATAATAAGTTCAAAAAAACTAAAATCTTAATCAGTTAAATAAAAAATCTAAAAAGATCAATTATTACGATTCATAACTTCATCTCTACTAGCAGACACATCTAACACATAAAACATTAACAAGCATTAATGATTAAACTATTAGTAATTGACTAAATAAATTAAGCAAATTCTATTTAGTATATTACTTGCTTTAATCTTTTCAATTCTCTCCATTTGAGCCTGTAGATCAATGTATTTATCAAGAGTTCTTAATTAGTTCTAAGCACAAATCAATGCATTAACAGTGGTGGGTTGCAAAAAACTAAAAAAAAGGTTTATAACTCGCCATCAATACTAAATACAGTGTAATTTTAATTTAAAAATTTTCAAGAAATTAATTATCTTAAAAAATTATAAACTTATATAAGATTTTTGAAATCCTAATAAAAAGTGATAACACATTTTAATATATATATATATAATTGAGTGGATTAGTTTGAGTTTGTGTGGGTTGTGAGAATCTCAACTCATTACTTGACTCATACTTCATGGATTTAATTATTTTAAACACAATTCATAGATTCAAAACTAACTCATCAATTATAGATTAAGTTAAATAAAAACGTACAGATTTATATATCTTTCCGACCTACTATCCAAGCCTAATCTTAAGCACAATCCAACCGAATATTTTAGCTAAGTTAGGGTGGAAATTTCTAAATGGACCTAAAGATCTCTAGACCAGTATTATTTATAACAAATGTCTTTTATTGATATGTTTATTTTCCTGTAATATACATTTGACTTTATCCCTTGGAGACAAATTGTCCATATTGCTTAGAATATTTAAAAAAATGGTCTTAGATGGAATATTGGATGATGGATCGGGACTCGGGAGAGAATAACATGGTGCGGAATATGGAACAGCGTAGACAAAGAATCCCTAGACTAGACATATCATTTAAGAAATACAGGCCACTCGTATCTTTGGATATGAATAACCAAGATCATCTTATATAAAAGGGTCTGTACCAAAAAATCTTATATAAAAGGGTGCCCTCCGGTGCAATTACGAGTTTGTTTGAATTAATTATGAAAAAAATATTATATTAAAAATTAATATATATATAATTAATTTTTAAAAAAAATTATTATAAAAAAATAATTTATATTTAAATATATTAGTTAATAATTGATTTTAAGATATAAAATTATTTAAATTATATAAAAAGAATTATTTTTATATATTAAATTATTAAAAGATATATAAAATTATTTAAAAAATTAAAAAAATTATTTAAATAATTAAAAAAATTATTTAATTAAAAATAAAAGAGTATTTACTTACAAATTTTTTTGATATAAACTAAAATTACTTAATCAAAAATTCAAAATAAAAGTTTTTCTTAAGAAATAATTTTAGTTAATCAAAAAATCTTAACTTATAATAATTTTACACATTTTAAATAAATAATATAAATTTTAGATAAAATAAATTTTAATTAAAAAATATTTTAAAAATAAATTAATCTTTCTCAAAGATATTATATATTTTACTTTGCTTACCACTTTCTCTTTTTTTTTTTTTGGTACTATTCACATAACAATTTTGTAACACTTCTATATGTTCCTTCGAGCCTGGCTCACAGTAAGGTCCCCACTGCTCCCCTTTCCAACAAGTCTACTATTGCTTCTCCTATGCTTTTTATGCAAGGGGGAAATAATTAAGGAAATGTAAAAATTAATATTTTTTTAGAGAAACAACAATTTTTGCACCTTATTTTTGCTTACAAATCAAATAATTCTGTATATTGGTTGTGCTTTTTTATGACTCTAAAATTTGTCTCTATGATATTATCTTTAAAAAAAAATCTACATATTATATTTTCCAAGAGTGCTCCAACTAGTATTGCACTCTGTAACTCAATCCAAAATCTTGTCATTTTCTTCTACTCAATCACCATCAGGTATTAAAGCTACTCTTAACTCGATGTCATTTTGTCTGTCAACAAATCAACTCAGCCATCTCTATATTCTCTCTACCCATTCACTCATTCCTTCTTGATGTGGAATATCTAGCTGGACCTATCTATCATTATAAAGATAGGCATCGATCTACTGACCAAATCCCCTGAAGAAGGCTGGGCTGTCGAAACTTATCCTCAACCCTATATAATATACAGTGATTGTTGCTTGCTATTATTAACGGACAAGAGCCTGCTACGAGAAGTTTTGTATTATAATTAGAACTTCAAAAGAAAAAGATCTTACGATGACCCCTCGATCACACACACACACACACAAAAAAAAAAAAGGAAAAAAGAAACTACACCGTGAACGTGAGCTACTTTTGGAAGGGCATCATAAGAGAAGAAAATTGAAGCCCTTCTTTTCTTTCTTTTTCCACCATGATGAATGCAATAAATAAACCTGCGTGTGGGCACTTGTGTTTAACTGATAATATATAAAATTTTAGAATGGCCCCTCAACCCAATCAAAACTTCACTCGTTCACTCTTCTAGTTCGAATGATCATTACTAGTTGCCTGTCAAGGAAATCTGTGCTTGTTGTGTCCCACTTCCACATTTTTTTTTATATCATTTAATAATTTAAATAATAAAGTTTTTACTTCAGTTATCAAATGATAATAATATTTTTTGATACAGTTTTAATAATGTATTCCTTTGAATATTAAAAAACACAGCACATGATCATTTTTAACCTAAAATACATAAATCTTAGCAAGATGCTTTGAGATTTATATTGTAAATTAGATTTTTTAAAAAATAGTGAAAGGGAATATGTAACCTAAGGTCCGATAAACTAATAAAAGTTTCGTGAAGAAAATAATCACAAGTATGACATATGACATATCTTCACCAATTTTTAATAAAATTAATAATAATTGTAGCGCTTTTTAATTTCCAAGAAAATTCAAGAAGGATAGATTGCATACTTTAAAAATAGGCGAAGTGTAAAATATAAAAATTTAAAGTTAGTGTACTACTGAAATTAATTTGAACAAAAACTTAGAAATAAAATGTAATTTACCCACTTTTTAATCATAATTTTCTTTGTTTCGTACTTGGATTTTTTTTTAATCTTCTCGATCAGTACTCGTATTCTTCTAAAAAAAGAAGCCAATAAGAAATACATTTGACAATGTAACCAAAAAAAAAAAACAAAGAAAAGACACTCAACAATATCCGGATCAAAGTTACAGTCTTCCAGATCCAGATGGGTTAAGTGCTCTATTTTATATGTAAATTTTAATTTTAATAATTATTATTATAAGGTCCGAAGTCCCCACAATTGTAACCATCATGTCCCGAGTCTCATGCTTTCAAGCACAACCTTAATAAGAAAACCGGTGTGGGTTATCTGCTACCCGGGTGAAACTCTGACACTCGAATGATCCACCAGATAAGGGTATGGGCGAGGATCACAATGTGCGCGCTTAGATCTTCTTCCATGCAATATCATGCCCTCCCATACCTGAATGGGATTACCATGAAATAAGGCTTCTCACCCCCAACTTCTATTCCACGCAGACCACAATTGCCAACCTAATAATATTCCTATATGTAATTTAGCATTCTCTCTCTCAAGTAAGAGAGGATTTGAAGGGAGAAAAAACTAACCCCATTCTCTCTCTTAACTAGGTATATTGCATTTAGTGCTCATTTCTTTTTAATGCTCACACTTATTTTCGTTTCATTAGTACGTGTTACTATATAATTGGATTCACATTCTCTCAAGCCTCGGTATCCTGTGTGCTTCAAACATCGGGAGGTTTGAGTTTAATTGTCTGCAATCACATTACCGATCGATCATTATCATTTATCAACGCTTTTCTTAACTGTCCATTGTGTTAACCGTTCAATTATTGCTATTAAGGATGTAAGAAAAAGAGAACTGGAGCGAAGAGTGAACGGTATTGGACATATTAAATGGATTTGTTGCAGCTCGTTTGGAAACAGAACATTCGTAGAGCAATGTCAAATTGGTGTCTTAACGGGTTTAATTTCGCCACAATCAACCATCGAAAATAGAAAAGATAATACAAATAAATTTTATAATTTAAAATTTCACTTTAAATTTAATGAGACTCATTTTTTATTTATTTAATTTTATTGTATTGAAATCTAAATCCTTACTGAAACAGCTCTTGGCAAGGCCACGAGACAACCACCTGGCTAGAGTGGCCAAGTTGGGGGATGCCCAACCCCTCATTCTGTCGTAAAGTGTACAAACCTTATCCAACGCATAGTATCCCACGATTTAAATTTTATTTTTTGGTAAGCACGATTTAAATTTTATTATTGAACAATACACATAAAAGACGGTGATCGACGAGCCAGAACATATAGCGGACATAGCATTGATATATGGTTAGAAACTAGAAGGAACCTGTTCATCAATTCCCATCCACAGTACTATTACAACCAGCGAGAGAGCTAGTCTAGCGACTCTAGTCAATGTCAGTCCAAGAATATGGTTTGTTTGTTCATAGTTAATTAGTTTTAGTTTTCCCTTCCTCCCAGCCCAGCCCCAGTGGGTCACTGCCAGTTACGAGTTACTCTCCAACCCTTGGCATCAGCATCAGTCAGTCCCAGAATTGAGAATATTCTCAGCTGTATGCTTCATTATAAATGCATTACTTGTGTATAGCACGTAACATGGATGTCCAAGCCTAACCCAAAATTAAAACGAGAAGACAAATTAAGACTGTATTTTGATTATGCCGCGTTACATCACAAGTTGGCAGTGCCATATCTAGCTTTTACGACGGAGTTGCAGGCCTTGGCCATCACGATTCCTTTTCGGTCCACTATTTTAAGAATATCGAATGTAATTCCAATAACCAAAACATTAAAGCCCACTACGCAGTGGCGTATCTTGATGGTGCATATCTTTTTTGATAACGTTTTGTTGTAACCAAGCAAGCAAGTATAAAATACTTTTTATTTAAAATTTTCTACCTTCTCAAATAAGCATACCTATAAACTAGTTTATTAGAATCACGCAGCTCATTCACTTTCATTAAACTCCACTTTTGCTTCTATTGAATGAAAAAAATTGTGTATAAGGCTATCATCAGCTCAATTAATCAAAACTCACGTAAAGCATTTTAAAAAAACAAATATTGCTTCGAGACTTGATATTTTTTCTTATATATATATATATATGAGAGATATCAAGTAAGAGTACTATTTTATTATGAGATGTAAGAGAGATTAATCTTGATCATTGAATCTTACATGAATGGTCAGAATTAGAAGTTACTTAAAAGTCACCTAACTTTTTGTTTTAATCTTGACCATACATGCATGATCTAACGGTCAATATTAGTTTCTCTCACTTTCACAATAAACTACTCCTTTCACTTGATATATATATATATATATATATATATGAAGATCCACTTACACTAAGTGTAAGTCTTGACACACTTACATCACTCGATAATTTTTTGTAGAATGTGAATTTAACCAATCCAACTGTTGAATTGAAAGTTCTCATAAGATATATCAACCACATAAAATTTCTTACAATTAAAAATTTATTTGATACTTCATCGCATTATTTTATTTTAACGTATAATATGGTTTTAAAATATAAGTAAATTATCTACTATTAGATTAGATAACTATATATGTCTGATTTATTTAAAATTTGGTATGCATGATCATTAATATAATTTTATTTTAACGTATAATATGATTTTAAAATGTAAGTAAATTATCTACTATTAGATTAAATAACTATATATGTTCGATTTATTTAAAATTTGGTATGCATGATCATTAAGATAATAACATATGATTCAACGATTAGATTGGTTAAATTCACATTCTACAAAAAATTATTGAGTGATGTAAGTGTGTCAAGACAAGATCACAACCATATATATATATATATATATATATATAAGGGATCAACTTACACCAGTGTAAAACTTAATCTCCTTATACCACTCAATAAGTTTTTATTGAGTATACTTTTTATCGATTAAACCATTAAATTATAATTATCCATCACGTTAATCATTTGTGTCAAATTTTGAAAAAAATGATATTAATAAGAATATAATCCAATAGTTCATATTTTTATATATTTCAATAGTTTATATTACGTTAATTTTAATGTATATTAATGAGTCACAAAATAATTTTAAATTAATGTAAAAATTTATAAGTATGATTTACATATAGAAACTTTCAATTTAACGATAAATATTGTAAGAAAGTTATCTAATAAAAAATTATTAAATAATGTAAAATTAATTAAATTTTACACCAGTGTAAGTTGATCTCTCCCTCTCTAACTAAGTCCATTACGTAACCCAAATCCCGGCCCTAACCACATGAGATAGTCTCATTGTAGCTCTTGTTATATATTTTTGTTTGGTATAATTAGCAGTACAAAGATTTGATCTTATGACTCTTACAAATGACTCAAATCCTTTATCACAAGCCTATAATCTTAATGACTTTTATATTTATATATTTTATACATATTATATATGTTTATAAATTTTGTCATACAAATAATAAGTTGATGTAAGTATTTTAGTGAAAAAGTTCATAAATAGGATTTTAAAGTTTAGGAAAAATATTTTGGGTTCATATATTTTAGATTAAAATATATATATAAATATAACTTTCATGCCTCATATATAAGAATTTTCTTGGAGATAGCTACGATCAAGCTTCTTTAAATTATACCTCTATCACTACGTCGCTATGATAGTAATATATATATTAGTGTACTTATAATTATTTTTTAAACAATATGCTTTATAACTAATTACTGATATTTTTTTTATATAAGATCAAGAGGTATCTTCACACTTAAGGGTGTGAACTAATCTTAACTCAAACACGGATTTAACCCTAACCAAAAAGTATTTTTTAATAGGTTTTAAACTCTACCATTACAAATAAAATTCACCTAGTTTGTTAACTTAATTAAACACACCTCATGGTTACTTTGGTATTTATTTTAATACATACCAGAAGTAGTAAATGTGACAAAAATATTATCATTTTCCCTTCATCCATCCAGTAAGGCCTTATTTGATGTACATGATAGTATAAGATTTGATAGTATAAGATAGTAGGATAAAACCTGATAGTATAATAGAATTGATAAACTCTTATACTATCAACTGTTTGGTCATTATAATATAAATAAATTGATTGTATATTATAAATAAATTGATTGTATACATAAATATTTATTATGACAAAACTATCCTTTTTGATAATATTTTTTTTAAAACAATTAAAATAAAAAATAACATTTTTTTATGGAAATGGTCGAAGTCCTTTTTCAAGAAAACTAAGAGCTTTCAAACATTAAAGCAAAACTAATAAACAAAAAGAAAATAATTATTATCCTACATATATTAATTATGTTTTCTTTATGTCTTTCTTCACCCAAAGTTTTGATCAACTTCTACTTGCTTACTCAGTTATTGTCGCCTTGCAGCAGTCTATTTGTAAATAGGACAAAAAGTCGCCAATCATGGTGGTAGCAATCAGATAGCGGTGACCGACAACAAAAGTGACAATTGTAGAGCGAGGACTGGCAATAATGGTGACAGTTGGAGAGTGGTGGATGACAACGATGATAACTGTCGGAGAGTGATAACCGGTAGCAATGGTGGTGATTAGAGAGCAGTGACTGATAATGATAGTGGTGGTCAAAAAATAGTGACTAGCAATGTTAGTGGCAATTAGAGAGCAGTAACTAATAACAATTATGGTGGTGGGGGAGTAGTGGTCATGTCATTAGGATGTATAGTGAGAGAAATGAAATAAATGGTAAAAGTAAAATGAATATCTTATCAGGTTATATTAGGACACGAAGGAGAAGATAATATTAAACAGTTATAATAAGATAAAAAAGATTTAACTACATTTAACTATATTATCAAGTGAGTATATTAAACACCTACTAATTTTTGATAATATATACTTAACTATCATCACCGTCTTATATAATATATCAAATGTAGCTTAAGAGTATGTTTGGGAAAGATTAATTCTTTTTCAAATTTTTTTTTTTAAAAAAAATATATTTTATATAAAATTTATATTATTTGTTTAAAGTATGTAAAATTGATATAAGTTAAGATTATTTTTCTATAACTAAAAACAGTTTTTTAAAAAAAACTGCTATTTTAAACTTTTAATTATTTGATTTTAGATTATTTCAAAAGTTTTAAGAGAAAAATACTTATTTGCCCTCAATCAAATAATTTTTTTAATCATTTCATACATCTTTTAGTAATTTAATACATAAAAGCGATTTTTTTAATACAATTCAAACAAAACTCTTTATCATAAAATTGATTATGAATTAATATATCCAAACATAAATTAATTTTTTCATAATTAATTTTTTTAAAAATTAATTATACATATAATTAATTTTTCACATAATCTTTTTTTCACAACTAATATATACACACAAAGTAAATGGGAGAAGTATCCTTTCCAGCTTGGCCTGCTGGCCCTTCACCAACAGTATTTAAAACTAGTGGTACGATAGGGCGATTATGTATTTCATAGTGTCAACTTATAGCTATAAAAAATAATTGGTAGCCGGTGTTAAATTATTCTTAAAAATAAAATAAATATGTAAAACAACAAACCTTTTTGTACGTGTAAAATAATATTGATATCAATATATCATGTTATGTAAATTTAAAAAATACAATATTTTCAGAAATATTTAAAACTTATAGAATAAAATATAAAATTAATAATTATTGGTAAAAAAAATTTAAACTTCTATAAAACACACATATTTATTAAGATATAATAATTTATTTTTTCAATTTTCTATCAACAGTTATTACTCCTGATTGGCTTATTCAGTCAGTCTCCGAAATTAACTTAAAAAATAATAATCAAAATCTAGCTTTTATATTCTGATTTGTGTATGAGTAACGTCACTTAATAGTACTTATTCCTTTGGCATTTGACCACATAACCATCGGGTGTCATCTGAAGCAATTCCTATTTTCTTCTCCCACTTTCGGCCAACCTCCACGGTTCCTTTCTCTCAGAACCAAGGAACTAGCCAGGCCAGCAGAGCAGTGGTCAGAGCTAATGAAGATCCAATGCGACGTGTGCAACAAATACGAGGCTTTGGTATTCTGCACCGCCGACGAAGCTGCACTATGTGACGGCTGCGACCATCGCGTCCACCATGCCAACAAGCTCGCCTCCAAGCATCAACGCTTCTCTCTTCAACGCCCTTCTGCAAAGCAATACCCTGTCTGTGATGTTTGCCTGGTAATTCTTTTCAAACCACAAAAAGGGTTGGTGCTATATATATATATATATATATTTGTTAAGCATCGATTTTGTATAATTTATTACATACAGTTTATATTGTATTTTAAATGTTGAATTTCTTTCTTTGGGACAATCGATTTGTAGGAGAGAAGAGCTTTCGTGTTCTGTCAGGAGGACAGAGCGATTCTGTGCAAAGAGTGTGACTTTTCGATTCATTCTGCCAACGAGCACACGCAGAAGCATAATAGGTTCCTTCTGACTGGGATTAAGCTCTCTTCTGCTGCTACCCTATATTCATCATCCACCGGCTCAGGTTCCAAGTCACAGTCTTATGTAAAGAATTCTGTTCTTGATTCTTCTAACGTTTCACATCCACCTTTGGTCGCCGAGACCACTCCTTCAACAGCATCAACACCTCCCACTCCCACCATCAACAAGGCTGGTGGGGGAAGCTTGTTAACTAAGGAGGGAGCTGGTTCCACAAGTACTAGTAGCATATCCGAGTACTTGATAGAGACTCTCCCGGGCTGGCAGGTCGAAGACTTTCTCGATTCATCTTCTGTTCCGTTTGGTTTCTGTAAGGTTTGCAATAAGTTTCTCTCCCTCTACTTTCTCGGAATTATTAAATTAATTTGAGGGTTTCGTTTGCTTATACGAGGATCTGAGATTTGTAACACCCTGATGAACTGCAGAGTGATGATATGTTGCCACTGCTTGATGCTGATATTGAGGGGAGTCTGGGTTCCTTCTCGTCTGAGAGCATGGGGATCTGGGTTCCTCAAGCTCCCTCTCCTCTATATTCTTCACAAATGGATTGGCAGATTGGCCACACAGAGACAAAGGAGGCCACCAACACCAAAGCCAGCAGATCGAGGTTGAGAGATGATAATTTCATAGTTCCACAGATTAGCCCTGCCTTCAAGAGATCCAGATTTCTATGGTAGAAACAAGCCTCAAAATCGAATCTTGTTAGGGGTACAGCCCCTGTATCGTCGTCCTCTTGTGTTTTTTAATCCTTCCTTCTCTTTTCTTTTACCCTGCTTTTACCTGGCTTGAATTTCACTCCGCCTTGTTGTATATTGTTAATTTGGTTCCCTTTTCTACGGTTCTCTTTCTCTCTCTCTCTCTCTCCCCCCCCCCCCTCTCCTCCATTTTTCTGAACTCGTACTCTGCTTCCCTTCTGTGTGTTGTGTTTTGATAAATCTGTGTACCTCCTTTTCCCTGTGCTTGCATAATGCAAGCATCAGTGTAAATATGAGCATTTTCAGAGCTTTCCAAATTGATGTTGTTTTTCATACATATTAAAAGAAATAATTCTGTGGACAGATTTCAAGATTTTGTTTTTTTCTGTAATCAATCGCAAGCAAGAGAACTTCACCAGTTGAAGCAGAAAAACTGCTAACTCGTGTTACTCCTTTTGGTCAGGGGTCATGAGGGGGACCATGAGATTAGGATGTTGGATGTAGGACACCTAATACTTAAACAGAGAAAAGGTGATGGAGAAGATGGTTGCACAGATGAATGTGATGATGGCGATGGGATCAGCGAGAGACAGGGACAGAGGTGGGAGGCAAAGTAGGAGAAAAGGGATTGAATGGATGGCATATGGGTTTGTCTGAACGTAGAAAATTCATTCGTGGGGGCAACCGTAGCATCATTATGCTTTTTGCGTTTCAAAAATGGAAATTTTTTGGTATGGCTTCGAGTACGTTCTGGCCTTTTTTTAACCCAGCAGATAGACGACATGAGCGGGGACCATGGTCCGTCAGGACAGAGTTCCTGATCTGTATTCTGGACTAGTTAAATCATAAGCAGTATGGCTATCGGTCATTTACACGTTGTCGACAACTGTTAGTTGATATTTTTTTTATTTTTATTTTTGGTAGAACTGTTAGTGGATATTTGATTACATCTCATTCTCTATAAAGATTAAAGAAACGGAATAGAAAGTAGCTTGACAAAAGAAAACAAATCCCAAAAAAATAGCATCTCAGTAATTTGGTTACGGTGATCAATGATCAAAGAGTTCGAAATTTCCTTCTCTCAAAGCAGTTTGTCTTTGACTAACCCCGTTTGAGATGGACAAAATATAAATCTATTCTTTCTAAAATTCCGGGTTGTGTCCAACACGCTTTGACAACAGTAAATCTAAGAAAAAAGGAGGTGAATTGTCCTATTTAGAATCAAGAAGATGAGTACCGGGGTGCATCCAATGTTTGAAAAATCAGAACGGGCGGCTGGTCGAACCGTGACTTGCGTGTTTGGTTGGAGTGTTTGGTTGGTTTAATTCGTCTAAAAAATCGTTTTAATCATTAAATCGGAAAGAATCGGATTGAACCAAGAAGAATCAGGTTGAACCGACGATCCGGATGAACCGGACCCGGTTCTTGAAAATCGGTCGGTTCAATTTTTTTTTTTTTTACTTTTTTGAACTTTCTATTATTTTTTCAGATTTTTAAATTAATTTTTTAAGATTTTTTTTCACATCTATCTTCCAAAAGTCATAACTTTTTACTCGTTCGTCTGATTTGAATACATTTTATATCAATTTCACGTAACTTTTTAAGATTTATGCGATGAAAAATGAACTAATGAAATTGGACCAATTGATTTAAAAAAAATTAATAATTATTTTTATAGTAATGAATATTTTTAAAAGAAATAATAATAATAATTTTTTAAAATAAAGATTAAATCTTAATTTTTTTTCTTAAATTCCTGTTACTCTTAAAATAAGGTTATTTTAATTGAATATGTATATAAATAATTATTTATATAATTATATTTATAATTATTATGTCATCCGATTCGATCACCGGTCTGACCGGTTCGACTAATCGAACCATGATTTGGAGGTCTCGTCGGTTCGATCTCCGGTCCGATTCTTAAAACATTGAATACATCTCAACATACTTCAAGTGGGGTCTCATCCGCGAGTCCTATCCGAAATGCATTTAAACACTAATCTCTCGGGCTGAATACCATAATTCAAAGTGGAATTAGCAATATTTTTTTTTACTGATATAGGGAAGACATGATACAGAGTGAATTTACATAAATTTAAGAATAATGAAAAACAAAAAACAAAAAATAATTTTATGAAATGAGACGCCAGTCTAAAATATGATTGAAGTTCTATCTATGACTAACATAAGGGGGAATGAAGTTGTTCATCAAGTAGTTGCAGCATAACTTTGATGTATTCGAGTTTAAGTCCTCTTAATCATCATTAACAGTGAAAATATGTGAGATTTTATCTTAAATAGATTTGACTTGTTTTAAAAAATATTGACTTTAACTTGACTTATTATTTATTATAAGTTTTTTTTTGTTTGACCTGCTTTTATTATGAAAACATAAAAGTTTAACTTTGCCTGAAGCCTATTTAAAGGCTTATATTACATAAAGGTTTTCGAATAAATTAACAAACTCAAACTTTATAAATTTCAAATATATTTAACTTTTAACAAAATTTATTGTACTGTGTATAAAATAGATAAATTATATTAATATATAACTAATAATGAATATATGTCATTATAATAAATAAATAAACTAATTTGTTGGGCTTAATAGTTTTTTTTAAAGGCTTAGACCCAGGCCTATTTAACTAAATAAGTTTTTGAAAAAGTCTAAGCTTGACTTGTTTGATAAATAAATTAGGCTAAAGTAAGCAAAAAATAAGCTAGATTGTAAGCTCATTTTGGACTATCTGACTTATTTCTACCCCTCATCATCATACCAAGAAGATATATTCTACAATTTGAGAAGAAAATCATGTTGCATTAAACGTATTAAGTCTTGAGTACAATGGTGGATTTGGACATAAAATTTTAAGGTTTAAAGTTCAATTTTATAGCCTTACGATCTACCATGTATTAGGCTGTGAGAATCCATAACCCAGTTTTAAACTTGAAGTATGGTAATTAAAATATCCCTAAGATGTAGTAATTAAGAGACTTGTAATTATATCAATAGTTAATTGAGGACTAAAATTCTTTTATTTTCTTCCAACACAAATTAATCACCATATATACTAATAAAATAAAAAATACATCTTCGACAGGCAATCCTGTCAAGATATAACTCTTGAAACCTTAAAATGTTGCTAAATTAAGTTCAGCTCTCAGCATTAAAATAACACTTTTCGAAAGGTAAACATGTTGAAATAATGTTATTTCCTGCTTAAAATCTATCTTCCGTTGTACATCCAATCCTGTCAAGATATAACGTCTTGACAGTAATAAGCAAGCTTGAATTTATGAGAAAAAGAAATATACACTCCAAATGTAAATGTTTTAACGTTTGTCTACGTGAATATTCATAGAATAAAAAATATATAATTTAAGTGTTTGGTGTCATATGAATATGTAAAATCTATTTTTCACACAGATAAAGAAAAAATATACTCTAATGAGTATGTGTATTGGTGAGACAACCTCATTGATACTGAGTCACTATCAAAATAGTATTCTTTTACGTGTTAGGGTCACTTCGGTAGCTCATTGCATTTGATCTATTTGACCTTGTTTATTTTGCTAAATTATATATTCTTTCAAAAATTACTAATATTTGTATATTTAATTAACAATGAGTAAATTTTTTATTAATATAATATATTATTTGATTAATAAATTTTGATAATTGATTATTTACAACTTAATTAGTTAATGATAAATAAATTATTTGTTAATAAAATATATTATTTAGTTAATAAATTATTAATTTATAAGTAATTAATTACTAAAATTTATTGACTAATTGTATTAATAAAATTTTATTTATAATTAATTAAATATAAAAATGATGTAAAAAATTACGTGTATTTATCTTTTTCCAATTACTAATTATTGACAAAGGCAAAGATTGCGCATGCATGTTACAGCCTTGCGGGGCCTATATAAATACAGGACATATAAAGCTTCGGCTAATTTAACAGGATCCAAGCGAATGAAGGAATCACGTACCGTGATAAAACCTATGCAAAAAGGATGGTCTATTAAACACGCATGAATATTCATCATCATCAACAACGATCTAATATTAATAAAGTAAAATGGAATAAACACAAGCAATATAAAAGAATAATGGTTTAGTAATTAGTACAGGCCAAGACTTTGAAACCATTGTCAACTTAATTACCTACCTAAGAAACCCAACTGAATACTGAATTGATCCAAACCGTAATTTTGAGTAAGTCAACATGAAATTATCAGAAAAAGAAAAAGAAGGAAAGAAAGGATGAATTGGCGAATTAGCTTGAGCATTTCAGGGTCGGCGACAATGAGCCTTGCACATATGGCGGCAGTCATAGAAACATGGTCCACCACAGTGAAGAGGGCAGTCCAACCTCATGCCTCGGCACCTTGTTCTTGCCATGCATTGTGCAAACTCACCCATCCTATAGTCTTCCTTATCAAACATTCCCTTCCTGTATGGGTGATGGTGGTTTATGCCTCTCCCTCCTCTCCCCTTCCCTTTACCATGTCTCGGTTCGCCTTCACACCCCCATTTCCACCAACCACCCCCTCCTCCTCCCCATCCCCATCCACCCCCACCCCCACCACCCCCTCCACCCCCACCCTCTCCACCTCCACCTCCACCTCCACCTCCTCCGCCACCCCATCCCCATCTAAAGCCTCCTCCTTTTCCACCTCCACCTCCACCACCACCACCACCACCTCCACCTCCACCTCCTCTTCCTCTATAATACCAACTACCTTTGCTTGTATTGAACACAACTTCATTGAAGGAGCTGTTGCGTTTTCTTTTTACTTCTTCATTTATACCTTGATGAGAGAGAGTTACCAAAGTGGCATTGCCTTCACTAGGAGCAGTGCCATTTTTCAGCCCCTCACCTTTAAGCCCAACAATTTCCATTACAAGGATTAAGCAGAGGACCCGAAATTTTCTCGTGGTCTCCATCTTTTGGCACGCTACAGAAAACGAAAATGTTATATATATAGTAGTTGCTGTGACTACTCTATACAGCGCCATCAACAGCTTGACATTGTCCGTCCCCAGCCGATCAGATCTATAAGAAATCTCACAAAACTTTAGCTCTTAGGCAGCAAAAATTGAGGTGTCTTAGCCTTCACTTTGTCCCCACCTGCTAATGTAGTAGTCAATAGTGCAATCCCCGCTGTCCCCCACACCCAGCACGCGCGCCTCTCTTGGCTTGGGATGGCTCATGGCTTGTACTTCTCTAATGATAATTTTACGAGAGAATGACTTAAAAGTTCAGCTTGTTGGAAAGGTTACACAATTTAGTTTGTTTTAAAAATTAATTAATTATTTAATTAATTTAACCAATAATTTACATACAGTTAATCGTATATTAAGTATCAAAATAAAGATAAATTATTAGTTAATTGTATATAAATTATTAATTAATTAAATAATTAGTTAATTTTTAAAATGAACCAAACTATCCAACCTTTTATTAATTAAGAAGAAGTTTTAAGCCATTCTCCCTAATTTTATTCTGGCACACCCTGCCCCATTCTCCAATGGGGCGGAGATAGATCGAATTTCCACGATGTAGTATGTCAGTTTTTTCCCCTCAATGTCAGCCTGAAAGATGCATGCTTATTAGATATTTGTTAAAAACAGCTTCAAGAGTCACTTTTGAGAGTTGCATCAAATATGATCAAAACCATCTATATATTAAAAACTGCTTTTTGTAGCAGTTAAAATTTTCTAAAAGTACTACACTTATTATTAAAAAGAATACCAAACCGAAAATGCAGAACTAGATTGCTTGATTCATTAGCATAATTAAACTTTTGCAATAACATTACAAAAGGTTCAAAGGATCTTTCTGGTTTAATAAAAAGGGGAGTCCAAATAAAGAGACACTTTTGAGCAGACAGAGATATATAACTTTATTCTTTAAAATTTGCGGATTCATAAAGTTCCCATAGTCAAAACATTTTTCATTATGCTACAAAAATTTCTGAAAAAAACTGTTTTATGTGATATTATTATAGTTAGGCTTAACTCCAAGATAACAAAAATGGTCTCCCGCGAAGCTCATACGCCTCCAAGCAATTGGGAATTTTCGCCAATAGAATAATCCATCCATGTATATCAAGTTCCTGTACTTAATCGACAACAAAATACATCGATAGGGATGGACCCTTATAGGGTTATCATGCGCCATCAATGTAATGGTAGTTGACTAGCCGCATCACCTTGGCATATACGTCATATCCTGGTCCTGCTTCGTCAGATTTGCTATTTCTTGGCCTTTAAGTCTACGACTCCGAAGAACGTATACCACAAGACGCAGTGGCGTAGTAGAGACGGATGGGAAAAAGATGTTGGCTGCACGTGTAAATCATCTTAATATCTTTAATTACTCAAAACGAAAACTATTAATAAAAAAAATTTAAGAATGTTTTTATTAAGTAATTACGAATATTATTAGATTGATTGAAGATATAAAATTATTTTTTAACAAAATACATGCCTCCAACCACCCACGTGATATCCAATATCAAGCTAAAGCCAACCATAATGCATTATGTAACTAAGAAAAAAATCTACGTATCTAATACGCACCTTTTGTATCCCCACAATATTCAGGTATCATAAGTCGATCGTAATACCCATGACGAATTGTTTTGCTGATTTATGCACACAATTAATCATAATTATCTCATCATGGTAACAAACAAGCAAATGCTAGATAAATGATGGTAAAACTATAAACAAAAAAAAAATAACATTATGAACAATTTCCCTGCCCTGCTTTAAATACATAAATACAAAAGTTGAGGATCTTTAGCCTAATCTCGAGGATTAAACTTCAAGTACCCTTTCTCCATAGGTGTCCATGTACCAGCGGGAATAACCGATTTAGGTTGGTTGAATGACTTGCTAGGACTGGTGATTCTTTCATCCGGATTGGGCCATTTTTTTGTGATGGGCTGGATCTTATGATCACTACACTACCCTAAATAATTATCCAAACACAGACAAGACAACGCTTTTCCATTTCACCATTTCCTTTTCATTTTTATGTCATCATCCATCTTCATTTCATTCCATTCTCTCTAAAATTTCCAAACAATTGCAAGTAAAAAAAGGCCCGGAATCCTAATTGGATAACTACATAAGTGGTTATAGCATATTGAAAAGTTCACAATGTACGAAAAAACAATAGGTACATATAAGACTGTGCAGGTAGAATTTAAATTTATTGAAACAGGTGATACCGTGATATATATACCAGAGGCTAGTTACAAAGTTGCAAAATCTAATTATGACTCAAGGACAGCTCCTTCAACAATTTTCCACCCTGAACCTGAAAAAGACATCTCATATCTTGTTGTGTAGGTTCTGCTGTTCGAAGCATCATGTTCTGGATGACCTACAGCAGTTAGGTGGGTTGACTCTTTGAGAGTTGTTTCCACCACTGCACGGCGCCCGCTGTGTGATATAGTCACACTATCGATGTTGAGTTCCTCCAAGGTGTAGTCATAGGACCAACCACGCTCTGCAATCTCAGTAGCGCGATCAGTCCATATCTTCAACATCTCACCATCCAAAACCTAGCAGATCTTAATGTCAGCAAAACTTTATACATAGAAAGATGATAATTCACGGAACAACAGTGCCTCCAACTGGTGGCACTCAAAAAGCAACAAAACCAAAAGAAAGAAATTTAAAGACTCAATACTTGTCCAGGAGAAAGAAAGGCCTAAAAATAATGTAAAATCATACGGTTCATTCAAACGTTGCTCCTCAATATCCCACATACACAAGGTGACTGTCAATATGTGCACATGTACATGACCAATCGTATGCAAGAGCTCATGTTATACTTAATGGAATACGATCTGATTTGGGTTTCAAATCGGAAAGATTAGTTAAGTTTTTCTGCGAAATGTTGACAAGATGGAAATATAACACCCTTTTTGGATCAGTGTGATGGAAGGGGAATGGAGGGAGTAGATTGGGAAGGGAAAGTAAATAGTTTGTTAACTTTGTTTGGGAGATTTTTCAATGGAGGGGGCTGGAACCCCTTTAAAAAATATCATGTGGTAAGGAGTGGAGTGGGTTTATTAAAAAGATTGTTTAGTAGCCAGTTTTCAATTTCCATCCACACAATAGAAAAATACTTCCTCCTCCCTCAGTCCCACTCCTTCCTTTTCAATTTATGAACCCACTCATTCCCCTACCCTCCAAAACTCCTAAGCATAGCCTAAATGGTAAACCATCATACCACATTGGGATTCAATGGAAAAAACAATAAACACGTATAATTGCAAAACAAGCCCAGGATAAATTGGTCTCATTAGTCCTCAAGGATCTATTCTATAGGACTTCCCTAATGGAGCCAGATTTAATGTAACCATAAAATATAAATATTATCAGCGCATTGGCCACACCAAATCTTGAAAGCGAGTAATTACCATTTCCAGTTCCATCAGGACCAGTTAAATTCCTTACCTCTTGCAATCTTCCTAGGCAATGGTCAGGTCCAAAAGCTTGGGATTTGATATTTTGCCATTTGCGAACTAGAGTTTCTGCTACCCTTGCATCCATTTTCGGAAGTTGCTCTCCGAATTCTTCATCTCCTAAGGAACCTGTGCAGTTGAATCTGTGTTATATGCAAAAGGCAATTATTGCTTGAAGTTTACACTTTGAACTTATAAAACCTAATTTCAGATCTGTGGTAATTGAATCATTCAGATCGTGAATAACAACATATTTGTACTAGTGTTCCTAATTGCAGATGTCACCAAAGAACATACCTAAGTTGATAGCATCCGATGCCATCACTGAACCAGTCATTTTGCGTAGGATGGGGGAGCCATTCCTAGCAGGTAAAAACTTCAAGCCAACCAGAGTCACGAGTCCAATTACAACACCAGCACACATGATCTTCACACTTGCATCTTTAATCTCATCAGTAATAAATTCACCACCAGTTATCTCAGTCGAATTCTTTATTTCAGAAACCTCAACATTGGCTGAAGTATCTTGATCTGATAATATCAGAGGATTCTCGCTTTCAGCAACACTGAAATAATCCTTCTCACCATTTTCTTGATGTTTCACGATTTGATCTTCAGAACTATCAGGAAATACCTTCTTCAATGCATTTATTGCACTAGCCTTGACATGGCCAATAACAGCAGTAGCCTCAGCTCCAATTTTTACTATGGCTGCTGCAGCAGCCAAGGGTGAATGGCCAACGCCCTCCAGCCTTTCTAGATATCTCAGCACTGTAGGGTCATCGTAGTAATCTCCAAGCTTGAATCTTATGTCTTTAGTATCTCTAAATCTCGGAAAAACCACCTCCATCAACCATGTCTCCAACAATTTACAGAGTCCAGGAAGATCACTGTCTTCATCACCCTTTGCATTTTCCAAAACAAATTCTATAATAGATGGGTTTCTATAAGGAGAGCTATCATTGTCTAGTCCCAACCATGAACGACACTGATCGAGCTCCCCAACAAGCAGTGCACAGAGGCCCCTTTCTAAAGCAAAATCAATCTCTCTCTTCTCCTTGGGAGTATAAACAGAGGCAGCATTCGTTGTAGTTGTTACCTTAGTTTGTTGAAGTTGTTGGAACAAGTTATCAGCATCTTGTATAAGATGTGGTTTTTTACCAACAAAGGCTTGTGCAACCAGTGCAAGTGCCACTCCGTATGCTTCAAAACTTTCAGCTGGAATATTACTTGGTGTGGCTACAAAAAGGTCAACCTTCAAAAGAAGATTGAGGGGAAAAGGTAAAAGATAGAGGTAAATTCTTTATAAATAAACACTAAGAAAAAATAGAAAATTACAAGAAAAGCATGCAAAAAATAATCTATGAATACCTGTTCAGCTGCCGTCATATGTAAGAATGCCTCATTCATGAAATCTTCACGGGTGAAACCCCCAGCAATTGCTGCTGCTCCCCCTCCTCCAACAGCCCACAAAATGTTGCGGACACCATGAAGACCTTCCTCCCTCCGTGGTCGATGTTCATCACCAAGAGGCAAGGCTAGAAGTTCCAAAACACAACGTGGGGTTATCTCTTCTAGTGTCTCATCAATTTGTGCCTGTAAGTCTGGTGCTAGGCTGCTTGCCCCTTCTTCCTACATAATCAAGTAAGTTATTGGAAATCATATTGTATAAGAACTGCAACTGAAAAGTGTTCAAGCTATATAATATGAGCAATGCTATTTGTTACGAATTATTTCTCACGAAAGAAATCCGAATAAAGGAAATGCATATAGATACATGAGTGATGAAAAAAGTTAACTGTTTCAAAAATAACTATACACACTAATTAAAGGCTACCAACATTCCACGTTGGATTTGTACACTATTTTACAAAAAAAGACTCGTGATGTTTAGCATTTTCCATATAATATATGCACTGTGTTAATGCGCGTTAAATACAAACAAAAAATATTGAAGTGTAGTTTTTTGTAAATGCAACAGTAGTAAAGTTCAAAAGGAACAATATACTTGACAAATGTTTTTCATTCACAAATTTCACCCTCTAAGATCATCATTGTCTATACAAAATCAGCAGTGGCTTGCTTTGACATGCTTAATCCTACAACAGCACCAAATTGATTTTGGCGCATTAGTGATGACTGCATCAAAACGACTATCAGAATATTCTACTAGTTAGTCATTAGTCATTAGTCATTAATCAACAGAAACAAAGAAAAAAAAAACCTGAAAGAATGTTAAAAATTTCTTTAAATAAAAATAAAAAAAAATAAAAAATGGTTAAGCCAATAGGGCGTGAAATTGAGCTATTCACTTCACCTGCAAAAGCTTCAATGCCCTCTCGAGCATCTCACAGCCGGCAATGAAATCAGGTGGGGAAAAAGCCATAGCGTCCCTGGAGATGTCAACGTAAGCAAGTGCCATCGCCAAGACAACATCTTGCTTAAACGACTTGGGCAACCTCTCTCTAAGCAAACCCTGTCCAATCTGAAGCACCAACTCAGTCTCCCCAGCTTCCTGCAACGCGCACAAAGCACCAGGAACCTACAAAGCCATCATTTTTCGCCAATAAAAACAATGCCCATTAAGTTAACACAAACAATTAGGCATAGGCACCAACTAGAACTACCTTGTCAAAGGGGACCTGGGTGAGAAGGGTTCCATCGAGGTCGTCGAGGAGGCCTTGGTTGTAGTCCCTCCTGGAAGATGGGTCAGCTAGGGTTTCACAAGCGGCTTGGAGGATTTGTCTGCGGCTGATTAAGGCTTCGTTGCTGAAGGCGTACTGAGGAGGCTTTGAGAACCTGGCTTCGTAGGCCCTCCTAATGCCATCCCCTAGGAAATGCGTCTCCGCTCCCAGAATCTGATAGAAGTCGAGGGGGATGGACACGTAGCGCTCCGGAGGGTCCAGTTGTGGAGGAAGAGAGGGAGTCAGAGTAGCGGTAGAAGAATGGTCCGAAGCTTCGCCCAGGAATTGGAAATCGGATATGAGGCGTTCTGCCCATTTGCTGGCGGAGGAAGTGGCGGCTAAAGAACTGCCGACGGAGGAATTGAGCTTAGGTTTTGTAGAATAGCGTGGTTGTATCAATATCAATCGCCGGGTGCAGAGACCAAAGCCAACACCAGGCAGCAAGGCATCCATTTGAACCTACCAAACTTTTTGGCTTAAACCCCTCCTTATCTTTGATCCTTAAAAAGGTTTTGGACCATTTTACAGCAAGTTTAACTTTATACATGAAATATAAATAAAAAAAGCTTTATTGACAGATTCCGTTGTAGTCTAGTTGGTCAGGATATTCGGCTCTCACCCGAAAGACCCGGGTTCAAGTCCCGGCAACGGAAATATTTTTTAACTTCTCCCTTTTTAAATTATGTTGGGCTACTGGCTCCAACTCCACTGAATGGGCCGCAGCTTTCTTTAGCCCATTTCCTTCATATTGGATGTGGATTTTTATTAGACTAGAAAACGGAAATACTCCACTGAATGGGCCGCAGCTTTCTTTAGCCCATTTCCTTCATATTGGATGTGGATTTTTATTAGACTAGAAAACGGAAATTGATAAATTATCTTGGGCTACTGGCTCCAACTCCACTAAATGGGCCATATCTTTGTTTTAGCCCATTTCCTTCATGGATTTTTATTATACTAGAAAACGGAAATTGATACACGAGGCGTGTCTTCCTTAAAAATGATTCCATTACCATGGTTAAAACTCTCCTTCTGTTAATTATTTATTTGCAACCACTTATAATTTAAGTAGTTGAAGGAGAATTAGAGTTATACCCCTATATCTTTTATTGGGTAGGAGTGTCATAAGTTTCACTATGTTCGTGCATACATGCCTCCAAGGCCCGAAATATCCAACTCCTGTGGCGTCATATTAGGCATTAGCACACTATAATTAATCTCACCCCGTGAGCTAGTCTGCTTATTGACTTCAGGGATCCATAAATATACAGCTATGGTCTATCAGTAAGGAAAGCCAAAATGGATTCCCTCAATATGTAATTGGAGCTTAACTCGTTAGGTCAGAGTTGGCTTAAGTGATTATGCAGTTTTTATGGTCCAAGTTGAATATTGCTGTTAAGTTGGTGTCCCTAGACAGCTGTTTGATGAAACTGAATCATTTGAGTAACGCTATACCTTATTCAAGTGCATCATGGTGTCAATACTATTTGTCCCACCACAGACCCAAGTAGCATTAATCCATGGCTTCAGTCCCCCTTGGCCCGTATGATTGAACATGAATTAATTTTCTTTATTTACTTCCCTTTCCTTTATCTATGTGTACAATTGGACAGTTATCTAGTAAACATTATTCATTTGCTTTTATCTTTTTTTTTTCTTGACTGTATTTTAACATAAACCAGTGTATTTATAATTTTATCGTGTTCAATGTCGTATAACCATTTTTTTCCCTTTTTTTTTATACCGAGGGGTTGGACCGTTGGAGTTTGGGGGCATCAGTTATGGAGGATCAAGAATGTACACGTAGTGAAGCCTGAAAGGCAGGGCTTCATAAGTTCATACACAATGAGACCAAAAATTGGGTCTTGATATTGATGGGCTCCATGACCCTTGTGCATAGTTAATACTTAATAGGGTCCTCATGACTCCTCCGTTCATGCACTGGGTCTGGGAATATAAAGAATTGACACGAGTTCCAGTAAATTCTGGAACAACCATCCCTCTCATTTATGATAGAACCACTCCCCTGTCTTCTCGGTGGGTAAACAGCAAACGCTTTTCGTTTAAACCCTCAAATGCAAAAAATAAATTGTCCCATAGAACAGCTTTAGTGCCATGAATGCATTTGATTTGTCTGCGTGGGTTGGGGCTTTATAAAATTTGTGCTGTTCTAATCTATTATTTTGCCCGTACTTCATGGATTGAAATACTTGATTAGGTGATTTTGATTTTATTATTATAAAAGTAAAGTGGATCATTTCTCGTGAAATCAATCGATAATGGGTCATATAATATATGTATCGTTTTCTTTTCCTTTTCTTAATTTTCGCTAAACGGGTAGCTTTCTTTTTTCTCTTTTTGTTACTAAAAATTGCCTAAAGAAAGAGTATGATAAAATAATACTTCTTTTTGGTAACCAGGTTAATAATAGTAGTCTCTAACGGATGCTTCGTGGGCATCTCAAGTCCGAAATACTTTAATGGAGATATCTTCTCTCTGGACTCGTCGTGCATCGTGACCTGAACATGATCCACTAAATGCAATCAGAATTATTAATTAATAAATAAATTAGACTCCACCAATGAGCTCAACTAAACTAACTACATAGAAACAGCCATCAATCAGTAACACCAATTGTGGGGTAAGGCTATCAAACCCGTATACGATAGAAATTCACAAGACCTCATAATACCAGTCCCATGACAAGATTCCAAAAGCACAACGAGTCTTCTTCTGCTCTTTTACACAACATAAATAAAAAGGGTAACAAAAGGCTTCAGACCTTTTCGGGAATAGAGCAAGTGAAACCAAAGCGACAGTGAGAGAGAGAAGAAGAAGAGGGACACAGTCACAAAATCACTTTTGCAGGCAACAACACCAAACGCTCCTGAAAGTACAAACAAACCCCATACCAGAACCCACGTTAAGCTCCCTAACATAAAAGAACTACTCGATCACTCACTCTCACATTATCATCTTCTCCAAAGCAAATGTCAACAACGGCTATTTTTCTCTGCTTCCTCACGGTGGCTCATTTCGCCACCTTAACCATTGGCCACCGCAGCGCCACCACAATGTCTGAGATCGAAGCCTTAACAGCCTTCAAGGTGAAACTCCACGACCCACTTGGCTCCTTGGACGGATGGGATTCGTCCACGTCATCCGCTCCTTGTGACTGGCGTGGCATTGTCTGTTCAGACAACCGAGTTCGCGAGCTCCGCTTGCCTCGTCTTCAACTCAGTGGTCCACTCGCTGACTCACTCTCCAACTTGATACAACTCCGCAAGCTGAGTCTCCATTCTAACAACTTCAATGGCTCTATACCTTCTTCTCTCTCCCACTGTTTGCTCCTTCGTGCTGTTTACCTTCACAACAACTCCTTCTCCGGCGAACTTCCACCGGCGCTTCTCAACCTCACTAACCTTCAAGTTCTCAACGTCGCTCACAACTTTCTCTCCGGCATGATCTCCGGTGACCTTTCAAACTCCCTCCGGTTCCTCGATTTCTCGTCGAATGCATTTTCCGGTGACATTCCGGCTAACTTTTCTTCGAAATCTCAGCTGCAACTCATCAACTTGTCCTACAATCGTTTCACCGGTGCAATACCTGTGACTATCGGAGCGTTGCAACAGCTTGAGTATCTGTGGTTAGACTCCAACCACCTACATGGGACTCTGCCTTCGGCTCTTGCCAACTGCACCTCCCTTGTGCATCTTAGCGCCGAGGACAATGCCCTCAGTGGGTTGATACCAGCCACTGTGGGGACGATGCCAAAGCTTCAAGTGTTGTCATTGACTCAGAATCAACTCTTGGGTTGGGTCCCCACGTTGCTGTTTTGCAATGCTCACTTGGCTGCTAACTCTTCGTCTCTGAGAATTGTTCAACTAGGCTTTAATGCACTCACGGGCATTTCTAAGCCACCAAATGGGAGGTGTGTTAGTGCTTTGGAGCTTTTGGACCTTAAGGAGAATCACATTCGCACTGCATTTCCCTCCTGGTTCACCCATGTGACCTCATTAAGGGTTCTAGATCTTTCGGGAAACTTCTTTTCTGGTGTTTTGCCGGCGGATATTGGGAATCTGTTGAGGTTGGAAGAGCTAAGAGTGGCAGATAATTCATTATCCGGAAGAGTCCCTCGTGAAATTGTGAAATGTAGGTTGTTACAGGTTCTTGATCTTCAGGGGAACCGATTTTCTGGTCCTGTTCCTTCGTTTCTTGGCCAGCTGAGGGGCCTCAAGATGTTATCCCTTGGTGGGAACCTGTTTATTGGTTCTATACCGACGAGTTATGGAACACTTTCAGCGCTGGAGACGTTGAATTTAAGCAGTAATAAGCTAGCAGGGGTTATACCGCAGGAGATCATGCGATTAGGCAACTTGAGTGCTTTAAATCTCAGTAATAACAGATTTTCGGGCCAAGTTTCATCTGATATTGGGGACTTGGCAGCTTTGCAAGTTCTTAATTTGAGTCACTGTGGGTTTTCAGGAAAGGTTCCTGCTACTGTTGGTAGTTTAATGAAACTAACAGTGTTGG
Source organism: Styphnolobium japonicum (assembly GCA_023212625.1). Classification (NCBI taxonomy): domain Eukaryota; kingdom Viridiplantae; phylum Streptophyta; class Magnoliopsida; order Fabales; family Fabaceae; genus Styphnolobium; species Styphnolobium japonicum. The sequence goes on from JALBWW010000006.1 coordinate 30,039,448, forward strand.
ATTTAAGTAAGCAAAACCTTTCGGGTGACTTGCCAATTGAGCTTTTTGGATTACCAAGCCTGCAGGTTGTTGCACTTCAAGAGAATCATTTATCTGGGGCCCTTCCTGAGGGTTTCAGCAGCTTAGTTAGTCTAAAGTATCTTAATCTCAGCTCCAATGCCTTTGTTGGTGACATTCCTGCAACCTATGGATTTCTTCAGTCATTAATTGTTCTCTCTGTGTCTCACAATAATGTTTCTGGTAGGATACCCTCAGAGATTGGTAATTGTTCTCAACTTGAAGTGCTGGAGCTGCAGTCAAATCGTTTGCAGGCTAACATTTCAGGTGATATCTCCCACCTTTCTCGTTTAAAGGAGCTTAATTTGAGAGATAATAGATTGACGGGAGATATCCCAGATGAAATATCACAATGTTCTGCTTTGACTTCACTCTTGGTGGATGGCAATTACTTAACGGGTCATATACCAGAATCCTTGTCAAAACTATCAAGCCTGATTGCGTTGAGTCTTTCTACAAATCAATTGAGCGGAGAAATTCCAGTTAATCTTTCACGCATTTCTGGTTTGAAGTATTTGAATCTATCTAGTAATAATCTTGAGGGTGAGATTCCAGAAATGCTTGGTTTTCGATTCAACGACCCTTCTGTATTTGCAATGAACCAGAGGTTATGCGGAAAACCTTTGCATAGGGAATGTGCAAATGTAAGAAGGCAAAGGAAGAGGAAGCTAATAATATATATAGGGGTGGCTGTGGCTGGTCTATGCATTTTGGCATTATTTTGCTGTGGCTATATTTACAGCCTGTTACGGTGGCGCAAGAAGCTTAGAGAAGGGGTAACAAGGGAGAAGAAACGGAGCCCTGCTAGTGCAAGCTCAGGAGCAGAGAGAGGACGAGGGAGTGGGGAAAATGGAGGGCCAAAACTAGTGATGTTCAACGGCAAGATTACTTATGCCGAGACATTGGAAGCAACCAGACACTTTGATGAGGAAAATGTGCTGAGCAGGGGAAGATATGGTGTTGTGTTCAAAGCTTCCTACCATGATGGTATGGTTCTCTCAATCCGTCGTCTACCTGATGGATTCATCGATGAGGGCACGTTCCGTAAAGAAGCAGAATCATTGGGCAAAGTGAAGCATAGAAATTTAACAGTTCTGCGTGGCTATTATGCAGGATCACCTGATGTAAGGCTCCTTGTTTACGACTACATGCCCAATGGGAACCTAGGGACTCTGCTTCAAGAGGCGTCTCAGCAAGATGGGCATGTACTGAATTGGCCAATGCGTCATCTCATCGCACTAGGCATTGCACGCGGGCTAGCTTTCTTGCACTCAGTGCCAATAGTTCATGGTGATGTGAAGCCTCAAAATGTTCTTTTTGATGCTGATTTTGAAGCCCATTTGTCAGAATTTGGTTTAGACCGATTAACAATAGCAACCCCAGCAGAAGCATCCTCATCATCAACCCCCATTGGTTCTTTAGGCTATGTGTCACCAGAAGCAGCATTAACTGGGCAAGCTACAAAAGAAGCAGATGTATACAGCTTTGGGATTGTATTGTTGGAGATACTGACAGGGAGGAAACCAGTGATGTTCACGCAAGATGAAGACATAGTGAAGTGGGTGAAAAGGCAATTGCAAAGAGGCCAAATTTCAGAATTGTTGGAGCCTGGCTTGCTTGAGCTAGACCCAGAGTCATCAGAATGGGAAGAGTTTTTGTTGGGTATCAAAGTGGCTCTCCTTTGCACAGCACCTGATCCTCTTGATCGACCATCTATGACTGACATTGTTTTCATGCTCCAAGGTTGCCGGGTCGGACCCGAGATCCCATCCTCAGCTGATCTCACAACACTACCTTCCCCTGCTTGATTTTTTTTTTGAACATTTTGTTTTTGAAAAAAAAATTTAATCAAGCAAATACAATCACTTCAAGTTTATTGTTCAGTTGTCATTTACGTGGAGATTTGTTTTGTAATTTCTATTGAATCAGATTAAAATTTTGCTTTCTTTTTTCTGGGATAGTCTTTATTTTTTGGTTACATGATAGAGTTTATTTTATTCTTGCTATTTATTTATGCTTGTTGATAGTGATGCATGTTACTTTGACTCTGACCCAACGGCGCCGTTCATTCAAATGGTCAAATTACGCTTCCGAAATTCCGTGCACGAGAGAACCCAAAAAGTTATTCGCGCCAAAAGAAGGATATCTATTATCGAATGCAATGTCGCCACGTGTCGATTTGGGAAGGTCGGGGAAAGTGACCGTTAATATGACGTGGAGCTACGAATGGAGACATTTTTGGACGACCAGTCGACCATGGTCTAACACTCTCTAACGCTCATGCTGATGCTGCACAACAGTTGATAAAAAAATTAAAAAAAATTTGGCCATTGATAAAAAAACATTTAGTTATTGATATTTCGCTAAAATATTAATAATAAATTATATTCATTTTATTTTTTAAAATATATTATTACTTACACTTTATTATTTATCTAGTGCACTAAGTTTGACATGAATCTCTCCCACAAAATCTAACATGAACTCTTTGGCACAAGAAAACCTGGTACATATAATAATTTTTTATCAGCAGGACTCATCGAAAAACGGGAATGGGGCGTCAGGATCCCTGAATCTGTCCAAGTCAGGTTTTTGTTTTCTTTGATTTAACTTTCTGAGGGCAAAAGCAAAATGCTTGGTTGGATTCTTTTCAGAAATTATGCAATATGCCGGGTATACCATAGGATAACTAACGTGTTGTTACATGCAGCAAATCAAAAACTAAAGTTTTGTTTGCATCATCAGCCTTCCATTTTATCTAATGTATTTTTAATTTATTCCTATACTTATTTTGTTATACTTCTCTTTTATTCTTGCTTCTTCTTTCTTTTGAGTTTAATTTTGATAAAATTTTAGTATAAAGATTTTAACACACTCAATTATATAGGAATAAATCATTAAAAAAATTACTTTTAAGTGGTTGTTTTTGAAATAAAATTTTTGTATTGATGTAATAATATATAATTAAGTGATAGTATTAAAAAAAAATTACACTGCATTACTTTAAAATTAAATCCTTTTCTTTCTTCATTTTCAGACTTGACAGTTTATAACAGATACTGTATTTTCTCTGTGATTTGTCTTTCTACGCTTCTGTAGAAAGGGCTTTTTCAATCTTCTTAATTGTGAGAATGTAAATTTCCACGCTGAGCTTTCCTGATTTACAAGGTTTAACTCGTTGGTATATCGTAAGTGCCTGATTTATGCAATCACTTTAAAGAGTTAAGTTGAGGTGCAAATTTTATAAATAAAGCAATAAATCTGCAAAGCTTTCAATGATTTTATCCCAGCGTTTTGAATGTTTTGTAATTTATTCTGTTGAAATGAGTCAGAGCAGCACTTGTCACCACTTGAATAATTTTGTGAAGCAGTTATCTCTTGGCACGAAAGATGTATGCTCATGGGTCCTATCAGTAAATGACAATATCCAAAAAGGAAAAAGAAGAATAAAAAAAAAGACAATATCCCATTTCCAGGCAGGGAGTTTAGACAGAGTTGAATTGAAAAAGATAGGAAGAAGATGATGTGCATGTGAATTAATTGAATAGGGCTTAAAGAGTGCATGGCCATAAAAATGAACAGACTGCGTTAGTGTGTGCTTCGGTGCTTGAGAATTGTGTGCTTCGGTGCTTGTGAATTTCTCCTGAGAAGACCCAAAGTCTAATTTAATTTAATAGTGGTCTATGGTCCCCCTGAAAAAAGAACCCGGAATTTAATAGCTCACGACATTTCGCAGACTCAGCTTAGTTAGCCCTACAAAGATGTGTCATTGTCAAATTTAACTTCAGTGACAGTCCACGTACATTCTGTGAGTGGGGAAATGAAGGTAAAAACTGAAAAGTGCAGGGAAGGAAAGAGCTGTCATGGTTTCTCTCTAACTCAGTCCAAACCTGTCAGGAATTTGGGTATATAGGTAAAAATACAAGTACCTGCTTAAATTCTTTTTGCCCACTGAAATCATTAACGCACCAATTCCTTTCTTCGTAGTATTAAACTACACTGATACGAGCATGTAACGTAGGCATTCAGGAACTATGATTACCCGGTTAGGTCCTTTGGCCAAAGTAGTAAAAAGCATGTCAAATAGTTGGGATAAAAGGTGTTAAGAGTTGCAGCTTGTTAACCGGGTCTCAAGTTGGCAGCTCGTGGGAATACAGATTGCGGGGAGACTCAGACATCATAAAACAGATGATCGTTTCCTTATTCAAAATATTTAAGCTCATTTTAGTATATTACAGTTCATCATAAATTTGCATTCATAGAACCAAAAAAAATAAAGAACCTTAAATTTATTGCATGCGCCACAATCTTTAATCCGAACATGTTTCAGTAATCAAATTTCCACTACAGATCGTTTATCTTTGAATTGCTCTTGCAACTGTAAATGAAGCATGATTGGAACATGGCTTCATTAAATTATGAAATTTAATTTGTAAAAATAAAAAATAATATAGCTGTCACTGCACAAAATTATACTCTATGCAGAGGTCAGCCCTTCAGGAAGGGATTCACTGTCGGGATCAGGCCTAAGAAACCTTCGACAAGCATAAAATATAGCTGAATGGAAGCCAGTTGGGTTGTCAATGAACACAAAGTGCCCGGCCTGCAACAAGTAACGAAATTTGTTAGTTCAAATAATATTGAAATGGCTTCAAGTTTGGGGAAATGGTGAAAGTGACACCTGGGGAACCCTAATGATTTCGCATGGAACCTTCATATGCTCGCGTGCTTCTTGGGCCCCTTCATAATTCATCCAGTCTTGGAAGCCATAGATGAAAGTGGTGGGCACCTTCCACTCTGAGGCACTGTAACACCAGAGATGGAGGTTAAAAACATTGCACGCACCAAGTCGAGCATATGTACTACATCAAGTAAAAGAGGAGGGGATATTTGAACCTATAGAGAGATGAAGCCTTGACCTCAGCTAAAGCTTACTATAGCCATATTGCAGTAAATTTACAATTTAGTCTTATCTTTAAAGAAAAATTCCTTGGTCACACCTTCATAATTTTAGAATTTTGGATAATTACACAAAAATTGAAAACCAAAGAAAGCTTCAATTTGCCTCATGGTCTCTTCCTCAAAAAAATTTCTAGGAGTTCCTTTTTTTTTCTCCTCCTTTTTGGTTGAATGTTAGTTGGACATTTCCAAGAATGTCTTTTGTTCCTACGCAACAGGCTTCAGTATTCAGCGACCAGAATTGAGCCATGCACTGATAAACCCAGGTGTAGTTCTCTATCATCTAAAACATTGAATCAAGCCACAAATACTATGACTTGAAAAGAACATTGATACATACTGAAGTAAGATGGGTGGCTTTGCAAGCTTCAATTTTCATCTCAGCCAGCAATAAGCCATGCACTACGAATCCAAGGTCTCCTTCACCATACATACTGATGCTACGCGTAGCATCAGTTATCTTGATAGTGTTAATTACAATCTTCATTCTTTTCTCTCACTCTCTTTCCTTCGTTTTTTTCCCCTCCTCTTCCCAGAAGACCATGCACATTTGGTTTTTTTTGTTTCTTTCTGACTATTTCAAATCAAGTTATGGTAAGAGAACAGCATTTGCCTACACTAAACAAGCATGACCAAGGCCCCCAAAACATTTTTCAGCAGGAGTTCCACCCATTCTTGGACCAAATTAGCTTCAGGAAGTATGGCTACCAAACAAGTACATTTTAACCGAAAGCAGCATGTCTCAAGAAGCTGAGCTGAGTATGCTGATTGTATCATAAATATTAAAAAAAATAATAAGTATGACACATGATTGTCGTGCTCTAGAAGTAACTATCATCTGGAATCTAAATAACATTTTTTTAATAATAACTAATGAGTTGAAGAAAGATTGTATTTTAATGTAGCAGAGCTGAAATGAATTGTTAATTCAATGGCAGGAAGATGATCACCAAACCTGTGAAGAAGGGGCATCCTAGCAAATGCTCCAAATGAAAAAATATATTTTAAGCATAGCTCGCCACTAGCTTTGGCTGCTGAAGTATGGTAAGCATAATCTTCAATAGCAAAAAAACAACAATTAGAATGTACTCTTACGTCTAAACAACATATCAATGCATTATCTTGCCATACCTGTCAGCAATCTTGATTCTGATTCAGTCAGTATTTCCCCAGTTGAATATGTACCAAACCTAGCACTTGTATACCTGTGGACTATACCAGGACCCCAAGGACCTAAACCTCTGCCAAAAACGTGTGGAAAAAATATTAAACAAAGACAATTTTATATAATGAAATGGTTAGCGTATTAAAAAAAAGGACTAATATTATCATAATAACTACGTAAATCAAGGGGCAAAGAAAACTGGAGCAATGACATTAACACATATTGCTTGATTACGCAAAGAATGTTAGGGGTAGCATAAAAAGAAAGCACGCTTATCCTTCCTTCATGTAACCAGGAGTCAGAGCCCCAAACCCCTCTTCACCACAACCCACCAGCCAACATATTTGATTTGAATATTACCAATGCAATGGTTTGCCAACCCAGCAACAAGCACCATATGCCAGTAACTAGATTCAACATAAAAGCTTTTCAAAATGATTCCATCCATGACTTGCGAGTTAGAAATAATATATAGAGACCATCATTCAATGAAGAGACGATATGAATTTTAGTCAATATACTTGTCTACTTCAGTAACAACACCATTAGAATAGATATTAAAGGCAGTGAATCAGATAATACTAATGTGAAGATGTGAAGAAATGTATTACTTACATCATCATCAAATACGAATTTTCATTTCAATGACAAATTATTTGAAAGATTTTAAGATTTGGGAGAGTATGCATCTAGCTGCCACCGCAATATTATAATCCAATAATCAGACACAGTAATCAGACAGACTTTGGGAACCCAATCAGTTGGAGATAGGAAAAGACTCTACCATATTATACAAGCATGTGATATACCAAGACAGGCACAAGAAATGAAATAATAATGAAAAAATATTTATTTTCTGGTGTCTCCTTCATCATAGCCATAATTTAAGAAAAATACAAGCATCTCAAGCAACCTAAACTGTCTAAACATTACACATAAAAAGAGGGTAGAAAAATATGAACACAGTAGTTTTACCTGATAATTTTCAGAGGTGTAAAATTAGATTCCCATATACGGTTCAGAATTGATCCTTTCCATGTTGCTAGGAACTTTGTCATCCTCTCTGATTCTGATGAAAATCCAGCAGGTCCCACCAAAATCAAGTGTTGTACGTGCTCAGGGTGCTATACATAAATACTAAGATATACATCAGAATAAATATAAAGAAAAAAACAAAATGAAAACCAAAAGTCATCTTAATGCAATGCAGGAAGACATTCACCTTAAGCGCATATTTGGAAGCAACATAACCACCAAACGAATGCCCAAGTAGTATAAAATTGCTCAGGTTTTTGGCTTTTCTCCATTCCTCAAAAGAATCAATGAACCAGGCCTCAGTTTCTGTAGTTAGTTATCCACAAGAAATTTAGTATTTTGCTACAGTAACTTTCAAGTTAAGCAACAAAATAAAACTTTTCCTATTCCAAATTAACTGTTGCATTGACCTTCAGTGCTTCTGCATGTAAAGTCAGGCCTGCTAGATCCGCCCCAACTGCAAAAACAAGCGCGTTTCAAGGCAAGGAGTGTGAACAAAATACACAGGCCTCAATTTGATACCACCTCTTCCCTCACATTTAATTAGCAAGCACAAAACATTAGGATCAAGAGAAGAATAACTCACCCAAGTTGATCAATAGCAATGACCCTGAAACGACTGGCAAGAGCATCAAAATTGCGATAAAAGAAACCCTGGGAAGCAGCATACCCATGAACCATTACAAGCGTAGGAGAATCATCTTTACTGTCAAATGTAACAGTGTTAATAAACCGTGGCTCATTGCTTGATGAACGAAACCATCTAACTTTGGACCCAGGTGGACCAGAGCCAATATTAACCTGTTCTTGAACATACGGAGTCCTGCAAAATAATCCATAAAAATCCTAGATATTCAACATCCATTTGCAGGCACAGAAGTTGAAATTAATCTCAAACGTAGATACAAATCTCAGATCAAACATAGAGGCGAAACAAGTATGGACATCAAAGGTGTAGAAATCATAAACTGTAGACATCAATTCAATGAAGGTTTCAGATATTCCCAGTTTCAAAACAGTTAAAATCATAAGGGAAAATACAATAAACGATTGCAAAACAGACAATTTAAGCAGACCCAGATGTCTAAAGAGCATTTAACAGCAATTGGACAAAGAGGGAGAGGGAAAAGAAAAGAAAAAAAACGAAATTTTCAAATGGGGGCCAATGCCCAAAAACTTATGGGGATGAAGAAAAGGAAAGTTAGGGTGTTGAAGAATTAAAAAAAAAACAGGGGGAATTGGTTACTTGCAAATAGAAAGGAGGCGCTTCTCGGCATTGATTATGTGATCGGCAGAAGTGGGAATCCAACGTAGGAAAGAAGGCCAGAAACTTCGAGTGTTGGAAGAGGTTGTTGTTGCAGCAGAGGATCCGAGGTCGCTCTTGGTAATCTCTTCCGCCATTCTCGCCGACCAACGGGACCGAATTGTGTTCATAAATTAAGTGTCTCCGACCAAAACCACAGCTACTGGATTGTGTTTTCAGACAAATTCGATATTAGAAGCACAAACGAGGCCACGCCACGGCAGAAAAGAAGGCCCTCTAATCGAACTTGAATTGAAACTTGAAAGACTAGGATTGGCAATTCAGCAGCAGTGGCGGAACCAATGAATTCATTCCCTTTTCTAGTTATTTACATTTATTGCAGCGAAACTGCTTACGCATGCAGTGACGCACATGCGTGGTGGCCGGTGAGGTGTACAGGAAGAATTTGACCCAGAATCAAGATTCCAAAGTGGCGAATGGCGAGTGGTGGTGGTGGGATCATTTATTGATATAAATAATAATGTCAATTTATTTTGACAAAAATTCTAGTAAAAAAGTTTTATATTGTTTTCTTATCTTTTGTCTTGGTTAATGCTGGAGAGAGAGAGAATGGCGTTCCCCTATCCTTTGCCAATAATTTTGTCAAGGTAAGTAGACTGTCATTATGAGATTCTAATTCTTTTCCTATTTGTGTTTCAATATTAAAATGAAAATGGTATAAGATTTAATTTATATTTATAGTTTATTCTATTATCTAATTATATATTCTATTATAGTCAAAAAAAAATTTAATAAAATTATTTTAATAATATGTTAATATATAATTATATAATAATGTAAAAACATTAACGGTCTCGTTAGTATGTCAATATGTACATATTTTTATATAAATGAAAATTCACTTTATTGAACATTTATTAGCATCTTTTAAAGTGTGTTTGGAACTATAAAATTTAAAAATTAATTTGATTATAAATAAACTATTTATATGGAAAGTTATAAAAGATGATTTAATTTTTAAAAAATTTCTAATTTCAATTATGTACATATAAAAATTTATTCAAATTTGGCTGAATTTGTATGAATTTTAGTTAATTTTAATTTTAGTTATTTGAATTGATAATTTTACTTTTTTTAGTTAGTCATTTTACATATTTTAAGTAAGAATAATAAAAAAATTAATAAATTTTTAAATTTAATGTGTTTTATACAAAAATACTGATTGTAAAATCAATTCAAACTATATTTTTTTATAATAAATTTTAAATACAGAAATTGATTTCTAAATTAAATTAATTCCATTTTTATAGTGATTCCAAAAACAGTCTTTGATTTACATACTAGATTTGAAATACGAGATGCAGTAGTAATTTTTTGCATTCTAGAGGGGAAAATAAAATAAAATAAAATAAAAGCAGATTGCCGTAATGTAGTCTATAGAAATCACTAGTATCCAAGTCTCCTCTCTATAAAGCTAATTTTCATACTTCATAGCTCATGTATTAGAATTACGATGAGTACGATGACATTGGATAAGGGTAACAGGACTAAAGCCTTTCATTACACAAAATAAGATGCTGTATCCTCTCCCTTTCCTTTTCCCTTCATTTTCTTTTGATTCCTTCTCATCTCAACTCTCCATCATACTCAAAGGAAAAACATTGTAACCACATTATCTCTTAACCATATATAACATGTTTTGACTGGAATTTAAAATCTCCTAAATTATAATTTTAAGGTTCCAAACTCCAATCCAAATATGCACATAAAAATAAAATAATATTAAGATACCAACTTTTTTGATTCCGAAGTAAAGGCTATATCTCCTGATAACAAAATATAAATTTGATGTTTGCGATCTTTTGGTAGGTCTTTCTTAATTTATATTTATGTATAATAGTTAACTTATATAGCGCCTCTATCATCAATTGTTTTTGCTAAAGGATTAAAGCTGTTATAGTCTTACCCGGCACTCAACATGAAGTTAATCTTTTAATCACACAATACAATAGGTATCGAACAGTACATCCGTGCAGAACATTTATACTTTGCCAGTAATTTTATCCTAACTTTACATGTCAAGTCCTCTACTCTCTAGCACTTGTTATTGAATTCCGAAAAATGTCAAAGATGTCATTCATAATCACTTATTTATCAAATTAGATACATGCCTCAGGTTATAGCCAAATATGGGTGCGGGGGCTAGTTTAAGTTTTTTTTTAACAAAAACAAAATCCAGCACGTGCATGAGCAATGTGAAAGAAATAGGATGCGTCACTTTAGCTACAGCAATGCATGATAACTATCATAGTTTATCGACTGCCCATGCACGAGGGCAAGACACCCGGTTTCATCTGTAGCTATTTTTGAACGAAGCATAGCGTGTTAATATTTGAAGTGTACATTTCAAGGCGCGACGACCTGCATTTGTATCTCACTGACCATTAGAATTGCATATTTATAGTTGATGATCTCAACTTAGTTTGAAGTTAAAGTTGGCAATCAAACTGAAACAAATGACTTGGTAAAGCCGAAGGGAACCCGACACGTCTGGTATATTGAGTAATGCCATCTCATTCTAAAATCATCAGAAGCCCATAAGATCAATACCAAAATATTTAGACTACGATGATAATAATTCAACAAAAGGCAATTCCGAAGATATTGCATCCACATCTAAATTTAAGCATATTACTGAATATCTTTTTTTTCGGGGGGATGATATTACAGACTATCAAACTCTACCAAATGAGAAAATACAAAAAAGCATCAATTCTCAGTAGCACAAACCCAAAATGGTTATAACCAAGATGACATGAGAAAACAACTGAATATGAATCATAGAACCTTGTACTCGCGTCAAATGGCAGTTTCAAATGGAAGGAAGAAGTTTACCAGAAATGCATCAAAAATTAAAGACACGAGGATAATTTAATGATGGGGTATGCAGGCAATTCGAAATAGCTTCACGAAAAATTAGAGCCATTCTCCTAGTAAAAAAAAAAAAAATTGGTAACCATCACAAAGAAATTCTCAGCAAACAATATCAAATTACAATAGGTGTAACCAATATGAAGGAAAATTCATAAGCTTGACTTGGATGATTGAGAGAAAAAAAACTGCTTTCCATGACAAGAATGTACTCACCCATTCTAGATACAGCTATCAGAATTTAATTTCCCTGGCAGCAATATTTTCTTTTATCCAATATCACATACTGCAGGCATGAAGACAGTCTGCAGCAGAAACAAAAGCAATAGAATCATGACAGGACCATACCTCAACACCAATGAAGGGACAACATAAAATTGAAAAACCAGAAGGCACCTGAAAATTGGCTGTGAAGGTAAGCGTTGCAATACACATCAAATCACAGGGAAAGGACAGAATACCTATTACCTCCCATCTGTGATTGACATAATCTTTCTCAGCCTAGAAACCAATAGAAAGATTTGTAAGCAATAATTAGCACAAGAGAATGGCCAGAGATAGAACAGTGGCCTTAGGATAATACACAACAATTCAAAAGACGTGGGCATGTCATGGTGCAATCCTTTAAACAGTAATTATAGCTAAATTGAAGGGCTCGTTTACAAAGGATGTGATGTTTCTATTTTAATTTTTTTAAGTACACACTCGGAAGCTGACTCAACTATAGTTAGACAGGGTACTCACAGATGTGCACCACACACACACACACACACACACACACAAGAAGGGAGGGAAAGAGCGACGGAAGAGAAAAAGCTGTAGTAAACCAATTATCTTACAAAAGCTGGGATAATTCTTTCCTCACTTTGGAGAATGAAATAGAAGTTAGTAATTGATGTTGAACTTAAAAAATCAGAAAAATGTTAACTGTTCTAGTAGGACATTGGAAATGGATATGTATGCTTGTCATCACTAAAACAATCCTAAGCTGTACAAATAGAAGAAATAGATAAGGTCAAGTAATGTCTTGCCCATCAGAAACCCCTTAAATAAAAATGAGGTCTTAGTTTTCAACCCTCAGAGGTATAACCTCGATGAAAGATGAAATATTAAACGATAGATGAAATCTGTTGTCATCTTCAAACCTGCGATGCCTGTCATCCAGAAGATCCAACTGATATTTGCACTGAACCTGTTTATAATGTAGTAAAGCCTGTTTACTTAGTAATCCACCATCAGTATTCTGTTCAAGGTTGGAAGGAGGAGGAATTTCCACAGAGCCCACTCGATTTGGATTTAACAGGTTATCTGTATCTTTAACGGCAACTTCTGGATCATTTACATTGGCAAATGGCCACCAAAACTGTGAGACCTGAAGTAGGAAGAACCAGACAAAAATGCAACCAAGTACAGGCCATTCCATCCAAAGAACATTAAGATTTCAGATCTGGTTTCATTGACATGTATCTCTCAATCAATGTGTCCACAAAGGAGCGAATCTGCATGTTTTAGGCATCCAACCAAAGTCAGAGATAAAGAAAAGAGTTAAGAGAATGTCAGAAGCATCTCTGAATCTCCATTCTAAAATAGCCCAACAATCATGACAAAAAAATTAAAAGATTCAAATTGTTAACTTTGCAGCCAACCCCAACCCCCTAGAAGCTGGCTTCCAAGCAGTAAATCATGTCAACATCAGTAACATGAATATCATATTCGGGAAGGACGTTTTTGGCAGGAGAAGTGCCATAGGATTAGTAGATAGACATATGATTATAATGGAAAATAACAGAAAAGTACCTTATTCTTTCGCTTAAAATCTAGAAACTCACGAACAGTCATGCCTTTTTCTGCATCTGTCGCTTGCTCCATGACCTGAAACTTAAACCCAAGAAGGTAAGAAATGGAAGAAGACTATAGTCTCTTAAGATGATATTCTACATCAGTTATTCATTATAACCTCCTACCTAACCAAAACACAGTAACAATTTCTTAATTTAGCAAATAGAAAGGAGAAGCAAAGAAGTGAAGGATGAAAATTACCTTGGTTGCACTTTTCTTCATTATAGCCTTGTATCCATCCTTGTCTAGTTTCCTCGCCTTATAAAGGGGCATAAGTAGTGATGCAACATAGTCCACAACAGCCTGTTTGATATGATCTGCTCCTCGGGGATGACTTTTAAAGGCCTCCTTATTTACAGTAACCTGTGAAATAAAGCTCTCATTCACAATACCATCACGCTTCCAGCTGGGTAGCCATGAACAGGCATTTGAATCCTCCTCATCCTTCAAATGTATGGTTGGATTAGAAAAATCAGAATCAGCTGCAGCTGCTTGAGATTGCCATCTCTCAATGGCATGATAATCTTGTATTCCCACACCACCACCTGTGTCAATCCAAGCTTTCGTATATATACTGCTGTCCACAGCAACACTTTCTCCTGAGTTCTCTCTGAAATTCAAATGGCTGGCAATCTCATTTGAATGACTCCTCTGTGAGAGGTTATCAACTGACATTCTAGAATTATGAAGGTTAACACAAGCAGCAGAGAAATCAACAGACCAGTCCCTAACCCTGCAATTCCTAGAATCAATCTCTGAAATACAATCTTGCCTTCCCACAATACCACCAGACCACTTTTTTCTACTATTGCACTCATCATTTTGTGAATACTGATCCCGTTTAGCAAATTTGTGGAATGAGGGTATCTTCGGAAGCTGTAACAGCATATTGCACCTGGCTTCTGCAGAGGCATACGCCTGCAAAGAACAAAAACCACTGAATCTTCTATGGAACATGGCAACCAAATAGGGAAAGGTAACATAGGATCTGTCAAGAGGCAATACAATAATCTTTGGATATTTTGCTTCACTCAATCACTTGCCAGGGAAAAAAAGTTTCAGATGAAAAATTTATTCCCAGAAAATGATCATGTCTCTATTTAGTTAAAGCACTGGGAAAATCCATGCTTTCCTATAATCCTATCAGCTGAGAAAATAATATATTTGAGGGGGACAGATGAATACAAACACAAATGCTCATATTCATGATGTGTAGAAAATTTTACATTCAAATATTCAATGACTCAATTCTATTAAGAAAACAAGTTTCCTAATTACAGCATTTAAGAGCATCATTATACCACAGTACATATCTACACAATTAGGGCTGGCAATAAAGCCAGCAGGTTCACAAGTTGCTCAGGTTCATGAACCAAATGAGTGGAACCTGAGCTGGACAATCAGATTTGTTCAATAAACGAGCTGAACTGGATTAAAAATATAATTCATGAAGTTCAATTAAATAGTAAAATACATGAAAAAAAAAGTTGCTAACCTTGCAAATACTGAGTATTATAATTTTTTATTAGAAATTTAATTCAAAATAATATAAAATTGATGATGGTAAATTTTCCCATATACTCATAATTCACATATAATTCTTAAAAAAAATAATATTGAGTATAAATTGAAAAAAGAGGGGAGCTGGCAGCTAAAGAGCTGAGCCAGAGTCAAACTCAAGCCAAAAAAACAGGTTTATGTTCACTCAAATCAAGAACATTTGAATCACAGCTAGGCTTGTTTCCGTGACAATCATATTATAATCACTGTGCACCCAAAAACTAATCATACTAAGAAATCTAGTGCGAAAGAATATAAGGGATAACCATATTTACAACAAGCAGAGTGGTCAAGTACTTTAGCTTGTGAATATCAACTAATCTTCAGAAGCACCATACCAACAGATTCATGACATTAAAACTAAAGTTCCAGGAGAAACAAACCTCAGCAGCAGCACGTGCTTTAGCACGGGCAGCTTCTGCAGCAGCTATTGCGGCCTGTTCTTCTTCAGACATAGCATAGCGGTTATCCTCCTTCTCAGTGACAACTTTGCCTATTGAACCTTGTGACCTGGAATAACTGACCTCATGCCTTAAGTCATTTGCTGCTTGTTGTCTTCCTTGTTTGCTGTGCAATTTCTTCACATGTGCAATGGAAGGTGAATTGCTTCCAGCATATGCGGGAGTCAGCAAGCCTCCTTTATTCTCAAAGGTACCATGATGTGTACTCAGAGGTGGCTTTCCTGAGGCTGAATCTTTTAGAGATTTTCTCTTTGATAAATCTATAGCAGTTGCTTGTCTTGACAACTTTAATCCCCCATTAGAAGCTTTTTCCTTTCGGAAAACTTCAAGCCATACACTGACCAATTGGCTTGCTATAGCACGAATATCACGGCTAGTATGTACACAAACTTTTTCCTTCACTGTTTTCCCTATTCCTACACCCAACAATATAAAAATATAAACAAAAATACAGGGGAAACTGTTGACATTATATTTCCACATGACTCCATCTGGACAGAATAATCTACTGGGGCCTAAATATATCTTCCACTTTTATAGTTTCATTAGGCTCATCAAGAGACAAGAATTGATAATCATAAGAAAAGACACAAACTAGGTTTGACATTAATCTAAAAATATATCTTATAAAATGGCACTGAAAAAATTATTCTCGTCCAACCCAATTCATCAGCACACCAGGTCCCATCCAGTTAACCAACTATTTCTCCCTCAAAATATTAGATACAACACATATTTAAAATACAGTAACAAAACCCGTCACATAAATCCACGTGTATCCATGCAGACTAATGTAAATTCATATACTAAAAAAAACATAACTACCTGATAAGCGTACAGCAAGTAGATCAGTCGAAACACGCACAAGAAGACGCACACAGTGCCGCAAGAGTTGGGTACCATCCTTCCCCATTGAGTCCTGTGTTGAGATATGAACTATGAAGCATAGAATCTAGGAAATTCTATAACGATAAGATGAAGATGTTTTATCTTTTTAATGGTAAAGGTTGCATATACTATCCATAAAAAACGAGATAAAGTAATTTAAAAATAATGCATCAAGTGATACAATAGTACCAATATCCATGAGTTGAGAATGGTTAGCCCCTCTTTACTCCCAGCAAAGGACTTCAAGTTTCCAATGGGAATATTTAGCAATTGTTTGGCCACATGCAAGCGCCCAGCACTGGTTTTTGCATTAAGGAACATGTCGCATAGTAAAGCTTCCCGGGTTAAGATTTGAGCACCATCTAAAGAGTTCTTGTACAACATGTTAGAAAGCTCAACTGCATCAAGTCTCTTCGTTATATCCCTAACTTCATCCCTTTCAGTATCTAACTGTCTCTGTACAGCTTCCATTGCCTCCACCTCTGCAGTATAATCATTTCCAGTACTCAATATGTCAATTATGCGAACAGCCTCCCGTAGTCCACTCATCATTGCACCACCAACGGTATCAGGGTGCTCTTTGCAAGTTGCTTCACCCGCAAAAAACAAGCAGTTATCAACTGGCCTCCCTAATATATCATAGTCTTCTCCTGATGCTCCAACAGCAACGTAAGAGTAAGCACCATAGCTAAAAGGATCCCTACCCCAATCAGTCACAACATATGCAACAGGATCAGGTACTGAAGCCTCCCCAAAAAGTTTACGGAGAACCTTTAATGCATGGTTTACATGATCAGAAGAACTCAAACTTTGACCATCTATGGCTGCCTTACCAACCACTAATGCTATGAGGACAGGAGCCCCAACCGTTTTCCTGACATTCCAGAACATAAAGCAGTGACCTCTTCTGCTTGTCTCATCAGCTGTTGCTCCAAAGTAGTCCACAGCATCATCCCAAAACACACTAGGAAATTCCAAAATCACTTTATTGAGAACTCCAAAACCAAGACGCTGAACAGAAGAATACTTCCACTGGGGCAAAGGGGGGGAGAATTGTATAGTTTCAGACTTCAAACAGCCTAGTGGAACAGTGATGAGGACAGCATCTCCAAAGAACTCATTGCCATTTGAGGTAGAAACTTTGACTTTATTACTCTGGCCAGGTTCCTTGCTACCATATGACACATTTGTTACGACATGGTTCAAGTGAATGGCAAGCCCTTCTCCTAGAGACTCAACAACAGTGCTGTAACCCCCCTTAATCATACAATGAGCTCCCCCAAATCCTCCATACACATCATCTTGATTCCAGTAAGGAAGAGAAACTTCCTTAAGCAAAGCAGCACAACCATACTCTAAATTAGCAAAGTGCCAATCCATAACCCTCCTCTCCAGAGGACTCAAACTCTCCTCATCAATTTTTTTTCCCACAGTACTGTCTCTTTTGGAATCAAGTGGACTATCTGCAGAATTATTTTGTTCAATTTCTTCACTACTTCCAGAGCATGCCATACGGCGCATCTTAAGGGCATATTCTAAACCATCTTCAAGAGACATTCTCATTGCTTGTTCACCCTTCTGGGCAACAAGCAATACCATGTCATCAAGAAGACTATTGTATTCAGCTTCCAGTGCTTCATCCATATCTGCAGGAACCTTTTGTCCTGTCGCTATGTCATAAAGAGGACAGTCACTGTTTAGCACTGTCAACTCAAGGCCCAACTGAGCACAAACCAATGAGGAAGGATCTGGTCTTCTCTCGGTGGCCACATCAGCCTCAACACCAGTGATAATGCTAGCACCAAGATCCACGGGGACAGAAAGAGATGAGCGATCTGTAAATACACGGCCTCCTATCCTACTCCTAGCCTCAAGTACAGTTACAGGAAATCCCTGACGTTGCAAGTGGCGAGCAGCAGTTAGCCCAGCAGGACCAGCTCCAATGACAATCACTCTCTTTCCAGCCTCTAAATCAGACTGCAGAGGATCACCTATCTGATCACCTAAGGCAGATTTAACACAGGTAGATTCATTGCTTTGCTCTCTAGCTACAAGAGAAGTCAATCTGCAATCAGGAAACTTGGAAGGAACAGAACTGTTAATATTCACATGTATAGTTCCACTAATTCCGTCCTGAATCCCACCATTTTCCTGGTAATCATAATTTTTTCTTTCTTCATGTTGTGTCATGTTTGATAAATTTATCGTCGCTGCATTAACATGCCTCCTGCCTTCTGTAGCTTCAGTTGTCAGGTCTTCATAATCAATGGTAAGACCATTGTTAATCTCCATGGAAGTATCTGACATTTTAGTCTGACCAACAATAAAGGAAACTCCATCTTCAGAGTCAGCCACGGAAGCTGCGGAACTTTCCTCGAATCCTTTTTCTTTTACAAGTTTATAACAATGCCTTGCACAACTTCTAACATTCTCCTTCTGACAGGCAATTCCAACATTTATATAACCCTGCCAAAATGATTTTATCATTTTAAAATTCCAATGTTACCAGCAAATAAACACTAAATATGGTTTTGCCCAAAGAAAAATCACTTCAAATTAACAAAGCCCAATAAGTATACATCCATATATTCTTGCAGTAAAAGAGCAAAGAATATGAAAATTGATAGCTGAACAACATGATGAACAAACTTACACATTGATCAAGAAATGCATAGACTTCCCTAATAAGAGAAGAACGAGGATGTTCATCCTCAGAATGAGTATCACTAACTCCACACTCAGCAAGAGGCAAAATACGCGTGACATCTCTGCTCCAAAGACTTAAGATCTGATTTCTGCAAATGCATTAAATTCAACGAGGTAGAACTTATTATAACAGGCTTCCCAGTTTAAAAGAGGTGCAAGAAAGTCATCAAGTTTGAGCTAATTATTTTTTTTAAAAAAAAAAACAGAAGCCCGAAACCCAGCATATCCCAGTTTAAGTAATGAGTAATGTAGCCTCTAAGAAGCTGCTGCAATATGCTCATTGAAGTTTTAAAGATTGATTTACAGTATTTCGATGGAGACCTGGAAGCATAAAAGCAATAAAAAAAACTAATCCCATCACTAAAAGAATAAATCAGACGATAGCAGCTATCAAGCAAAAATAGAGTGATGATGATACTGTATAACAAGTAATATGATAAACAAAACAATAGCCGACCTCCTAATAAAACAAGGAACAGTAATTAAGGATAGCAACTTATGTATCAAAATATATGTATACATGATTGGCAGCAACAAATCTTTAAAATGTAGAAGAAAAAAGATAGTGATGAAAAAGTCTCAACTTAAGTTTGTATACTATTGCAAAATAAATAACCAAAGGAGAGGGAGAGAGATGTTATGAGCAATAAAACACTGTACACAGGAACTCATAACCATATAATACACAACTAATCATCAATTGCAAATCAACCAAAAAAGAAAAAAAAAAGAAAGATACAAATTTGGTCCAAATTGATGGAAAGTAGGCATCTCTTCTCAAACTTTTCCAGTTCTGAGAAATAGAGGAGGAAGGACCTTGCCCATAACAATGCTATACTAACAAATAGTCAAATATCAAATTCAGAAACAGACAATGGCCAAAGAGGAAGAAAAAGTTGAACCAACAGACAGACATTTAACCAAATGTATTTTGTTAGGCATACCAAGGTTACTAAAGGGAGTAAAATATGAGTGAGGGGCAGAAGAGGGATTTGGGCTGTAACAGCCTTGCCTACATGGCAAGGGGTGTGGAATGCATGGGGAAAACAGTTAGGATAAAAGGGAGGGAAGGATCATGGAGGTGGCATCCAGTCATTGAGTGAGAATTTGGGGCCATTTGGCAGGGAGGAGACCCTCAAAGTTCTGCAGAAGTGAATACTTTCTTTTCTGTTTTATCTTCTGTGTATTCAGAACCTCATCTCTGGCTACTGGGTCATCTCCAGTACCAGAAACATAGTTTTCCTAGAAATATTCAGTATTCAGTGTTTCTTATAGTTGGTTTCTATCATATGTGCTAACTTCCTTTCTAATTTCCCTCTATTTTCTTTTCAAATGACCACAAATAAGCTGTTCATCTGCCCAATTATACAAGTGAATCTGTAACAGGCCAGATACGATAAGACTTCAAAAACTTAATTTTCATGTTTAAGCAACTAAAATAAATAACACATTCAATCATCAGTCTCAAAGGATCAAAAACAGTTATGTGTATTTGAAGCGCAAGACACCAAAAAACAAAATACTGAAGTAACCTTTGTGTTCCAGGGGGAAAACTACAACCTTTCTGAACACTTGTAAAGACCAATTGCAAGCAAATGCAAAGACCTGTTTGAGAGGTTATCTACTGACCTGCAATCCAAATATTCTTGGGGGCCACCTTTACGCTTCAAGATCTCCTTAAATTTTATTTTCTCAATTGGACCAACTGCATGGGCTTTCAGCCCAGCTGAGACTGCTGCTGCAACACTTTCAGACTCTTCAACAACACTCAAAGAGGAATCAAGCTTCACTCTCGTTCTAAGAGTGCGGTCACCATCTACAACAATCTGGCTTTCATGAAAAGTTTGGTCATTTATTAAAATCTCCCAATCAGCATCCCCCTCATAAGTCATGTCTCCATGCCTACGCCTTTTGGCCTTTCGCACTGCACGCGGAACGGCTGATATGTTACCATCTTTGTCGGAAAAATCAGACCCAGAGCCATGATATTCTGCATAATTCTCATTTTCATCTGGAGTTGCATACCGAAGAGAGGATAAATCAGTTTCTTTCTTGGCATAGAGACAATCATCAATTGGAAGAGAATACTCTTCAAATGAATTGTCAGAAGGTTGAATTGGATCTAACACTGAGCTGCATTTCAGAATGGAAGCAATAGAGTCTTTTGGACTATTACACGTTTCTAAAGCTTTCTCTGGGTGATTTGACTGGACAGCCCATTCAGATTGATTGGCTTCATTAGACACCATAGGAGATAAACTACCACTAGAAATTATGGCATTTTTTTGGAGTGAAAAACCTAAAACAGAATCTTGCACTTCAGCCTTTGTATCTAAAATATTATAGTCACAGAAATTTCTACCAGAAACAAACTCAGTTTCAGATTTTACACCCCCATCTACCTCCGCATGGCATCCAGAGAACTTCAAAGCTCCATTGCTTGAGGATTCCTGGAAAACTTTTCCTGAAACCAGATAATTACTCTCATTCAATATGTTTTCAGTCGATTTAATCAAGGGCTCAGAGTCACAAGAGGGTAAGAAAATTTCTTTCTCCATAGAAGTAGAATCACCATGTTCAGATTCTTCAGAAGTACCATTACACACTTGTGCTAGTTCATCAGTCAATCTATTCTTGAACTCACCCTCAGTAAATCCACATACCCCCTCCCCCACTTTTGAGAGAGTGGCAGTGTCAATCATTTCAACATCAACATCATGTAACATTGCAGAACACTGCTTTAAACCATCATTGAGAATTCTTTCTTGCAATGCAACCTTTTGGTCGGAAGGAGAACAAATGTCTTCAAATTGTACACAAGACAATTGCTGCCTATCTCCATTGCAGACGTTGATTGAGAGACCAGGATCAACTAACTGTCCATCTGGAATGTTTGAATCACAAATGCCCTCGGTAGCTACCTCTTGAAAACAGTCATCACCAGACTTTTGATTATCAATTACAGATACTGAAGAAAATGGACACAGATCAGATGCTTGAGGCAAATCATCAGCAGACTTCAGATTTCTCCTAACCAATTTCAATCTACTTTCAGCCACAGAATCTACAGTTTCTGGAACACTTTTGGAGCCAGGGCTCAACCCTGTATCCTCATTCTGACTCCCTCTTTTCTGCTTAGAACTTGAAGAGGCACGAGATTTCCTAATAAAATTAGACTGTCCCTTACGGAAAATCGCTGACAAAGAGTCTTCCGTATGTTCACAAGAAGAGTGCTGCAGGCCATCACCAAGCAACAAACCCACCCCTTTCTCATCCTTTGAGGTGCTCCTAGATGCCCAAGCAACCAAATCATCATCAGACATAGAATGACCCTCAATTCCCTCAAGAGAAACATTGAAAGACCAATCAGAAGACTCCAGCGCCACATCAAAAGCAGAACTTCTTCCTTTGGCGGCTCCAGATCCCTGCTCTCTCTTTGGACCCTTCAACCTCTTCCTAAAACTAGCCAAGGTATCATCCATATCCACCAAATCCTCATGTGCTGCAACTAAATTTTTCCCAATAGCGCCAGCATTCTCGCCTCCATCACCACCAGTGCCCTCTGATGCCAAGCCAACCATCTTCTTGGAGCTGCGAGGCCTCCTTAGCTTAAATAAAGAGCCAATGGGCTCGTCATCATCCGAATCAAAACCAATTTCCAACGGTTTGGATCTCTTCTTCTTGTTCTCAGACCTCATATCTTCTCCATCCATTTGTGCAGCCCTAGATTTCCAACAGAACCTTCGAATGATACCTTTATCCCAACTTCAGTGCACAAATCAACATCGCTTTCCACTTTTCAATCATGAGAAAGTCGAAGCTCATGTTTCTATGAAAATCCTAATTCGACATCATACATACATACATTACATAGTCATAAAATGGGAGAATTTGGACCTAATCCAACCAGCTCAGCGCCAATCAAAGCCGAAACGTTCACAAACACACGAAGAAAAACAGCGATTCCTGATAAAGCTTGTGCCAATCAGTGACCCTAGGAGCAAAGTTGAAGAAGAAAATCGATATATATATATATAGGAAAACCAACACACACTAGTTTGCAAAAGTAGCGAAGCACTTTAGAGATATAGAATAGAATAGAAAGCTACATCTACATTCTACATGCAGATACAGAGGGAGGGGATGTCGAACCTGCGCTCTGCGATGGTGGCGCTCGTGAATTCGTCCAAGACAGGGAGTGAGGTGCGCACGTCAACGACTTCTTACAGCAAAAGGGAGGGAGTGGAGTGGAGTGGCGTGAAGAGGGGGTGATGATGAAATTGCGAAATTAGGAACATTTAAATACTAAAAATAATTAATATTAATAACAGTTAATAAAATAGCTTTTCTTTCTTTCTTTTTGCTTTTCAGATGCACGTACAACAACAATCTTTTTTTTCATGTGAGCACGTAGAACAATATTGCATTCTCATAATAATTATTTTTCTATTCTAAAAATTAATAATAATGATTTTTGTGCGTAGTCAAAGTAATTATTTGACATTAAGTAAAACGTAAATAGTTGAGATAATTATAATGATTATTTAAAATCTTACGAATTTTTTTTTTTTTGTAAAAAATCACCATAAGTTATGGAAATTAAATTTTTTTATAACATTTTTTCAATTTCATAAAAAATAATGAGGTGACAGACATGTACTTTTTTAAATATTAGTTTATGCTTCTTATATAAAAAGAAATTTTACAATAATTTGTTAAGAGATAATGTGAAAATAAGTATATTCAACACCTAAATGAAGTTATATGCCCATTTAGTTAGTTAACGAACAAGTTCGTTAATGTGACGATAAGGATGAACGCAAAAAGTGCTAATGGGCCATGACCTATTTAAACTTGAATCGTCTACCCCTTTTTTTTAATATTTTTTTAAAAAAATTCATGAAATTTAATATTTGGCTTCTCAAAAAATTTTAAACTAATCTTTAGCACCCTAAATTAAAATTATTAGCTTGGCCTTTGATTGAAGAGAAGCATAAATAAAAAACATTGTAGTATACATTAAACAACATTAAACTTTGTTACCTTCGTGCCTATAGTTAAGGAAATATGTTTCTTGCAATGATGGCTCATGTTTAAATCATGAGCCAGCATATAAATTAATTAATTAATTTAAATGTATCAAGCTAATATAAGGAATATGTCCTTAAAATCACTTGAGAAACAACTTATCTCTTTTAATACAAAAGATAGCTCAATGATACCATTACCGTACAACAACAAAAAAATCAAAATTGTTACTCACAATAATCAACCTCTCTTATTTGAATCAAGGAGAAACTCCAAAATCGATTCCCTACTAAAATTGAAATTGATAGAAATTATTTTTCCTTTTTTTGAGTAAAGGAAAATAACTCCTACAAACTAATTCATTACAAATCATTTTCCTGTTCATGGATATGACAAAACTTTTATTTAGGAAAAACTAACAATAAGTAATCTAATAATAGATACATAACAAACAACTTCCTACAATTATAACAGTTTCTGGCCACATCAGATCAGCTACTAATTTAGCTTTTCTTAGTTGAAATGATAATCACATATCCAAATTGGTTTCTTCTTAACTCTTGCTCTCCTAGCTTGTTTCTTTCAATTCGTTCTTTTGAGTAAAGGAAAATAACTCTACAAACTAATTCATTGCAAACCTTTCTCTTGTTTATGATTATGACAAATCTTCTTTTCAAAGGAAATTAACAATAAACAATCTAATAGTAGAAACATAACAAACAATTTCCTACAGTAATAATGTTTTACCATATCAGTTCAGCTGCTAATTTAGTTTTTCTAAATTATAACAAGTAATTCTTAAGTAAGTATAGTCTATCATAAATATTATATTTAACAATTGACATGTGTAAAGTCACTTTTTAAATATAAGTATATTCATAACATGATCCATAAAATTTTGCACATGTTTAATGTTGAATGGAGTATCTGTGATAGATCGTATCTTCTTAAAAAAATTTCTAATTATAACAATTTTTTACCATGTCAACTCAATTGCTAATGTAGCTTTTCCTAGTTGAAATGAATCATGTGTCCATATTGGCTTCTTCCTAACTCTTGCTCTCCTTACTTCTTTCAATTCGTATAAAAAGTCCACCAAATATAATTAGTAAATAATAAATGTTTAATAACTCATCAAAATATTAATATAAGAAAATATATAAATAACATAATAACTAATAGATTTTTGCTTTATGGCCCGTTTGTATTAACTTTTTTAAAAGTATAAGTACTTTTTTGAAGTAAGAAAAATACTTTTTTTAAAAACAAAAAAGTTTAAACTTTTAAAAAAAAACACTTCATGTGTAACAAAAAAGCACATAAAGTACTTTTTTAAAAGTTCGAACTCTTTAGCTTCTAAAAAAAGCACTTTTATTATTTCAAAAAAACACTTCTACTTCTAAAAGAACTAATACAAATGGACCCTTAATTACGTAAGTTTGAACTGAGTCCAGCACTTGAGAGAATTAACTCTCCAAAATGCACCAAACCAATGTTGGCATGCGACCTTAAAATTATTTGGAAATAGTCCTAATCTCAATTAATATAAAAACTGACATAAGAATATCTTTACTATATAACCAAAATTGACACTAAGCTAGCAAACTAGTACCTCATTATGAAAGTGAGTTTCCGAATCGTCTTTGTTTTGATTCTTCTGATTAATATAAAAACTGACATAAGAATATCTTTACTATATAACCAAAATTGACACTAAGCTAGCAAACTAGTACCTCATTATGAAAGTGAGTTTCCGAATTGTCTTTGTTTTGATTCTTGTGGGCTTCTCTGCCATTTCATAGCAAACCACTTGTTTTGAGTATTTTCTTTTTCTTTTTCCTTTTACTTTTGAGATGCACGAACAACAATATTTTCTTTTATATGTGCACATAGAACAATATATATTGCATTCTCATAATAATGATTTTTAATCAGGTGTGCATGAATTAAGTCATCAGCTAGTAAGCTATCAAAGTAATTATTTAACATTAAGTAAAACATAAATAATTTAAATAATTTTGATGATTATTTTAAATTGTTGTATTAATTTTAAATATTCAAAAAAAATTGGTACAAAAAAAGCACAATAAGTTGTCAAATTAATTTTATTAGAATATTTTTACAATTTCATAAATAATCAACTAGATGCGAGAAATGAACTTTTTAAATATTAGTGGATTAGTAGGTTTTCTTACACAAGAAGAAAATTTACAATAATTTATTTAAGAGATCATGTGGTTGTAAGTATATTCTATATATTGGGAGTTTGGTTCAATTCCTCATTCTTTCAACCTCAGTATTCTTTGAACCTCAACACTCCATGAACCTGAATATTCCATGAATCTGAATTTGTTTAGACTTCAAGAGTTAGTGCCTTAATTAATTAGTTGCTAGAATCAATGTACTTTTATTTTTGGCTTCCTATTAGCATTATAAATAGGAATCTATTCATCTTGTACAATCAATCAGATTTGAAAGAATTAATATTCCTTCCTGTAATTTGTTTTTACTTCATCTTTGCTCTCTTAGTTTGCCCGTTATCAATCTCCTTTATTTGCTAAACTTCTGCACAACATATTCAAGATTCAAATGAAATTATATTGACATAAATAAGCCAATTTAGCAAGTTAACGACCAACTTTGTTAGTTTGATCTTTGATGACAAAGATGGAGTCAAAGGGGGCGGGGAGGGTCACGACTCCCCCATAAGTTAACAACTCATGAGTTAACGATCTAAGAGTTATAAATTTTAGCTCATCTGCTAATTGAGCTGACTTTGAACTTTTACGTGATTGGCTTATTAACTCCTGGTTGGGTTGCACGGTCAGGTACAAGCTGGAATTGACTATCTTCCTGCAAGCATGAGCTCAAATGATCGGGTGGATATGGGGATGGTAAAGATAAAGGTGATAGTATAATCAACATGGGTCATGGAGGGCAAGATAAGCATTCAATTGATTCAAGGCAAGTTTTACACCAGAAGTTAGAATGAGAAACCTTGCAATGGAAAGAAGCATGCGTTACGGGATTGAAGTGCAGGTTATCTGATGTATTAGGTACGAGGGAAGTGTTTCAACTTTCAACTTCGGGTAAGGTTTATGTTTATGATGGATTGATATTGTATAGAATTCTTGATTGGTGGTTCGTTGTTGGTGAGTCTGGTTTTGGAGTTTACATGTATAAGCTTTAGAGAATTGATGGGCAAGCTAAAATAGGTACAGTTCAGAATCTGAGGAAAAATCCATTAAGTTTGAAACCCATGTGCTGTTTTTTCCTTTATATTGCAGACAAGAAGGTGATGGTCTTAATTTGTCTTTTAAATGACAAAGGCAGATAGATAGTAACAATCGCGATCCTCTTCGTTATGAGTACTTACAAGGACTTAATTATTTTCAACAATTTGTTTTTCTTCAAAGCGGGAAAGCAAATAGTTGTGACTGTGTAGCAACTAGCAAGTTGTGATATGGCTGCTTTTGTGCTATGAAAGGCGAATATCGTTATAATCAAAATGGGATTCTCGAGAGGAAATCCTATAAATTTTATAACGTGGAACTTTGTCCTGTTGTCCTCCACATTATCGGAATTGAATTACATAAAAGGGGCTGAAAAATAAATTTGAAATGTTTAGGCCTAGGGAAACAGGTTAGGGAGTTAGGTCCTTGGACCTTATTCATGCTACAGGGGTTCAGACCAGAGTTACCGGGTTCGCAATACTCTCTGGTACGTGGTACGGGTACGGGTACGCAGTACGTTTCTTCTTAAAATTATGTTCTTAAGAATTTCTTTACAAGCGAAATACCAAGAATTGGTACGTGGGAATTGGTACGCGAGAATTGGTACGCAATTCGCAGGGTTGGGGAGAGAATCCGGTAACTATGGTTCAGACTAAGGACTTGGAGCAACCACAAATCTTGACAATGAATAATGGTGATACATTGACATATCCAAATTGGTTTTCTGATAGGTGGGCAGAATGGGGGGATTTGTCTCAGATATACTCTAATTATGTGTACGTGCCTATATGTATATAAATAAATAAAAATATATTAGATTCACTTACTTCAAGAATAAGTTTTATAAATTTACATTATTAAATAATTTTTCACAAAATTCTAATTTTACCAATCCAACCATTGAATCATGTAATATTATTATCATAAAGATCATACGTATCAAATTTAAGATAAATTAAACATTTATAGGTATATAATCTTATAGTCAACATTTACTTATATTTTAAAAGACATGTTATATGTTAAAATAAAGTAGTAAATTAAAGTGTCAATTAATTTTAAAATTCTATGAAACTTTATGATTTTAATCTACTTCATATGAACTTTCAATCCAAGGATTGACAAAGTAGTTTATAAAAAGTTATTTAATAGAATAAGTATGTCAAGATTACTCTTATAGTGTGTGTGTATATATATATATATATCCATCAAATCCTCCTTTTGATTTTTCTATGGATGTGTCAACAATGAGGAATGTTTGCTTGCTATATGAGCCATTGTTCAACGCAAAATGTGTTGGTTCAGTCTTTGATTATGAGGTTGTTGACGAGTGGACATGCAATCTCCCAATATTTACTGAATAAATATTGAAAAGTTCATATACCTTTATAATATGCTGAAGCTGAGTTTTGGGCATGCATGGTTCACAGAGGTAAAGCCAAGTTCTATCATTTACCTTATTTATTTTTATCATTTTCTTCTATTTAATTACATCGCCCTCTTCTTTGGTACTTTCTCCACTCTCCAATATAAACTCGGTTACATATTTTAGTCTTTCTAACATCCTGGAGTGCTCAGATGATGGGAAGTTTAATATTACAATGAGGTGGATGCTTGACTTACAGTGGTAGTCTGCTTTGCAAACCGATTACACTATGGTGGCTCTGATATTAGCCAGAAGAAAAAAGAATTGCGACAAAAACAGTTCATCTTGTCTAATATAAGAGGTCACTGTCAATACAGCCAAATCCAAAGAGTTATATCATGACAAATATATATGATATTGAAAGAAAAGAAAACAAGGACAAACTTTGCATAAATTCAAAGGTATTCTAGGTTAATGGAATTCAAGAGCACAGTTCCTTTGTATATGAAAGGCGCCCAAGAAGATTACAAAACATAAAAGCCTATATTATATTGTTGGATTATTTTTACGTCACATGAGACCTTGCAAAGATGCTGATCACAAATAGATGATGGAGTTACATGCATTCCTTCCACCTCCATTATTCCCACTCTTACACCACTTTCTTCTCTTTAACTTACATCACCATTAGTCCAATTTATCTTCTATTTTATGAAAGCTTTTGCAAGGTGTTATAGCACTTCAGAGACTGTTAATCATTTATTCTTAAGAGTACCTTATACTGCTAGAACCATTTGGAGCTGGCTCTTTGAAAAGAGCAAGAATAGGAAAATGAGTAAGCTCAGCTAAGGCAACTGTAAAATGTTTATATACAAGAGTACAAAAGGTAAACAGAGAAGCTAAACTAAAATTTAAAGAATAGTATCAAGTAATAGATTATAGTTGATAACAACAACCACATATGTTCAACACCGAATTATTCATTTATTTTTCTCCGACGGTAACTGTCACAACTGTCGCTGAAAGGGGCGCCTGCAAACGAGGGTGGCAACATAATTTTTAAAAATTAAAATTTTAGAAAAGTTGTCACCAATTTTATTTGGATATGAAAAAAGTAGAAAACCCTTTTAAAATGTTTTAAAACTGGTATGCGCATTAAAGTTGAATTCAGGAGTCTATTTATGCACAGAGAATGGTATAAACTTAATCTCACTGCACCCTTGATACACCCATCCTAAAACGGTTACCCTAAAATTAATTGTGTACATTAATAATGGCATAAACATGTTTAATTTATCCCATAAAACAAATAATCAATCACATCAATAAGAAAACAAGTGAATCAATAATTAAATCACAATAAATATTAAAATATTTACAAGCAATAGAGAAAATATAGATAAAAATGAATTAAAATATTTACAAATAGAGTGACAATAAAAGTCAAGATCAAATATTAAATTATAAAAATTTACTAATTTGGGGAGAAATAAAGACTAAATCAAATTACAATATTTACAGGTTTGGCAAGATCAAAATATTTACATGTTGAGAAAATTATCAAAGGTTAAATTAAAAATATTTATAAACTCAAAAGAAAATAAAGATAAAAATATTTACAATTTTGACTTGCCATGAGTACTTACGTGCAATGGAGAATTCAAAATTACGTAGATCTTTGAAAAAATATTGTGAGTTGGTTAATTTTAATTTGAAACATTAAGAAATTTTTTTTATTTTATAAATAAATTTTCAATATGAAACATAAACTAAAAGCAAAGGGATAAACTAAAAACGAGTTTCATGAGAAATATGGCTAAGGAAAAAGAAAATAATAATAATTTGTAAAGAGTTTAAGTGAAACTTTTGTTACCATGAGCTTTTTTTTTTTTTAATATATTCTTAAACCAGAATCCAAAGTATCCATATCACAATAAAAATATTATAACATATAAGCAAAAATTAAATCATTTAAAACCAATCTGCAAAAACCACTGAACAATGAAGGTAACACAGTGTAAATACAAATCCACAAAAGCAATACAAATCTGTAAGATCGTTACCATTTCCATCCTCGGAACACAAGCATGATAAAATGTGATTTCATTTGGCACTTAAAAATTATTTCCCAATATCTATTCCAGAAACACATATACACTTAAAACCCACACAATGTTTCAAGTAGATTTCGGCAATTACAGATTCCATCCAAAGCCATCAACCCAAACTTGAGAGCCACCTTCATGAAAACTCTTATATTATCACATTCAAATCATGAGCCGTAATATCCAATAAAAGGAAATTAAATTGGGTGTAGGACATTGGCTCCAGGGCGTGAAAATGGTTCTATTTTTTTTTTTAAACTAGAGGCAGAGGTATTTGCAGCAACTTAACTTTGCAAATCCAATCGAATAAGAACAAGAGCTACCAAAGCACAAGAGAACGAGATAATGTCAATTTTACTTCAACCAGAACAGAAGAAGGTAATGATATATTCGCCAAGATGTTTCCACCCCTCCTTCCTATGTGTTCTTTTCTTTTAGATGCCTCTCACTTTTTTTCGTTTACCCTAACTTCCTTTTTTGTCTCTTTAAACTTAAGTAGTTATAACAAATGAATTAGGTTTTTTTTTTAAGTGAGACTGTGAGTTTGTTTTTAATTTAAACATTTTATCATTTTTATCTTTTTATTTGGACTAATAAGTTATATCAAGATTGAATCTAAAAATAATATTATATTTAAAGTGACTCATTATTATTATTATTTATTTAACTTTCTTTTACAAATGATAAAAGAAAAGAAAGTATTATTTCTTTTATGTTTTATATTTTTTCAATTTTTACTTTTATTTTATTAGTTCGGTGAAAATTAAATGCTGACAGTAACAATGGCAGCTGTCAAATGCGAAAGAGGACATACAAGATTCATTGGCAGAACCTCATGGCGGCCAATTCCTTTGTCCTCATCTGCACTGGTTTTGGTACCCATGATTTTGCATGGGTGTCGTAGCAATCTCCTAAAACTTAATACATGTCACGAAGTAAGCTTCTGGTTTGCACGCCTCTCAAGACTCAACATTTTGTACCCAAGCCGATACTTCGTAACGTTGAACTTAGCAAATGTATAATTCACATTAATTATAGATTATATTGATTTAGTTCCAAAAACATGATTTTTTTATAAATAAATGAATATATATATATATATGCTACAACTACCATGTCAGAGTGCTACGGAATCAATAAGCACGTTACAAAAACTTATTATAAGAAAAAGGTGTGGATCTTTCTGGAAAAAAAGAAAGAAAGAGAAGAATACTCAATTACAACCAAAAAATTTTATTAAAAAAAAGAAAAGAAGAAATTTTCCGGGCTGATGTATTCATAAATTCCAAAGAAAAGATATCTTGACAAAATTGGTGAGAAAATTACTGGGAGCTGTCCCTTTACAGTTGGCTTTTGCAAGCTAAGGCACCGAAAAAAAGAGACCTAGGCCAGCCTTTGTAATGGCAATGCACCGCAAAACAAGAATATGCTTTTGCTATCATATGTCACTCATCTATGATTTCTTCGTGGACAAGGTTTTGAACCCAAATCAATGTGAAATTAATCCCAAAATGATAATTATTTCCAAACTTCTCTTTTGCTTGCTAAAATTAGCATTTAACAAATCCAATTAGGACAGGACAACTGACTGAGCGAATCCACATACAGATGACAATTTCATTCTAATTCGGTGGAACCTACAAAACCGTATATGTTGAGGAATTAGATTTTTCCTTTTCCGGCTTTGTGCATGAATTTCAAAATCAGATCTTGATAATGTTTTGCTGATTGGGATACAAATTTTCTTCTTGTTCTTAAATGCTCATCTAATTTTTCAGGCTAGTCATATCAATGCGGATACAGGGTACCCCTCAGATTCTAATTAACCCGTGAACTTCTTTTGTTACTTCTCCCGCCCCTTTTTAAGTTACGCCACTTTGAGGACTCTACAGTAGGAGTCACAAGAAGTAACCACTAGGTGAATCAAAGCATAAAACCTGAGCACTGAACTTCAAAAATCCCATAATACTGATACTTTCGAATTATAATTTGTATAGCCTTGATTACGCAATCGCTTTGATTAATTTGTCTGCTTTTCATATTTGTTTTTAACGGTGAATTTGAAGAATAGGATTCTAGGTCTTGGCTGTCGGTGGTAATCATCAATGGTCTGCATGTGGCCCTTCTATGTTCCTTCGGGTGTAATGTCAATTCGGGACTAAAAATATATAATAGTGAATAACAAAATGCCTAGTCCAGTAAGATGAGCCAATAATTTTTATTTTCTGGGATGTAAAGCCTAGATTGAAAATCAAGTCAATATATACCCTTTAAGTAATTTTGGTACAGAAATTGGGCTAAAAGCAAATACTGGAAAGAAAAAAAAAACGTAGGAATTAGGAAATTACACTTCAATTACTGTCACATACATAAGCTTGTTGCAATGACAACCATTGCATCATAGACTTTGCCATTTAAGATTTATGTAACATTACTCATAAAGTTATACCAGATGGTGGAGCCACACTGCAACAGAGAAACTATCTTGGAAGGCAGCTTGTGAACCTGAGAAATGGGCGGAGTAGGCAACAAGCAAGGCCAAATCCTACAATAATATCCAAAACCACAGCATAACTAACTGTAAAGTTTTAATTTAAGATTCTTTTTATGACCAAGAGATGAACAGAACCTAATCATATGATTAATTAGCAATGTCAAATGACGAATAAAATAAGAATAAAAAATATGAACATTCCTTCAAAAAAATTTAAATATATTCTAAATTCCTCTAAATTTAAGTTGCACAAATACCTTTTTATTTAAAATTTAAGCAGTGCTACAATGCCGGCTTTGTAGTAATTTTGTTAAAATTTTATATAACATTAAATATTATATTAAAATTATCTTTTTAATTTCTTTGTATATATAAAATACAAAATAACAAGCGGAAAGGGTTGAGGTTTTTATGGTAAACTTGGGGCATGGATTCAACTCTGTAATTTGTCCGACATTCGTATGGCACATAACTTCCCAAACTTATTGCTAAATAAAACAGTGAAGCGCTTGACATGTAATATCCTTGTCTGCAAGATTTTGTTGCAATTCCACCAAGGAAACCTTCATCCTTATGAAATAAGTCATAATAACTGATCCAATAAAGAAACTAATAATATAATACATTTCAAAGCTGTTAATCAAAACGTAAACTAGATCATCAATCTCTAGAATCATATTCTGCTCATCATCAAACTAGCCTGCATAAGAATCCAACTTGTTATCATCTTATCAATAGAGAGTGGCGTTGTGGGTGACACGTCTCTTTTGTCATCAGGATTGCTCTGTTTATTCAGGTGACTCGTGACTCGGGAGTGTTGATTTCATGGCAATTAGGCCTGAGATGATTCACTATGCAAAGCCGAAGTCGCCACATAGAGCCGCAAGACGATTCGATCTATCGATGCTTGAATTCTAGCTATGGCGCAATAGGAAGCCACGATGATTGTCGTGTCCATGAACGTCCACACGTGGATGCCTACAATGTCCACTGTGGATTGGAAACTGTAAAAATGCATCAATATAATTTTATCTTTTAGATTTAGTATATTTTAAAATTCAAATTTTGTTAATATAAAATATGTTTCTAAATTTTTCTCTATGTTTTGAAGAATACTAAACTGACCTTCATAAAATAAAAAAAATCAACTACTAATAGCGTGTTTGGTTTGGCGGTGGGAATGTATATGTACTTACCTCCCTAGACGTGCTTTGAATATTGTACGTATATTACTTTTATTTCTTTTACAGTGAAAAATAAAATCATTTATATGTATATTGATAAAAATATTTTTATAATTTACTATTATATAATTATTTTAATAATAATTGTTAGAATATTTTAATATATTTTTAGAAGATCTTTATAATATATTGTAGAATCAATTAGTCTTTTAATTGAGAAAGCAATTTTAGAAATTGTTTCCTAATTTCATTATGTTATCTGATTTGTTTCCTTACTTAATTAGGGGTTAAGAGTCTTATTATTTTAGTGGACTTAAACTTGAACTAGTAGTATTAGACTAGTACTTAACCTAATTATTAGTATAAATAGGTGTTAGTGCTTTGTATGTTATAACACGTCAAATCAATTCAATCTCATATTATTTATTAGTATTTCTTTTTTCTTTTACTCCTTCCTTACCTAAACTCTATAATTTCAACAATAATTAAATAAGTAAAATTTAATAATATTTCAAAATATTATAATTGTATTTTAAAAGTGATTTTATTTTATAATATCTAGACAAACTTATGTAAATTTGAAAATAATTTTTTACTATCAATTTATTTACAATTAATTTTTTAATATTAATTTATTTTTAATCCAACTCAAAGAGATAATTCATACATTTTTTTTTTGTAATTACACATTCAAAAATATTTTTTATCAATATTATTTTAGCAAGATTTATTCAGTCAAAATTATTTTTTAGATAAAAATTAAACATAAATCACTTCTCATAAACTTACTTCTAATTAAAATTTAATTTATAAAATTTAATTTAAATACATAGTAAATCTAACTGAGTAGAGCGTAGAGGCACTACAAAAAAAACATGCATTAACGGCGGTTTAATTTCATGTTTTGCGGCGGTTCCAACCGTCACTAATGATGTTTTGCAGCGGTTGACCAATCGCTGTTGATAACGGCGTCGTAAAACACATCAGCGGCGGTTTCCACCAATCGCTGGAATAAACGCCGCAAAACGTAAATCTCAATTAGCGGCGGTTCTTAACCGCCGCTACAATTTAAAATGGATTTTATTTTTTTTATCTTGCGGCGGTTTATAACCGCTGCTAAAATTAAGTAATAATTTTAATTTCTTTGCTTGCGAACCGCCGCTAACATTAAATAAAGAATTTGACTATCTTCTTTTTGCGGCAGTTTCGTATGAAAATAACCGCCGCTATTTTAAAATATATTTATATATTAAAATAGCAATTATTTATCAATCTGAATGTTTGTTCCCCTTTAATACTCATGTAAACACTTTTTTTTCAGTAAATGAAACATGTTTTTGTTGCTAACAATGTAGGCTTAATGCCATTCATGTTGTGAATGGTCAAAAGCACCTAATAGTTCACGTATCGCTGCTAAAATAACCGCCGTTTTTTATTCTTTGGATTTTTTTTCTAGTGTAATATTTCAGGACTTCTATCTAGTGACAGGTAAAAAAAATTCTTGCAACTTTGATGTAGTTTGCTTGTTCAAAAGTTGAATTTTTCACCTTCCCCCCCTCTTGCTGCTATTATGGGTCCTAGGAAGATTAACATAAGTAAGAAAGGAAGCAAATCAAATAGCTTATAGTATACTTTTGCCTAGAAAGAAGATAACACATTTAACTCGCATACTTGTTGTTTCACTTTTATTTAGAATCTTCATTCTCCTCTCTAATAAATGAACAATCTGCTAGAAGCTTGTTATCTAAACAGTAGTGTAATCATGCCCATTCTCATTAATATGTCTTAACATTGGAAATGATATATTAGAACATTAATATGTCTCAAGGCTGACCTACACTAATTTTTTTGTCCATCCTCCATATTCGTGGCTTTTTATGCCATACACATGCCTCTTTTTCTTTTTCTCCTCTTTTTAATTTCTCGTTACCAGCCCCCTTTATCAAAATTTCAAACATTTTATAAGCGGATACCTAAAGGCTAAAACCATTGAAAGGGCAACAAAACCACGGGATTATAATCTGAAGGTGCAAATTGCATTGCTTTAGTAAAGGGGTTTTAAACAAATTTATGTAAAAGAAGCATAAATGAAACTTTGTTTCAAAAGCACAAGCACGTAAAGATAGAAAAGAAATGTAATGCACGAGAAAGAATACCACCACCAGCATATCTTTAAGAGTTTATAGTTATGGACTATGTCTATTCTATGGAGAGAAAGAGGTTTCTCACTTTCTTGTGTTTGGGGTTTGACGTTTGAGTACAAAGTTGAAACTTGAAACCATGGGGGTTGACATTATTGATTGACCGTGGAATTGTAGATGTGATGCAGGACCTGACTTCAGACAAGCGAGAACTCCGTGGGCCTAAAATGAAAATTTGCACCAAAACACCTTTCTCTCCACCTCCTTTCCCTCAACTCTGTTTTCTTCTTTTGAAGTTTTTTTTCAAGTCAAAATAAAAAATAAAAAATTATGCAATGCAAATTAAAGAGAATCAATCACATTGAAATAAAAATTATTATATAATTAGTATTAAATGAAATGAGATTTTCTCTTTACACTTATAGATTACTCTTCTAATAAAAATGAAAAAAATAACTTATATATATGTGTATATATATAGAAAAACAAACTCCCCTTCATATTAAGTCATGGTTTGCTTGCATTTCAATTTCTTTGAGGTCAACTTACAGATATTATCACAAATATATGAACTTACAGAAACTCGTAACAAATATGGTGGCATATAATATCCCTATTTGATATAAAATATAATCTTCTCCAGATGTGCTTGAAAATAAAATTTTACAAGATATTATTAGGGCACTAACAAACACCCATTTCAACACACATGCACTGACTTTTGATAGTGTTTCAACTTTGGACTAATTGAAACATAATTCTTACATAACGTAGTCAACTTGGTGGTAAGAAACAGACAGCTTGGCTTAGTATAACCCAATCCCAGCTGATTTAAGTCCTGATTTTTGGGCTCTGTTATGCTGGTATGGGTTATGGCCATTATGTTAGTTGTTAGTGAATTGCCTGTGTATCTAAACAAAAAAAATTTGTGCGTTACACTCAAAGACTCTCCTGACAGTGAGCCTTGGCCCAAGATGATAAAGAGAGGTTTAGTTGCGAAACAACTTTTTTTGCTCCTTTGGGATAAAAATGTTTTATCCGGACCCTCCCCATACCACACAATGGTGAAAGCCTCGTACCTCTGGCCACCCTTATGATAAAATAGACTCTCCTGACCATTGCAATAGTTAAGGTTGGTGTTAGATTTGTCAAAATGCTCCTTGTTTCTACTACATATGCATCCTGAAGCAAATTGCCTCAAGTCAAACCCAATCTATCTCTTGAAGAGAAGCTGCAGATCTGGCACTTGACTAAGAACAACTTCAAGATAATTTTCTAATTACCCAGAAATCATAGGATAAGAAATGTTCCTATTTGATTAAAAGTTGGCCATCAACTAGCATGCAAACTACAATGATTTCTATAGTTATATTTGATTAAGGATGCAATACAATAGCAGCTCTGTAGATTATCACAAATGTGGTCATTGTTAGGCTTACTCACAGTGCTGCAAAACATGCTGCCATTGCAGCTCCTCTCCCTGCTCCATTCCCTCTATGAATCCCTTCAAGACCAAAAAGTTAAACAAATGCTCCATAAACTACACTTAACCACCTACAATTTCATTGGGCATACATTTGGGAAAACGTGGATTAAAACTATCAAGTTATTAAATTCAAAGATTAAATTCACTATTTCCTAGAAGATGATGAGAACAATGATTCGAGTGAGTTTGTGATTTGAACCTGGGTTGCTATTTCAACGAAGCAAACGAAGACGCGATGCGAGATTGTCAATGGAGAACAATGGAGCTTGCGTTAGCATCAATGGAGCGTCAAACAACTCACAGGTGCGTCAATGGAGGAAACCCTAGCATTTGGGTGTGTTTTCGCAAGTCTTTGGAGTATTTGGGAAGCTCAACTTCGGCGTCAACAGAGCACCTATGTTTGGGGTTTCTATTTGGGGTATTTAGGAATCTCATATGTAGGTTTGAAACCGCCGCGAAACACAAAATAACCGCCGTGAAACATAAACAATTGCCGTTATGTATATTTTAATTATGGCGATTAT
Source organism: Styphnolobium japonicum (assembly GCA_023212625.1). Classification (NCBI taxonomy): domain Eukaryota; kingdom Viridiplantae; phylum Streptophyta; class Magnoliopsida; order Fabales; family Fabaceae; genus Styphnolobium; species Styphnolobium japonicum. The sequence continues at coordinate 30,077,874 of JALBWW010000006.1, forward strand.
CACAAATGCCACAAAACAAAATTATAGCGGCGGTTTCATTGAACCGCCGTAAATTAACCGCCGCTATCTTCCGCTTTTTTAGTAGTGAGGCATGGCTAAGTGTAGAGAAAGAGTAACTCTTTGGACTCCAGAAAGACAGTTGGGTATTTTATACTTTGTCTAATTACTTCAACTCTGATTTTAGTCTGTTTATTTTAAGAATATGAGTTTCTTCTGACATACCTAGCTACACCAGAACTGGAATATTAATATTAATCTCACCCCGCCTATGTCTTTTGACCTCACTTTGAGGATGAAAAGTTATTTTTTTTCTTTTTTCTAAAAAAAATAAAGGCAAATTGAAGGGAGGGTCACCGACGATACAGAAGAATATTTACAGAAAGAAAGTGATGAAAAGCCAACTCTCCGTTAAAAAATGATTTTTTTTGTTGTTCTTTTTGTTTTGGATCAGTCCATTAAAATATGATTGAAGAATGTGGATTGTCTCTTTCAGCAAGACGAGAACGAGAGAATGCTTGTCTCTGCCCAGAGCCTCTTTCTTTGCTTGCACGTGTTGTTGGTCAACAATTAAGTGAACATTGACAAAATGATAGGGTTCACTGTTCAGGCCCGCACGACTGGAGTCACGGGACCCTACTCTCTCTCTTCCGTTCATACTTCGCTAATTGTTAATATGAAAATAATGAAACACAAGATTTATACTATTCTCTATTGGCCAGTCTGGCCGCTGGGCATTTAGGTCTTCTCCAACCCTTTTTAAATTTGTTGCCAAGGTTTTATGGTGTTTTTTATATCATTCATTTATTAATTATTAAAATTTGTATCACTTTTCATTTAATACCATCAACTAAACAACGTAACAACTGTACTACAAATCTACAGCAAAAAAAGTCCTCTCCATTTAGTTTTAGTTGAATGAATACACGTATATTTAATTTCAACAATAAGACAAATTAGGTTAGATGTAAATCAAAAACTTAAAATACGTACCTAAGTCTCTTAAGAAGTTATTGAATTCACTAAATTGCTTCTCATACATTTTAGCCTATTTTCTTCCCTCCCATTACCAGTCAAATTCTTTTTCATAATATGAAATAATATTAAAAAAAATATACATGAAATTAATCAAAGTTAAATACTCATTTAAAATCTATAAAAACGGTTAGCCAAAAAAATATTTAAAAATGATGTAAATAAATTTACATTTATTATGCAATAGAAACATTAAAAGACAATAATTAAATTAACAATAATATTCACACATTATAAATTTTATTATCATTTTTTTATTACCAAATTTATTAAAAATCAAGAGTTTGGTTTTGTGGTATTTAGGGCTAGAAATGAGCCTAATTGAGTCGAGCTAGGCTTAATTCAAATTCGGCTCATAAAAAAATTAAGTTTATTTTCTTGACTTGAGTTCAACTTACTTTAAATTCAAGAGTTATTCGAACTCAATAAGCTAATATCGAACATTGAATTAATTAAGTTTAGACTACTCAATGAATTATATTTGAATCTGTAACTCAACAAAATTTATATTTTTTACATATATATTTAAAAAATAATTTAGTCAAACAAAAAGTAAAATAAAATATTAATATAGATTAAATTAAAACATTATTATTATTATTATTTATAAAAAAATAACTATATACATATATCAAGCTGATTCACAAGTTAATAAGTCGAATATATAAAAATTTAAAAGTTATTAAGTCGAATATATAAAAATTTAAACTTAACTCATTTAAAAAATGAGCTAAAATTATCATATCCAATTATCTTTTCCGAAGTTGAAAAGAAGCTGGTGATAACTGATAATACAATGGGTGATTTTCAGCGGCCAAATAAAGTGAGAGAATCTTGTCCTACGCGTTCACTAGCGTGTGGGGAATGTATCTCTCTGTCATCCTCACGAGTACTTAAATCCGATAGCAAACAGCTAGCCTTCGAAGCCATTGCAGTGCAACTCACCACTGTCTAAGTAATCCACAGAGCAAGTTATTCCCAAACCCATTCACAATGACTACTAATAGTAATTCGCTCCTTCTCCTTCCTTTCCTCCTTCCCATTCTCGTCACCACCGTGATGTTGCCATCTCCGGCGGAAGCCGACAATGGACAATGGCAGCTCCTACAGCAAAGCATCGGCATTGTGGCCATGCACATGCAGTTACTGCACAACGACCGCGTCGTCATTTTCGACCGCACCGACTTCGGCTTATCCAACTTGTCTTTGCCCAACAACAGATGCCGCCACAACCCAAGTGAGATGGTGGTGAAAACGGACTGCACTGCGCACTCCGTCGAGTACGACGTCGCATCCAATACTTTCCGGGCATTGTTCATCCAAACAAACGTTTGGTGTTCCTCTGGCTCGGTGGCACCCGACGGCATTCTGGTCCAGACCGGTGGCTTCAACGACGGAGATCGTAAGGTCAGGACATACAATCCCTGCCCCACCTGTGACTGGCAAGAACTTGACACCGGAATCGCAGCTCGAAGATGGTACGCCACCAATCACAAGCTGCCAGATGGACGGCAGATTATAATCGGCGGCAGAAGACAATTCAACTATGAGTTTTATCCCAAAACAGATGCCACTGCTAAGAACACATACAGTTTACCGTTTCTGGTTCAGACCGATGATCCCGGCGTAGAGAACAATTTGTACCCGTTTGTTTTTCTTAACGTCGATGGCAACCTCTTCATCTTCGCTAACAACCGAGCTATTTTATTTGACTATACCAATAAAGTGGTCGTGAGGACATACCCACAGATACCAGGTGGAGATCCCAGGTGTTATCCTAGCACTGGTTCCGCAGTGTTGCTGCCGTTGAGGAATCTACAAGCGCTATCTGTGGAAGCTGAGGTTTTGGTTTGTGGTGGAGCCCCCAGAGGGTCTTATCAGCAGGCGGAAAAGGGTCAATTCCTTGGAGCTTTGAATACCTGTGCTCGGATCAAAATCACTGACCCTAACCCGCAGTGGGTCATGGAGACTATGCCAGGGGCTAGAGTCATGAATGACATGGTGATGTTACCCAACGGTAACGTTTTGCTCATCAATGGAGCAGATTTAGGGACTGCAGGGTGGGAATTTGGGAGGAATCCTGTTCTGAATCCGTTTCTTTACAAAACGAATAGTCCAATCGGGTCTCGGTTCGAATTGCAAAACCCGTCAAGCATCCCCCGGATGTACCACTCCACTGCCGTTTTGCTTCGCGATGGTAGGGTGCTCGTTGCTGGCAGCAATCCTCATATATACTACAATTTCACCAAAGTGTTGTTCCCAACGGAACTGAGTGTGGAGGCGTTTTCTCCTTCGTATTTGGATCTTGGCTTCTCTGATGTGCGTCCAAGAATTGTATCTCCTCCTTCACAATCTCAAACCAAACTCAAGTATGCTCAGATGTTGAAGCTGCAATTCCAGGTGACATCAGCATTAGCTCAAAATTTGGTGTCGGTGACGGTGTTGTCGCCGCCTTTTAATACGCACTCGTTCTCCATGAATCAGAGGGTGTTGGTACTGGAGCCAAACAAAGTGACAAATCTGGAGGGATCAACGTATGAAGTTGAGGTCACCACACCCGGTTCGCCTATTCTTGCACCACCCGGTTTCTATCTACTATTTGTGGTCCACCAAGAAATTCCCAGCGAGGGTATTTGGGTCCAAATACTTTGATTTTCAACTCATGTTACTGGTAAAAAACAACAACATAGTTTATGTCTTTGATTTTATTAATTATTATTGTTTTGATTGCCGGTAAACAGATTCGTAGATGAGTAATACAGGATGTTTTAATCATGGTCCTTAATTAGGAATAGGAAAACAAGGGCTTTCCTAACTTCATTTGTGAAAATAAATTTCAAATGAAGTGACATGGGGATCGTAATTATTACAGGGGGGGCATGAGTTGTAATTATTGTTTACAAAAACTTCCACAGTTCTTTGTATTTTGTCGTCCACTATACTATTTTTCTTTTTTCTTTTTTAGATTCTTTACTTACTACCATGGTGTAGTGTTGGTATGTTTTTGGCATATATATACTCCAAGTCATACTAAGCTTTAGTATGAACACAGCAAATAAAGTCTTGCGATCGAGTGAATAAGAATTTGGACAATAACCTTTATTAAATCCAAATAATCTTTTATATAAAAATAAAATTGATAAGTCCCTACATAGACAGAACTTTATGGGTACATAGATTAACATTTTAGTTCCAATCATAGTTAATTAATTAGGCACAAGGGGTGATCAAGGCAATACATTGCTATTAATTCCAGCTAATGCAGCTAAATTATAGAAACTTGTCAATTACTACGATTTTCCATTGACCAGGGATACATTTTGTTCTCTTTGGGCAAGGCATATGCAAGTACGGAATTTAACTTAGTTATGAAGGAACGTGCCCCTCGAATATATAGGATATGATGTACAGTTAACCAGTTATCAACGTGTATATCCCGGTAATATAAGAAATATCAGTATATTAACATTAAGAGTTTGTGTATTATCACATTATTAAAGGAGTTTAACTATCATAATAACTATTTAAAAAATATTTTTTTAATAAAATGTTAAAACATGATTAGATGAAAATATATAAAATCTTTAAACTGACAATAAATCAAAATTAAATCCTAACATTAATAGTTTAATTGCTTATATACCTAATTTTAAGGTTATGAAATTTTGTACCTTGGTCACATTGTTTATTGGTGAGAGTATATTTCGGTTCATGGTGTTAAGTAGCTATTGCTTATTTTTCTTAAATGCGGGTTCTAATGAACCTAAAGTAATAGGCATTTGTTAACAAGTGTACTTATGCATTAGTTAAGAAATTAAAATAAAAAGTATTAAATGTAAATGTAAAGTATTTAATATATTGAAAATCCAAAAAATATGTAATATTTACTTCATTAAGTACTTAGAAAATTTTATTAAGTTATATTAAATGGTTTTTAAATATTTTAGGACACTAATTAGCAAGACTCAAATTAATATAATGAAATTAATATCCTTGAAAATTAATAATAATAATAATAATAATAATATTATTATTATTATTATTATTATTATTATTATATAAGAAATATCAGTATAACATCGAAAAGAAGAGTGGATAGGAGCTAGAGTGTAAAGGAAATTTCCACAACCCTCCTTGTCCGTAGAGGAAGTGTTCCCCTTTTTATTTTTTTTATCAGTGTAAAGGAAATTTCTACAATCCTCTTTATCCGTGGAGAAAGTGTTCCTCTTTTTATTTTATTATCACTGCGTATTAACTATTGGGGTTGTAGCAATGCGTGTTGGTAATTTGGATTAGTTTAGTTTTGGCTTTTGAGGGGAGAATAGTCATCATAACCAAAATCAATTAGTTTTGCTACATTGAGAATCAATTAGTTTATTTTTAATTAAAGAATTAAATCAAATCAATCAGAATCAGTTTAATTTAGTTCGTTTAATTAATTTTTAACTAAATATTTTTTTCTTAAAAAATGTATACAAAACTTAACTTTTTTCTTCCTATAACCCAATTAAAAATATATTTGTATAAAAATTCTAATAAAAACATTATCAGATAGTTGTAATTAAACAACAAATTAACCTAAAAATATATATAGAAACAACAAGAAATTAACATCTAATTATTTATAATTAAGTATGTAAATTACAAAAAAAAATTGATAATTATAGGAGTTTAATTTAGTTTAATTTGATTTGGTTTCATAAATAAAACCTAAAAATCAAACTGATTAATTTTTATAAAAAGAAAACCAAACAAAATCAATTATCATTTTTAGTTTTTCAGTTTGATTTTTTTGGGTTAAGATTGGTATGGCTTGGTCACCTGTAGTCATTGCCCAATATTGAAAGGAAAGTAAACGTGTTGCCTTCTGTTTTACTTGGGTTAGTACTCCTTCCTTCACAAAGGGTGCGATATATATGGTGTTCCTCTTTGTCCGTGGAGAAAGTGTTCCTCTTTTTATTTTATTATCACTGCGTATTAACTATTGGGATGGTAGCAATGCGTCTTGGTAATTTGGATTAGTTTAGTTTTGACTTTTGAGGGGGAGAAAAGTCATCATAAACAAAATCAATTAATTTTGTTATATTGAGAACTAATTAGTTTATTTTTAATTGAAGAATTAAATCAAATTAATCAGAATCAGTTTAGTTTAATTCGCCTAATCGATTTTTAGTTAAATATTTTTTTCTTAAAAAAATTATACACAACTTAACTTTTTTCTTCTTATGACCCAATTAAAAATCAAATTGTATAAAAATTCTAATGAAAATATTATCAGATAGTTGTAATTAAACAACAAATTGACCTAAAAAAATATATAGAAACAACAAGAAATTAACATCTAATTATTTATAATTAAGTATGTAAATTACAAAAAAAAACATTGATAATTATAAGAGTTCAATTTAGTTTGATTTAGTTTGGTTTCATAAATAAAATCCAAAAAATCAAACTGATTAATTTTCATAAAAAGAAAACTAAACAAAATTGATTATGATTTTTGGTTTTTCAGTTTGATTGTTTTGGGTTAAGATTGGTATGATTTGGTCACCTATAGTCATTACCCAATATTGAAAGGAAAGTAAATGTGTTGCCTTCTGTTTTACTTGAGTTAGTACTCCTTCCTTCACAAAGGGTGCGAATATAAGGTGGATACCATTGATTAGAAAGTTAGACTAAACCTACTGGCAGTTTGATTAGTTGAATCGTGAATCGGTTTCCTAGTTAATTTGGTTAAGTCTTTAAAATCATAGAGCTAAAAACCAATTTCAAAATCGATGAGCTTGCCACTAGTTGACAAGTTAAACCGATTTAAAATATATTCACCATAAATGAGGGATTGGTACTTCTTATCTAATATTGTTGGATTATATACTTATATTAAGTTTATTTGATTGTTGCACATAGAATCTAAATTACCTTATGTGAAAATCTTACTATCAAATATTGAGATACATAGCATTTATGAAAAAAAAAATCATCAATAATTAATTCAGATTCATTGTCTTGTTTAATTATTATATTCAATTAAAATTAACTCACTTACAAAGAAATTTTGTTGATAATATTTTATTATTTCTTATCAAAAGTAATTTTAATATAGTTATTTAAAAAAAATTAATTTTTATATTTTTATATACTTCATATTAATAAAATAATTTCAATTTTAAATATAAAAATAATTTAAAATATTAAATTTTCATATTTTATATTTATATTGATATAAAGATAGTATAATAATTATATATATATATATATATATAATCTTGATTTGACTACCCCATATTAAATCGTGAATCAATTTTTATTTATTAGTCTAATCATCGGTCCAATTTTCAAAATGTTAGTGGATGCTAATGAGAGCATAACTCTAAAGACAGATAATCGGCTAGTCCCACTGGTGTGGTCCATCAAACGTCCTCACTCCTCAATCCACATGCAGCCCACTGTAGAAACTTTGTCCCGCTCGTTCAATTTCATTGATATATATATATATATATATATATAAAGTGAGAGGAGTAATTTATTATGAAAATAAGAAGAGTAAATCTTGACCATTAGATCATTTATGTATGGTCAAGATTAAAACATAAAGTCATGATTTTTTTAAGTGGTCATATAACTTTTAAATAACATCTAATCTTGACTATTCATGAATGATTTAATGGTCAAAATTTACTTCTCTCACTTTTACAATAAAATACTTCTCTTATTAGATATGGTCCTTTTATATATATATATATATATATATATATATATATATATATATATATATATAGCAACACTTCAAATGAATAATGAGTATGTAAGTAAGTTTATTCGATTATCTATGAATTTATACAGAAAAACTTTAATGTGACATTATTTAAAGAATAATAATATAAAAACACGTGAATTTTGTATATGTAAATCACTGAAGTGTATATTACTCCTCTCAATTAGCATCATATAATCTTCCAGAGTGCATACAAAAAATTAGCAAGCAGACTTTTCTTGTGTACTTCAACTCTAAAGCAGTATTTTAAAAATTAGTTCAACAGGTTAGATCATAAATTAGAAGTTCAATTAGTTCTAATTCAACTAAAGAATCGTCCAAACGGTTAAACCACAAAAAATAAAAAATAAAAAACTCTGAAAATCAGAAATAAAAAATCAACCGGTTCGTTCATTAACTTTTAAATTGAATTTTTATTAAAAAAATAAGAAGAAAAAAGTTTTTTTTAAAAAAAAAAAATTTAAGATTTAGCTCATTAGGAGTTGGGTTGAGGGAGACTGAGTTATTTCTTTACGATACTCTACGGTTCTAATCCTTCTTCTTCACAAAATAGATGGTGGCACGACAAAACAATTTATGATTTTGTGTGATCTGTTATATATATAATATACTGGTTCAACTGATCAAATCGGTTCAACTTTGAACCACTCTTCTTTATAATTATCCGGTTCAATCGATTTTTAAAACATTGCTCTAGAGTATTACTATTTCAATTTCTTTCTTTGAAGCGTAGGTGAGGTTGTGTTTGGAATCAATTAATAGCATGTTTTGTTTGACTTTTAAAATCTCTCAAACTATGATTTTGGTAAAAGCTTGTCTTTTAATGTTTTTGTTTAAACTATAATTTTGAGGTTCCAAAAGTCAAACCAAACACACACTAAATATAAAATTGATTTAATTTAAATTGAATTAATTTAATTTTGTATTTAAAATTTATTATAAAAAATTAAATTTAAAAATCAATTCTTATATTTAAAATTCATTAAAAAAATTAATTTTTATTTTATTTTGTTATTTTATTTTTTATCTTCTTATATCATTGTGAATGATATTATTAAGTTAATGAGATAAAATAAAAAAGTTAATAAAGATAAAATAATTAATCTAAAAAATTAAATTTAAAATCTATTTAAATTCAACTAAATTTGAGTAAATTTTTAAATATATATAATTTAAATAAAAATTCAAAATAAAATTGATTCTTATTTTTTAACATTTTGAACACACTTTAATTTACAAATCAAATTACATCTCATTTTACAACATTTCAAATACATTCTTAATACTTATGAATAAAGTATGAGAATATTGGTATTCCTAACTTTATATTCACACTTTTCAATAATTATATTTATTTTAATTTTAAAAAATTATTTTTAATTAAGTATTTTTTATTTAAAGTAAAGCTTACTTAAATATTTTTTATTTTAAAAAAATATACTAAATATAACAAGTACCTTAAAAATACTACTTAAAAAGGATTTGATATTCTCGATTAACTATATTATTTAATAATTAATTACTTTTAAGAAAAAAATATTAAATAATTTTTAAATATTTAAATATTAAGTACTAATATTTTTTTATTTTAATTCTATAATTATTACCGAAAAGATTATCGATACCATTTACATCACACATACAGTTCAGTAGCAGATTTGTTAGACCAAAGTCTATATTAATTTAATAATCATAATGGGAAATGATTGGATTACACTTTGTGTGCTTAAATTAAATATGAAAAAAAAATTATGTAAAAAATTAATTATGTGTATAATTAATTTTTTAAAAAATTAATTATAAAAAAATTAATTTATGTTTAGATATATTAATTTATAATAATTTTTATGATAAAAAGTTTTGTTTAAATTGTATAAAAAAATTATTTTTATGTATTAAATTATCAAAATATATACGAAATAATTAAAAAAATTATTTGATTGAGGGTAAATAAATATTTTTTTTAAAATTTTCAAAATAATTTAAAATTAAATAATTAAAAATTTAAAATAATAATTTTTTTGAAAAAGTTATTTTTAATTATAAAAAATAATTTTAATTTATAATTAATTTTATATATTTTAAATAAATAAAATAAATTTTATATAAAATAATTTCTTTTACAAAAAATATTTTTAAAAAAATTAATTTTTTCTAAACACTGTCGATCGTATAAGTGATAGGTGTCGGGTCAGAGTTTTGATTCAATAAAAATAGTGGGCACGTATAGGTTGTGGCTTTTATGGCAGATAGTGTGGATCACGGGTCATCAAGTCTCAAGTTTAATTCACGGATCATTACAGCTCAAATTTAATTCACGGGTACAGCTAATTGCAGTTTTTTATGATTGGTAGCGAGCCATAGAGTTTCCAGAATTCTACCTACATTATTGTTAGCAACACATGCAGAATTATAAAGTATTATTTTAAAGTGTAAAATAATCAAAATCGAAAACCAAACATACAGTACTTCAGTGACCTGTCCCACTCTTGTGCTGCTAGCCATATCTAGCCTTACCAAAATTTGTTTTCCACCATTCTAAAATTTAATGATTCCAAACTTATTTCAAAAGTTGTTCTCCTAACCCAGCACGTCTGCCATATAGAACAGGTTACCAACAATTTGAGTACACCATATGTTCTTACAAAAAGAACACTCATTAATCTTACGCTGAGCCGCTGACTTGCGGTAAAATAAAAATTTATTTTACATCAAAATTAATGTAAAAGTAAAAGTATTATAAAACACAATAATTAATTTCAAATAAATGATAATTAGGATTTGATAAAAAAAATATGATTTGACAGTTACGAACGAGTGTCTTAATTAAAGAATCAAAATAAAAAAATATTAAATTTAAAATAAAAACATTTAATATCTTTAAATTTTAAAAAATATTTAATATATTAATTTTTAATTAAGTAATTGATTATAAAAGATATTAAATATTTTTTTAAATAATGCCAGCACTTGTTACCAGCACATTTATTATTTTACGATGAAGATCCTCTATGTTATCCAATAACATAAGAAAGTCATATTATAAGAGGAGAAAATACAAAAACAAAATTAATAGACTATATAAATATTGTTGAATCATACCATAATAAAATTTATATATATTTTTCTTATAATATAACCCTATCATATTGGTAAGTAATGTGATAGCATCAAATCTTGACTACCTCTCTCAACTCATGAATGACATGGTAATACTCTCCAAAAGACATCATTTTGCTCATTAATGGAGCAACTTTAGGGACTGCCGGTAGGAATTAGGGTGGAACCTGGTTTAGAATCGTTCCTTTAGGGTATGTATGAATGCAAAGGTTTAGAGGGAAATGGAGAAGATGAGAGTGCTAGTAGTTTGGATTGATTCGATTTTACGAGAGAAAATCATATAAATTAAATTAATCAATTTTCTTATATTGAAAATCAGTTTATTTTTAATTGAAGAACCGAATTAAATTAAATCAATTATAATCAGTTTGGTTTGATTCGGCTCAATCCATTTTTGATTAAATATTTTTTCTTAAAAAATTCATACACAACTTTATTTTTTTACTTTTTGTGACTCAATTAAAAATAATTTGACATAAAAACCCTAATAAAAGAATCATTAAATAATTGTGAATAATAAATTGGCTTAAAAATATTTATAGAAACAATTAAAAATTAAAATCTAATCATTTATATGTATGTAAATTACAAAAAAAAATATAAATAATTATATGAATTCAATTAAGTTCAACTTTATAATTGAAAACTAAAAATCAAACCAAATTGATTAATTTTCATAAAAAGAAAACTAAACAAAACTAAAATTAATCATTTTTGTTTGATTTTCTATTTTTCAATTGAATTTTTCGGCTTGATTTTTTTCAATTAGGATCGGTTATAAACACTTTTAAGGGAAGAGTAGTTTTTTTATTTTAAATAAAAATTATTTTTATTTAAGAATTCTTTTAATTGAAAGGAATAAAATGTGATATTATCAGATGAAGAAATGTACAAGATGACGATTATGGGAAACCGATGGGGATTAAGGGAGGAAGATATGACGGGGGAACGTGGTATGAGAGAACCGAGAAAAGACAATGGATACTGAAGGTGGAAGATCAACGGATTTACTCATTTGGTGAGAGTGAGATATGGGGTATGAGAGGACTAAAGTGACTTGACTCTGAAGCAAAAAATTTCCTTTGGTAATGGCCCACCATCACGACTTTTCATCGTTACCACTATTTTCCCTCACTTCCCTCCCACGTGAGCTTTTTAAAAGAGCAGAGTGCAAAACCATTAAGAAAAATGATGAATAACACTCTATTGTTGTGGTACGAAGTGGTAGTAAGCACTATGCACATATTTCATCCGTCTTTAACAAAGTGTTTAATTTTTTTGTTTTTGTCTTCAGGTGTAATGCTTCCATAGTTGAAAGATGCAAGCTTTATTTAAAAACAAAATAAAAAATAATGGAATGTGAACAGTTTTAGGAGTCGTCAATTCTAAAACGATATAAGTTTTTTCGATGTTTATATTTGATTGCTCGAAATATGTGGAAGTGGGTAGATCTACACAAATTCACTTATGCTCACTGGCTTATGCTAAAGAACGGAGTAAAGATGATATGGTAACAATTTAGTGATCACTGATTGAAAAGGAGTAAAAGGAGTAAAAGGAGACATTTTAATCTTCATTAAAGAGTCGAGCGACTCTTACTAAACGAAACTGAGTTTGTCCAAAAAGAGATAGGCCGGTATGTAGAATTATTGGAGCGAAGAAAAGAAGGTAACAGTGTTTTCGCTGCACGAGCATCGTAAAGAGAGAGTTTAGAACAATTAGCCAATCCAATCACCGGAAAAAGCGGAGATGAGAAGCAACATAAAATATAAAAGGAATAGAGAGTCCCAACTGACCCAGATAACATACAGCTGAATTATTTCTATTATATCCCAGCCCATAGGAAAATATATGAGGAGCTAGCCTTATTTAATATAATTTTCGAGATATGCTTTTCATAGCCTATCTAATGTGAACAAAAAAAAAAAGGAATCTCATAGTTAAATGCAAACAAGACATGTGATCAAGAATGGCTTAAGCTGAATCGACTGTGACCGAATGGGTGGGCAACTGGGAAAGGAACTTTCGTTGAATCAAATTCAAGTGGGAAGGAATGGGTAATCTCGTTGAAAGATTAATTCTTCCTCTTCTTTGAGAGGAGTCATTGAGAATGGAGAACTGAGACTCTGATCTGAACGAGAGTAGCAGTAGCATTAACCATTTTTCCTTTGTCTTCAGTGTGTTTGAATGGATTTAAAAGTCTGGGAAAGAAGAATGCAAATTCAGATTCTAAAATTAGAAGAGAGATTTTTTGTGGAAGTGCTGTGTTTTTCTTTTCACAAAAAAAAGAATAGAATCTTTGCTACTTACTTTTTTCAATTTACTGCTGAGTTAAAAATGGGAAACAATGTAATTAAATTAAAATGAGAGAAAAAAACATAATCCCAACCGTTCACATCTAAATGGAGAAAATGAATGGTAATAATATTATATTGTATTAATACAATATAACTTCAGTGTATGGCTTTTTTTCTAATCTGTTTTGTGTTGATTTATTCGGACATAATGAACACTCCTAGCGATGCTAAGGCTCAATTTTTCCAACAAAGCTGAAGCCTCGGTTTTCAGCTTTGCGTCCAAGAATCGTAACACACTAACACCTGACTCTCGAACTAAACCCACTTATGATCAGGAATTTGAAGCTTGCTATTCCAGGCGAGTAGGACGTTAGTCCCATAAAACTTGGCACCGCCTTCTAGTACTCATTCATTCCCCATCTCCATATCATGTAATGTTACGCAGAATCAGAAACTCAAGCAAAGCACTCATTAAAATATCTACAAGCCAAAGTACTAACTACCTGTATTTTGGGTTAAAACGTAAGAGACAATCAATACCACCAACGGAAAACATAAATAAGATCGCCCAGATTTAAAAACCCACGAGTTGCAAAGACTTAAATGTAATTGACTAAATCCATAATTAAGTTTACTACTGAAAATAATCTAATTATTCAGGTATTATTCTGTTCTAAACATCAAACTTAATTGTTCAGCACTATACAACGCATAAGAAGCTTCGCTATCCTAAAGCCTAAATGTGTTCCAAAATAACAAAAAAACAATCAACTGGCCTAAGCACGTTCACCACGGATACGACGAGCGAGTTGAATGTCCTTGGGCATTATAGTGACCCTCTTGGCATGGATCGCACACAAGTTGGTGTCCTCGAACAAACCCACCAAATACGCCTCCGCAGCCTCCTGAAGAGCAAGAACCGCGTGGCTCTGGAACCTCAAATCCGTCTGCAACAAAAACAACCGAAATCAAACCTTAGTTACAGCAAAACAAATAAACAAACAAAATAAAAATTCATATCGTCACACTTTCAAAATAATATACCTTGAAGTCCTGAGCAATTTCACGAACAAGACGCTGGAAGGGCAACTTGCGGATCAAGAGCTCGGTACTCTTCTGGTACTTTCGAATCTCACTGAAATCATGCAGTAATTGAAAATTCAATAATCCACAAATAAAAATAAAAATAAAAATAGAATAAAAAAAACACAGTTGAGAAAGAGTGCAAAAGAATTACCGTAGGGCAACAGTTCCGGGGCGATAGCGATGTGGCTTCTTGACTCCACCTGTTGTAGGAGCAGATTTTCTTGCAGCCTACACGGGATCAATGCGATCAGAAATCCAATTAATTTCAATTTCAGAATCGTACAGTTATGTAAGCTATAAAACCCTAAAGCAAATTGAACCGAAAAGCAGAGCATAAGAAAAGAAAAGAAAACCCTAACTAAACGTACCTTGGTGGCGAGCTGCTTCCTAGGAGCCTTCCCACCAGTAGACTTGCGAGCGGTTTGCTTCGTACGAGCCATAGCTTGAGATTAAGAGCACCTTACCAGAGAACGACGAACAAGAAAAGGAAGAACAAGCGCAGAAACTAAGCGAGATGGGGCTTTTGAAACCTCGGATTCAATTCAATTTTGGATGACAAAGGTAACTACTGTCTATGGTTTTTATATGCGTAAATGAGGTTAGGTCGGTTTATTTGGGTGACCGTGGACTTGCCTTCAACAGCGTTTAAGTAATAGATAGAAAATTTTGATTTGAAAAAAAATTTAATCTACGTGCTTGTTTCTAATTGGTTGGTTAGTAGAGTCAAGGATTGCCAGCGTGGACGAGTTGTGTTTCTTTTATGAGAGCCTTATTGCCGAGTTCAGCTCAATCGAACTCAATACACTCGCCTTTATTATCGTGCTTATTTACTTCTTAATTCCTTTTGATAAGCCGGTTTTTTTTTTATCAATATACTCAAACAAAATTTTATTTATCATTTTATTACATTTTAAAATTATATATTAAGATATTATTCTCATATTAAAAAGTTAATTTAATGTAATCTGACTTCTCAATATATATTTTTTAATTTAAAATCTATTAAAAAATTAATTTGAATAAAATTGATTTTTGACAAAAATATTAAAAAAATTAAATTTTAATATTAAAAAATCAATTTTTTTAAACCGATTTCTCAATAAATTTTTAATAAAAAAAATATATTAAAAAGTCAATTTGAACTAAATTAACTTTTCAACATAAAAAATAAAAAATATTTTAATATATAATTTTTAAAATACGGTAAAAAGTATATAATTTTACTTTTAAGTATATTTATATAAAAATCCCTTGATAAGCCACGTTAGAAAAAGCATTTTTCACATAATTTTCACAGCAAATGTAAGTGGCCGCAAATTGAATTAAACTAAGTCACGTAACACATAAATTTTTTGTTAATGAAATCAACCCAAAAATTGCCCTCCTCCCTTACACATTAGTATACGATTGATGCCCTCAAATCGAAAAAAGTGTTATTCGTGAAACTAAATATTTTATCATATAAATTAATTAAGGAACTAAATTTTTATTATTATCAAATATCAATTAAAAATCTAACTTATGTTAGTTATTGATAAAGGATTTTAATTTTATTAAAAAATATTTTTTAATATTTTTAAATGTAAAAAAGGTAAAAATATCAAACTTGATATATGAAAATTATTTATAACATTAATAAAAGAGTTTAATTTTAATTCACGGTCAGTGTAAAATTTTTTTACACTGTCATTTAATCATGTATTGTCAAATCATTAAAAGAATTTGACTATCACAATAATTACTTAAAAAGTTTAACTCTTTTAATGATGTGTCAATATATGATTGAATGATAATATAAATAAATTTTACACTAATAGTGAATTGAAATTAAATTCTTAATAAAATACATGAAATTTAGACTTAATTTTTTTTTATATTTGATGAATAATATTAAAATATTTTTCTATTAAAGTTGAGGTATTTTACTAATCATCACAATAAAATTAAAATTTTAATATACGATGTCAAAACGACCCGACCGTTTCATATAAATTATGCAAGTTGTACTTGTTTTTTAAATATTCATTTAAATTCATTTATTTTTAGCATCTCTAGTTTAACCTATTAGTAAAAGGAGCCAAACTTATTTGTTTGTGGGCTAACCGACAGCTTGTATATATATTTTTGTACAAAAAGTCGTCTTAATTTTAGAACCTGTTTAATACATACCCTTTTCCCACAACTAAAGGTGTTAAAATGAGTTGATTTATAAGCAGGCTCGAATATTTTGATAAAAAATGTGAATTGAATTGAGAAAATTTCAGTTTAAATTAATTATGATTTAGCTCAGTCCAACTAGCCCAACTATATAAAATGTAATTTTTTTGTGATATATTTAATTTTTTTATTTTTTATTCATATTTTTACTTGACTAACTTTATTTGAACTTAAAAAAAAATCAAATTTAGTGAATATATTTAACTATTTTTTTTTTCACTTGAAATATGATGTTAATTTATACTAATTCCTTGAACTAATTAATTTATGATTTAAGTGATACTTCATGAATATATCATAAATCGTTTATGTCGAAAATAATGTAGTAAATTTTTACTGTTTATGTTACTAATACTTAATATAATATATTATATTTATATCTAATTTACGTACATAATTTTTGTAAAATTTGATTGATATAGAAGCTTAATTTATTAATAACTTATTATTATAAATATGAAAAAAAGTAAAAAAAATTAAACAAAATTAAACTTATAGGCTAGCCCAACTCAGCCCACAATCCGCATGGGCTGAATTGGCTATTTGCTAGTACACACTTATTATGACTTGCCCTGCCCCCAATCCAAAATAAGTTTAACCCGACATGGGTTGACTCGAATTGACACCTCTACCCGCAACCTCACATAAATTAGACTTGCAAAATTACAGCCTAAATTTCTTCATTTTTACCCCGTAACCAGCTCATTTAACAGCCCATCCTTATAAAACACTTTTCTCCCCTCAAATCACGATGTAATAGTCTATTGTCTTCTAATGTCCATATTATATAGTAAAGCAATAATATTGGCTAAAAAAAAGTAAAGCAATATTTGAAACGATTTTATTTTTATTTTTTGTTACATATATGCCTCTAGGTAAAGGAATGAAATAGATAACCCACTGGAGAATGAATATTTGACATTAATATCACACGTAATTTTTAAAAAGTTAGACTAATATTAATTTAGTTACAAGCTCGTTGTCAAATTTTAATCTTTATTACTCTTGTTTTGTGGATTTAGTAATTGGCTCCTAATTAGAAATATCAAAACGAGTAAACCTACCTAATATGTCACAAGTCATTTATATGTTTGGTACATAAATTTTATTTTTGAATACATAACCCCTAAACTTTTAAAAAAACTTGAAACCGTTAAGTAAATTATTAGAGTTAACAAGTTTTTATCCCATGACCCACTTTAAAGAGTTTAAACCCTTTGTTTCATCACGTGAGGAGCATGTCGGGTAATAATCTAATAACTCTAACAA
This sequence comes from Styphnolobium japonicum, assembly GCA_023212625.1. Lineage (NCBI taxonomy): Eukaryota > Viridiplantae > Streptophyta > Magnoliopsida > Fabales > Fabaceae > Styphnolobium > Styphnolobium japonicum. Next base: position 30,095,670 of record JALBWW010000006.1, read on the forward strand.
CTTACTAACGATTTCAAGTTTTTCAAAAGTTTAAGAGAGTAATATATCCCAAAGCAAATTTTATGTACCAAATGTAAAAATACCCAAACTTCTAGGGATAATATGTAATTTCCAGCCATTTATTATGACATACATTAGCAATAACTTAATATATGCACTTATAAAGATGAATAGTTTGTCCTATAACATTCTTATAATAGAGAGATTTTTTTTACATTATAATAGAGCTATTATTTATAATTCTATATAGTGTAATAATACTATATCTCATCAATGAGAAAAAATATCAAAATAATTTACTATTATTTTTATAAATTCAAAACTTTTTGGTGCTAACAACTAGAAATAAAAATAAAAGAATTAAACTATCAATATGATTGTTCAAAGTTTTTGTGTGGCAAAAGGATCATGTCAATAAACTCATTAGTGCTTTCGTTATTGCATACTGTTTTATTTTTTAAATATTTTGTAGATGTGGTATTAATTGAATGTATCAATGTAATATATAATCAATAGAAAAGGAAACGGCTTATAGAGAAAAGTGCTATTCAAAATCAAAACATTAATCTCCTTCTTTTTGTCCATTTACATAAAAGGGAAAAGCTCACAAAAAAAAGTAGACAATAAAGGTTGTAAACTTTGTTCTCCCCCAATTGTTGTTGGGCAAATTTCCGCAATGTTTTGCAATTTCTTCTAATCTAAAGCTAAGAATGTGAAAACCATTTCTTCTGTACTTTGACTCACATATTTTTATTTTAATATTATAACAGATTATACTTAATGAATTAGCAGGGGAAGTTCCAAAAAAATATTATGCTTAATTAATTTGAAGACGTACTATTTTTCTCTTTTCCAAATATCCAAGTTATGGCTTAGAAAGAAAACAAAAGGTAAATAATCCAATATAAAAGTTTAATTTTAATTAATTATTAATGTAAAAAATTTTATAGAGTAAATATTTATTTTAAATTTAAAAAATATACATGATAGCACAATAAAATTTTATTTTATCAATAACATCAAATTATTATTTTTAATGATAATAGATATTATTAATTTTATTTTTTAAAAATTAATTTATTTTATTTTAAAGACAAATTTAATATTAAAAATTAAAAATTAAATTTAATATTACATATAATTTTAAAATATTAATATATATATTTAATATATATCATCTAATCATTAAAAAAATTAAATATTATCATAATTAAATCTGTTTAATGATGTAGTCATACCTAATTAAAGATGTTGTAAGAATCTTTTACAGCATCAAAATTAAATTATTCTTAAATTATCGACATACTTGTCAGAACTTGGAAGTACTCATTATTATCTGCTGAGCTGAAAAGTGGGATTTAATTTTGGTTTATTAATAATAAAAGAATTTAAATTATTAACAAATCATATGATTTAAAAAATAATGACACATTTGTATTAAAAATAAAAAACATTAATGACTATAATAATGTAATATATTTTTATCAATAACATATTATTTTTTTAAAAAAACCTGATTTTAAAAATATTTGGCGTCATATAACAAAAAAATAGAAGAAGCATTGGGTGTCATAAAAAGACCATGTCATTAATTAAATTTATGTATTTTTGGCCATTCACTAAATTTATGAGTGCTTTTGTTCTTGCAAATATGAAATAAGTAGGGTGTTCATTATAGTTTAATATATTATTATCAACAGTTAAGAAAACGGACAAAATAAAAGTGCTACACCAAAAAGACCATGTCATAAAAAGAATATTTGGCGTCATATAACAAAAAAATAGAAGAAGCATTGGGTGTCATAAAAAGACCATGTCATTAATTAAATTTATGTATTTTTGGCCATTCACTAAATTTATGAGTGCTTTTGTTCTTGCAAATATGAAATAAGTAGGGTGTTCATTATAGTTTAATATATTATTATCAACAGTTAAGAAAACGGACAAAATAAAAGTGCTACACCAAATATAATACATCACCTTTGCTCCATGTGCGCAAAAAGGAAGAAAAGGGCAGGGGGGGAATCTCATTAAAAAAATGGATATAAAGCAGTCCTAATCCTATCCTTATGCCCCATTGTCGTCGGTCAAGGTTCCCTCAGGATCTCACATTTTCTTATAATCAAAAGCACATGATCTGAGTTTTGGTCCTTTTGGACTTGAGTAACATGGCCAATTCTAGCACTCTCCAATAAGAATACCCCACGAGCAACGGTTTGTTCTTATTTGCTTTGCTTCTAATCCATATACTGCTATTTCCCTTCTTTCACAGCATGCCATTTTGCTCAAACTCTTCCACAGAATTCTCCTTCCCTTAAACTCTTAGCATAAAATCTCAGAGTAAAAAATAAAATAGAAAAAGTTAAAAAAAATTATGCACCACGAATCTCGATGTGCGATCCTATTGGATAGCTCAAAGTGGAAACGAAGGTTGGTAACTCCCACTTCACTTTAATATTTTGTGCTTAAAACACACAAGGAAAGAAAAATCAAGTGGGAGATGAGACAAGAAAATTGCACAGGCATAAGGCACACAAGGCACGGACACACAAACCGGTAAAAACCCAAACCCAAGACTACGGAGAAAAAAGAAGTGGGAGCAAGTTGTGTTTGCTGTTCCTTTCTGCTGCGGTGATTAGGGTTTTCAATCTGCGTTTCTCGTTGCTTCTTCTCACTCTATCTTCCTCTTCCTCTTCTTATTGTAAGCTTCACTTCATTCTCTTGCGTTCTTATCTGTAACTCTTCGCCTTTTTTATCCTTCTATCTCTTGCTTGTTTTGCTTTGGATTCTGACCTCTGAGCAACTTCAAGTTTTCTATATGCGTATTATCTTACTGCTTGGTTGCGATTTCGAATTTTTTTCAATGATTGTTCACGATTTTTCCTCTTCTGGTCTGCAAACTGCAACAGTTATTTCTTGAGGATTGAGTTTTTCATTCCAGCTTTTACTTCAGATGTGAGGTTTTCGATTGAAAATTTTGGATCCTCCACTGTGCTTGAGATTCTAGGTTTTTGTTTTTGAAAAAAATACCCGGAAATGCATTTCAGTTCAATACGTTGACCTCCATAAACGAAAGCACAGTTACCTGGTTCGCTCAGCAACCCTGCTAATCGCGAACCAATTCCCGTGTACCAATTCGTGGTAATTCAGTGTAAAGAAGGTAAAGATGATAATTTAAGAAGTGATGTACCCTGTACCAGTACCCTTACCCATGCCATGTACTAGAGAGTATTGCGAACCTGGAAACTCTGAATGAAAGGAAGGGGATGGTAAGATTTAGGCAAGTAACCAGCAATTTTGGTTTATCCACTTTGCTATTGATATTCAATTATCTATCTGGTTATGGACCCATGGTCCAAGCTTCTGTTGCTTTTCAAATTTCCGTTTAGAGTGGATGAGCGAGTTAGGCCACAGACCCAGAACCTTAACTACTTTTTCTTCAGTTATGATCGACTTTTTGTGGTTTCCAAATCTTTAAATTGCAGAACTATCACTTTTCAGGTTGTTTTATAAAGTGGTTCACACTGTTTGGCAATTTATATTTTTTCTTTTTGTCATGTGGCATTGGATTATCATTGAAATAGTTTTTGTGTAGAGTCATTGCTCGATTCATATGAGATGAAGCAGATTGTTATGTCTCCATTCCACGTGTTCATCTTAAGATTTTCTTATTCAACTCTTAGCATTTCAAGATTGCAAATACAAGGTCAAATGTCATTGACTAACAGTTAAAGTAGAACAGTCACTAGCTTTAGATGACAATTGATCATAACCTACAGAACAATGCATTTGAAACTTTCTTTCCTGTCAATAGATGAAGTCTATTACTCTATTAACAGAGTGTCAACTTGGCGTACTAGGTAGTTGGAAGTACCATCTGAAAAGTACCTCAGTCATATTGTTGTTTATTCTCCTTATTTCTGCAATGTTTATTCAGGCATTTTGTATTAAACACTCAAAACATGTTAGAATCAACCAAGGACCCCTCCCCCATCTCTTTTGCTCTTCTTTTCCAAAATGCTTTTATGCTTTATCTTTTCTCTCTCCATCCTTTATTATTCTGGCTTTATGTTTCTCCATTTTTTGAACAGAATATTGTTTGCATTGAAGTTCTGAAATAAGATTTATAAATGCTATAAAAGCGGTATAATTTCATAAACTTTGAGTGTCTATGTTATCGTTGCTGTGGTAACTGCTGTACTACACTACTACTTCAATTGCCATGCATATATATGTTAGCTTCCTATGCACGTATGCCATTATTTCCTTGAAGGTTTCTGGAATTTTTATACACTTTTTGCTTTGATGGAAGTGTTCTTGCTCCTACATGATACGTAATAAATCCCCTCCCCCTTCAAATTGCAGATGTTTGTTTCCCCCACAGACTTGGTGGTTGTTTCACTTTTTCTTAATTTTTATCGAATACCCTTCAAGCCTTTATATGTGAGTCTTTTATATAGCTGGCTTTGTTTGCAAGTTGGAATCGTTGTGCTTCATTGTTGACTTAAGTCATATTCTTGTGTAGGGATAATTCTGATCAAGAGTCGGTTCATTCACTGGGTGCATAATCCCTATATGTATAAACATGGTAGGTATTTTAATCTTTGCAGGATCCATTCTTGTTATAGTTGTTGCTAGAAGAATTTCTTCCTACACAACCCTCCCCGCACCAAGAAAAAGGGGAAAAAGGGAGGAGGAAAGGGATGCGCTACTTATCTCAATATAAAATATGAATAGTTCCTTTATTGATATGCAGGATTTATAGCAAATTATGCTTCATTAACCAAGTTCTATATTGGCTGAGGAGGCTAAGCGTCAATATTTACTTCCATTTGTGAGTTTCTGATGGATGATGCTGGGCATCGTGAAAATGGAAGGCACAAAGCAGATCAATATAAATCTGGTCAGGGACAGGTATATCAAAAAACCTTTCTGCTCTTAGATAAATTCATTACAATTTAAGTTTGCATGAACAAATAATTGCTAAGTGCGGCATGTACTTCCTCCTAACTCCTAAGAAAGGTGCTGTCTCTGATAATATTGATCTCAATATTGCTATTTCAGTGGTTGATGCAACACCAGCCTTCCATGAAGCAGATCATGGCGATTATGGCTGAAAGAGATGCAGCCATTCAAGAAAGAAATCTGGCCCTTTCTGAGAAAAAGGCAGCACTTGCAGAGCGTGACATGGCATTCCTGCAGCGAGATACTGCAATTGCAGAACGAAATAATGCATTAATGGAACGAGATAATGCAATTGCAACCTTTCAGTTTCGAGAAAGCTCCTTCACCAATGGTAGTATGTCATCATGTCCTCCAGGATGCCAAATCTCACGTGGCATCAAGCATATGCATCATCCTCAGCAACAGGTACACCATTTGCCTAGTATGGGTGATGCTTCTTACAGCACACGGGAAATGCACACAAGTGATGCCCTCCCAGCAGCACCCATTCCTTCAGAGGCTGGGAAGTCACGGCGTGCCAAACGACCAAAGGAAGGTAAGTCAACCTCACCTAATAAGAAGACTTCAAAGCCTACAAGAAAGGTCAAGAAGGACAATGAAGACTTGAATAAGATGATGTTTGGCAAGGCGCATGAGTGGAAGGGTGGTCAGGAAATCATTAATGGAGGTGATGATCTTAACAAGCAATTAGTGGTGTCAAAGGCTGATTGGAAAGGTCAGGACTTGGCATTGAACCAAGTTGCATATGATGAGTCAACGATGCCAGCGCCAGTGTGCTCCTGTACTGGTGTTCTGAGGCAGTGCTACAAATGGGGGAATGGGGGTTGGCAGTCTGCTTGTTGCACAACCACCCTATCAGTGTATCCACTTCCAGCAGTGCCCAACAAGAGGCATGCTCGGGTGGGTGGTCGAAAGATGAGTGGAAGTGCTTTCAATAAGCTGCTTAGCCGGCTTGCAGCAGAAGGGCATGATCTGTCAAACCCTGTTGACCTCAAGGATAATTGGGCCAAACATGGTACAAACCGATATATCACAATAAAGTAGATCGCGAGAAATTGTCTCTGGAGGAGCAATACATATTAGGAAATATCTTGTAGTGATCAATTATGGAATTTCAAGTCAGACAAGGACGAAAAGCAAGGTAATTGTAAAGGTCATCAGGGAAAGCTAATGATTATGGTGTGCCGATTCGTATATTTAGGACACAGTCCTGCAGAATGTTGGCTATATAGCAATATAACCATATCTTTGTCTCCTGTACCGAGTTTAATCTGCAGAAATGGTCTGGTGGTAGCAATGGCATGTAAAAAGGTCGCTTGATGAATAAATAGCTGTTAAATAATAGAGTTGGGTTAATGTGATCTAGTCCTTAAACCCAAATGTCCCTAGTCTTTTTGGAACCTTGCTATGAACCGAACTATCAGAATTTATATGTAGAATTGATATATGAATGTAAATTTTCTTCCTTGGGGTTTATTATTTTTCCGTTGACGGCTAGTGGCTATGCCAAATTTTTATGGATGGTTAAAAGAGATGACGAATGTATATTGAGCTGTTTTATGGCTGAGCGATATCCAAAATTTGTTGACGTCTTTATATGTTATGCATACGCCTGGGTGATTAAAGATCATCAGAAGAATTTTCTACAACAGCTCGACGCCTGGATTTCAATTCTCAACGTATGCTTTCATTGACAATTAAAAACCAAATTTCTCAATACACAATTTGTTAACATGAGTTTGAGTCATGGCTAGCAGGCACTATAATTCCACTACAGTTTAGCTCTCTGAAGTTATGTTTGACTTTTAATTCATTATGTTTGAAATCTTATATTTAAGAACATTATCCTTAGGCTCAGTTTTTCAAAACAATCCATCTCTATTTCTTGCAGGGTTCTGAATATTCAAAAAGATGTAGGATGTTTACAAAACTCGAGAGATTGAATTGTTAAATTTCAAAAGTTAGTTTTAAATTGATTTCGGGACGAAAACTTAAATGATAGTGAAACGTATCAAGCCAATACTTCTTCTAAATAATAATTCACATCATTTAACCAAGAAAGAAACTAATACATCTTATTTTTTTCTTTAGAAAAAAAGTAAGAAATACACAATTTTTATACCTTCGGTCAAGACAATCATTCTAATATAATTGTTAATGAATCATGACTGTTTAACGCACAATTTAGAGACGAGGTAATCATCTTTTAGAACAGACTCAATATAATTGTTAATGAATTAATGACTGTCTAACAGATAATTTGTTGGGAATTACTCGTTGTCATAAACAACGGACCATCTACAAAAAAAACCAGACACTAGCATTACGAGCAGACACAGAAATAAACAAAGCCTCCTCCCAAGTACCCAATTATGGCTTTTGTGGAACCAAACAGTGCGTGTCAGATTACATATTTCAGCATCTACTATATCAGACAGGGATAACTGTAAAATTGTTATTTCTCATCATCCACAGCACTGTTCAGACAGATCAACATGAACATATCCAGTATTGGAATGTTGCACACCAGAATGCCCAGAATCCCATAGCAATAGAAGGAAAAAGGGGGGAAGGAGGAGGAGGAGGAGGAAGGCAATGTTCTGCATAAATATGAGTAGCCTCAGACCGTCCTAGTTCAGAATTTTCAACAGATAAATGCAAGAACTTGCATTTCAGCCAAATGCAATATGTCATCATTGGCTACAGTATACAGAGGCTATCTCAGCCAACGCCAACGTAGGTTGAGAACAAAAACTAAATCAAAAAATTTGCAACCAAACAGAAAAAAGAAAAGAAAAGAAAAGAAAGATCCACGAAAAAGCAATATCTTTGGTATATACGAGGCTATAAGATAAAACAAATAAAAACATAAAAAACCGTCAGGTAATAAGATTGTCAGTATGCGGCATCAGATCTTCCTATTCAATGAAAGATTTCATTGCACCCAAATCAAAGTTTGAGTTCTCAACATTTCGAAAGATTCATCATTTGACCCATTAAACTGGAAACAAACAGAACAGCTAAATGATTAACCCAAACCCCTAATGATTGAATACACAAGAGGAGGCAGATAGTGAGAGAGGGAGAACAGGAGAGGAACGGCAATTGCTAACTAGGGTTTTTCAGGATTTTGGTGAAGGACCTTCCTTTTATAGGACGACTCAACGGGGTTCGGTGATGGGTTGGGAACTCAATCTGACGGCTGATTTATCGCAGTGTATCAATCGCAAGCACGGGCTGCACAGCATTGGGCTTCACTGGTTCCTGGCCTAATTCAACCCTAGTCCACGTGGGTTATGTCGAACTTTTAAATGGGTTATTAAAACCTGTGTTATAATTAGCCCAATATTTAAAATTAGAATTAATTTTTAAAAAATATATTTAATTCATAAATTTCATGAAGTTACAATCTTCTTAATTACTATCTTTTAGTTAGGCCACTTTTTATGACGGCATTGTTTTTTCAATCTATTGTTATGCTTAATAACTAAGCCATAGCTCGATTTAGCTTTGAATAAGTGGGATAGACTAGAAAATTTTATGCTTTAACTGGGTTGTAAAAATGATAACTCAAGCCCCACCCCCATAATGCAGGTCTAAAGGCCCAAATGGATCAGCTTGGCCTTGAATATAAATACTTGGTATGTGATTGAACTTTTATCATTATCATCATAGTTTAATTTTAAAGTCTCTAGAAGCTTGTTGGCAAGCTACTCTTTATTTGTGATCAAATAAATGATGAATTTATTTTTTATTTTAAAATAATTTTATGTCATTTCGATTATTGTAAAAATCATCATTATTTAAATTCAAATTTACATCTTTAGTCGTTTAAGACTTATATTAATTCAGGTCCTCATATCTACCTAAATTCTCAAATAAATATATATTTGATACACATTTGCTCAAATAATATATCGCTAGGAGAAAAAAAGTCACACGTATTTCATTTTTAAAATTATCTTTTTCTTAATATAATTTTTTATTATTTTTTTGGTAATATCATTTTATTTTATTTTATTTTTTGACAGTAGTGATATCATTTTCTTTATCACCGAATATAAGACTTTGAATTATTTTCTAAAATTTCACTTCACGTAGTCATATGAACGCGTTTTATCAGTCATGTGATGTGTGAAAACGCGTTTACCTACCATGAAACCAAAATGTAAACTTATTAGCAACTTGCCTCATGGGGGGAGTTGCCTAATGTGTTAAGATTTCAAATTAATTAGATTACAAATACAAAATAATTTATAGAATCTTACCTAATAAATAAAATAGAATACAAAGAGCGGAGATAAAGGCGACAACAACCGCGTCCCAACGAAGTTGACACGCAAAAGCCAAAGGCAAATGCCATTCCATCAGAGAGAACAATCGCTTACACACACACACAAAACCACATCGTCATCTTCATCGTCCAAACACCCTCCCACACTTTTTAACTGATGATGTTTTTGTAATAAAACACCGCACCACACACACTCGCGCTGTTATATTTCACTGGGACTCCCATTTTGTGCATGTAAGTTTCAGTTTTTTTGTCATTGTGCTGGAGCAAGATAGGGTTTTTATGACCAGGTACAGAAGCTAGCGTCTTTAGTGCAAGCTTTATTCAATTATTTGCAAATTCTTGGGTTTAATTGTTGCTCTAGTAGTACAGTAAAAGAACTGAATTTGTGGATTTTGAAGTTTGGTTCATGTTCATGTAATAATTGATAGTTCTGAGTAGAAGCTTAGTAAGTCAATGGAAGGTGTTGATCAAAATGGTATGCAACGAGCTAGTTCTGCATTTGGTTCATCCCCAAGACCACCCAACCGATTGAACTCTCCCAATCAAATGGGTGGTATACCATTACCACCCTCCCACCCCAATACCAATATCTCATCTTCATCGCCTTATACCCAATTTATGGCCTCCCAATCCCAATCCAATTCAGGTTCCCAGCGATTGCGTTCACCAAATTTGAGCCCTGGGTCATCCCATTCCAGGTCTCTGTCTCAACCCTCATTTTTCTCTCTGGATTCCTTGCCCCCATTGAGTCCTTCGCCTTATCGTGAGCCCACTGCTACCTCCTTTTCTGACTCTATTTCAACAGATGTGTCTATGGAGGAAACCGTGGTTACCTCTCATGCCCTTTCCCCTTCTGTGCCCGTCAACAGAGGTCATGTGTTTCAGCTTGGTCATAGTCTTCCTCCTCGTAAAGGACACAGGCGCTCAAGCAGTGATTCCCCGTTAGGAATCTCTGGTTTTATTCAATCTTTTCCTCAGTTGGTTCCCCCTGCGACTTGGACTGATCGCGACAATTCAGTTTCTAGAGGAGAAAGCTCAGTTTTTGAGAAACCAATTCAGTTAGTGTTAAAGGGGCCAAATGAGGATCGGGACCGTGTTGATGGCTATAATGGAGAACCTATGAATGGGAGGAAAGAGGACGCGCTGGATGATTTATTTAGTGCATACATGAATTTGGACAACATTCATAATCTGAATTTTTCTGGTATGGAAGATAAGGATTTGGATAGCAGAACTAGTGGTTCAAAGACAGTTGATAGCAGTGACAATGAAGTTGAGAGTCATGCTAATGGAAAAACAATCGGTGGTCAGGGGGCAAGTTCAAGCTGTTCGGAAGAAAGGAGGGAAGGAGTCAAGAGGAGTTCTAATGGAGACATTGCACCAGCTTCCCGACATCGGAGAAGTTTCTCATTGGATAGTTCCATAGGAAACTTTCATATTGAAGATGGATCACCTAAGCTTCCTCCTTTGCAAAATCGAGTTGGTCAATACTCGCCTAGCAACTCAATAGATGGCAGAACATCTGAAACCAGCATGGAGCTCGGAAATGGCGAATTCAGCTCAGAGGAGCTAAAGAAAATTATAGAAAATGAGAAACTTGCTGAAATTGCTGTGTCTGATCCCAAGCGTGCAAAAAGGTAATACTTTTTTTCCTCTTCGCCCATCTTTCTGTCCCTCTTTTTTTTGAAAAAATAAAAGGTATAATAATTCATTGTATCTGTTATATACTCGTCCAGGATTTTGGCTAATCGTCAATCAGCTGCTCGTTCAAAGGAGCGGAAGATGCGGTACATTTCTGAATTGGAGCACAAGGTGCAAACTCTTCAGACAGAGACAACCACATTGTCTACGCAGTTTACCAAATTACAGGTGGGTATCTTCCGTGACAAGCTTATATCCCCTTTTCTTCAGTTTGTCAATTATATTTTAATGTCATGAATCATGTATACTACTACTCATTCTTCTTCTTCTCCCTTTTTTTATTGTGCTTGTCTCCAGATGGATAATTCAGAGCTTAAAAGTGAGAATAACGAGTACAAATTGAGGCTTCAAGCCTTGGAACAACAGTCCCAACTGAAAGATGGTATGTGTATACATTTTCATCCTACTTTATGTATTGGTTAGCTCAAACCTGCTTTAACTTATTCCACACTATAAATTGTAAACTCTTTATTTGAAGTAGATAATTTTGTGTCATTTTTCCACAGAAATAATCTGTATATATGATCATGCTCAATGTTGCCTGTTTTTCTTTTTCTTTTTTTTGGGGTAAGGATTTTTGTTTTTCTTTAAGTAAATAGATTGTATGTGTAATAACAACATTCACTTTATGGCATTTTTGAGTGTGTAAAGATAGTTCTTTAAACTTTTGCTGGTTCTCAACTTTGTGATATAGTTAATGTTAATTAACAAAATATGAGTGATTTTTTATCCAATCATGTTTCTTAAGGCATATTACTTCATCATTATGTGTGACCATCACTGCCCCTTTCAAATCTGCCTGCCTGGCCTAGGCATTTGATTTCATCTTGACAAATGCTTGCTAATTTGGAACCCTAGAGAATTTTGCACTAATACTGTGCTTTTCTGAAGTTCTTGTTTGCATGTTATAGCCCCTTTAAAACTGCATATTAAGATTGCTTTAATGTAATCTGGTTTTAGTTGCATATATGTCCTAATTTTGCCTCCGTAGATGGGGTCACTTTGTATGTTCTTAACGCCAAAATAGAAAGGAAAAAGAGTGAAAGAGAGGGGGGAGGGGACTCTGGTAGTGAAGGTTCAAATGCTCCTTTTTCTTGTATAAGAAAAAAAAAATTAATTGTTGAAAAGAGTCCAGCCGAAAGAAGCCAAAAGTAGCAATTGTTGAAAAACAATTGCTGCATCCACCAACCTTCCTCCAAATTCAACAGCTCCGAAAGGTGCCTCCTCATTCAATGCACATAGTGTGCATTTTGCTTCTATAAATAGAAGCGATGAGAGGAAGGAAAGATTGCAATTTGAGAGAAGCATCAGATCCTCACATTCAAGAGGAAGAGAGTGAGAGAAAAATAGAGAGAGATCCTCAGAGAGAGAAAAATAGTGAGTTAATTTGTGAGGGTTATCCACAAATTGAAGAGATACATTATTATTGTATTTTTGTATTCTCATTATTTTATAGTGGAGGTTTAAGTGGCCTACGGGTCCGTGATTTTTCCCTTACTCACATTGAGAAGGTTTTCCACGCTAAAATTTCTGGTGTTGTTACTACGCTTATTTTACGCTTCCGCATAGTGCCTATTTTTTGAGTTCACAGAGGAGGGAAATTATGGTGGCATTTCCTGATTCTGGCCTAACTTTTGTAGGAACTTCTTCATCCACATGATCTCTTTGCAACCTTCAGTGATTGCAATAAATTCTGCTTCTGTGGTGCTTAAAGCAATACACTTTTGTAGTCGTGATTGCCATGAGATAGTTCTCCCTGCAAAAGTAATCAAATATCTCGATGTAGACTTTCTCGAATCCACATCTTCTGCCATATCTGCATCTGAATATCCAGTGAGCATTAGATTTCCATTGCCAAAGCATAAGCACCTTTTGGTAGTTCCTCTCAGATACCTTAGTATCCATTTTACAGCATTCCAATGCTCCTTTCCTGGATTTGATAGGAATCTACTCACAACTCCTACAAAGATAGCAATGTCCTGGTCTTGCATGCACTATTGCATACATTAGACTACCAACAGAAGAATAAGGCACCTTGCTCATTTCTTCTTTTTCTTCTTCATTCCCCTGACATTGCGTCCTTACTCGCTTTGAGATGACTGTGTAATGGAACATGCACGCTTTTGGCATTATGCATGTTGAACCTTTCAAGGACTTTCTTGATGTAGTCTTCTTGTGACATCCACAGCATTCTTCTAGAACGATCTCTAGTGATCTTCATTCCAAGAATCTTCTTCACTGCACCCAGATCTTTCATGGCAAATGATTTGCTCAATTCCTTCTTGAGAGTAGCTATCTTTGTCTTATCTTTTCCAACAATTAGCATATCATCAACATATAATAATAATGTGATGGACTCACCATTCTCATAGTTCTTCACAAACACACAATGGTCCGTGGAAGTCTTCTTGAAATTATGTTGGGTCATGAAGAGATCAAACTTCTTGTACCATTGTCTTGGCGCTTGCTTCAAACCATAGAGGCTTTTCTTCAGACAACACACTATGTGTTCTTTGCCTGGTTCTTCGAAACCTTCTGGTTGCTCCATATAAATTTCTTCCTCTAAGTCTCTATGTAGGAATGCAGTTTTAACATCAAGTTGTTCTATCTCCGAGTCTAGTTTTGCAGCTAGACCAAGGATTGCTCTAATAGATGTCATCTTCACCACTGGTGAGAAGATTTCTTCGAAATCTATGCCTTTCTTCTGGTTGCACCCCTTCACAACAATCCTTGCTTTGTATCTGGGGTTTGGGTTGTTCTCTTCAGTCTTGAGCTTGAACACCCATTTATTTTTCAATGCCTTTCGTCCATCTGGTAATCTCACCAAGTCATACGTCCCCGATTCTCTTTAAGGATCGTATTTCTTCTTCCATGGCTTGCATCCATTTCTCCTTATCATTCGTCTCAATGGCTTCTACTAAACTTTGAGGTTCCCTTCATCGCTGAGAGTGACATAATCATCTCGAGAAATACCTTCGATGGTTGTCTCGACTCGCTGATCTTCTCACTTGATGTTCTTGTTCTATTTGATCACTCCATCTATTCTCTCTCGCATTGCTTGACTTTGTTCTCCGTCTCGGGTCGTTGTTCTGCTCCGATCAAAGTTGCTCCATCCGATGAGGTTGAATTGTCCTGGATCAAAGTTGCTCATTCTTTTGAAGAATCTTCCTCGAATTGTGTACCACAATAGTCTTTGGCTTTTTAGATTGTCGAATATCCTGGATTGTCTCGATCTTCATAGAATATCATATCTCTCGCTTCTAACAATCTTCTTGTTTATAGGATCCCATAATCAAGCCAAGTTCATCTCTTGGTGAACCAAAGTATATGCATTCCTTCTCGTCTTGCATCAAGCTTTGCTCTTTCATCTTTAGGAATATGGACAAACGCCCTACATCCAAAAACTCTCAAGTGACCATAAGAGGCTTTCTTTCGTAATTCATACTTCTTCTCGGAATATCTCCATTTAAAGGTCTTGAAGGAGACAGATTGATCAAATCAATCGTAGCTTTTATCGCTTCACCCCGTAATGACTTGGGAAGTTTTGCATGAGAAAGTATGCTTCTAACTTTCTCTCGCAATCGCTCGTTTCATTCTTCTTTCAGCCTAGTCCATTCATCCGAGGTGTTTTGGGAGGTACTTTCTCATGTCTTATCCTACGAGTCTCAATAATCCTCAAATGGACCTCTATACTCTCCGCCATTGTCGCTCTCAAGCATTTGCCTTTCTTCCAAATGCTCGCTCTAGAGGCATGAAACTCCTTGAAAGCTTGAAGAACTTGATCTTTCGTCTTCAATAGATACACCCACACTTTTCCTGAGTGATCATCAATGAATGTAACAAAGTATTGGGCACCGCCACGACCTTTCGTGATGTTGAGCAAACATCCAATGAACAAGATCCGTAATTTGCTTTCTTCTTTTGCATCATCCGATCTTTGAAAGATACTGGTTGTTTGCCTCGTTAGGCAATCTTCACAGATTCAAGTGGCTTCCCCTTTATGTTTGAAAGATGATCTTTGCTAAGATTTCCAAACCCTTCGCTCATATGGCCCAATCGCTTGTGCCACAATTCTTTGTTTGCGCTTCGAGCAACATTCATCTCCCCTTGCATATCTTTCCCCGCATAATGTACAGAGAGCCTTCCTTTCTCGCCAATCGAGCAATAATCATGCTTCCTACCGAAGTTTTCATCTACCTAAGACCAAACCGGTTTATCATTCCTGGCTATCTAACTTTCCTCACGAGATAAGGTTCAAGCGCATCTCCGGAACATGTCTTACCTCCTTCAACACAAGCTTATTTCCATTCTCACTTATCAAAGTTACTTCACCAATGCCAACGATTTTACTCGTGACATGGTTACCCATCTTCACCGTACTCAAAGTCTCCTTTTGGTATGATGAGAAAAATTCTTCATGAGGTGTGACGTGGAAGGATGCTCCCGAAGTCAATTATCCATATGCAATCATCTGATGCAATGTTTAGATAATTTTCTTCTCCGACAAGATATATATTCTCGTCATTCGAGGCTACCGCAAAGTAGTTGTTCCATCTTTCTGTTCTTCTTTGAGTTAATCTGGGTCGATGGACTGCTCACTGCTTGATCTCTCTTCTTCAAGAACTGCACTCGCACTTTATGCGGCCTGGTTTACCACAATAATAACAACTTAGTCTGCGAGATTTGGATCTGCCTTGTGATTTTCCACGACCTCCTTTTTCACGATTTTTACTCCTTCCTCTGTTGTCAACAATGTTGGCTTCGAACTGGTTGTTCAAGCCCCTTTCTCTCCGTCTTGACTCTTCATTCAGCAAGCTATCTGTAACATAATCCATGCTAAGCTTTCTGTCTGGAGCAGAATTGCTGAGAGTGACAACTAAAGTGTCCCAACTCTCAGGCAGAGAACTGAGGAGTAAAAGAGCTTGCAACTCATTATCTATCTTCATTTCTGTCTTTGCCAATTGATTCACAATACCTTTGAAAGTATTCAAATGTTTGATCATGTTCTGACCTCCCGAGTACTCCAACTTCACCAATCGTCTGACAAGGTGGGCTTTATTTCTGGGCGTCTTCTTTTAAATCAAGGATTCAAGTTTCGTCCACAACTCATACGCGTTGGTATAAGTTGATACATGCTCGAACAAATTTCTGTCAATATATTTTCGGATCATAGCTACTACTTTCCGATTCTGGAGATCCCATTCTTTGCCTGCCTTCCCTTCCTGCTTATCTTTCTATGATTGGCTCATGCAAATCTTTGGCAGTATAAGTGGTCTTCCATCATCGGCTTCCAATAGGAGTAGTTATTTGCAGTTAGCTTGAACATATCTCCATCATGAGTGATAGCTCCCTCCATCTTGAGTTACACAGGACAATACCGTACACGTGAATAGTACCGTATGTGTAAATAGTACGTATACGTGAATAGTTCATATATATATGAATAGTGCCGTACAAGTGAATAGTGTCGCATATGTGAACAATAACTGTGGTATGTAAATAGTGTACCCGTTAAGTTCTCAGGAAAGAGAGGTGGGTCACTAATGGACACACTTAAATACTAAGTCTTTCCTAGACAGAACTTTCCTAGACAGTACTTTCACACCACCACGCGTTATTTCCAGCACAAGAATAATTCTTTTCTGATGTGGAAGATCAGACAATGCTGCAACCACAGAGTATACTAAGAATTTTTCTTATAAATCTAGCACCTAGGATCCGAGAGTTTTGATAGCTCTGATACCACTGTTGGGAAATGCCACCATAATTTTCCTCCTCTGTGAACTCAAAAAATAGGCACTATGCGGAAGCGTAAAATAAGCGTAGTAACAACACCAGAAATTTTAGCGTGAAAAACCTTCTCAATGTGAGCAAAGGAAATACCACGGGACCCGTAGGCCACTTAAACCTCCACTATAAAATAATGGGAACACAAAAATACAATAATAATGTATCTCTTCAATTTGTGGATAACCCTCACAAATTAGCTCACTATTTTTCTCTCTCTAAGGATCTCTCTCTATTTTTCTCTCACTCTCTTCCTCTTGAATGTGAGGATCTGATGCTTCTCTCAAATTGCAATCTTTCCTTCCTCTCATCGCTTATATTTATAGAAGCAAAATACACACTATGTGCATTGAATGAGGAGGCACCTTTCGGTGCTGTTGAATTTGGAAGAAGGTTGGTGGATGCAGCAATTGTTTTTCAACAATTGCTGAAACAATTGCTGCTTTTGGCTTCTTTCGGCTGGACTCTTTTCAACACTTTTTACGTTTGATGTTTTGATATTTAATGGAAAATCGTCAAAAACTAAAACTGACCATCATTATTATCGCAAAACTTTTATTGTCTCCAAGCCTTTCTCAGCCGTGTCTTCATTACTAGATTTCATTGTTCTCTCTTGTTAGATTTTGTTTATCAAATATATAATGGAAGGCTAATGGTTATTGATTAACCACTAATTCGTGTCTTTTTTTTCTCTTTAATTTTATGTTCTCTATTTGGGGTTACTTTTGTTAGACCTTTTATCAAATATATTAGGGGAATGCAAGTATTTACCCACTACTTCGGCTTGATGTTTAGAGCTAAGAGTGTGTAATCATTTATGTGTCCTTATTTGGGCAGCTCTGAATGAGACCTTGGATGCTGAAGTCCGGCGTTTAAGGCGCACTGTTGCAGAACTTGGGGGAGAGTCCCTACTCTCGAGTTGCATGGCTCGACAGCTTGCTATTAACCAACAAATGTTTCAGTTACAGCACCAGCAGCCCAGCCAGCTTAGACATTTTCAAATGCAAAACAGCCAGCCTCAGGAAGAGACACAGACTCAGCCACAGCAGAATCAACGCAATGAATTGCAAACCCAGCGGCAGAATGGCAAAGCTACAGCCTACTGATCACACCAAATCGTAGAAGCAAAATGATAGCTGGCTGTTGTTAATTCAAACCTCGATAAAAATGTTTTTGAAAATGGAGCTGGTGGCTTATAATCAATCGTATATAAGCACTGAACTACCATTAGTTTGCCTATATTTTGATAGGTCGGTTCATAATCTTTATGTAATTTTTTTATTCTCAATGTTTCACTGATATATATACTCAGAATATTTTTTATATATTAGTGGACCTTGTGGTCGTATCATGAATATAATCCCCCGTTCTCTATTGAAAGAGCCAGATTCTGGCATGATCTGATAATAATGAATACAACCGGTAAAGGTCTTAGCAGACCTTCTTTTTAAATATTTTTTTACATGTGCATTCTACCAATTTCTATTCCAATCAAAGTGGATTGTTGATATCTTACTTTAACATCAGCCAATTGGAGAAATCAATGGTCTGAAGTTCACTTTTTCTGCCATTTCAAAATTGCGTATGGCAATATGGCTTGTTATAACAGGATGTGCCTATTTCCACAATGATAAGGACTATATTAGACACACTCGGTGAGTGGGAGAAGTCGTAGACATCGAATAACTCAATAGCTAAGCAAAATCCGAACTAATCAATTACAACTATTAACCTCATCTGTCATATCCTTCTTTAGAGAAAACTTGGTTGGCTCCTTCTCGAGTTTTTAGTTCCCTGGATCAGTCCCCCATGTCACAAATATAACCGAACCAAGAGTTCCATTTAAGAATCTCAAGACAGCAACGACACAAAAAGGCCGCCCTCATACTCTTCAGATCTTTGATATCCCTCTCAATCTTCATGGCCTTTCCATTATCAATTTCAGTCCAGAACCTTACGGTTCCATCAAAGCAGCATATTAGTAATCAAAATGCCTCAAGTGTTTCTCATTTCTGTTTGGCAGTTTTCCACTTAATTTGATAATGGTTTCACCTATCAGCTTAAGTGTGTGAGGCAGTTTTCCACTTAATTTGATAATGGTTTCACCTATCAGCTTAAGTGTGTTAAAGAGTTAGTTCTTGACATGGTATTAAAAATTCCATAGCCAAGTGATCAGAAATTTGAATATTGCTACCCCTTATTCTTCTAAATAAAAAGTTGAATTTTAACACAAAATATAATATACTTATACATTATTCACATTTCAAACCTAAAGAGTTATTGTGTAAAGAAACATATTAAAAATATAAAATCATTCATATACTTTCACTTAATTCTTAAATTTTATAGGAGAATTGGTTCTTAGCATAATTAATAATTTACATTAAAGGAACCAAATGATTGTTTAGCAGTTCCTAAGAAGAGGAAGAAAAAAAAAACTAAGAAAATCCAATAGAAAGAAAATAAATGAAGAGAAAAACTTTGTATCGAATCTGTTATCACTTATCATGTCGAGCTAATTGCATAGACATAAAACATGGTTCCTACGAAGCTGATACAACATAAAGAGCAAACACCCACGTGATCTGTAATTTTAGTGGACAAGATTTGAGGATGGTAAGAAGTGAACAAACGTAGATAGCTAAAAGACTATACTTTTTATGGGGTTATTGATATTCTGTTTGCATGTACACCTCTTTATCACCACTTGCATACATGACAAAAATTTCTGCACACCACTACCTGTACCAAGTATAGCTAAAAGCCTAAAATCGCTTTTCTCCATCGATTGACGTGATGGATGCTTACATTACATATTGTGGCTTGCACGCAAAAGAATGGTGCAAGGATTGGACTCCATCCGATCAAATTTTCCACAAGGATGGCCCATTCTTTGTCCAACTCAACCCTGCAAATAACTTATTATCTAAATAAGGGGAATTGTCAATGCCAGAAAGCAGAAGCCTGTACGTGTGCTATCATGTATGTTTCTTGGCCACAAGGCACAGATCATTTTTCTTGTGCATCGTTATTCCTTGTTTGACTTGCGTGTCTAGCATGTCTTCCTTGTCAATCCCGGCAGGCATTTCCCAATCAAATGAGTGGAGAAGATTGGCAAGTGAAAGCTCCACGGTGACCACCCCCATGTGCATCGCAGGACACATTCTCCGTCCAGCTCCAAATGGGATTAGCACAAAATCTTTCCCCTTGAAGTCTATTGAACTCCCAAGGAACCTTTCAGGATAAAACTCTTCAGGGTCTTCCCATGTCTCAGGGTCCCTTGCTATAGCCCACGAGTTAACAATGACTAGAGTTTTGGGTTGAATCTCGTACCCGTCTATGTTGCACCTTTCCATCGTTTCTCTTGGCAAAAGTAGAGGCGACGGTGGGAACAGTCTCAAAGTCTCCTTCACCACTGCTTTAAGATAAGGAAGCTTTTGAATATCATCTTCATTTATAAAATCTTTCTCCCCAAATAAACTTCTAATTTCTGCTTGAACCTTACTCATCGCTTTAGGATTCTTCATCAGTGCGTTCATAGCCCAAACCATTGTTGCTGCACCCGTGTCTGTTCCTGCTATAAAGATGTTCTGTATATATGCATGTATGCACATATAAATAAAGAAATTGAATTAATTAATCTGTAATCACGTTCTTTAATTAATTCAGCTGATCAAAATAGGAAAGGACGTTAATTACCATAAGCAGAGCTTTTATATGATCCAGAGTGAGATCAAACGAGAATGAGTGATCATCGATTATCCGAAGAAAGATATCAATGATGTCTGCTACCTCTTGGTCATGGTTTTGAGGTCTGGCTGGATCCATGTGGTCCTGGATGACTCGTTTGTAGAACACATCCAGTTCCTCGAAGGTTTTATCTAGGCGCCACAGTGATCCTCTGAGTCTATCAACCCACCCCATGAATGGAAAATGGTCTGAAAAGTAAAATTCCACCATCAAAGCTTGAGCCTCGTTAAGCAGTACCTGCAATCTACTCCTTTGGCCACTTCCTAATTCGTCTTCCTCATAGTCATAACCATACTTTTTCCCGAAAGCTATCCTACAAATTATACTGCTTGTGAAAGACATCAATGTTTCGGTCAAGTTTATTACTTTATCTGAAGCATCATATTGTGAAAGTTTCCGAATCATTCGGGCAACCTCGTCTTCTCGAACAGGACGAAAGGATTGAACACGTTGAGAGTTGAAGAGATGGATGACACATAGTTTTTTCATTTCTCTCCAGTAATCGCTGTAAGGTGCAAAAGCCAAGTCCAAGCCATTGTAAGACAATTTCCTTAGGCCAAGAAAGGGTGGCCTGCTTGCAAACGCGAGATCGTGGGTTTTCAAGACTTCCTTGGCCATTCTTGCTGAGGAAACCACCAAGGTTGGCACAAAGCCGAGGCGCAACGACATGAGAGGCCCGTACTGCTTGGAGAGTTGCCATAGACGGCGATGTGGTGATGAGCTATCAAGCTGGTGTAGATTGCCAATGAGAGGAAGACATGGAGGACCAGGTGGAAGAGGTGCTCTTGGTCTATTTGTTCTGTGTATATGGATAAAGAATAGAAGGAAGATAGATAATAGAGAAAGAAGAACAAGCACTACCATGATACAGGCATACAAATTGCACCCGGTATCTTCTGAATTTATGGAAGTAACATACGGAAAACAAAAGAGGAAACTATGAAGTTAATATGGAATTAAATTGCTGAGTCGGTGGTTTCATTGCCAATCTAGAAATCCAATCCAAAAAATTGGCCAAATAAATAAATTTTAAAATTATAAAAAATTGATTTTACTGAGTCATTCGGTTGTTACCCCCATTTAACTCGGTTAAAATAACTAAAATATAAAATCATAAAATGTATTCCTAGATCTAAATCCCTATAAAATTGATCAGATTGAACCGTGGTACTAAAATTGACTGAAAACCGATCAAATCTTTCAATCGGACCGGCATGAGTATTTCACACACTGTTTTCTAAACTAGTTCTTTTTTTTTAGAACTATGAAGATCAGGAGTCTAATTAGTTGAATTGAAAATTAATTATTTTAATAAAATTATTTAGTATAAAAATTAGTTAAAAATTAATAAGTTGATCAGTTTAAACCGATTCAATTTAATTCAATTGTTTATCTCTTTATTTAAAATTTTTATTAATTCAAATGACGTTATTTTAATTTGAAATATTTAAATTTAAATTGTATTAAAATTTAAAAAATAAATATATAATTAATTATAAATTTCTTTGAATTAAAATTAATTTTTTTAATAAAAATAATTTATAATACTATTATTAAATATTTTAGACTCTAAAAAAATAAATTATAATATTTTTTATTAATTAATATATAATATATATAATTAAATTTAAATTATTTAATTATATTTTAATTCTATCATAATCTAATCCCTATTTAACTATTAAACCTTAAATTAGTTTTAAACGATTTAATTTTCATAACCTTGCTATAAAATGGAAAATGGAATGCAGCGCTTGACAAGTACCGTTGATTTTTTCCCCCTAGCTAAGCAAACCATTTTCAATATTTTGTCTGTCCATAACAATTCGCTTACACCAAGGATCTTTTGTTTGGAAACATCCATCGAGCCATACGATAATGGACTAATGGTGACGTGGTGTGATACTGTCCATAATTCCATTTAATTTGGTTTGATTCCTTAAAATACCGTCTGTGGACGGTGAACCCATAAAAAAAAAGAAAAAAACTCTAATACTTGGATTTTGCCAACCTTATCTTTATACACTACTTTTCAAGTCTCGTCTTATTTTCGTGCGAGATATTTGTGTTCATTACAAAATTTTATAAATTAAAGGAAACAAAATCGTTTTTAGCCCATGTCCAAGGATTCTCCAGCAGGCTTACATCGACGAGGCCCATTCCAGTGTGCATTTTGGGCTTACTTTGGTAACCAGTTTTGGCTTTCCTTTAATCATCGTACAGCACTCACGCACACCTTAGTGCTCATTGCGCAGTAATGTCATGTTGTCATAAACACAATGTGTTTCGTGATTCTCAAGCGCGAAGAGGATTCAAAAGCTGCGACCTGCGAGCCACTATCATTATTAGCTCTCAGCGACTTGGTGACCTCATCCAACCACTACCTGTGGTGGGGTGAAGAACAAACTAAAAATAATATATGAATTTAAAACATATTAATAAGAGAAGACTTAGTATATATAAAGTGTAATGTTATAACTCTAGTAAAATCTTTCCATCACAAGTGTTATAACTCTAGTAAAACTTTTTTATCACAAGTTTATTGGATTAAACCTACACTAACAATTACTTGTCACATTGACTCAACAAGTTGAAAAAAGCCTAAAATAATTAATCATTAACTTAAAATCTTATATTGTCTTTCATATAAATCTACCATCAATCTATTTTATTAAAACATAAAATAATATTAATTAATAAAAATTGATAATAATAAAATGTTCTAAGAGATCAGGAGTTAATGCTAAACAGACAATAATACTGAACTTTTTTTTGTCCTTCAGCATATTCAGACCATATATATATATATATACACTTCCCTTTCCTATCAGAATGTTTACTCGACTGATAAGGATTAGTTGGGATGCATGGAGGTCCATAACCTTTGAATGAAATGAGACCATACACAGCCTTTGATGTTTTGTGGGCATGATATTAATCTCTTTATAATGGGTGAAAATTTGGAAGGAAGAACAAATTTATGGCTGGTTGCGTTGGTTCCCATGTGACATGGGGCTCCACCATACCCTGCAGACTTATTATTAATTTGATTTAAATGGTTGGCCAGTCATGTGCCGTTGTACCTAAACGCCATTTGATTGCTGAACTGAAATATATATAAGTATAATTCTCCACCCCGCGCGGTAGGAGCAAATTAGTGATATGATATAGCAAGCAATCCTACGTGCCTTTCTGATGATTGGGACGTCTTGCTTTCACTGAGATGTTAATGCTACCAAAATGGAAGTTTGGGAATCCAATCGAAGATAATATTTGTAATGAACTTTAAACCTCGTCATTTTCAACAATACTGCTGCATCCTTATGTTATTTATAAGCTCCGTTCGGAACTCTGCGAGAAATTCATCATTATGACTTACA
Source organism: Styphnolobium japonicum (assembly GCA_023212625.1). Classification (NCBI taxonomy): domain Eukaryota; kingdom Viridiplantae; phylum Streptophyta; class Magnoliopsida; order Fabales; family Fabaceae; genus Styphnolobium; species Styphnolobium japonicum. Next base: position 30,119,550 of record JALBWW010000006.1, read on the forward strand.
CTTGTTATTTCACTATATTGTTGCGTGCGTTTGTCCTCGGGAGGATCTTAAAGTAAATATGGATTGACTTTAGATCTAATTTATGAGTTATCTAAAGTCTAAGGGTGAAGGATTGGATTAGCTTATTTTATTTTAAGAATTTTTTTGAAAAAATATTTAAGAGATTTTTTTATTAAATTTTTTTCCTTTAAAGGCAAAATAAAATAATCGGAACATGTAATAATCTCTACTTGATATAGATTAATTAATCTCTCATATTTTTCTTAGAGTTTAATTTTAATTTACTGTTAGTATAAAAAAAAATTTATACTGTCATTTAATCATGTGTTGTCAAATTATTAAAAGAATTTAACTATCACAATAATTATCTAAAAAATTTAATTTTTTTAATAATATGTTAATACATAATTAAATGATAATATAAAAAAAATTTATATTATTTTTTTTTTATTTTATTTTATTTTTAGCTGCCGCACTCTATTATATCGTATATTATCATATGATTAGTACGATAACTATTGTTCTTTTCTACTCAACAAATGATGTGTACTCTTGAAGGGGCATTGCTGAAGTGAACTTGATTATATATAAAGAGAAAAAGGCAAAAAAGGCGCCGGATGGGTGCTTAAACTTTCCTGAACCACAATATGACAAGACAAAAGAATCTCAATTCAATCATGTTGCTTTTCCAGCTATGCTCAATGACTTCGGGTTGGGCAGGACATGACGAAACATAAATGTATGTACTGTGAATTATTACACGAGCATCAACAAATGCAGATTGACATTTTTGCTCGTAGCTAGCTACTACGTACGTACTAGCTAGTTTATATATATATATATATATATATATATATATATATATATATATATATATAAGACTGTAGAGAGGAAACTTCACCAAATATATATATATATATAAAAGAGATGAGCTTCTAAATTTAAATGGACAAAGCGCTTGGGTAAACTATAAAATTTTTACAATAGTTTTGCATCATTGTACAACTACAAGTGGATCACCCGAGTTACAAGGGAGTCCACCACTTAGTTGTAAACTTAAAAACTCATATAGAGCTATTTTTATGACTATGTACAACTATTAATGTAGACAATATAACTCTGAAATATTACTAATTTTTGTTTTCGGTGCTCAATAAAAGTAAGAGACATTTCATAAGTCATAACGTTAATGTCTTAACCTATGTGTCATTTTATATAAAAAAAATTAGAGTTGAGTAGTAAAATGTTTTTAAATTACTTACTTTAAATAAAAAAAAACTTGTATTTTAGATAAATCGAACTATGTTATATTAGTATAAATTAACATATTTCGATATATTCACAATATATTTGTTCCTTTCAAAAATAACTTCTAAGCAAAAAAGTAAAAATAGTTGCCTGAAAGTCTTAGCTCTTGAAATCCAAACATGGTAAGAGCAAACTCTACTCTCTCCTTCCCACGAAGTAGTTGGAGTACTACCACCTAAGAGATAAACCATATCACCTAAGCATATATAATTATTGGTTTAGCTAGCATAGTACGGTGTGGTAGATTCCATTATACACACTACACTAGTTGTTAACATTGGAGCATGCCTAATCCATCAAAACACTACACCGCATAATTTGGTTAGAGAGGCACATGACAAAGTTCATGTGTTGGCATTCCACCGGCAGAAAAATTAAGCAGGCTTGGACGCATACATAAAGAACATAAAATTTGTATATAAATCGATAAAATTATTGGTATAATTGTATATAATTGTATCAATTATTTAATAGTTCAAATAAAAGAATGCGAATTTATAAAATCATATTACTTTTGTTACTCAACATCACAATTTGTGGGTAACACACTAAACAGTATAGGACATTACTTTAGTACTTTTATTTTTATGTACTGATATTTAAAATAAATTATTAAATATTTATTAATTATTATTTATATTTAATATACTTTTAAATATTTATTTTAAAATTAATAGTTAATAAATAATTTATAACTCATTTTAAAAATCAAACTTATGGGTATAGATACCAATCAATTTCTAACAGTATATATAGAAGTAATTCATCTCACAATGCAGGATTAATCCCAAACATGCACATGTATCTTGCAGAGGTGAACCCATGTTGCAGCCACGTTGCAAACGAGGACAAACAGCTGTCAACTAAGTTGCTTGATGGTTGGATACTTAGAAATATATATAAATAATATAAGCGAAGGATCATGGATTTAGATTATTTTCCCCCCTTTTTTAAAGCATAAGTTACTTTCACATAAGATTGATAATAAGGAATTTTTAATAAACAAATTATACATTTCTCTCTCAAAATTCAATGACATTACGTTGTTAGGAAACAGGAAAATATTCATATTCAAAATGGAGTCTATTTACGCAAGGGCGGCTCAGGAAAATTAATCGTTTAAACTTAAATTTTAATATAAAGTTTTTAATAAAATTTTGTTGCTTTAATATTTCTTAACAAAAAATAAAATAATTTTACTTTATGATTCAAATAGAAAAAAAATATATATGATACATTCAAGTGTTACTGAAAATTAGAGTACAAAAAGTTAAAGCTAAAATAAGATAGAAGAATATGACTACAATATCTAACCAACTTGTATGAAAAAACAAATTTTTTAAAATTCTCAACTCATTCAAGTATTTTAGTGTAGAAAATAAGAATTTTTTTATTATTCAACTAAATATCAATCTTTGTTGCTAACAAAACAAAGAAAATAAGAATTAAAAAGATAAAAAAATGAACATTAATTACTTTATTAGAAATACGAGAAATAAAGAGGAGTGATTAGTGAATTTCTCAATAAATTCTTTAAAATATATAAAATAAGAAGAAAAAATACATATTTCAAGAAAGTAATTAGAATAGTTGACTAATTAATATGAATGAGAGAATAAGATTAATTAAGCATTGAGTTAAGAAATTTGGTGACCTTAATTTATTATAAATAAAAATAAATTTTATATAAGATATAAATATAATATTATTAAATAATGAGATCTAAATTTTTAAAAGTCTTAAGCAAAGGCTTCATCGGCCTTATACTTGAGTTGGCTCTGCGTTTGCAAAGATTATAATGTGTTTGCTTTATTTTCTATTTTCTTTTTTACTTAAATATTTGTTGTTTTCATATTTACTTTCATAAAAAATTTAAAATGGAAAATAAAATAAAAATTCTGTGAAATTTTTATAATTATGTGAAAAAAGATACTAGAGGGCCTCAATGTCTCCCTCCATTGTCTAAGCCACAACTTATTATTTTAAGGGAAAATAGCAATTTAGTTTGACTTGTAAAAAAATGTTTCAATTTAATTTAGTTATAAAAATAATGAATAATTAAATTATTTTAATTAATAATTTATTTATCGTTAATTAAATATTAATATTTAAATAAAGATAAATTATTAATTAATTATAAATAAATTATTAATTTAATATTTAATTAATTTAATAATCAAATCAAAATTTTATTTTTTACAAAGAGTTGAACTAAATTATCATTTTTCTTTATTTTAATCCCAAACCCTCAAGCCCCGCTTACTGTTGGGACTTGGGACACCATGCCCACCTAGGGATGGCAATCTCACCCCTACCCGCGGGTACCCATCCCGCCCCACCCCGCATGGGGCGGATTTTAAACCCACCCCGCAATGGGTAGGGGCGGGGCGGGTTAGATTATAGTACATGGCGGGGCGGGTTCGGATTCAAGGTACACCCGCCACGCCCCGCCCCCTGTTTCTTAAAGAAAACATATTTTCTCGTATCATCCTATAGTTGAGTCATTAATACTGTAGCAACAACCATATCACCTCATTCATTTTTATATATTTATGTATTTTATATTTTTATGTTAAGAAACTGCCATTAAAGCTTACTTTGTATAAAGTAAAAGATTGTTTAATATATATTTCCTTCCAAATAAATGAATCTCGTAGCTTTCACTGTTTCCATTTCTGGGTCCTCCCTTTCTTTCTCCGATTTGGTATCTCCCGTCATTTATGGATCTCAATTCTAGAGCTTCTCATTTTCTCTCACAATTTTGCTCTTTTAGCTGATTTGTTGCGATTGATCTGTTCCTTCTTCGCTTTGATTTTACAGGTTGGTTCATTTTAATCTAATTCAATTTTTTCTTTGGAAGAAATTTATGCTTCATCGTTCTGCATTCTGGTTAATTATAAGAATTTATATGGTTTGGGTCCTTCTTAGATCACCAAGGCCTTGGTATCTGCAAATAGGTTATTGCTTTGTATTGTTGATGTTTGGTGGGAAAATGTGTTAACTTTTGTGACGTCTGTGATTTCCAACGAGGAAAGTTTTGCTTCGATCTAGATCGTGAGCCAGCCTCGTAGGCGCGTGCATCTCATATAAGCATATTTTCCCACCCCCATAGTGGAGAAGTATTTCAATTCTGTTTCCATGGTTGCAGTTTTGTGCTGGAAGGAAGATTGATTAGTCTTTTAAGCCTCATCATTATAGTTATCATTAATTATTAGTATAAATTTTACTTCATTTTATTATGTAGGTGGTATTAATTTTTCTCTTAATGGAGGACAATGACATTACATCACCTCTTAATGTTGGCACAATGTCACCTCTTATGACAACTAGCAATAATCATGTTCCTATAGTAGAAAGCTCTAATCCAATTGAAGAACATCAAGAAACAACATATACTACAGCACCAATAGATGGAGAAGAAGCACCTGAAGAAGATGACAACAAAGCTAGTGTAAAAAGTGCTTTTTGGAAACATTTTCAAAGATTTAAAGTAGATGGCGAGTGGAAGGCAAAATGTTATCATTGTGGCAATGTACTGGTAGCAAACCCAAGAAATGGGACCAAGACATTAAAGAATCATGTGCAGTTATATTGTAAGAGAATCAAGCAAATTAGTTCTAAGCAATCAACTATTGCTGAATGTTATGCTAAACAAGGAAAAAATGGAGATTCTATTTCTTTTGATCAAGATATTTCAAGAAGCTGTCTTGCCAAGATGATTGCTATGCATGAGTATCCATTGAATATAATGGATCACATTGGAATGCGAAGGTTCATATCTAGTTTACAACCTTTGTTTAAGTGTTCCACTCGCAACACAATAAAAAAAGACATCCTACAAGTATATGAGGATGAAAAACTCAAATCAATGAAGGGATTAGACAAAAATGAAAGTAGAGTGGCAATTACTACTGACATGTGGACTTCCAATCAAAGGAAAGGGTACATGGTTGTCACAGCGCATTACATTGATAGCTTATGGAAATTACATAATTGTATTTTGAGGTATTTTTCTTAACATTTTTCTTATATATTTAACTTTGGTTTTTAATCACTACCTAATTTACATGTTCCTTTAATTTTTCAGTTTCACCTATGTTCCTACTCCTCACACAAGTGAGGTGTTGACTGAAACATTAATGAAGATTTTGTTGGAATGGAATATAGATAGAAAATTATCAACTATTACATTGGATAATTGTTCTACTAATGATGCTATGATGGATGATTTGTTGGGACGTTTGGATGAGGGATTTTTGTTATTGGGGGGTACGTTGCTGCATATGCGTTGTTGTGCTCACATACTCAATTTGATTGTGAAAGATGGTTTAGACATAGTTAAGGAAGGTGTTGAGAAGATTCGTAATAGTGTTTTATATTGGAATGCAACACCTAAAAGACATGAAACTTTTGTGACTTGGTGTAACAAAACAGGAGTTCTAATTACAAAAAAATTAGTATGTGATTGCTCAACTAGGTGGAACTCAACTTATGTGATGTTGGAAACTGCATGGCTGTATAGAGATGTTTTTCAAAAGGAACCTCAATACAAAAGTGTGCCAAGTAATGTGGACTGGGAACTTGCTAAAGAGATTTGTGGTAGATTGAAGGTGTTTTATGATGTGACTCATTTATTTTCTGGAACACAATATCCAACTGCAAATGCATATTTCCCAAAAATTTGTGAAATTAAGTTGGCATTGAGTGAATGGCTTATTTCACCAATTCAGTTGATTCGAGATATGGCATATAATATGTTGACAAAGTTTGAAAAATATTGGGATGATATTCATGGCATAATGGGTGTTGCTGCTGTTTTAGACCCTAGGTATAAGATGACTTTGCTTGAGTATTATTTTACAAAGTTATATCCCAATGACTACTCAAAGCAAATTGAAAGAATCCAAAAGATTTGTTATGACTTGATTAATGAGTACCAACAAAGGAAAAGTTCAAGTTCAAGTATGATTAAGCTTTCTACCCAAGAACTTATTACTACTGGAGATGATATGACTGATTACGATTTGTTTGTAAGGAAGAAGAAGCGAGCAAAGGGTTCATTTGTCAAGACAGAATTTGATTATTATTTGGAGGAAGATGTTCTACCAAGAACTTCTGACTTTGATATTTTAATTTGGTGGAAGGTAAATGGGGTCAAATATCCGACTTTACAACAAATTGCTAGAGATTTATTTGCTATTCCAGTGTCTTCCGTTGCTTCTGAATCTGCTTTTAGTGCGAGTGGTCGCTTGATTAGTCCTCACCGTAGTAATTTGAAAGAAGAAACAATAGAAGCTTTGATGTGTACTCAAAATTGGTTGTGGGCTTTAGAAAATAAAGGTAATCTTTCATGTTTGATTCAATTTTTATGGTTCATTTATATATGATTTTGTAATATTATTAATTAGTGTGTTTTGTTTTATTTCTAGATGGAAAACCTCTCTCTTTGAATGACTATATTACAATTAATGATGATGGGGATGAGAATGATGAAGAGCTATAAAAGAGCATCAGTGCTAGGAGTTTGTTTTTTATTGCTTAATGATTATCATGTATTTTAATTTCATTGACTTTGAGATGTTTAGAAATTATCATGTTGATTAACTTGTTTGAATTATGGATTTTGGACTTGCTTTTCAATTTCTATTAGTTAATGCTTAATTTTAAGAATTTATTGATAATTGTATAAGGTAATTTAGCTCAAAGTGCGGGTAGGGTGCGGGTTCTGTTATTCTTCTGCAGGTAGGGTACGGGTTTTTGTCTACAAAATCCGCGGGTCGGGTAGGGGCGGGTTAAAAATTCTTGTGAGGGGTGCGGGTCGGGGTCGGGTTGGTCAAAAACCCGCCCCATTGCCATCCTCATGCCCACCATTTGCTTAATTGATTAGAATGCATTTTCCTTTTTGGACTTAATCCTAATTTAAAAAGTATGAATACAATATAATTAAGTTAAATTAATATGTAAGTGTTTATATTAATTAGAGATTTTTAATTAAGTTTTTAGTTTAAAAGTTTGTGATTAAATTTTTATAATTTTAAATAATTTAATCAAATCTCTATTATTAAAATACTGTTAAAAATTATTAACGATAACATAAATTTAGAAATTTAATTAATTATTTTTTGAATTATAAAAATTTAAAAAAGTTTATAATTAAGTTCTTATGTTTTTAAAAATTTATAATTGAGTCATTCAATTTAGTTTGCCATTAGCATCACGGTAGAGAATTAATTAAAACTTTTAAAAATTATAAAAATTTAATTTTTAAAATATAAACATCATTAATTTTTTTAAAATAGTTTAAAGATTAATTTAACTTATAATTAATATATTTTAAAATATATTATTATTTTATTATTTGGATACGACTACTTTTTGAATTGTCTGTTGTACTTTATACATTTCAATTATTTGTTTTGCAATTGACATGATTAACTTTGCATCATATATAAGGACTGTAACATGCCAACTCACGAGAAAATATATGTTAGGCAGCAATTAAAAATGTCTTCCGTCATCTTCATGAAGGAAAAAGCAAAAAAAAAATATACCCCATGTGAAAGGTATTTTTTTTATCCTATATATTTGTCATTGTGTTGCGTCGCGATCTCTAAATCTAATAAATAGTGAATATATAAACATGGGATGACATTACCATACAAATCTTAATTAATTAAGATATTTTAATCTGCCTCGTTTTTCAACCGAAAATATGAGTTTTAACTTTTAAGCCTGTCCTGGCTGTCCATGTATTTAGAATAAGCACATCATCCACCAAAAAAAGAAAGAAAAAAGAATAAGTGCACATCAATAGTTGTTTTTAAGGCATAACTTTTCAACGACTCATCTGTTATGAAGGAAAAAACAGAGATTGGTTCAGAGAAAATTGATGGTCAGAGTATTCAATGTCTTATTTGTATAATAACTTATTAAGTATTAAAACTGTTGAAATTTATGTAAAATAATAATATGTTCTATCGTGTGATGATCTATTCAACCTAAACATTTCAGACGTGTCTCCACACGAAATGAATTACATCCAAGTAATACTTATCTAAAATCTTTTATGGAACAAATCAACAAACATACCAGCAGGGTAAAAAAGTGAAATTATTGAGTGATCTTAAAGGCCACAGGACTGAAATGGTCCAAACCAAACCTCCTAATGAAAGCCAAAGCAATTATACACTCGACCAAGAAAAAGAAGAAAAGCAATGATAAATTGACAATTACAGTCCACGAGAAATTCAACGTTGTAACTTCTCGCGAGTGATGTCGTGTTGTGTCGTCAACAATCAATGAGCGATGAGTATTTTTTCTATTTTGAGTTAAGTAAAGTAACATTAGTACTCAAACTTAAAAGCCGAAAATGAAAATAATTTTAAAATTGACATTTTTTTTCCTTCTCTGCACCATCAAAGTCCACAACGCTCAACGGAGTAACGGACGTGATAATATATATAACGAAGGAACGACAACGAAGACACGCAACACGGACTTCAAAGCAAAATAATAAGCTAGATTTAAGGAGTGTGTTGAGGTCCGTGTTTTTAAAGCTTACCTTTGTTACATTTTCCAATATAGTAACGCCATAGGTGGTCTTGTTTTGTTTGTCTCCACAGAGAGAGAGAGAGAGAGTGAAGTCTGAGAGTGAGAGAAAAAGAGAAGAGCGAAGGAGAGAAGAGGAGCGTCATGGGAAAATCTAGCTCATGCTTCAAATTAATCACATGCGGCGGTGATGCGGAGGAGAAAGATGATCACCAAGTGTCTGAGGTGAGGTGTCTGATAGATTAGATTCTGAGGTTAATAAGATACTATGTTTGACAGCTTCTGATGTTTGTGATCCGAGGCTGTTTGTCTTTGTAAATTAAGGCACTTGGTTCTCTTATGCTTCCTGCATTGATGAATTAGTAGGTTCATGTTTTCTCCGATTCATAGCTTTCATCCATTTTGCTCTATCAGATGCTATCCAGAGTGCACCGTGAATGGCCTACGGTGCTGTTTTCCTATCCTGAATGTTTCTTTAGTGTAGAATCTCCGATTCAGTCTTCATGAAGCAAAAGAATTGTAGTTTTTTTTTTAATTCACCGTGATCATTGTTTTCCTGTATATCAAAATAATGAAATATGGCATTTGTTTGTTTTGAAAATCACCATGTACGTCGTCACGAAACTCGTTTATTAATTATTACCAATGCCGGGAAAATGACACCAAATCTGATTAGTATGAATTATTGGTTTGACCTAACACTTAAAGTAAATTCGTAGGCATGAATTAATTTTTAAATTTGGGGTCTTAAACAACTTCCTTAAGGCTTATGACATTTGATGTCAGTTGAACAATTTAGGATCGTTTTTTTCTTTTCTTTCACGCCTAGTTGATATTGATATAAACTTAATTATTTGCAAGATTTTGAGATCTATGCTATCAGGTTCAACTGTATTTTTAATTTTTTATTGGATAAAATTTGTGCATTGCTCAAGTAAACTCAAATTGTTGCACATTGCATTCATGTAAATTTTATTGGATAAGTGAAAGATGGATCGTGATGCCTTTGACATTATGAAAGGTCACAGGTCTTAGAAGCATTAATCATATGATCATCGAAACTGAATTCATTTAGGAAATATTTATTTATTTTATTTGTTCATTGAATATCTGAGCCTTGTCAAATGGCTCTTTTGTAATGATATCTCCATATTCTGAATCTCTTTTAGTACTAAACATGGGAATCATCATTCAATTCATTCCTGCAAAATGGAGCTAGGAATGAAGTCACAGTTCCTGCGTGTGAAACACACTTTAAATGATATTAGGCTTTTAAGTCATGTTGGCATAAAGTTAATGCTCTTAAGTCTTAAATTATCTTGAATAGGATGTTTGCTTCAAACACATTTATATTCATCCTTTCTAGCTAGCTGTAAGAAGAGTCTGAGGTTTTATACCCTCTCTAGTGTGCACGCATGTATGGGATCAAGTTTGTTTTCACAAATGTCTTTTAAATGGTATTCCAGATCAAGGATTCTAATGATAAACGTGGTTGGAGTTTTCGGAAGAGATCTGCAAGGCATCGTGTGCTTAGCAATACTGTGATAACAGAGACACCATCTTCTGCAAATAAGGAGAGTTCAGAATGTACTAGTATTAATTTTCAACCACTGGCTGAACCTAATGTTGTCGAGAAGATTTACACAACACATTTCTCTGATGAGAAGCCCCAGTTATCCTCCTTGGCAAGCTCACAAACGTCAGAAACAATTGTCACTGAAACTGAGAGTAAGGTGGATGTCAATCAACCAGAGTCTGTTGTTATCATCATCCAGGCTGCCATCAGAGGGTTCTTGGTATGTTTACCTTTTGAGGTTTTCTAATCCAGAATCTTGATAGAAGAAAAAACAGTAATCACCCTTATATATATATATATATATATATATATATATATATATATAATTTCTTGTTCATGTTTCTTTCAGGCTCAGAGAGCCCTGCTAAAGAGTAAGAATGTAGTGAAGTTGCAAGCTGCTGTTCGCGGGCACTTGGTCAGGAGGCATGCTGTAGGAACCCTGCGTTGTGTTCAAGCTATCGTTAAAATGCAGGTCCTTGTGCGAGCTCGTCATGCTCATCAGTTACATCCAGAAAATCATTTAAATCACAAGGATGGCAAAATTAATAGCTCAAAAACTTTGGTATTGTTATTCAAAATTACTGATTATTAGATGCCTTGCTCACTGGTGTAATCAGTTCAATGTTTGCTTGCTTAATAGCTGCTAATTTCATGCTACCATTTGTTGCTGAAGTTTGCGATGCTTTTTTTTTGTATAATCATGATAATACCTCAGTAGATGAGAATCTCAATATGTTTGTTCAACAGAACCAGTCGTAGTTTTCCTTGGGGCATGGAAATATTACTTGAATCTTTAAATCTTTTTTATTTCTCTTAATATATTTAGAAGTTGTTACCACTACTTGAACCTAGGATCCCTAACCAATTCCCATCTTACCCCATACACTTGAGCTTAGCACATGTGACTGAGTCTTTAGAATTTGAACTAGGAACCTTTATGCTATGTTTGGCAGAGGGAAAATTGTGGAAAGGGAAGGGAAGGAAAGGGAAGGGATGGAAGGGGATTCCCTTCCCCTCGTTTGGATGTTTAAGTAAATAAAATGAGAGGAAGTCCCTTCCCCTTGTTTGGATGTTATAATTAAAGTAGGGGGAAGGGATAAGTTTTAGAATTAATTTTCAATATAGTCCTTAATATGTTGCTAACCTTATAACACAAATATAGGGTATAATTATAATTAGATCCTTTTCCCTTCCTTATCCCCCAATTTGAGGGGGAACCATTTTTGGACTTTGAGGGAGAAAGAGAGGGAACACTAACCCCTCATTCCCCCTTCTTTTCTCTCATTATCCAAACAAGGGTTGGGGTCATTTTTCTCTTCCCTTCCCCTCCCTTTCCCCTCCTTACCTATATCCAAGCAATACATTAGGTTATGTTTGGGATGGAGAGTTTGGAGGGGAAAGGAGGGGAGGGGTGATTTTTCATTTCTAAATTAAGATAATTATAAAATGTTTATAAAAATGAATAAGGGATGATTGGAAGGTTATGTGATAATCTATTATTTTATTTCTCTCATTTAAAAATTAAATTCTCAAATAAAGAGAATGTTTACCTAAAATTTAAAATTACGAGGGCGCACGTGTTCCCTTTCCCTCCAAACTCCTCCATCCAAACATAGGGTTAGTGTGTCTTTCTCATTAGTGCTGGGTCTCCTTCCAAGAAACATTGAGCTATCTGATATGAATTTAGAATAATGAAAAATTGGTCCGTCCATGACCCATGTACACAATCCTATTATCATGAGTTTTGAGAATGAGATGATAAGTTGAAGTACTGATCTTTGGCAATGACAAGTAATTGAAGATATTTTCATGATAAGATGAAGTAATTTTGAGAATAAGATGATAAGATAAAGGTAGAACCGTAAAGCAACCAAAATTTCTCAACCCCTCAAGCATAAAGCTGATATGGGCACTTTTCTTTCATTAAACTAAAAAATATATAAGCTGGAAACTCAAATAGTCGCAAAAATGTTTTAAGTGTTTGTGTTTCTCAAAACACCTCTTTATTCTCTGCTTTTTAGTTTAATAGTTGTAGTTTATTGACTGTTGCCTGAGATTATGATAATGTTTTTAATTAAGGAGATCCATTATTACATTTGTATTGTGGTCAAATAATATATGCTGCAAGCCCTGCTCTAAGTGTGCCAATTTAATTCTTACCATGGTTTAGGGGAATGAACATCATGTGACCAAATCAAATTCCATAGAGAAGCTGCTTAGCAATAGGTTTGCTCGTCAGGTATGGTACATATGGATTGTTTCTGTTGCCCATTTTGCGATAACTTCATGTATCTTGTCTTACATTTATAATAATTTTTTTTTTTGGTGCTTCATTTATAATTTATTTATTCCTAATAAATATCCCCCCTCTTTTCTGTACATTAAAGCTGTTGGAATCAACACCAAAAAACAAACCTATTCATGTCAAGTGCGATCCTTCTAAAGCTGGTTCTGCTTGGAAATGGTTGGAGAGATGGATGTCTGTTTCATCAACAGATAGTGCAGAGTATCAAAAAACAACTTCTATGACAGAACAATCAAACGAAACCAAAGATAGCACTTCTGTGTCTCAATTGGAAACAGGTATTCCATCTGAGGTTTTTCTTCAGTCAGCTGACTCAAAGCCCACTGTTGGGGATTCACTTCTGCCTTCTGAGGATGAAGAGAAGGCGACTACTTATGATGCTAATAACTTCAGCTTTCAAGCAAGTCCCTTTACATCTTCTCTTGTAAAAGATAACTTGGAACAGGCTCCTCCTGAAAAGTTGATTATATATGATGCTAAAGTAACCTCAAAGCCCACTGTTAGGGATTCACTTCTGCCTTCTGAGGATGAAGAGAAGGCGACTACTTATGATGCTGATAACTTCAACTTTCAAGCTATCTCCTCTACATCTTCTCTTGTACAAGATAACTTGGAACAGGCTCCTCCTGAAAAGACAGTTGCATATGATGCTGAAGTAACTTCAACAGAAATTGATTCTTTCCAAAACGGAAAAATGGAATCAGATGCGAGTGCCCCACAGGAGTTTAGTTCTCTTTCTCAGAAGCCTGAAATTGATGGTGAACAGTGCAAACAATCTATGAAGAGACTTTCCTCAGACCAACTAGAGACTGAGGGAAAGAAATCTGTACATGGATCAAAGAAGTTCAGCAATGCTGTATTTATTGATGCACAGTCAAAATTTGAAGAGCTGAGTTCAATGCCAAATTTAGGTAGGTCAAGCAGTTTGTCCTATCAAGATGCAGCAGATGAATCACAAGCAGACACCTTTTCTGTTGCCACAGATACTGCATATCGATCAAAAGAGTTCTTCTCATCTGAGAATTCTGCTCCCTATCCTTCCAGGATTGGTGGTTCTGAATGCGGTACCGAACTCTCTGTTTCTTCCACTCTTGATTCACCTGACAGATCAGAGGTTGGGGCTATGGAAAGTGAGCGTGATGCCAAAGATTTAGGAGAAGGGATGGGTAATCATGAGAACATGATAAATAATGGTGTTGAGGCCAATGTTCTGTGTGCCACATCGACTTCTAACTTACCTAACTCTGATTTGGATCAGTCAGAGATTGTTGATGACATCAGGGGCAATATGGCTCATTCAGTGGTAGCTGGGGACTCCAAAGAGCCTGCTATTGAGTCTGAGAAAAATGCATCTGAACTGTTGAGAGAACAGGCAGAGGCTGTTCTGCAAGATTTCAGATCATCTCCAGAAGCTTCACCAAGTAGCCATTTAACCATCCCTGAATCACAAGGAACACCTTCAAGTCAGGTATCTATGAAACCTAAAGAGAGCAAAATCAACAAGACTGGATCCAGCAATAGACGTAAAATCCTGTACGTGGGTAACAAATCTCCTGCAAATGCAAATCATGATTCAGGCTCAAGAGGTAGTAGGGAGCAACTGCCTAAAGATCAGCGGAGTGGAAAGAGACGCAATTCCTTTGGCTCAGTAAAACCTGTTCGCATGGATCAAGAACCTAGAGATAATAGTAGTAACAATAGTTCTCTTCCCCATTTCATGCAAGCTACAGAATCTGCTAGGGCCAAGATAAATGCAAATAACTCTCCAAGATCGAGTCCAGATGTGCATGACCAAGAGATCCATGTTAAGAAGAGACATTCCTTACCTGGTGCAACTGGTAGGCAGGTTTCTCCACGCATCCAACAATCGATGTCTCAAGTGCAGCAGAGCGCAAAGGGAAATGATGTACATTCTCCTCATGGTAATTTCTAAAGTATAAAGAATTTTCCTCTCTTATTTTTGTAATTATATATATATATATATATATATATATATATATATATATATATATATATTGGGAGGTATTAACTTACACTGGTGTAAGACTTAATCATTCTTACACCACTTAATAACTTTTTATTGAATAACTTTCTTACAAAATTTACCTTTAGATTGAAAGTTTTTATCATGTAGATCATACTTATAAAATTCTACATTAATCCGAAATTGTTTTGTAACTTATTGATATACATAAAAATTAATGTAATATAAACTATTGAAATATATGAAAATATGAACTATTTGATTATATTTTTATTGATATTCAATTTTTTCTAAATTTGACATAAATGATCTACATGATAGAAACTTTCAATATAATGGTGGATTTTATTTAATAAAAAGTTATTGAGTAGTGTAAGAGTGATCAAGTTTTATACCGATATAAGTTAATCCCTCTTTTATATATATATTTATATATATATATATAATTTAATTTCTATCTATTGATAGTGTAAAGTTTCTTTACACTATCATTTAATTACATGCCGACATATTATTAAAATAGTTAAGACATTTTAGATAATTGTTGTGACAGTCAAATTTTTTTAATGATTGACAATACATGATTGAATGACAGTGTAAAGTTTAAGTCTTGACAGGAAATCAAAATTAAACTCATATATATATATATATATATATTTCATATTCTTTTCTAAAGATTACGTGCTTTTTTTGCGTCCTATGAAATGACTATAAGGTGTGGTTTTGGACACTTGTTCCTTATTCTTTTTAACAAAGAAAAGATGGCGGACTCAGTCATGTGTGACAGTGCTTGAGAAAGTATTTCCTTCCACTCAATGCTTGATGACCTTTTTATTTTCTAATATTAACTCCGTTGTGAGCTATGTTTTGAAAGAAGTATCAATTTTCTCTTGACAATTGTTTTCATTAAGAGGGTTGAGCCTTGTCACAATGGTAAGGTTGCATTACTTGGTGGTCACTGGTTACAGGTTCTAGTTGCAGAACACAGCCTCTGCTCACGGGGTTAAGGTTGCATACGTACCCTCTTCACACCCCCACAATGGTGTCAGCCTTGTGCATTGGGCCGCCCTTTAAAATTGTTTGAGAGAAAAACACTTTAGTTTGATTTAATAAAAAATATTTTAATTTGATTTACGTATGATTTAATTAAATATTAAATTATTTTAATTAATAATTTATTTATAATTAATCAAATATTAATATTTAAAATAAAATAAATTATTAGTTAATTATTAAATTAATTTGATATTTAATTAATTCAATAAGTGAATTAAAATGAAATTTTTTTAGGAGTTGAACCAAATTATCATTTTCTCAAATTGTTTTCATTAAATAGTTTTTTCTCAGTCAAGTTCTTTTGTGTGGGTGGGCTGGTATTGAAATTATGACTAATTGACAAGATAAAGTCTTTGTCTATAGTTTATCTTTATTATTGTATTTTTTGGTTTTGACATGCCAGTAATGGGAACCAGTGAATTTTTTTTTGGGTCGAGAAGAGGAGAACTATTGAGCAAGGCTGTGTGCTTCACAAGAATCGAGACTATATGTTTACAAATAATGTCTGGAATTTGGTTTGCCAATAATTTAATATATTAAGATTTGAGTTTGTGACCATTGTGGTAGTGTTAGGGTAATCAAGTATTTTGTTACCTGCCTGTGTGACCTTTGAAAATGCCATTTTCTGCCACTTTAGGGGTTTATCTTCTGTTCACCATCATACAAGGTAAAAAAATAATGTTGGAAACACCAATTAATCATGGCTCAAGTGGTAAGGGATGTGGAGTTAGGGTAGAGTTCTTAAGCATAATTCCCATGTTAATGTAAAAAATGTTGGAAACTTACTCTGGACAATATATTTTATGCGAAGATTTTGTGTCCCCTGTGAGTACTTCATATTTTTCAAACTGCTGCTTAAAATTTCTTCTTAGGCCAGCATCCTTGTCAATGCTGCTCTACCATTAAGATATCGTTTTGTATAGTTGCGTTTGTTCTAGTCTCTTGTACTCGTGCACACATGTCCACACTTTCTAGAGGAAAAGCTAGACTTAGTAATGAAGAAAAATAATAATAATAGTCCTGCTTTATGACTTGTATCACTTATCACTTGATTTCTGCTTCTTTTCAGAGAGAAAATGGCAGAGATGAATTGACACTTGACAGCTAAGTGTGCTGACATGCTTTTAGTATGGTTGATGATCAGTCCTGGAGTGGCACTGTGGCAGTTTGTAATTCTGATTACATGTTAATTATCTTTGAAGGATAGCCGCTCAGTTTTATATGCTTTTTTTATTGTTTTAAAATTTCTTGTCTCTTTTTTGTATTCTTTGCCTCCCCTCCCTGCTCCCCCATATTGAAAGATTCGTCTGGGAACATACATATATAGAAGTGAGTGAGGCTTATATGTACATTATTACTCTCCTCACTGTTATTGTTGTGTCACACCCCGTGGGGTACGATTTGTAAGTTCCACTCTACTTGTGCTTGTGATGTGACCGCTTGTTTGTAAAAGATATTTTGCTTGTATTTTTTGGTACAGATATTTTGCTTGTATGAGGCAACTACAGAATTTCCATAGGCATTGCATGGTAAGATTTATTGTATTTATTAAAACACATTACAACTAAGCCAAAATATTAAGGGTGCATTTATTTTCTGTCATTGGCGGCAAGCATATGGAGTTTTTGTAAATTATTTAAATCCATTACTATTAACTAATATGCGGTGGTCTAAATAGAAGAAATTTAGAAATTTTAAACATCTTATTTTAGGTTTATTTTTGTAATGATATATATATAAAAAATATAATTAAGAGAAATTCTTGTTTCTTGTGCTTGTATTTTGGAAGATTAGCTTCTTCCTTTTTAAGCGGTATTTATGTTATAGACCAAAAAAATTCATCACTATTAATTTATTTTCAGTTGCTTAAATTAACATTTAAATTAATTATTATATTACATGAATATATTCCTTTTATTTTCTAGTAAGGGTAGAAATAATATTTAATCTTACAATGTTTATAAATTTGCAATGCTAATAACATTTGAATGCTTGTTTTAAAAGTATAAAATAATTAAAATTTTCATATTAAATAGGAGAGATTCGTATAGTAAATATAACATAAAAAATGTGAGAGTAATTTACTAAAAAAAACTAAAGCACTATCTTGAATTTCACGAATGCTTATTGATAATAGCTTAGTATTATATAATTTTCATAAAAAAAATAAGTTTTTATTATGATATGATTGAAGTTAAATTTTTTTAAAATATATTTTAAGATATTAATGATTATGTATTAAGAGTAATTAATTATTATATAATTATAATAATTTATGATTTTGACAAAAACTTATGAAAATATTAACAATTCAATTGTAAAAGTTTCTTATTTTAAATTACGTTCCTACTTCTTGAAAGAGACTCTTCTATATAAATATGTTACCTGAAGTTTTTTTTGACAGAATATGTTACCTTAAGTTAATCACTACATGCAGGAGTGAAAAAACGTGGATTCAATTTTAATTATTGTTAATATTTTTTTTGAATAAATATTTATTTTGGTCATCTAAAGATACAAGTGACATTAATTTAGTCTTTTAATAATTAATGACATTAAATTAATCTTTTAATGTTAATTTTTGATATTAGATTGATTCTTTAATGTATTTTTTGACATTAAATTAATCATTTAATAATATAAAATTATTTTTTAAAAAAATAATTTGATATCACATAATTATTAAAGAAATAAACTAATGTCACTTATATATTTTTGAGTGATTATAAAATAAGTCATGACTCATTTTTTTTAATCATATATATACATTTTTGTGTGGACACATTATATCCAAAGTACATAAATCAATGTGAGATTCTAAATCCTATTTGTTGCAGTAAATCCTTGGGAGTTGGGGCCCAATAAAGAGAATAAGGGCAAACATTTGATAAACGCAAGTGAAGAGCGAAGAACGCAAGTGTGCACACTTCTCCTGACTCTGAGTGACTAGGGTTTACTCACTAGAATCTTTTCAGTAAAACGGTTCGATTGATTTTTCTAAATATGCGTCGCGTATTGCACAATTCCAAAAGAGTTTCATGGGCCTCTGATCTTGATCTTTGTCAGGTATAAATTATGTTTCAAATCCTATAACAATTTCACTGATTAAGCCTTGTTTTGCTCCTTTTGCATCCTTTTTATCCCGTAATCCCCGTAATATGGGTCGTTGCAATCGAGTAGGAGAATGACATGTAATTAATTTGTTGCATGAAGAAATAAATATAATACAAGTTCTGAAGAATGTTGAATAGATGTTTACTAAATTCTTTAAATTCTTCAAACTGGAATATAATATAATTTTTCCTGCACTATGATGATAATTAGTGTGTGAGAGAGACAGAGTACTGTTTGAGTGTTATGATTCACTTTTAAGGAAGCATATGCTTTATCTATTGGACTTGCTGTTTGTTATCATTAGATTAGAAACAATCCCTATTAGTTACTCGGAAGAAGACTTGCATGCTGGACGAAGAAACTTGTGCAACTTACAGATAGTACCTAGGTAAATCCTTCATGTCTGATATGGAAAAAGAATTTATTAAGGGAGATTGGGAGAATGCATACTGTTTTTTCATGGTGTATTACCATCTACGTTTCATATGGAAATAAATCCTCTTGGCTTGGTACTTTTGAAGAGAAGAACATAGATAAGGATGCTTAGCATTTATTGCTCTAATATTATAATACTACTTTTCCAAGGTGTTGCTATTATACCTTATTGCTTTCCACATGTTTTGGATGGCTCTGGAAATAGTGGCTTAGATCTTCAGTGTTTTAAAGGTTTGAATGAATGTCTGTTCTTATTTTGTGCTTTTACTGAAATAATTTTGGCTTTAGTCTTGAAACCTTTAGCATGCAGCCTTGTGGGTGATATTACTTTTTGTTACTCTTTAGTGCTCATCCTAATCTGATCTCAAGTTTCACTGTGATAAAATTTCTTTGATACATGTCGTAGTCATTTTGTTAGCCTTTTCTGATTGGACAGAATTTAAGAAAAAAAGCGACCTTTCCTGCAATTGCTATATCTTTGATGTGTGTCCATGTGGTTGTTACCTAGTCTGTTTATACTTTATGGCTGTATGAATGGTTTAATTGATTCATGTGACCTTTGTTGTTAAAATCTACCTCATAAAAATGTTGCCAATGATTTTCCTATTTGCATTCTTTTGATAAATAAAAACATTAATATGAAAGTCATGTGTTACCCAACTTCAGTAGCTGTTGTCTCTTTTAAGAATTTTAGATGCAATCATTTTATTTTGTAAAGCTTCTGCATAACCCTAGTGTAGGTAGTTTGCAAGTGTGTATGAAGATTTAAAAAATCAGGTGACTTTATGTTTTCCTATGCTATTACCAAGGGTCTTTTGTGACCAAGCTGAATTGGTAGAGTTCTTCAGCTTAGAATTTTTTGTCGTCTTTCATTCTAAAACTGTGTTCTTTTTCTGTTTGAAAGGAGACTAATTGCAAGGCCTCAGCCACTTCCAACATGGGAGGGCCAAGTCATAGTGATAATTTCCAGAGACGTACTGCTGGTGCATGCAGAAGTATCGGAGGAAAAGGTGACAAAAATCATTGGTTGGCCAGCCTATTAACACAATTATCACCTTTCAGAGTGTGACTGAATATAAGTTGTATGAGGTCTTTGTTGTCTGACGGGATTGAGAGATGGAGGGTGGCAGGATCTGATCGGAGACATTTTGAAACAGCTTGCATATTGAATTTAATAATCTATTATTACTTTGATCAAGGATCTTACCTTGGTGTTACACCAAGTTTCTGTGCACACAGTAATGGAAAGAAGGCTAGATGCCCTTTTCACTGTTGTAGGCAAATCTTTCTCTACATCTACAGTTTTAATGAGGGGCACCAGTATCTTGCCTAGTAAAAGGGCAAATTGTAAGCTTTATTTTTATGAGGGTTTCCATCTTGGAGGGGAGATTTTGGATGCAGTTTTTCTTGAGTCCCACACTAACTCGGCTGTGAAATCTAGAAAATGTCTGAAGAATAGAAAATATTGGTTCCTGGCCTTTTAAGTACTGATTAAATGAAACTTATGGGTGGCAAATTGAGTACCTTCAAGTCTTTTATTCTGATATTGAACTTTTTTTTTTTAATTTTAATTTTTAATCACCAAGCGTGTATTTAGGGATTAGAAATTAGATTGGCCAAACTGGTTTTAGGATGTCTAGTCAAATGGAATCAATACTTTAGGACTTAGGGGCATCTCCCATTGCCCTTAGAAATTTGTGTGAGAAAGTCCATGGTATAATAAGCAATCACTCTGAATGCCTTTGCTTCTATTGTTCATCAAAATGTGCTTTTTTTGTTTTGCCATGTTTCATGTTGTATTTTAATGACAACTGTAGTTCACAGTCAATCATTAATGCTTATACTTGGATGAAATCTATCATGAATTGTTGTAATGTTTGTCTTGAGTAATATTATTTTTCCTTTCTTATTTACAAGTGGAAGCTATCATGACAGTGGAGTCTTAGGATGTCAATTCATTTTGTGCACAATATCTGTTTGGCCACTTGTCTTTGGTATCATTTTTGTATGAGTGGGATTTGACTGTTCTTTATGTATTTGTGGTCTGCACTCAATAAGCCCGTGCCATATTATTATATATTCCATTTAGGGATAAGATGATTTTCTCTGTTTTGCAAGTATTTCCATGTGAATAATCACCATGCAGATACATGAGGTTGAATTGACTTGATAAATATAAAGTAGAGAGAGAATCAATAATTAGTCATTTAAAGATGCTACCCAAATATTGGTTATGAATAAATGGTAGAAGAGTGGTAAACGGTAAAAGACTAATACTTCCTCATTAAACAGGTTAGATTATTCTTATCAGAGGAATCTCCTTCACAAGTTGGGTTAAATTCTCAAGATCACCTCCAAGCAAACTCATCATTGCTGTTGCATCCTGGCGGGGCAGGTTCTGGTGAAATTCTACCTCCTGGCTTTAAGGTAACTCATCCTTCAAGTCAGTTGCAGATTAAGCTGTCCCAAATACCAGTGATTAGATGGGCTAATCCACCTAAGGTAATTTTGTTTCTTAGTTCTATGTTGAACAGTGTCCTTAGTATTTTTCAGTATTCTCTGGCTTTCCAAATGGGTGGAACTTGGAAGAAAGAAAGAGAAAAAAGTATGGGAAGAAATGCTCGGAGTTCGTTTCAGTATGGACTGTATGGTATAATTCTTAGTCAATGTGTCATTCTCTCAGATTGTGCTGAATCTCACATGGCTAGTGGTGGCTGGGGAAGAAAGCAAAGAGGTAGAGGATCAAAATCAGAGGGAGATGAGAGTACTTGAAGCTATATATCCTCGCCCATCTTCCATTCCTCCAAAGTTTGATTCTTCTCTTGCCTTGTACAATAATTGCTCTTGGATTCCATGCTTTTATCATCTAAGGATATTTTTCATTTTCCCCCCCCCCTGCATGCAGCCCCACTGTTTCAATGGATGTCGAGGACTCCCATTGCATTGATGACCTAACTGCTTTGATACCAATTATGCCTATTGAAGATGAAGATGAAGCAGTAGATGCATTATCTAGTTCCATGGCACCATTTGATGTTTCAATAAGTTCACAGCCTCTTGGCTTATTAACTCCTGGCATACCTAAGGGTCTAAACTCTCCTGCAAGTGTGCAGTTAGTTCATGGTGTAGAATCTGATGTAGCTGCTGCATCTGTAGCTATAACCAATATCATGAAGAGCAATGACCATGAAAATTTGGTTGACCATGAATTGCTTAATAAAATTATAAAAAACCCAGAAGTGATTGAGAAGTTGGTTGGAGATTATGGAACTACTAAAAACTTGCAATATGTACTCAACGCGAGGTCAACTCCAGTGGCTTTTTCACATCCACCAATTCCTGTTAATCAAGCAGAAACCAGTACACCTTCGTCAGCTGCTTTTTCAGCCAGTTCTTCCTATCCTCCTCCAACTGGACCTGTTTCTACTCAATGGCTTCCTAGACCTGCAGTCAGTCCAGTTAATGTTTCTTCAAGTGGAGTCCCATCAACAAAGGATGTGAACTACTATAAAAGCTTAATTCAGCAACATGGAGGAGAAAGGCAAGAGACCATTCCATACCCCAGTAACTGCCAGATCCAGCAGCCAGTAGGAAACCAGGAGACTTCACACAATTCTAGATCAAGGGAGTTAAAACCTAAGATAATGAAGCCCTGCATCTTTTTTAACAGTTCTAAAGGATGTCGGAATGGAGCTAACTGTACATACCAGCATGATGCAGCATTCCAGCCACGAGGTAGTGCTGTGCCAGGCATACAAAGTTCAAAGAGAATGAAAATGGATAGCGAGATTAGCAGTTAATTGGACAATCAATTGCCTGCTGGTGTTGGCTGCCATTCTTTGTGATAGCGCAGGTTGCATTTTATACACCTTGCATGCGGTCAAGTATCACGCACGTTGAGCGTTTCGTTTGACGAGTGACCGTGACCCATATTTTTCTAATTCTGTATGTATCATTTTTGAATGGGAAGGCTCCATTTTCTTCCCTTGATTGAGAATATGCAGAATTTGCTGTTTTTTTTTTGTCTTTCTTCATGAAACATGAAAACTTAAATTCAGGTTGAGACTTGTGAGCCTTGATGTTGCCACTGATTGCCACTGATTGCAGTTATCATCAGTATTGATTCCCTCCCCCAATATTGTGGCGATATAGCTTGCATTTTCCTGGATGTTAATATGTTTTGATATATATATTGACAATAATGACCAAGTGTGTTGGAAAGTAAGTTTGCCTTAACAGTAAGATATAAGTTCGAATTTGAGTGAGAGTTGTTTTGATTAGGAGGTAGCAAAACTTGGTTTCATAAAGGCTCAAAGGCCTAATATGTAAAAATATTGTGAGATGTTACTGGACTTAAAAGACTGAGGAGGATAAGATAGTTGATCCAAAAAATATATTTATTGGCAATAATGGGAGAGAAAATATTCCGTTCATCGGGCAGTTCCAAGTCTTTTTATCTTCGAAATGAAGTTGTCCTTTTGAAGAAGGTGCAAAGAGCGACAAATGTTATAAAAGCATACTGCATGTTTTCTGCTATATTCGTTTTCATGCGCCTTTGTACTTCACCATCCTCCCCTCCCCGGTCTTTATGTCATTCTCAGGCACCCAAGGACATGCACCTTCAGAAAACGAAGTACATTGGTGTAAATATCAGTTTAAATTAAAATTAATTTTACATAAATTAATAATTTTTTATATGATAAAATTTACTATTGGATTATAAATTTATATCATGTTCATAAAATCATTAAAATAATTATAAAATCTAATAGTACATCAAATTTAAACACTAGAAAAAAAACAGAGATCTACATTTTTTTCGTCTTTATGTTGAGAAAAAAAAAACCTATGTACTAGGGACATATCCCCTAAGCCCATTCGTCCCTCGTATTTTTTTCTTGTCTCCTTTCTTGTTCATCTTCTCTTCTCGCTAAAGTTTGCTGGGTTGCATACATCGTTTTTGCTTCCTATTGTTACACTTTTAATTTCAGTGTGATTACATTTAGAGCATAAGAGAAATTAAGATCGTGAAAATGTTGGAAGTTCCTATCAATAGTGAGAATCGAGTTCAATGCGTTGGATCCACAGACAGCATTCGTGTATGGAGTTTCTGTCACAATGCAACGCACGAAAGACCAAAGAATGGAACCCTGCATGTCAAGTGGAGGTGAAGCGCCGAACCGATAAGGACGCGCTCGTGAATGGGGTTGAACAATTGTTCGATGCAACTTCAGCCCCAGCCCAGAACATAAGGACCATGATTCTCCAAAAGGGTCACCTCCTTATACTTAGTGAATGCCATTTTGTTTTTGCCTCCACGTTTGGTTGTTTTTACTAACATGTGTTGTTATAGCAACTTAGGTTTTGTCATATGGCATGTTCTATTAGAGGGATCTGCATTTGATTATGTTTTTACGCCATTAGCGGATAATTTTCTGTTATTCTCAGGATGGAGGTTGCATTACAGGCTTTACAATGTTGAAAATTTAGAAATGTAAATATGTAGGCACCTATGAAGCATAGACATTTGAAGAATAGACCAGGCCACACTACCTTGACCCAGTATACTTACTTCCAATATTGGAATTAGTAATATTAAATTTATAATTTTAACACTTTTGGACACTTAGACATGTTGGATTTCAATTTCATATATGTCTATGCCATGTTGTGTCTTTATATTTTGGATTTTATGAGTTTGCTGGATCTGTGTACTGCCTTGTGTCCTGTGTGTTTATGCTTCATAAGTAGGCTAATGAATGGAGAGGGGAAGTAGAAAGAGAAAAGGGATGCAGGACTGTAAAGCTTTTCTTGACTTGATATCTTGATATTCGTATGTGCAATCTGAGGGCAACGATCTTTCTAACTTAACCCCCCCTCTCTTCCCATCCTCGCTTGTAGGTGAAAGAGAATTGCCGTGATGCTTCTCCAAGTTTATGGAGATGCCAAGGTTCATAATATTGTTGGTTTCCTGCTGCTCCCTGCATTTACCCTGTTATGTTGGATTTTGGGTTCATGGTGGCAGTTCATTCAATTTTCTCATACTATAAGTTAACCATTATCACTTTGAATAGGTATTAGTTTTGTTCATTCTGTCTAGAGGTGGGTGAATTGGAATTTCAGAGGGTTAACAGCTAGAAGATACATGTACTGCCTAGCATTTGTATATGAAATTATTGCATTATCAGTAGGGGAGTAAAATTTTAGGAGGGGCCATATTCAACATTCAACATGCATTGTAAACTTTTATATTAAAAATTATCAAGATTGATTTATAATGATATATAGTTATTTATTATTTTAAAAATTAGTATTTGCTTAACTTTTAAATGTATTGTTCATTCAAAAGCAACATAAACAATCTCACATAAACAATCTCACTTTCATTTTCCTTCCCCCCCCCCCCCCCCAATAAATATTGGGATGGAAGGACATATTAGTAGGATGAAGGCTCAAACTTTTGAACTCGTGTTTGGTAGGTGACAAGTGAAGCTACGTGCAGTGGTCAAACAAATTGCAAGTATTCTGTAATTTAAAGTTAACTTCAAGGTAGCAAATAAAATAGAATAATATAAATCAAGCAATTGTATTACTATTATTATCTAAAAACAATTACACTAATATTTTTAAAAATGGAAAAGAAAAACTAGTTGCTTTCTAAATAGTGGTGGTTGAGAATTGGAAATCTTGAAGCTGTGCATGAGAGTGGAGTGAAAGAAAGGCACTGGAGGAGGAAGAGGAAGAACAGATAGCACTTTTCAAAGTAAAGTGATAAACTTTTCTTAAATGTCAAGTGTAAGTATATATAGACAATGCCATATGCAAAAAGGAAGAGGCTAATAGAGTTTTTGCACATTTTTGTTAATCCATGAATAGGATTTATAGAGACACATAGACCCATAGATTCATACATCTCAATCAGAAAAGAATCAATAGAAAAAAAATGAGAATTGATCGATATATCTCTTGAAACAAACGAAATGGAAACAGAAGAGAAAACATAAATCATCGATCAACTAAGTCCTGTCGGGAACTTGCTTAAGAATAAGAAAGAGAATCTTATGTTAATACCAATATGTTTCTTTTATACATTTTTTTTTGTTCAACTTTTACTCTAAGCTTGATGAATACGCCAAGATTTAATTATTATATACAAAATAACTCTAAAATAAATGAATACCCTAAGCTTCATGAATATGTTAAGATTTATTATAGAAAAAATAACTAAAATAAATGAATACTCTAAGGTTGATGAATATGTTAAGATTTAATTATTATAGACAAAATAACGCTAAAATAAATGAATACTCTAAGCTTGATGAGTATGTTAAGATTTAATTATTATAGACAAAATAACTAAAATAAATTGTTAGGAAGCCTGTGGTTGCTAAAGTGTACCACAGGAAGAGGAGAGGAGGATGTAGGGGATCAGAACCCCATTTGAGTCATGCTGACTATGTGAATAATGAGGTGGAGGGGAATAACCACCTGCTTACGTGGCAGAGGGTGTGGGATGTGTCAGTAGGGAATCTGTTAAAAGGGAGAGAGGAGCATGAGGGAGGGTAAGGAATTACTGAGTAAGAGAGGGATTGGGAGGGAGAGTGTCAGGCCTCACAAATTATCTAGCCCAGTCCAACTCAGTCATGGGCCGCGGGTTTGGAAGACATACAGCAGATGAAATAAAAAAGAATTGGAGTGGGAGAGGAATTGAGGAGTGAGAGTTAGTTATGCTTATGTGTAAGCCTTTTTAGGGAGAGAGAAGGGTGGGGGGTAAGGAGTTTTGGGAATTCCGTTAGTAGTGGGTCAGGAGCTTTGCTCTGTGGGTATTGCAGATTTCATCTCTGTAATACATTCATCTTCTTCAATAATACATTGTTTTCTTACTATTTCTACTTTTGGTCTCTGACAGAGAGACCAGGTATTCTCGAAATACCTGGGTTATCTGTTTTTCTTTCATTTTTGGAGAGTTCTGTTTGTAAACCTTTTCTGTCCCCACTGATCTGATATCACACTGATATCAGCACAGGAGAGGAGAGATCCATCTCTATTTCAGTGCTTAATGTGTGATTCTGATCCAGTCCCTATTAGATTTATTTAAAAGTCTTGTGTTTCTATCAATTATTAGGGGCCTATAGTTTTATTATGAGCTAAGTATTCTTATTTCTTGGAACAACTTTTTTTGGGTTGTAATCTTTTTCTACAAGTATTGTATGGCTATATTTTGACATGTGGCCATAATTTATTTTTCAGAAAACTATTATATGGCTCAAAAAATTTGGGGGCCCTACGTCCATATGACTGTATGAGGATCCGCCGCTGCATATGGTGCTTCCTATTTAAAAGACTGTTAAAAGACTTCACTCCAAGAGAAATACATAGTTACTTTAATGATGTGGCACTTCCTTGTATATTAGTAGTGTAGCAGACTAGCAGTGATTCTGGAACTTGCATCATTTTGAAGGCATCTTAACACTGAAGGGATCAAATTTAATAGCAGATTGGGCATTTAATCCTTTCATTACATGCTGTCGGAACTTAGCAAGCATTATTCTTTCAAAATGTATCTGCATTTCTAGGGGAAAGTATGGTGGTATTCCCAATCACTGATCGCCATTATTGTACTTTATTCGCCTAGTTTCATTTTTTATATATTTTAATGCACACTGAATATTTGTGTACTTCAAAAGCATTTTATGTTTGTATTCTTGTATAAGAAGGATGAGAAGTGGTAATATTAAGAGAAACTGAGGTTCAGAAACTTGTTCTTTGGGTTCTTTTCTTGTTTTGTGGTGTTCACCATCTTCTGAATTGATGATTTTTTAACAGTATTTTTTTTTTTACATGTTTTTACTTGAGCTATGTTCATTTTACACTCCTATTAGTTTTGGTTATGGACGCTTCATAAGATGCTGGATCTAGCAAGAAGAAAACCAACCATAATGATACAACTATATGTTCATGTAGCTATTTTGGTGGAATCCTGACCCTCTCTAGAAGGCAATTTATGGTATTTTTGTGGGTGATACATTGGACTTAATTTCTTACCGTGCTATATAATAATTTTGTTACAGATTTATAAGATCTTGTTTTGTTGTTTGTTTCACTGATAAATAGTAAATACATTTGCGGTATAGTTGTTTGGTAGAACTTTTCTATCTCGTCTTGATGTGGTTGGTTACTCGGCTACATATGCTCCTACAACTTTCATCAGTTTCATGTATCCACATGTTTTAGAATACCTGTTTAATTAGTCAGTGATATGGTTTCATGTTGAGTATGGTTTTTGTTAACTATCTTTATTTTTAATAACATGCCTTCTGTTTTGTGAATATGACCCGCAAGTGCTATAGCAGTTTTAATTAATTGTTTGTGTTTTATGTGCCCGTTCTTTCAGCCGAGGAAAGCAGAAGAGAAGAAGCAATAACCAAATCCTGTTGAGCCTATTGACAGCTGGGAATCTTTCGGGATTTTGTCACATTTACTCTCATTTCTTTTTGGTAGGATAATATACGGCATCTGAGCACTGCTGCTAAATGCTGTATTTTTAGTGCTGATTATTGAGTACATATGGTTGACATAATTCTTATGGTCTCAATGTATAACCTATTTGTATGTGTGTGCTTACTGAAAAGAACTTTTTTTTTCTCCTTAAATTCTGACTCTGGTTAACTTCAAAATATTTTGGAACAAGCTCTCAAATTATATCACACTATAGATTCAAAAGCACATCTCAGCGGAGGGACAGTGCCTACCTTTGCAGTTTGGCTTGCCTTTTAATTAGCAATACACGTGTGCAATTTTGGGTTGGGATTCCTTCCTTATTAACACGACCACAGTGCAACTGCATTCTTTGATAGGGTTTCCTTTCTAAAGGACTAACCCGACTACTTCTATTCTCAATGTTTTTTTTATTTTATTTTTTTGGGTGAAAACTCCAATTCTCTATGTTGTGGGGCTATTTAAGTTGTAATCCTCAAATAAAAATCTTGAATTTAATATTTTAAAAATATAAATGATTATGAGACACAACACGAATGCCATAGTAAAATCCTTAAATTTGACAAGAACAAAAATTATTCAAAGATCTTAACCTATTGTTGTAGTGGTACCATAATGACGTACATACATAAAATTTGCTTTTTGAGTTGAGTCATTTTTGTTTGGTTTTAAGTCATATATACATATTATAAACAATAGAAAAAGATAACGATTTAAAAATATGGCCAAAGAGAATTGGGCCTGCGACGAACTAGGAACTACCAGTGTAATCTAGAAGATTAGAAATCTAGAACCTTCATGAAAGAAAGAAATAAAAAGCCAAAAAGTTCGGTAAAACAATGCCGTTGGTGGTGTAACGGGTGTTGGGTGTTTTTGTGGGCGGTTAACCTATACGACGACGTTTATGCTCACAAGGCGTCTGAATCAGGTATCCCAAGCCAACCTAATCTAGGAGACTGAAACTAGCTTGCATTTCATCAATGAAATTGAAAAGAGGGTTTAGATTCGAGATACGGTAAATTAGGGTTTCTATTGGATCGTGTTTCTCTTTCATCGAAATCTCTGAAATTTTGGGTACATTCCTTGATTGTGTTGTGTTTCGTTGGATATGGCTGTGGATAATCCAGAGGATGGACTAAAAAAGCTGGAATACTTGTCCCTTGTATCGAAGGTGTGCACTGAGTTGGAATCACACACTGGCACCGGCGATAAAGTCCTCGCTGAGTTCATAACCGAGTTGGGACGCTCATCGGAGAATGTGGACGAATTTGACGCAAAATTGAAGGAGAACGGTGCAGAGATGCCGGACTACTTTGTCCGAACCCTTCTGACCATAATCCATGCCATTCTTCCTCCCAAGCCCAAGCACGAGAAGGATTCCAAGAAAGAGGTCTCCACCGATGGAAGGAACACCAAGTTCAAGGCTCTCGCAATCGCAGACAACAGGGACAGAGTAAACGAGCTTCAGAAAGAGATTGAAATGGAGGCCACACAAAACCACCGTGGAGACAGAGAACGAGAAGAGGGAAGAGAGAGGCGCAGAGATAGTTACGAAAGAGAGAATAGGGACTATAGGAGAAGGGGAAGGCACAGCGATAGGGATAGACATGAAAGGCGCAGGAGAGACGGTTATGAAGAGAATGAACATGGAAGAGAGAACGGTGATGAAGATGGAGATAGGAAAGGTCGTAGAGATCCTAGTAATGAGCCTGTGTTGTATGAGGTTTATAAAGGTAGAGTTTCAAGGGTGATGGATACGGGATGTTTTGTCCAATTAGATGATTTTAGAGGAAAGGAGGGTTTAGTGCATGTTTCTCAGATTGCTACTCGAAGGATTAGTAATGCTAAGGATGTTGTGAAGCGGGACCAGGATGTTTATGTGAAGGTGATCTCTGTTTCTGGTCAGAAGTTGAGTCTTTCAATGAGGGATGTGGATCAGCATACTGGTAAGGATCTTCTTCCTTTGAAGAAGAGCTCTGAGGATGATGTTTTTCGAATGAATCCGCAAGATTCTAAGGATGGGCCGGTAGCTAGGACGGGCCTTTCTGGTATTAGGATCGTGGAAGAGGATGGTGTTGGTTCTTCTCGTAGACCTTTGAAGAGAATGAGCTCTCCGGAGATATGGGAAGCGAAACAGTTAATTGCTTCGGGTGTTATGAGTGTTACGGAGTATCCCACTTATGATGAGGAGGGAGATGGATTGCTATACCAAGAGGAAGGTGCTGAGGAAGAGCTTGAGATTGAGATGAATGAGGATGAACCTGCTTTCTTGCAAGGGCAGAGCAGACATTCAATGGATATGTCTCCTGTTAAGATTTTTAAGAATCCAGAAGGTTCTCTGGGTCGTGCTGCTGCACTTCAGTCTGCACTTATAAAGGAGCGTAGAGAAGTACGAGAACAACAACAACGCACAATGCTCGATTCAATTCCAAAGGATCTCAATCGCCCTTGGGAAGACCCTATGCCAGAGTCAGGTGAAAGGCATCTTGCCCAGGAGCTTAGGGGCGTTGGCTTATCGGCCTATGATATGCCAGAATGGAAGAAGGATGCTTATGGGAAAACCATCACTTTCGGGCAAAGGTCAAAGCTTTCCATTCAGGAACAGAGGCAGAGTTTACCAATTTACAAGTTAAAAAAAGAATTAATTCAGGCTGTCCATGATAATCAGGTGTTGGTGGTGATTGGTGAAACAGGATCGGGTAAGACTACTCAGGTCACGCAGTATCTTGCTGAAGCAGGTTACACCACAAAAGGTAAAATTGGATGTACTCAACCACGTAGGGTGGCTGCAATGTCGGTGGCAAAGAGAGTTGCGGAAGAGTTTGGTTGTCGACTGGGAGAGGAAGTTGGTTATGCCATTCGGTTTGAGGATTGTACTGGACCAGATACCGTAATCAAGTACATGACAGATGGTATGCTTCTTAGGGAAATATTGGTTGATGATAATCTGTCACAATATTCTGTTATAATGCTTGATGAAGCCCATGAAAGAACTATTCATACTGATGTTCTTTTTGGACTACTGAAGCAGCTAGTGAAACGTAGACCAGAATTGCGATTGATTGTCACATCTGCTACTCTGGATGCTGAGAAATTTTCAGGATATTTCTTTAACTGTAACATCTTTACAATTCCCGGGAGAACTTTTCCTGTGGAGATTCTTTATACTAAACAACCAGAAAGTGATTACTTAGATGCATCTTTAATAACTGTCCTACAGATCCACTTGACAGAACCGGAAGGAGACATTCTTCTCTTCTTGACTGGTCAAGAGGAGATTGATTTTGCTTGCCAGTCTCTCTATGAGAGAATGAAGGGATTGGGTAAGAATGTTCCAGAACTGATCATTTTACCTGTTTATAGCGCCCTTCCTAGTGAAATGCAATCTAGGATATTTGATCCTGCTCCTCCAGGGAAAAGGAAAGTGGTTGTGGCTACTAACATTGCTGAGGCTTCTTTAACTATTGATGGAATTTTTTATGTAATTGATCCTGGATTTGCTAAGCAAAATGTTTATAACCCAAAGCAAGGTCTTGATTCTTTGGTGATAACTCCAATTTCACAAGCATCAGCCAAGCAAAGAGCTGGACGTGCAGGGCGTACCGGACCTGGGAAGTGTTATCGCCTCTATACTGAGAGTGCATATAGGAATGAGATGTCTCCTACTTCAGTTCCAGAGATTCAAAGGATAAATCTTGGGACAACTACACTTAATTTGAAAGCTATGGGGATAAATGATCTTCTGTCCTTTGATTTTATGGATCCACCGTCACCCCAAGCTCTTATTTCCGCCATGGAACAACTTTACAGTCTTGGAGCATTGGATGAAGAGGGCCTTTTAACCAAATTGGGGAGGAAAATGGCAGAATTTCCTTTGGATCCACCATTGTCCAAGATGCTGCTTGCCAGTGTGGACCTTGGATGCAGTGATGAGATTTTGACCATAATTGCCATGATTCAAACGGGCAATATTTTTTACAGGCCTAGGGAAAAGCAAGCCCAAGCAGATCAGAAGAGGGCTAAGTTTTTCCAGCCAGAGGGTGACCATCTTACCCTACTTGCTGTTTATGAGGCTTGGAAAGCTAAGAATTTTTCTGGGCCCTGGTGTTTTGAGAACTTTGTTCAATCTCGATCGTTGAGAAGAGCACAGGACGTCAGGAAACAGCTTCTCACCATCATGGATAAGTATGATATCTATCTATCCTGCTAAATGTTTCTTTGCTTTGATCTTTTTCTGTGTTCTACATTTATTTTTCCAGTTCTATACATTTAGCTTGCACAAAATTGTTGAGGTTCCCACTGTTTTTACAAATGTACTTGTTTTCTAACATAAAAATCATTATATAATGAAAAGTGGAAATTCTTCTCTTTATGTAGAGGATACCAAGTATTTTTAGCTTTGGGCTTCTTGTTGTCATTATTGTAACTGACATTTTTCTGTGGCTTGTAGTTATTATGTTGACATTAGTCTCTTTCTTTATTATTTTACCGGTTAGATTAAACTGCATTCTAAATCTCCGGCACTGCTGTTAGGTACAAATTGGATGTTGTAAGTGCTGGAAAAAACTTCACCAAGATCAGGAAGGCTATCACTGCAGGATTTTTTTTCCATGCAGCTAGAAAGGACCCTCAGGAAGGTTACAGAACCCTAGTTGAGAACCAGCCTGTATATATCCACCCAAGTTCAGCTTTGTTCCAGAGACAGCCAGACTGGGTCATCTACCATGAGCTTGTGATGACAACTAAGGAATATATGCGCGAGGTCACTGTCGTAGACCCCAAATGGCTTGTTGAATTGGCTCCAAGATTCTTCAAAGTGGCAGATCCTACAAAGATGAGCAAGCGGAAGCGTCAGGAGCGTATAGAACCACTTTATGATAGATACCATGAGCCAAATTCGTGGCGTTTGAGTAAACGTCGTGCATGATATGTAATTCATCTGCTTCCGCATATGCAATGTCTTGGATACAGTTCTATGTTGCATTTTGTTTTAAATGTAAATTTTCTCCATATATGATGATTCAAACGGTAATGTAGACATATTTTCATTTGTCTTACTAGGAAACCTTAAATGATGATGTAGACAGTTTTTTTAAAAAAATTATTATAATTTATTATTTTTTGGCTGGCCTTTAGTTAAGTTTTTATTCTTGCTAATTGTCTGATTGTTAGGTGGGTTTCCCTTTTGGTGGTGACGTTTTGGGACACAATTTTTCATATCATAGTGTTGGAATTTTTTTGCAAAGTAGCAGTCCTTGGGAGACCTACACCTCAAAAGGTAGCTATTAAGGTGGGAGAGTTCAAAGTCATATAAACTCCACATCAGAATCTTACTTCCAAAAGTCTCATACCTTGCAATTGGATCCTAACACATTATCTATAGCTTCAAGAATAAGTAATTTCCATTTAAGGTTAGGCAGAAGTTGTGATTTATTTGTTACAATGTTTCTGACTGATATTTCAATGGTGAGAAAGCCAGATTTCAATGAATTACTGAGTTTACTTCCTTTTGGGGGATTTTATGGGTTAGATTTACTGTTTATATTTTGTTTAAGTGTCTCCTATTTAGTGTGAGTTGCCTTTGTGGAAATGCTTTGTGCTTTGTTTGTCACATTTCAAGACCATTCTCTTTGACGATGATCTGGCTTATTGAATTATATGCCTTATCAACTTATCATTAAGAAGTTACCACTGGTAGTTGGACTAGAAAATGGATTGATCTTTTTTGGTTTCAAATTCTTGGCTATGCATCGTCATCAGAAGTGCTTTCGGAGTGAAGAAATAGCATAAGGCAATTATTCTCTTGAGGGTATCTTCTATTATTTTGTCTGCTCATACACCTGTTTGCTTGTTTAGTTTTATGGGATATCAGTTTCCACAATAATTATCAGACTGTTATTACATCACAAGATAATATGTATCAACTGGTGGCAATAGTGGCAGCAGTGATAGAGCCCATAGCAACAGTAGAATGGGAATCTCCTGGTTATACTTTTGAGGCATTGATCACATCTTAGTGATCTCAATTGAATATCCCCATCAAATTTTTGTGGCTAGAATCAGTTTATAATTTGTTTAAACCAAAGTTATATATTTATTTTATGCACATTCTATTACATGAATTTGTTCAATTTTCAACCACCTTCTGACCAATGTTCATGGTAATTCTGCTTACTTGCCTTGTGATTTTGCTAACAGCTAACTCAATTTTTAGGGGACCGTGGAATTGTGTATGAACTGGATTCTGCAGTTTATTACCGTGTTATGCATATTAAGTGTCTGTGTGCAGAAGTAAACATTTTACATTATGTGTCTCAATCTCAACTAAGGTGTATCTTGCTTTGAACTTCCACAGATTTGAGTGTTCGAGCAAGCAATTGCAGATTATCCCTTGCATTCCCATGGTCTTATTCTTGCACCAAAGATCCTTGCAAATGTTGTCAAAGCAGTCATTGCTGCTGTTTTCATTGACAGCAATTCAATTGAAACAGTTTGGAAGGTATTTTTGTATTTCATATTCTCTAATAGTTATCCTCAGCGTGATCGAAGGTTATTTTTTGTTTACTGTTTGGGGGGAATGTGTTAAAAATCTGGCTGGGAGTTGGAAACAGGGTAGCTCAATTCATCTTGGACAGAAGCTGATTCTATACGTGTGAGAATCTGGAGAAAACTCAGCTCTTCCAAGCTTTAAGCTAGCTTGAAATAGTTTACCTCATTTTTCTTTTTTTCCTTTTTTTGACAAAATAGTTTGCCTCATTTTTTTTATTGATCGTTAGAATATCTACTGAGTGGTTATTTCTATGTAGGTCTTGTAGGTAGCATGTTATGTAAATGATCTTGACCATCTACCGAGCTTTCAGGCTTTGCTCTTTATGTGTTTCCTCCTGTTTGACTGGTGTTCTTCATGTTGGTGTTAGGATATTAGATGCTTTTTGACACTGACAGGGTTTACGTGGTAGTGCAGGAAGGTATTATTGAGTTATACACTATCCGTTTGCTTCACTGAGACAATCGTGAGTTGGATGCTGAAACTAATTTTGATAATGATTGTCTTGCATTAGATGAGAGAGGTGTGCATAATCTAATCATTAAGAAAAATAACTTAAATAAGGGTGTGAAAGTCATTCACAGTCATAATAAACTTACTTGAGTACCCAAAAGAAAAAAAAGATGAAAGAGAAACAGCAGGAAAATTTAACCGTACAAGAAGGATTTGTCGACTTTTCTAGTAATGTTGTTTTGTTTCTAGTAATTTGCAATATAGAATTCATCATCCTCATTGCTCAGATTGTTCTCTCTTGTATAGGCTTTTAAATGTCTGTTAGAACCCTTCATTACTCTGCAAACGCTGGGGGAGAGCCCGGTGGTAACGCTGCTGGAGATTTGTCAGAAGCAAGGATGCATCTTAGATTTGACACATTCGTGGGAATATGACAAAACTGTTAAGGTGTTTGTAGAAGATCGCATTGTGAGATAGGCAATGTACGATCTGAAAAAATGTGGCAGTGAATAGAGCTGCCAAAATCACCTTGGACAATATTCATAACGTATTGAGTGGGGGGTATTTTTGTTAGTGACTGCCACGCAAATAAGGATTTGTGAGATTAGGGCTATAGGGACTTCTGCCTTTGTTAAGAAAGGTGTTAAGAAAGAAGAACACTCATGGTTGAATATCTGGTTGATATTGGTTTCTTCCTTTGAAGTTATCTACTACTGAAGTAGTCATAATATTTATATGGTTTATTCTAAGTTGGATTCTAACATACAATTACTGAATTTTGTTTTAATATATAATTGGTGGTATTAATATTACTTAATAATTTTTTTTATTTAACATATTAAAAATAAAAATTGATTCAATTGATAAATGGCTAATAAATTTTTTATAGTAGTTAAGTATTTTAAATTAATAGCTTAAGATTTAAATATTTAACTTTACTATGTAGAAA
Source organism: Styphnolobium japonicum (assembly GCA_023212625.1). Taxonomy (NCBI): domain Eukaryota; kingdom Viridiplantae; phylum Streptophyta; class Magnoliopsida; order Fabales; family Fabaceae; genus Styphnolobium; species Styphnolobium japonicum. The sequence goes on from JALBWW010000006.1 coordinate 30,156,323, forward strand.
AATCTAATTGACTACAATATAAATTATTTTACCATAATATGTGTGTAAAGTTGTAAATAACATACATGATGTGTAAGCAAATGTTACTTCTAAATTATCTTTCCTAAAAATAATGTAAAAATAAGTGATTTTCTTTTCCGAGGTATCAATTATTGAATTTGACATTGAGCTTTTGACCTTTTGGTCCCATTATTTCCGTTTATGCTTTCACGTGTCCTGCTGGTGCCCTATCGCAAAACACTCCCCAAAGTAATTTATAAAATAATTTATAAAATGCCATCCTTTATTTTATTAGATATTAGATAAAAAAAAAATCTCAAATTGTTTAAAGTCTTGTTAAAAATCAACATAATTTTTTAAAAAAAAAATATAAAAATCTCTTTCATTTAATAAAACAATTAATTTTTTCTAAATAAGAAGTTATTTTTCAAAATAAATTAGATATTAAAAATACTAATGAAATATTATTTTGAAAAACACATTGACAGTTAAAAATTATTTTTAACATAATATTTGAAATCAAAAACATTTTTGGATAATTATTTATTACTAAAATATTTTTTAAAACAAAAGATTTTCAATAATGCTACCTATTTTACACTGCTTTAAAAGATTTAGTTGAATTGTCCATGTAAGAATTTATAAATTTAAATATTCATCAATACAATATTATTCGAAAATTAAAATCTTTATATAACAACTGATATGTTTTATGTTTCATTAAAAATTGCATGTTGACAGATAGATCTCTTAATCTTCGTGCAGAAAAATAACATAAAAAATTATGTAATTGATTTTGATGTAAAAAATTACATACCATAGATTTAATTTCAGTAAACAAGAAGGCGCAGGCACTGCCCATTTTCCAATTCTAGTTCATGAATCAATCCTCTGTTCTTCCGAGGGCTCCCCCTTGCACTTGCACTTACTAGTTGCTACACTGCAAATCTCACTCTCTCTCACTGATTCTCCTCTATTTTGTGTGTGCACGAGAGAAGGACCAAGATGGGTTCTGTTTCTCTGAAAATAGGGGATGGAACAGCCAGATTCAAAAGAGCTACTCTGTGTTCTTCAGCTGTTAACATTCTCATGATCTTCTCTGTTATCACCACCAATCTTTTCGCCCTCTATGCTTTCACTGCTTCTCCAAAACACCATCACACCCAGCTACTTCACCATGCCCACAAGAACTTCTCTATCATCTCAGAGCATGTCTCGCTCATACTGAGAGAGATAGATTTATCTCAGAAGAAACTAGCCCAGATGGAAAAAGAGCTTCTTGGCTATGAAAGCATTGATCTTTCCAGACCCAATATTGCAAATGAACTCAAACTTTTCCTCCAACACCACCAGCTCCCTCTGGGCAAGGATTCGAAAACTGGGATCACTGAAATGGTGCCATCTGTTGGCCATTCCTGTGAGAAATCTGCAGACTTGTTGTCTCAGTACATGAGTTACAAAGTTTCTGGGCCTTGCCCTGATGATTGGAGTGTTGCGCAGAAACTGATCTTGCGAGGATGTGAGCCTTTGCCGAGAAGGAGGTGTTTTGCTAAATCTGTTTCTAAGGTAGGCCTTCATCCTTTTCCAATCTCACTTTGGAAACCTGTTGTTAATAAGACTGTTAACTGGAGTGGTCTCAGTTGTAAGAATTTTGAATGTTTGAATGGTAAGAAGTTGAGCAGAGATTGCATTGGTTGCTTTGATTTGGTTAATGGCTATGAGAATCAGAAGTTTGTCAAGGCTAAAAGTAAGAATGATTTTCTTATTGATCATGTGTTAGCCTTGGGAAGTGGGGGAATTAGAATAGGGCTTGACATTGGAGGTGGGTCCGGATCCTTTGCAGCTAGAATGGCTGATAGGAACGTTACTGTGATTACTAGCACTCTGAATATTGACGCCCCATTCAGTGAATTCATTGCTGCAAGAGGACTTTTTCCTCTTTTCTTAAGCTTAGATCATAGGTTCCCATTCTATGACAATGTGTTTGATTTGATTCATGCTGCAAGTGCCTTGGATGTTGAAGGGAAGCCTGAAAAGTTGGAATTTTTAATGTTTGACATTGATCGCGTTTTGCGGGCTGGTGGTTTGTTTTGGCTGGATAACTTCTATTGTGCCAATGAAGAGAAGAAGCAAGCTTTAACTCGATTGATTGAACGGTTTGGATATAAAAAGTTGAAATGGGTTGTGGGAGAGAAGGTTGATACTGTTGGGTCAGGCAAATCTGAAGTTGTGTTATCTGCTGTCCTTCAGAAGCCTGTTAGAGTGTAAAGCTTAGGGCCTTACACAACAAATGGCAATAAGTAAGAATACTCTTGATTCTGCTAGATCTCTTTCGCACGTAACTTGTGTGAATGAATTGCTTGCTTCTAATATCATCAATCCCATTAGAAGTAGAATAAGTACATGAATTGTTTCTTTACCAATTGTAAACCAACCTTTTGAGGTTACATATATCCTGTATTTTAAGTTCTGCTTTATATATCTTATTCTATATTTGGGTACTAGTTATTTTGTAATTGATAAATAATTAGAAATTTGATAATGAATTGCATTTTTTTAAACTTATAAAGTCAACTTAAGTCTTTATAATTTCTAATTAGAATTTTCCTTTCTTGGACGATGGATTCAATCATATGTTTCTGAATGTTTCAAGATTAATGGGGTCATTTACTTTTATTAGCAAAATAAGTGGTGCATTCTATATGCATGTCCTATTTAATTTCTCACACTTTTATCTGGATATTCTGTGTCTGAATGAGACATTCTTGTGTGGCATCTCATGGTCGCTAATATACGAATCATCTTCTTTCGTTCACTGCAATCCACCTATTAGGCTAAACTGCTTTAAGAAAAACAAAATTCATAAGTACAATCTTTTTTATTTTGGTGAAATTCATAAGTACAATCTTTATTTTCCAAGATTTGTATGACAAACTGCTACTCCATATTCATCATATGCATGACCAATGTGAGCTTTAACACAACCAATAAGGATTATTTAACGTCTTAAAGTGATCATCCATTGCCAATGGCTTTTGTAGCCTAGTGGCACCTAGCTTCCTTGGGAAAGACTTATCCCGGTTTGATCCCTAGGTCTTAGGACCTTTTTTGTAACCAAACAAGAAAGTGATCGTTCATTTACTTACATATTCATCTTCTCATTGATTTTACTCACTGGGCTAAACCAAGATTCTGAGAAGTCAAATCACAAGAATGTTGCCTGTCTGGGTATGGAAGACACCTTGATTATGTTATGCAGAAGTCATGAGGATATTACGTACTGAGGCTTGCACCTGATGAGTATTTTTGTCAAAATCAATGACTTACATAATTGCTGAAAGACATGTGCAATCCTGATTTTAGATACATACTTTCTAATAGGGTTTTGGTATTCTAAGAAACTGCTCCGTGTGCCTCTTCACTTCATAGTTCTGAATTCAACCATTTCATTGTTTACACTGACTTGACAAAGCTTCTTTAAATTACTGGAAGAGGAGGTTGTGTTTGAAGTATTATGGCTTCAAACCTATAAGGGGGACCTAGAATGGGGAGAGTGGCGAACGGGGGGATAAGCCAATGATCAACGGATGAAAATGAGCTAGAAAATTCACAAGCACAATTTTTTGTTCGCATCATCCGCGTCATATACAGTGTTACCTTATTCATTCTTCACCAGCTCAATTTGTTGCAAAGAAGTGAGTCTAAAATCGTCTTGGCTGATTAGGCCATAAAATTTGGATGCTTAGAAAATTTATAGCAGGCTGAGATGAATTATGTCAGCGTAAGCTTACTGAGTTAATTGTCCTTTATTTTTCCCTCGTTAGGTGTACCTCTGGATGTATAGCGTCAACCTTTGTACCAATTATATGTAATCTTAATTAGATTATATTGATGGCACGCACGCATATACAGTTGCAGCTTTTCATAGTCACAAATGTTGTGGCCCTATTTTTCTTTACTATGGTGCCTCCAAGATGCAGTAGCCTTTGATTGTTGCTTTCAGTAATTTTTTGGCCAATGGCTATGGCTGAAAACGTGCACCCCTTTAATCGTCTTATTACACAACTTAAGATGTATCTTGTTAAACTCAAGACACCGCATTTATTTGCTAAACTCAGGCTTATAATCCAACTGGCATGGAAAGAAGTTAGCATTGGACGGTTGATTATTTGGCAAGATGCCAATGCTTAGGAAAGCATAATATTTTCCACATGCCTTACAACATTAGGTACGTAACCCTTGACTCATTGGAAAATCGTATAATCTTTTCATGTCATAAACTCCGACTCTTCCGCCTTCAAGGTTTGGTCCATACCTACTGTCTAATATTCCAATCTTGCCAAATGAGTGTCATTTAGTTCATACATTACATGGCACCTTTGTAATGACAAGGTAATATAGGACTTCCCCCACAACAAATGCCTTCTCTTTTGAGAGATTGCTTGAACGATAAAATCAGTTCAGACCACCGTTACAAGGAAATCTGCAAAGATTGGCTCAGTGATCTCAGGTGCAGCCACCTGACTGACATTCAAACATTGATCCCTTGTAACGCACCACTGTTTAGAAGCTTCATCCCCTCTTCACTCATCTGCTGAACTTCTGAAGGTGATAAAATTCTGATGCAGCGGACACAGCCGACAAATTCCCTGAAGAGCATTTGGATGTATCAGAGTGCAGCACAAGATAACGTTTGTTCCCAAAGTTCTAAACTCTATCTAAAGGGTCAATATTTGGTTCAAAAGAATTCTAAAGGATATAATAAATAAGTAAACACGTGATAAGCTATTAAACTTAAGCGTGGAAGATCACACATTACGACAGAAGGTAAGAAACTTACTCCCAAGGATCATCTCCAACAAGTAGAACATCGTTCTCATAATCTACATATACCAATTTCCATCCGGAACCTCTAGTGTCATTCAGCAGACCATCGAGTCCAAACATGCATTCAATTGCGCGGATTAGCTCCTCATAGTTCTTGAAAGTAGTGACATCAATTGATCTTCCTACAGAACCTGCCTTTTGCACCTGTGTCATCCCAAAAATCCAAAAACCATGAAACACGAGATTAAAGACGTTAAGCCAAATAATACAGTTGAACTTTGAAAACAATAATTTTCAGGCCAATATTGCAGAAATAAACTTTTATGAATCATAACAAAAACCTACCACCACCTAGCATGTATGTCTAGTATGAATGCAAATTTGGAAAGGTTTTTCCACTACAAACCTTCGTATAGGTCCGCACGGGTGCAGCAGCTACTTGCTGCCATGAATTATTCTGCAGAAAGCTGCTTTCATCAAAATCAACATGGCTTGAAGATGTACCACCTGAATTGTCAGGGATGTCTCGCAGAGAAAAGGCATGTGATTCCGCTAGACTTGCGGAAGTTATCTGAGATTGGACATCCTGGCTTGAACTTAAGTTGCCCACCATGCAATCTGATGGGTTCTGAAAATCCCTGTCCTTCAATGTGCAAAACTCATCCAAAATGGTGCTTGAAGTAGAAGGATCAACCATTGTGGCACTTACACTGTTACTAATATCAACATTGACGCAAATTTCACTTTGATTATTGCTCTCAGCTGAAAGATCCCTCAAATTGTTTGAACTAGATATACAATTGAGGCCATACAGCCCTGGCTGACAGATTGACGTTAGCTGGTCTCCTTGAGATAAAAACTTCAAATTCTTGACATAATGATCCCACAGTTCTTGGCTCATTGAAGGTAAAGGGGGATTCACTGCTTGGGGGAGAAGTACAGAATGTTCTTGCAAATCTGATAAAGGCCCAGCTGATCTGTTTTGTCCAGCAAAAGGTTGGCAAGAAGAATACATCATCCATTCATCAATGTCTAGCTGAGGAAGCAGGCCATTTACAATAGCAGAATCAGATTGGGGCACATCAATTAGTGGAGGATGGGATATCGATGATTCTAACTGAGGCTGCATGGGCCATGGACTAGATTGGGAGAGTAATGGACTCTGGTTTTGATTAAGGAATGTCGATTGGCTTGCAAGGCTTTGCTGGTTAACAGGATTTGCGGCCACTTTTTCAATGTTGCAGCCTTCCACCATGGAAGGGAAATCAAACATATGATCAGTTAACACCTCAGATTCTAATTTTGACTTATCAGTAACTGTTCCAGAAGACTGATTATTATCAATTTTGGCCAGAGGATGCAATTTTTCAGATTGATCACTTTTCAACAGTGAATGCAAGTTTAATGCATTAGATTGGTCGGGGACAGATTGAGAATGATGTAGATTTTTTAGTGGTATGCTCTCTGAACTTGCAAGATGAACTTTTTGGTTCTCTGATGCCAGCGTGGTCTTCACCTCTTGTAAGGGATCTCTCATAGCATCAGATTCTTGTTGCGTGACCGGTAAAAAGGTTCCAGTATTATTAACAAGTTGGGGTCTAAACAGCATTTTCATCAAGTGTTCTGAGTAGAGATTTGGTATGGGGTTTGAGAGCTCCACTGTTCCATTTTCAGGAACTCGAATAAAAGGTCTTCTTAACAAAGTTCCCCACTCATTTTCTGCACCTATCAACATAGCTAGTCATCAAATAGAAGACTCATCGACAGAGTATGGAGAGAATTAAGAAACTTACCCAAAAATCCAGATTGTAATGGTCGTTTTAGACTTGAAGTCAAAGAAGGAAAGATAAAAAGACTTTCAGGAGTCTCAATCTCCCATACACTAACTCTACTCTGCTTATCGCCACACCCTGGCTCATCCCACTCCACCTGTTTACAGAGAAATTATTAGTTGTTCTAGTGCTGAGCTAGGAAAGAGGGCCAACTATTTCCTGTAAGCATAAGCTCCTAAATGCATTATGCTTTAATAGAAATATTAAATTGGAACATACTACAAATCATGAATGATAGATAGAACTTAATATCAAACCAATGTTAAAGGAGGGTGACCACGGCTTAATCCACCTGAATATTTCGCCACTTAGAACCAGGCCACCTCAAAGGATCCAAGTCACTGATACCAACTATTGTACCCATATATCTGCAGAAAGATGAAGTATATGTCAACTTTTTCCTGCTTGTTCAGGATATTGCACATATCACAGCTAAATAGCAGAAGGCAGACACATTTGGCTATAGCACAATTCAAGCATTCAGGAAATTACCTGCGCTTACCCGATTCCTCTGTCTCAAACATCATACCAAATCTCATGCCAACTGAGAGCTGGGTCCCATATACAGCTTTTCTGTATTTAGCCAGTGGAATAACAAATTCTGAAGGGCATGCCCTACAAATAAGTGGAAATATATATTACACTCAAAAGAAATTCTCAAACAAGCTATATTTGCAATAAAATTATATCTTGATATAGGTTTATGTTAGTGTATGAACATATTAAATATACCTTGGATTGTAGAAAATAGTGAATGGGCTTCGATTAGCAGCAGCATGAGCTGCAGCAGCAAGCACACCAATGTGCATGCTATCGGCAGAAAGGACAGATGATGGCAATGTTGTCTGTTGACGATTAACACGCCTGACACCAACTCGCAATTGCGATTTCTCATCCCTTGTAACAATTGACATATCATTTTTAGTACGAAGAAAGTTGTGTAACGACTCTCAGTAGTCATAACTCAATAATTCGTAAGTCATAACTGAAAAGGAATAAGTTGCCAATTTAGATTACATAATTTTCACAAAATCTTGAATCCATTTTAGTGCCATGGCAACATGGAGAATAGACAATGCTTGTTACAAGAATTTTGCAGACTTTTGTTTTGCAGAAAAATCACGCTACCTATATAAAGATACAGTAACGATTTTACTAGCAATTTGCAGCTACTTGACAAAAATGAAGCTAACAAAATTTAGTAGTTTCCATCATTCACCATTACCTGTCGTTAAACACAACAGTTCCTGGATTTACATTACGCAAATTTATATCACATTTAGCTAGCAGTACATATAGAGCGATTATACAGTCTTCTATATGTTATACATGTGAATACAGTTTGTGACTACTGATTACCTGATAAAAAGAACAGAATCACCTGCTCTAAGCCTTTTTGAGCCTACAAACAAACTCCATCCTGTTGTGAGAAGGTGTCTCTTCGGCTGACCTACATAAACAAAGTACAAAAGGTAATGTGAGTCTAACCCAATCCCTCCCTTTCAAACAAAATGCATTCAGGGTCAAAATAACAAACAATGCACTCAATAGAAAGCTGCAAAGCCAAACAATAACTTGCAGCAAAAAAAGAAGCATGCAACAAAACATTCATTCCCATTTTCTACTATAGCAATAGATAGAGTTGAACGCCAAAAGCATCCTCACCGCGGTATATATGTCGAAATGTCCAGGTATTATCATGCAAATCTCGGACAACAAGTTCTTGGGTTGGCGGTTGAATTGTGTAATCCTGAAATGAAAATATATGAATCAAATGGGAATTCAGGTACAACATCTTCCTAAGCACAGGCATAGAGGATTTCCAACAAACTGGTGTTATAGCCTTACCAGTGGAGGAAAGAGCTTTTCTGCTGCCCTGCGTGGAACCGAAAAGCCACCATGTGTACTCGTGTCACTAGCAGTCAAAGTTTTGCAGAAAAATTCACTGGGATGTTTACTGTGCTTTAGCCCAAACTCAGATAAAGGAAAGACATCTTTTTCCTGACACAGAAATTTAAACTGAGAAGAATGTCCAATCATCACAAATAATCTTGACATATAATTGCCAATAACAATAATTCCAGAACTGAGACTTCTGTAGTAGTATCCAAGCTTACAGAATTCAGTGGTTGGAGACTCATTTGAGCATAGATTTCGTCTGTATCTTTGTCTGCCTATCATAACATACAGAAAAATGGTAAAAAATTGTACGAGGTATAAGTAGTTTGAAGTTGAAACATGCGCTTGAGGGTAAATGCAACAAGTGGTCGACTAGCCCAGAACACTCACATGAAGTGTGACATTTTGAACCTGGCACAGCAACTGAGATGGAAGATTGGGATAGTTTGGAATCTGCGAGGTTGCTGTTCTTCTAGTGGAAGCTGCCACCTGTTCGGATTTAGAGAAAGGGGACACATGCTTCAGTCAATCAATAATGCTTTACCAATTAGAAACTACTCAATCCTGTCCTGAAACTACAATGAAAATGATACACCAAAGTCCTTTGTGGCTTCTCTCTGTATCAGCCTCAGAAACAAGCTGGGCATGTCAAGCCTGATTCATTACTTATGTAATGGTAATGGATCAACTTTACAAAGATCATTATGCAAACTCTAGTTTTTGAGCCTAATTTGTGGTGGAAAACACAGTAGATGACTCATCCCCATAGCTATGCCCATATACATATGGAAGAGCAATAATATACAGCAATTACATGAAAAATATGTCATTGGCTTCCCAGTCCCACAATCCAAAAAGTATGTTAGATGGTATTAATTTGTGTGAAACAAAAGTTACTGAAAAGATTGGGCAACCAACAGCAAAGCCAATTTTTCAATAATATCGAAAATTGGGAGAAAATTTATCTTTGGGGAAGATATTTCCTTAGAATGCAAGTGGTCGGTCTAGCTTCGTTTGGTATAAAGAACCGCGGTTTTTGTTCTAATACTAACAACTTGTTCTGTATCTTTGTCATCAGCATTTAGAGATATTAAAGCAAGGTTAGAATTACCACTTACAAGTGACAACCAAAAATTTACTTAGGAAGAAGAAAGCAATCTATGTGTTTTCAAATGATAGCACCTAGTGTTGAGAACGCACTGCTTAAATGTAAATGAAAATTTTAAAAAAAGAGATTCACCTGCTCGCTATGTCCCTGAGGAAAGTAAAACACAAGACTCCCCACCTGAGGCAACGATACAAGCGGGCCTGCGCAAGCATGCCATAACTCGGAATTCAAAGTTTTTCGGACCCCTGAAATTATCAGCATCAAGACTATTATTAGTATGTAAGAAAAAATTGAGCTTGGTTAGTTTTAAGAAACGCGCTCACTAATCAGTAATCAGAACTACAAATATGAAACCATATATTAATGATTTAGAAAGAGAAAAGGAAACAAACAGACCAGAATGTTCCTGCATTTCTTTCAGAAGCTTCATCTCTGCAACTAGAGTTTGACCCCCAACAACTAGTCCTCCTCCTCCAGTTTTAATCTTTTCTTCTACGAAAGCCATAGCCTATTCCTATCTATGCTGCACCACTCTCTACGCCTTCAAAGTAAACCACCAGAGGAATCCGTGTTTCTACGTCTTCAATTCTGCATCCCACCAAATATGAAATTCTCCTTCCTCTGACTCACCCCCATCACCACTAGAGAGAAAAATGGCAGGCACCTCATGAGGTTGATTATCTATATCCCATTTTCTTGTCTGGGAGAGAAAAAACAAGTCTACATGGGTCCATCTTAATCTGAGAATCTCATTTGTTGTCCGATAAAAAAAAGAATCTAAGCAAGCTGAAAAGCAGAACAGAGAACAAAACCTGCAAAAAGGCACTCTGCAGATCTTTCTTTCTTAGGGTGGGGGCTTGGCACAAGCAAGCAAATTAAAGCCCATCAGTTTGCATCAAAGCACGCGGACCGAAGCGTGAGTGGCCTGTATTATTGTTGGGTTGAGTTGAGTTGAGTAGAGTAGATTACTTGTTTTCTTTCTATCTTGAAAAGAAACCAACCTTTCAAATGAAACCACTCATATCATACTGACGCTGATACTGATTCCTTGTTTCTTCCCACTTGTCAAGCACAAGCTCCAAAACCAAAACCAAAACCACTTGTCTTCTCTCTCTTCTTTCTCTTTGCTTGAAACAGGAAGCAGAGTGCATGCTCCTAACCTGAGCACACACTTTCTGTATATGGTCGATCCCTTTGCAGCTTTAAGCTATATATATATATTGTGAATATATATATATATATATATATCAGAAAAGAAATAGTAATATATTAATATTAAATGAAATATGGGAAAAGCAGAGGTAGACTAGAAGAACACGAAAACAGAACACTACACACTATCAGATACAGAGACCTCGGCTCAGGAAATATAAAAGACCGACTCATTCTTTCTTTTATTTCGAAAAAGGAGGGAGAAGAGATATGTTATGTCATTCATATTTTAGGGGGAGGGGGGGGGAAAGAAACTCAGATGATTACTAATATGTCCCCAATTTGTCACGTGGATTACCAGCCTCTGCCAGGTTCTTCTGCTCTTATTGGTGCTTTCTCTTGGATTGTGTCTTCTATTTTAACCTGCCCCATTGACATTACATCATCCTCATAATTATTTTTCTATTTTCTTCTTAACCCTTAATGTGTATAATAATATGTTTCATGTTTGATATTAATTATTATCTTGCCTTGCCGAAGCTCAAACCCTTCTTACAAAAAATACTAGTACTTTTGCAGAGGGTTGGGTTTGTAAAGTATATATATACATTTATGCAAAAAGTTTCAATATAAACCCTTTTAAATTTTTTTATTTAGAGGTAATGCAATAATGTAAAAATAAAATTAAAAAAATTGTGTATTTTTGTAAGGAGAAAATATTTTTCTAAAGTGTGCCCTCCTTTTGTGACTGTATCTGTACGTAGTTTGCAATGTTGTTAAAGTCGGACTGAATAGTAAATTGGAAAAGTTTTTTATTTAAGTTTAATCGGTTCAACTAATTTAATCGTTTGATTGAACTGGATGATGTTATAATTACATATTAAATAGAAAAATAAAAAAATATACATATACATGACTCATAATACACATTATCAATAATAAAATATATAATAAGGTTTTGGGGTTTCAATTATTAAGTCTTATATCACTCTCAATTGAGTAGTTAAGTGATTAAGAAATTAAAAAAAATTTAAAAAAAAAGAGAGGACCGGTTCAACCCAATTTTGTCCGATTTTGTCCAGTTTTGATCGATTTAACCAGTACAACCATGAATCCGATTCTGATATTGAACCAAAATAAAATGAGGACCCGATTCACAATACAACTGGTCAGACCACTTGGTCCGGTCCGGTCCGATCCGGACATCACTAGTATTATGTACTCTGCTTTAACAAATCAAAAAAAAAAAAATTTCTCTCTTTAAACTAGAAATAGAAATAAAAAATAGAAAAAGCTTCTTCCCCCGCTTCTGAGCAGTTGTGTAGCATCTGATGTTTGACCGTTCGTCACGCGTGCGGTTCACGACAAACCAATGGAGTAAAACAAATTAAAGTGAATTACCAAAAAACAAAAAACAAATTAAAGTTTAGTGACACGTGTCAATATGCTGTCTCGTTACTCACGACGCCGTTTTCCACATTCGATATTCCACATTCCTACCCTTTTTGACCTCCTTTTTTGCTTTTTCGCAAGAAAAATTAACAGCTATATATCTTGCTCGGGAAAAACACACACCAAATTTGTTCCTTCCTTTCTTTTATGGATAGATTAGAATTCAAATTGTAACTCACGCTCTAAACTGAGTGCAGGAAAATCAAATAAGTGTGTACTTTCTTGGGGTTTCATGACAATTACCTGATACTAACCTATTTTGATTTGTCAGAGTGACTTGTGCATGAAGAATTCTGTTGATTATCTTGTAATTTACTTTGTTTAATTGGGATTTGAGAGCATGCCAATCGTTTACGGCAATCTTGAACACTAGCACCTCATCCAAATGATAATCTATTAATCTCCCTATCTAGCCCAACTTTTGGTCTTTGTTGGCTAAATTGAACTCTTGTGTGATAAAAGAAGTAAAAGATTTGTCCAAATGCGTGAATTTTCGATCTTTACTTTTTCAAGTATCCTATCCTATTCATATACCAAAGCCACTGCTCAGTTATCTTCTACTATTGGGAGTCACCTATATCTAGCATGAGAGCAATATTCCCGGCCTACCTTGTTTGGTCAATTGGAAACTAAATGTGGAGACACTTTCGTACTCTGATTTTGGTAGAAAGGAACGGTTACAAGGAATACACATAGGGAAGAGGCTACCATTTTTCTGTAAGTAGATACCTCACACCACCGTGTTCATGATAATTAGCAATGATTTCTTCCATCACTCACACACACACACATATGTATATACACTCCCCTAATTACTCCCATGCGAATATAAGCGCAGATATTGTGGTGTAAAACTTAATGTTCTTATTAAGTCAAAATATTTATAAAATAAAATTTTAATTTTCATTGGATTGGACCTTATTATATAAACCCATGTCTATATTATCCTTTTATACAGTAAAATTAAATTAAAATAAACTTTAATTTACATTTATCCTTTGAAATAAAAGTAATTAAATGTTTAGATCTAAGGTTTGAATGTTTAGCACTACTCTAGAATATATTGGAAATATCCTACGCCAAAAACAAAGTAATTCAGAAATAAGTAGTTGTCAGATTTTGAATTTAGGTCATTAATAAACTTCTCGAACTTAAAACAAGGTAAATTTCCTCTATTATAAGGTAAAGGTAAATATCCCATTCCCGGACAATACTTTTATTTTAAAATTTTTTTATTTGATTATAATATAAGAGAACACACTAAACACATTTTTAAAGAAGTAGATTTTTAATATAATCTTACTTAATGTTTCATAAATAGTATTGTATTTTTTGTAATTGATAAATTATATTAAAATTTAATTATATCAAACAATATATATTTACAAACTATTCCTTATAAAAATGATAACATAGTAGTATATAAAAACATTGTAACATGCCATTGGCGATAAACATGGTTGTATGATTATATATTTTTTCTCATATGAATGAAACTTTTTAATAGATTCTTTTATTTATTCAAAACTAATGTTTTAATAATTGAAACGAAGATCGAACCAATAAAATTTATAGGTTATGATTTTATTGGTTCAACCAATCAAATTAATTGTTAAACTATATGACATAATAATTATAATTATATATAATAATTTATATATATATATAAATAAATCTATTAACATAAATTATAAAAGCTGATTACATGTGATGATTTATTATTTTATATAATTAAAATAATCTTATTTTAAGGGAAAAATTGGGACTTAATCTTTATTTTAAAAAAATATTAATTTCTTTAAAAATACTCATAACTCTAAAATATAATTCTTTTTAAAAAAAATTGGTGATCAGCCATTTTAATGCTTTTAAATCGTATAAACAAGTTAAAATTTATAATTTCTGAAATATAGAGGTAAAAAGACTGAAAAGATAATTAAAAAATCTAGAAAATAATTAATAAATCTGATTTTTTAAAAAAAACAAGTAAAACAAATTGAAGAACCTATTGGTTTTCAAGAACTTACTTCAGTTTGAATGATTTATTGGTTCAATCTAGTTTTGATCAGTTTTAATGGTTTAATGGACATATCCAATTCTCAATCCGACCAACTGGTTCGATCTGAATTTTCAAATAATGTACAAAACTAACTTAGATTTCTTTAATTCTATATACCTAAATTATGGTTTTATAATTAGTTATCGCTATTGCTACTTAGGCCTCTTAAATAGCCAAGAAATCATTTGATTCACACAACTCGTAATGATAACGGATAGACCAATCTAATCTAGTATAAGTAAACATAAGATATCAACGTTTGATTGAAGAAAAAACATAAGATATCAACGTTTGATTGAAGAAAAAACATAAGATATCAACGTTTGATTGAAGAAAAAACATAAGATATCAACTAGGCCAAATACTGTTTATAGGGTCTTCTTTTTAACTATCATCATCCAAATTCGACATTTTAGAATACAATTAGTATATTTGTACCAAAAAAATAAAAGACAAATACCAACAAGCAGTTGATCGAAGTGATAAATGGCTTCAACCCTTAAAAGGAAGTCAAAGGTTTGAATCTTAAGAGTCACCACTGTATAGAAAGTTTTACCATAATATTTTCTGATTTGAAAAAGATTAGTCTTACATCCAAAAGCTCAAAAGATGTAGAGATATCTCTGATCAATACAAAAAAAAATACAATTAGTATATGAAGCAGTATTGCCAGAATCAGACAAGAAGTTTGATGTCTAATTGTGAACCGCACACTTAAACAACTATTGTTTAATCTTATAACTAAATTCATAGTCATATCACTTTAAACCGATCAAAACTGGTCAAAATACAGTTAAATCATTCAGTTTATCCGAATGACTAATCAATTTAAACAATTAAATATGAACTAAAAGTCTTGTTGATTCACTGTCCAATCATATTTTAAAAACATTAATATTAAGTAATCATAATAAAATTAGGAAAATAACATTTTATAATTAAAGAAGAACAAATAGGCTTGTTGCAATTAAAATTGAAATCATATACTTGAATATGATTAAAAAAAATTAAAATTTACGTGTAACACGCTTTCTAAAAACTAGTTTATCAAAAAGTTATTGGTGCATTTTGTCAAAAAATTGATAAGTATTGTGGTTCGTGAGGCAGGGTGTAGAAACGGATTTAGGTTTCCCATTTCCTTCGCACACTGTTGAATAGTTTTGGAAATCAAATTCACGCCACTCGACTACCGTCTAAGCTTTGGAATTGTTTTTGCTTTTTTCAGAATTAAAAAAAAATCCTATATACTATTTTTATTTGTCATGAGGATGACGTGGGCGTGGCTCAATCAGTAAAAACTAAAAAGTAAGTGGAGCTTATGTGAGAAATTTTAGGTTTAGTTCAATTATAATTCTTCATTAAGACAATATTTCTACACATATTGTATATTTTGAGACGTTGAATAAAATCGTATCCATCATTACCCTTCTAATTAATCTAAGGCTTGGCTATCATGCTATTTATTTATAACGATACGTTAAAGAATGAAAGTTGCAGTTACTTTTACATAATTCAAGAAACCAGAATAGAATAAGATTAAAATAAAATTTTATATAAAATAAATAAATAAAGTGTTGGATTTTAGTATTTGGTATTTTAGAGCTTGGGAAATGGGTGAATATACAAGTTGTGCTTTTTTATGTGCGGAGGGAGAATATGATTTTCCTCATATGGCAATTCAATATAATTATATTGTAATGTGTAAAAAATTGCTAATAAACAATAAAAATATCAAGCAGTTCACTAGTTGGCCCGAGAGAACGGACTAATTACTTCGATACCAAACTTTTTTTTCAGTGTTGTCAACATAATAATACTATTCATTCTTTCACTTTAGTTTAATAATATATACATGGTAAATTATGAGTGTGTTTGGATAAGT
This sequence comes from Styphnolobium japonicum, assembly GCA_023212625.1. NCBI lineage: Eukaryota > Viridiplantae > Streptophyta > Magnoliopsida > Fabales > Fabaceae > Styphnolobium > Styphnolobium japonicum. Next base: position 30,172,534 of record JALBWW010000006.1, read on the forward strand.
TTTTTTTATTAAATAAAGTATTTTTTTTTAGAAAAGAAATATTTTTATAAATTTTTATGTATGTTTGAATGAAATTTTTTTAAAAAGAAAAAGTTAAACAAAAAATTTAATTATTTTTTTTTTAAAATTAGTGATCTTTAACTTATGAAAAAAAGAGAAGGAGAAGTGATTTTTTATATAATTTATTAATAAAAATACCATTTACCTTTATTAAAAATTATATATCTTGTTTTCTTTTTTTTCTCCTTATAAACCTTACTTCTTTTATTCTAAATACATTATATTTTTAGTAATTTTGTTATAAAAAAACTCTTTTATTCTTTTTTATTTAAACAAACTTACAAGTCTTTTTGTTATTTAAAAGTACTTTACAAACATTATATTCAAATGTAAAATAAATTTTTCTTTAAAAAACATATCTACTAAAAAAAGTCTAAAAAAAAAAATCTATTTTTTAGAAACTTATTAAAGGGGCCCTATATCCACGTACACAAGGATTTTCTGGAAGAGATGGTAAAGGTTTCCCACTGGTTAAATTGGTTGCACTTAATTAACCAAAAACAAAATTGGTTGCACTTAATAATGGATAGTTTTAAGTTCTCGAGACCTCTGAAACTTTATTCTTTTGACATTATATAATTGTCTATGATTATCTTTGAAAGGAAAAATGTATCTTTAGCACCCACAAGGTCCCCCCAAATAACTATTCGGTTATTTGTATGTATGACCTGCTAAAAGTCAGGACCAGATCTAATGTAATCAATTGAAGTTTATATAGGGAGGGACAAGGAAGAAAATGAGTGCCCACACCCAAATTATCCACTGCATTAAGCAATGATGTTGCAGAGACACCAAGTCCCACCACCCTAATTAAGCATAACGTAATAATTTTATTGACATAAGCTCCATTGGTTTCACATTTCAAACAACGCAAACGCTCAAATGAATGCATCTTTACCGAAAGAAAAAAAAAATCTTCCTAGCGCGCGTTTGTGGTGTCCAAAATCTTTTACAAATAGGCAAATAATTGTTGCTGCTAACGTTAGACTTTTGGCTTATAGTTAAGGAGAGCAAGGGAATGAGCTTAGGAGTCTTAACAATGAAAAATAACGGAATGAGCTAGTTGCAAAGTCTTAGGTTCAAAAGTGAAAGGTATAGAATCCCTTGTTAAGCATTTAAAAACTCTTCTAATAGACAAGTGGAAGAGACGTTGATGTGGTGAAATGCTCCTATTGATAGTTATATAAAGCTTTATTCACATGGTAAATGAGCTTATAATTCAAATGATACTGATTTTCAGTATTTAAATTGAAATATAATAATGATATTAGAGGTTCAATCTTCTATTAAGCTACCCATCCCCTTCTCTTACTTACACCTTCCAATGTTAAAAAAAATTAAAAAAATTGATCATAAGCGACTAAGATTGGCTGGATTGCGGAGAGAGAGAGAGAGAAAGAATATTTTATACATTTTCTTAGCATGCATGCGATCGTGTTAGCCATAACACTTTCCAGCAGTGCGTAATGGCAGCTTGGTGAGGAGGGTCTTTGAGGTCCAATCAGGCTGTCCAATTAACCTATCTAATAAGGTAATAATAAACAATTAAAGTGTAATAAGCCTGTGAGAAAGGCGAGGAAAAGACCCTTAACAATAATTTGAAAGAAAAAAAAGTGCAAAGGACAACAAAGTTTGGTTTAGATTAAGCATCGCAAGCCATATACATTTGTATTGTGATATTTCCAATTTCAGGTTCGTGATGATTGGGACAATGTCATGCGTCCCAATCATCATGACTAATAATTTGTTAGAGCAAAATAACGAGAGGTCAAACTTCATAGTCAGGTGCCAAGGACTCAAGGGTAACCATCATATCTTTCCTTTCCCTTACCAATAAGCAACTTATGCGATGCGATTCTCTTGTATCTTGGCAGTCTAAAAAATCAGTCGACAATTCACGAAGGTCCATGGAAACTTTGACTGCAATTCATAACATGATTTGTTCATGCATAAAATCTAAACGTATATTTATTGCATTTGCTTAATTTATAATGGGTTATTATAATTTAATTATAGGAAAAGTTATTTGCACTCTTAATTAATTGTTTATTTATCGTTTTACTATAATTATAATTTTAATTAAACAAAAATACAAAAACTAATAACTAATGTTTGACTTGAATAAAAAAATAAAAAAATTTAAATTTAAATTTAAAAATAAGTAATTAAAATTTAAAAAAGTGAATAGATATAAATATCAAAATTTAAATCAGGAAACCAGCAAATGACATAAATGAATAGGTCGGACAATTGTATGTGCTATTTACAAAGAAGCAAATGAATGAGATTATTATAGAGATTGCAAATTACTTTTCATCACAAGGAAAGCCCGCAAGGGAAAGGGCTAATTAAGCTAACAGCATTAAATATAACAGGTTGTAGTCGTGTAGAGAACAAGAAAATATATGAATACTTGAATATAGGATATGCATGGGCATGGTAGGGAGTACAGAAGAATGAAAACAGATGTGGTGTTGCGTGGGGTGCTAGTGTGGAATTGACGAGGGAGGGGGGTCCACTTTCCGCTTTACAGAGTGCACGCAGACCAAACCAAAAGTGAGAGTGATAGAACCTAAGAAGAAGGGGGCGTGGTCTGAGGGGAGCATGGAAGCAGTGTAGCATGTAGGGATTTAAGGGGACAATGGCTTCTGAACCTTTTGATGAGAGCTATCTTCATTTTGTCTTCCAGTCTCCCCCAATTCTTACACACACCAACAAGTAACAACACAATCTATTCTCTATCTATAATAATGATAATAATATTGTCATAATTCATTATTTTAGTTATTATATATTCTCTTTTAACTTTCAATTTTGAGCAATAGGACCAATCAATCTCTCAGTGGTTGAGGCAGTCCTACACTACTCTAGGTCTCTATATCTCTTTATCGGCTGGCCTGGCTCTCTTCAGTCCCTTTCTCTGAGTAACCGTGGGCCGAGATTCAGTGCCATTTTGAAGGGCTTTCCAGTGAAAAGAAAAGGAAAAGTGACCTTTGCCCATTCTACATTTTGCTTTTGTCACCAATCCATTCATTGCCCTCACTTGTCTCCACTCGTAATTTTTTTTTTCGTAATTGGTCAGTCGTGGATTTTTACTTTTGGAAGAACAAAAACAAAGATTAAGGATATTTGGTTCTTAGAACTAGGAGGTAAAGAAATTATGCAATCATGGTTCGAAGGAAATGGAATACGAGTATGCTTTGCACTCGCGGATATATCTGAACTGAAAAACACAACACTTTATCAATCCTAATTAGGAATTAAATGTGCAAATCATTCGGAGAAATAGGTTGTTGTGCAGGACTAATAGAGAGTGTTTTATTGTGTGAAAGTGACATAAACTGAATTAAGATCTATCTTATTTTTATTTTTAAATAAAAATTAGTTTTGGTCTTATATCTATTTTTTAAAATATTTACTAACGAGTATCTTTAGTGCATTATTAAAGTTATTAAAATAGCAAGTATTGAATATAAAAATAGAGTATTTAATATTTTAAAAATTAAAAAATATTTAATATTTTTTTCATTAAATAATTGAGAAATATTAAATGTTTCTTAGATTGGTTATATAGCAACACCTATTTTTTAACAAATACTTCTATTTCTTCCTAATCAATCATCCTAATAATTTTTTTAATTATTCAAAGAAGAAAGAATGAAATATTTTTTGAATTCCCATAATATTAAATGCTTTACTTTTTTATTTAATACTTTCTATATTAAATAATTAGGAGAATATTAGGAGGGTATAAAATTATTTACTCTTTTTTAATTTCTACTCAACGAAACATGCTCTTAGTAATTGTTACCTTAATAAATGAAGTAATGAACAGTTCTAATTGATGTTTCAGTTACGACCGGTAATTGCAAGATGATGATGTGGTTAGTTAGGTGTTTGAGCAGGCGGGCAGGCATGCAAATTGCCCTAGCTATTAATTAGTCTTACTATCATAATGTGAATGCGATCATTGAAAAGCTCTACTCAATCGCTGGTTTTATAAAATCAAGTTGTATAAAGTGCAACAAAGTTGAAATTAAGCATGCTTGCTAGCTAGCCAGTCACTTATCACCAATCTTATTGGCTCAACCCAATCACACTCTTCTTTTATTATTGATTTCAATGTATAGGTTTCGGTTGCGATTTCAAACCAGTTACATCACTTTTTCCTTTTTCCTTTCGGTGTGGCAGGAAAAAGAAGTATAGCACAATATTGTTAGGCTTTTTTTTCCTTTTTCCTTTCGGTGTGGCAGGAAAAAGAAGCATAACACAATATTGTTAGGAGTCTAATCGGATTCACAAACCAAGATTACGCTTAAACGGTTATAGTTTAGATTATAATTTAATTTTATAATTGAATTTATGTTTAGATTATTTTAGAATAGTTAAAACTCAACTCAATCATTTGATTCATTCGGTTTAAAGTCATCGATCATTAAAAAAATATATAAAAATTTAATATTTTATAAATATTTTTATATTTTTTATATTGTTGCATTTGAATTATTTTTAGGACAAAATACACATTACTCTTTGTAGTATATATTTTTCTTAACTTACTCTCTTAAATTATTTTTTTATCACTAAACCTCCTTATAATATGGTTCACGTTGAAAATAATACTTTAAGAGTTAAATCATAAAGAAGTTAAAGTCTATTTGAAAGTAATTGTCAACAATGTATTTTGTTCGAGTCACATAAAAAGTAAATTAGTAAATTAATTAGCCAATTAACTCTTAAAATAAAAACCAAATTAATAAATATTTATGTTCGGGTCACATAAATATTTAACTCGGAATAGACAGAGTAAGGTGTTAATATCTTTCCTACTCGTAATCAACCCCTGAATCTAAGCTCTTAAGCGCAGACCATTTTTCTTAAGTATCTAATCGCACCATTCCATTTTAATGGAAGAAATCGATTAGTGGCAACTCTTAAAACCCAAACAAAAACTAAAATAAATTTTTTAGTTACCTTCTCCCTTTGAGGTGCCCTTCGGGATAGTTGCGACAATAATCACTTAAAAAGTCTATTTACTATTAAAAACAAGAAGTCTTGGTGGTTAGGTTGCAGCGTTGACTGAGTGGGTGAGTATATTAGAACTGTTGGCAATAATTGTGTTAAAATTAGTTGAAAACAAGGATAAAAATTTGAGATGTACGATTGATGTTTAGTGCATGGAAGAGGTTTTATGGATGATTGAAGGTTATCACTTAAAAAACTCTGTTTATTATTGAAAAACATGAGATTTTGGTTGTCAAGTTGTAGTGTTGATTGAGTGAGTGAGCATATCAAAACTGTAGCAGTGATTGTATTAAAATTGGTTGAAAATAAGGATTAAATTTTGAGATATATGATTGATGTTTGATGCATGATGGAGGTTCTATGAATGATTGAGGTATATACACAAGTGATGCTCTGCCTTTGGGTTAAGAAAACATGGATTAAAATATAAATGATAATATATAAAAAAAAAAGAGTTCTATATTTGTTTTAATAAATAAAGTAACTTTTTCAACGTGAACCAAACTAAATGAAAGTTTAGTGACAAAAAATATATTTTAAAGGATTAAGTTGAGAAAGGCTTATACTATAAGGAAATAATGTGTATTTTACCCTTACTTTTATGAAGTCTTTCATTGTACTAGCTTGTTTAAATGATTAAATCAATTGAACCTAAACCGAAAGTCTCGTTGGTTTAATGTTTGGTCCAATTTCAATAACATTAGTATAACATTTATGAAATTGAGTCTAATCATATATATTTTTAGTTTAATTTTGATCTATTATTAATATTTTATTTACACTATTATCTAATTATGTATTAACAAATCATTAAAAGGTTTTCACATCACAACAACTATTTAAGAAGTTTAACATTTTTACATTATCAAATGAATTTAATTTTGATCAACTGTCAGTTTTATACTGTCATCCAATCATATATTGCTACATCATTAAAATAATTTGACTATCATAACAACTACCTAGAAAGTTTAACTCTTTTAATAATGTGTCAAAACATAATTAAATGATAATATAAAATAACTTTATACTGACAATAAATTAAAATTAAATCCTTATCAAATTTAAACTTTTTTTTTACCACTTTTCATTTTAGCGTGACCTGTAATTAATACTCATAGAAATTGCGAAAACTTGCTTTAATGAGTCTAGACAAAGTCAAAAGGACAATTGAACACAGCATGCTATATCCTCATAGAAAAAATGATTGTTGTAACAACCAAAAATAATAACGTTATTCATGCTGATCTGCATGAGGCATTGGAATACTTATTACTATTTGCTAATAAGTGCTCTCAGAAGAACATTGGTCAAGAAATTAAAAATAGAATATTAAATATTAAAAAATTATTTCATATTTTTTTATTTAAAAATTGAAACTATTTATTAAAAATATTAAATAATCCTTAAATAATAACTTTAGAGCACTCATTATCAATACTCATCCTTATTAATAAAACTGGAGCGTAAGCGCTTTGACTAAATTCCCCAGTGCATTAATTATTTTCCCCAAAGTAAAATGTAACTCCGGCTACGTATTGTTTTTTCCCTGCTATTCGACTCAAATCCCCTATTCTATTTTTCTGTCCTCAAATTTGTTTTTCTAATAACATACTATTAATTAAAAAGAAAATATTATCAACTGAGAAAACGGTGTAATTTTTTTCTTATATAGTTAGTAGTATTTTATTAAGACACAGAATATTTAAATTCCTGTTACAAAAGTCCTAAAATACCTTGCGTTTCGGTCTGAAGTTCAGACTCTTCACCACCCCTTTTATTGGAATTTGGAAATAAAAAACTGGCTACCCAACTTTGTTTACCAGGCTAACCCCATAATAGAAGAAAAGCCCAAGATGCAGGTGTTTCTAACTTTCGGCGAGGACTTTTCCTACACGGGCCTTGTGTTCACCGAAAATATCCATCCTTTGCGAGATAGGCTTCGTTAGAAATCTTGCTCCTCCGTTTTCTAAGCCGCCACCCCCCCCAAAAAAAAGAAAGAAGCTATTTTGTTTCCTAATTTAGCCCTTTCTATCGTTTACAAGCCATAAAATCAGTCATCGTCTTGAAAAAAACAATGCCATATTCTATGACCCATACCAAGGTCGCGAAGTGCAGCGAGATTTTACAGTTTTTTTTTGGCAATTAGATTTGATGAGATGAAGATGTACTTTTATGTATATTCGTTCGTGTTGAAAACTTGAATTGTTGGAGTTCTCCGTGATTGATAATTCTGTGTGAGTTCATGGTAGTAGCACTTAGCACGTCTTGGGAAGTAAGTGATGAAGGTTCGATCCAAATAGATATTAATGCCCCCATGCTTTGAATATCTTTCTTATTCCCTGCCACCAAAGTTTTAGGCCTCTATTACGACAAACAAAAATCATGTCAAACCCTTTTTTTTATTATTATAGAAGTAAAAATTTCATTTAAAATTTGGGTTTCAAATAAGGCTTAGCCTAAAACTCGAGCCCAAAGTTTAGTTGCCCCAAGTTGGGTTTATAATATTAGCTTTACCTTGTGTGAATATATGTTCTCTCAATCATTAAAACCCTCCCTATTATTAAAATATATTTTAAAAAAAGCTTATACATAACAAGTTGCTAAGTTTCAAGGGCAAAAGAAATTATCTCTTCCATGTCATGTAGAAGGATATGACAGATTGAGATTACTTATTTCCGATGATTGCCCCAAGTCCCAACCTGCCAACCAATCATTCTTTCCCATAAGAACATAACTATCTTATAAAAAATTTCAAGCTAAAAGCGAGTTCAGATTTTCCTAATATTGAATTGAAATGGCACGTGAGAACTTGTCTAGTACTACTAAGCATATGTTGGAAGAAAAGCCCAGCCACCCAGCTAAATTTGCAAGGACAAGCCCATAAATGATGCCTTGTTTTTAAAACTAATTATTAAAATAATCTCATTTTCAGACTAATTATCATTATATTATTGTATTTGTCATGCTGACAAAATTTTCTTTTAGTGCCTCCACGTGAAAGGCTCAAATGCTTTGGCGCTTCTCACAAAGCAACCTTTAAATGAATTGAATATTGATATTTAAATATTTCATTAAAATATTATAATAACACTTCATAATAATTAAGTTTTAGTTTAGGTGAAACTAATATTCAAATATCAGGTAATATTCGAATATTAGGTGATATTTGAATATTAGAATTCAAAATGCATCGAGACAATAATATTTTAATATTTGGTTTCTTGAGAAATTCACAAAAGTCAATACTAACCTTATATTAGTTCATATTTGTGCTATCAGATTCGAAGGTCACCACATAAAATATGTATTTCTAATCTTTTGTGTGGAGATGCTAACGTGTTTAAAGCCTTCCATGTAAAACGCCAACAAGTTTGATGCCTCCAAGTAAAAAGTCCAAACATATTGGTATCTCTCATGTGACCTTAAAAAGAATATTAGCGTGACAAAATAAAAAATGATAGTAATTAGTTTGAAAAGCAAAGTATTTCACCATAAATATCAAATCCCAAAAACAAATATTCTGGGTTGAGCAAATCTTTTGCAACTCTGACTCCCTAGCTCAGAAATTGGATTTGCAATTTTTGTGTGCTACAGCTACGCGGGACAGATGTCGAGAATCGCACAGGGTGCAGATTTGAATAAAATCTAATTGGTTTGCCAATCATTTTATGGGGGGATTTGGGATCCTGAAGTTTTTATCAGCATCTTCGCCTATCATTGGCCTTGCCGCTACCTCCATCGTTGGGCAGCTCATGTGTATCGCTTTTATCGTCATGTTCAGGTATGGGGCATCTATCTAAAACACATCCTCCCCCCATTTTGAGAAAGCTGAAAAGTATTCATATATTAAATTCATTATATAAATAATGGTTATTGTATTCATATATGTTTATATACATAGGAGTTAGAAAGAAGATGGGGTGTTTGGGGTTGGTGAATTATTCTCAGTTGCATCCAACCCCCATGTGCGGCCTTTTAGTTTAATATCCAGAACCACAAGAATGACAAAAGTCTCCCGTAGAATCCGGCATTCGAACATGACTTATACTCTACATATGTATGTACTACAGAGAGCATCAACCATTAATTTCCGCTTATTGTTCTTCATATACTCTTTTACTATTACTACTACTACTACTGTGACTTTCTCTCTCTATCTATCTATCTATCTATCTATCTATCTATCTATCTATATATTTATATATCTATCTATTTATTTGGGATCATATCTAATAAGATGAGTAAATCTTGATCATTGAATCATTTATGAATGGTCAAGATTATATGTTACTTAAATGTCACATAATCACTTAAAAAAGTCACATGACTTTATGTTTTAATCTTGGCCATATATAAATGATTCAATGGTCAAGATTTAGTCCTCTCACTCTTATAATAAACCACTTCTCTCACTAGATATGCCCCATATATATATATATATATATATATATATATATATATATATGACCCTTTCTACATGGGTAACACAAAAGATCCGGTCAATTCTGAATCATTTTTTGGTTCACCTGCAAATGCTGTCATTCAATTTCGATTGGCTACATTTGAAGTCCAACTCCAACCCTCAAGTGCCATATAGTGAAACGAAATAAAATAAAATAAAAACGAAGAAACGTGTATTACATATAAAGAAAATAATAATAATGAGGGTATTGAGAGATTGGATTTTAACCTAAGTTCAATATATATAGAGGCAATGAAAACAATTTAAAAACGCATATGAATGGTCAGAAAAATTACACTTTGCTTATTGATTCTTCCCTTATGCGAAAGTGATTAGTGAAAATGAACTAAACATGAATGTATAATTACTTGTTTTTTAAGTGCCTTTAGTAGGCATTAGACTAACCAATTCAACGAGTATAAAAATTCAAGCATTCCAAAGATTAAATTATTAGGTATATATCTAAAAATGGTTCTAATCTCTAATTCGCGAGCTCGTGTAAGTTTTTGTTTATCAAATTAAAAATTCTAAGCGGTTAGATATAAGTTCACGAATAATGTTTATTTCTAACAAACATGTTTATAGTATTTCAAAATTTTGATTTGCTTCTGGTGGACTCGTTTCCTCAATCTCCTGTGAGAATATTTAATTTGCGACTAATCTATCTACATAAAAGAGTGTGTCTGTGTTTGTATATGAATATATTTTAAAATAGAAATATTATTTATACATTATTTATTAGCAGGAGTGAAGTAAACCAAGAAAAAGGAAGGAAGGAAGAACGGAGGTAACTTATGTCGGTACGCAATGCGGGCAATTTCTAATGAAATGGCTCATGATATAGTAGTTAGTGCATGCCAATCATTTTCAATCATTTGGTGTAATATAAAAATTAAAACAGTTCATGGATATGATTAGGGAATTGAGTAATTAGGGGCGTAGCCCCATCCACCAAAAATTGTCCCGCACATAAACTCTCTCTACTATAAGTCTTGCTCCAGTTAAGTCTCCTCCTCCCATCATAATGTTTGTTAGCTTCGTCAACCATAACTTATTCACGTCAAAAGAGAACGATGAATATTCCTTAATTATCATTTTATACTTCATTTCATCATTGGGGAGAGAGAGAGTAAAAGCACTTAGAAAAGTGGAGGTGCTCCGTGCTTGGACAGCTAGCAATGTACTTCACAGATAGAAAGTCACTTGAAGAGCAACTGCAGAAAAATGGTTTCCAAAGAGAATGTAGGTCAAAATTATACAATGTGAGATAGTGAACCTGTTCTCTCCTCTTCTTCTCATATTGAAATTAAGATGGGGGGCCCCTAAGCAAAAGAAAACAAGAAATTTACTCTTCATAAATTCAAAATATCGGGTAACTAATTCATTAGGGAATGGGAATCATGAGATGAAGCATGCAATACCCAACTCTCCCATACCCATAAAGTGCATGCACAAATTGTTGATGCTTAATGTCCAAGATAAACTGTTTGACTGATATACTTTGTGCATACAACCATGTTGGTAACGCTGCTAATTAAAAGAGATCGAGTGACTAACAGAGTGTTAACGATGAGAAAGTTTGGAGGAAAAGACATCGGCTGACGTTTGATATAAAATGGAATTTTGAAGAGGAAGGGACTCAGGTATTAAGTATTATTAATTATATGAGTTTCATATAAACAGATTTTACTTAAAGCATAGAGTTGGAATAGAGTTTCAATTTTACTTGAATCACTTGTTGCCAAAGCTAATGCTTGAGCATGAATTAATTCTACATTAAAAGAGAATAAAAGAAGCTCAATGACACCAAAACAAAAACGTATGAAGTATTATTAAGTAATTAATAACTAAAAGGCATTCCTTTTGGGTACGGAAAATTTGTTTTGGATTGTTCGGTGGGTGCTGCAGTCATCCCAAAAAGGTTGTAGCTAGATTAAAAAAAAAAAAAGAGAGAGAGAATATAAATTAAGAAGAGAAAATAACTTAATAATGCAACTTGTAAGAGATAATTATTTTTTGGTTCGGTTTAGAAAATTAACCAAGTATTCAACTATATTAACTAATAATTTATATACTGTTAATTACGTATCAAGTATCAAAATGAAGATAATTTATTGGTTAACCATATGTAAATTATTGGTTAATGTAGTTGAATACTTGGTTAATTTTTCAAGCCGAACCAAACTGATATTATCTTTCTTAAAAAGAAATAAATAATCATTTCCCATGTGTAAGCTCCATTGCCAACCAATCAGATTGGTTTGTGGGCTTCCCTAGATGACGATTGACGAATCGATATGCAAAACTCCCATGAACATGTGAATTAGTATATTGATATATATATTTCTATTTTTGTCTAACAAAGAGTGCGTTTGGATTTTTTTTAATTTAATTTTAATATATTATTAATGTAAAAAAGATTTATATTGTTATTTAATTATATATTATTAAATCATTAAAAAAAATTTAACTATCATATTAATTATTTTGAAAGTTTAACTTTTTTAGTGATATATTAATATATGATTAGATAACAGTTTAAAAAAAATTTTACACTGATGATAGTGAATCAAAATTAAACTCATTTTTTTCTTTTAAATAAAGTACTTTTTTAAATAAAAAATATTTTTATAAGTTTTTAAATATGTTAAGATGAAACTTTTTAAAAAAGTATAATTAAAAAAAACTCAATTATTAATTTTTTTAGAAGTTAATAATTCTCATCTTTTGAAAAAAAAGTGAAAGAGAAATATTTTTAAATATAATTTATTAAAAAAAATAATTTTTTAATTAAAAATTACATATCATGTTCTTCTTTTTTCTTCTTGTAAACTCTGTTTCATTTATTCTTAATAACTTACATTTTTAATAATTTTGGTATAAAAAAGTTTTTTTATTTTTTTTATCCAAATAAACTTATAAGTCATTTTCTTACTTAAAAGTATTTCATAAAAATTACATCTAAAAGTGACTTTTTTTTATAATAAAAAAACTCTATTAAAAAATATATATAAAAAAAAGTCATTTTTTATAACCTTACGCAAACGACCTATATGAGTGTGAGAAGAATCTGTGGCCTTTGTAGTTGTTATGTAATCTATCAGTGATTATATAACAAGTAAGATTCTTATCTGGTTATAAGCTGATCACCGTCCAAATTATGGCTCTGAAAAGCTGCAAGAGACCGAGGAAGCTGTTGTTTTGGGTGTCATGGTGGAACATTAAATTAAATTAAATTAAATTAAATTAAATTAAAGAACATTATTTACAGCAGGGATTTCCATTGGGTTTGGCCAGGCGTGCATTGACATCATCATGAGAAAAGGCAAACATTATTTTGTGGGATGGAGTACACTTGTGTTTATAATTTCTCATATCGATACTCGATCGTAAATGATTAATAAAATGTACTGACTCTCCATTTGTTAGCTGTAACGTAAAGGGTAGATTCTTTGTAGTAAGAAACTGTTACATGCATGTTTCTTCTTTTGAGCAGAAAAGGGAAAAGAAAAAAGAAAGAAACTGTTAGAAGTTCCGAGTTCTATGAGAGCAACTGCACCCGTAGTCTGTTTTCATCTTATTGCTTGCGGCAAATGCTTCTTTAGGGTTCGTTCCGGTAAACATAAAGCATATGTATCGGTGTTGATACAAAACATATACAGCCAAAATTCCAGAGATTGGGTGCGGCTTTTATTCTCATAGAGTCATAGTGTTTTTTTAGGGCATATTCCCTCACCTCAAAACAACAGGTCTCACTTACCCACCCATTCAGCTATGTATTTAATTTAATGTGAATGAATTGTCAGTTAACTAAAAATAAAGAGTAGAAGTAGGCCGTATGTAGGGAAAAATCTTTGTTGGGAAAGACTCCATCTATTTTGGTGGTCTCTCCATCTCAAAAGGAATTAATCACTATTAACTAAATCGAAGACACATTGATTCTCACAAAAAAAATAAAAAACCAAAGGGTAGAATACAAAGTTATACTAGACCACCAACCGAAGGGGAAAAAAAAGTTACACCAGACCAGCTAGTTAGGGGAAAAAGACAACTAATGTATTGTCTCTTTTAAAAAAAATAATTTAAAAACTATTGGGACGAAAAGAAATCCGCAGAAGAAATAGGAAGGAATAAAAGGAAATTTGCGACGTAGGAGGTTTCCAAGTACTACCGCACACGTTTATTAATTTCTACATTATTAGGCTAATTGCAATGAGTGTGTTTGGAACAACAACTTTTAGTTATTGATTTTATTTATTAATCAAATTCTTTTTTTTAGAAAGTTATAAAATAATTAAGAGTTCATTTGATTTTGAATTTTTTTTTTATTTAAGTTGTGTGCATGTAGAAAGCAACTCAAATTTAGTTAGATTTAAGTGAATTTGATTTATTTTAATTTTAATTATTTGAATGACAATTTTGTCTTTATTAATTTACTCATTTTACGTATTCCAAGTTAGGGTAGTAAAGTAAATTACTTAAATAAAATGAATTTCATTCATTTTTAAGGTATTTTAAATGTGGGATTTGATTTATAAGTTAATTCAAATTTTATTTATTTTTAAAATGAGTTTCAAATATTATAATTAATTTTTAAATCATATCAATTTCATATTTTTATGATGTCAAACACAATGAATACGTTCTACAATAGTAATAATATTTCTACAAACTTGCACTCTCACACTTCTTACATACTCATGAATGTCATTGGATAACATTTTAGTAATCTTTTCTGAAAGGTTTAGGTTATGCACATATCTCACAAAAATTTGTACAAATATCTTTTCCCTTATATTTTGTAAGTGAAGATTCATCACTCGTCAGGAAACTTGTTATACGGTGCCCCCTTCCCCAAGCCTACGCGAGGGTTTTGTCCTCATTTATTACTAATGAGTTGTGAGATGATTCGGGTTGTAGCATAAACATGGTTGGAAGAATGTATAGTCAACAATGACAGTAGTCTAAGCATATTCTAGGCCCTCGATAAAGATAACGTACGTAGAATTTTTCGTTTTCCAGATCACAGCTTAAGAGCCTCTCGAGTGCAATTTGATAACCTCTTGCATTCTTACGTATTCTTTCCCCCATTTAGGTATTATTCTACTTAATAATTAGAGGGTTTCTAATTTATAGGCCCCTTCCTTCACCTCGCCCTCTATTGTTTATAAACTAGTTAGTAGTTGACCCATAATTCCTCTAATTGTAGTTCATTTTGCGACGTCGAAGTAGCTACATAATGTGTCACAGCGGCCAATCTGATGAGCTGGTCGCAATGCTAGCTTAGTATTATATATGTATGTCTACTAATAGCATTGATCATAATATTTTATGTTTATGAATTTAATAAAAACTCTATCTTTAATAGAAAAAAGATAGAGAATGGAAGTGTGAACTCGTGTTTGCAATCTCTGAAGTAGTACTAATACGTTAGTACCATTCTGTTCAATCCACATATTTTAATTATTTTTCTACTGCAATTGTTTCTGGTTAGCAAGCCCGGAAGGGCTGTTTCGATAATGACAGGGCGCGAGGTGCGGATCAAATACTACATGGACAGCCATATTTACAATAAATATTTTATTGTAAGTTTGTAGCGTATATAAATGAGGGGGGAAAAAAAAAGAAAATGCCTATAAGAAAAATAGAAATTTGTATACTTATCAAGGTAATATGATTTTTGACGAAGGTTTCAAATTTGTCGATCATTCATAAAATGTAGCTTGTAATAAATCAACATGTTTTTCTTTTCTGAGTTCCATTGGAAGCAACATATCTTCTTTTATAATAAGGGATAACTTATCTTCTTTTTTTTCTTTCATAAATCTAACCTCATGGAAATTAAACTCAGGAACCAAAAATAAATAAAATAACTGAATGTATTTTTTTTTGATAAGGAAGCTATGGGGCTTTGGTTCACCAGTATTGTATTCATACTTAATTAATTTCTCATTTTTAAAAGTCAAAATCTGTGAGCGAGAATGAAGAAAAAAATAATGAATAGGTCAACATCAACGAGATACAGAGCTGAGGTTGGCAAATGCCAGCAACAGCAGCTGCAGTACTATAAATTTAGTAATTTACTATTTAGATGCGTCGTATGGTACCACATATATATACTCATGAGTCTTATTTGCATAGTTGGCTCTCCGGCTGCTTATATATGTTAACAATATCTATGAAACTGCTACCAAACAAGGCAACCGATTGCTTTTTTGGCGCATTCACATAAATTGAATACAGATCAATATATTTAATTTTTTTAAGTTAATCATCCACCCAGGTGCCTATGTTAATTGTCTTCTTGCTATGCTAACCCGCAAGTAGCTAGCTAGCTAGGCATCATCTTAACATGAAGCTTCAATTTATTCATATCATCCATTTTGTTTGCTTGCCTAATTAAGACTGCTATAGCTAGTATTCATATCAATGGCGATGAAGAATCTAACCTCTATAAATTTGTTTGTTTTTATCTCTTCATATATGCTTTTTTTTTTTTCCTGTTTATGTGCATGGATTGGGTGTGGCAGCGATATTGTCTGATTTCTGACAGAAGGTTTTGCAGTACCTCATAATGTGAATCTTATCCTTAAGTTTTTATTAAACTCACAGATACAACACACACACACACACACACACACACACACACATATATATAATGCATGTATCAAACCGAAGAATCGTTCATGCATTATGTGGATCGAGACTCCATTTCAGGAAGCACCAGTACGCCAGCGCATGTGTATTAAAGTAATTAAATCTTAATTTTTGTTTACCTTAATTATGGGCATTGTAGAATTAATAGATTATGGTTATGATGGGGATATTAGAGACAAATCTAAAAAATGGAAGCAGAAACGTGGCGGTCTCTCAAGGTCGTTTTACACGCACCGAAAGTTTGTGATGTTTAAATCCAAAGCATAAATAATCATATAAAGTGACTGCGCTAATTTTGTTTAGGGCAGCTAGGGAATACCAAAAAATAATAAGTATGAAACATCACTAAATATAAACACTAGATAAAATCATAAAAACAATGTACCAAAAAAAAAAAATCATAAAAACAGACAGTACTACAAGTCGACTGCCAACAAAAGCTTATGCTCATGACTAAGCTGTTTAAAACACAGGACACGTCGTCTTTCCATATTCCTAGTTAAAGTTATATTTCTTCAGCTTCTTATGCTTCTCAATCTTCGTTTAATGTTCATTCAAGTGTAATTTCAAAATCAAAATACCCAGATAAAGATAATTTTAGCTGATCAACAACACCCAAAAAGTGTAAGTTTCCAAATGAAAGTGATAGCCTTTAATCTCTGTTTTCGTTGTCAAATAAAAAATACATTACTTTATATTTATTGTCACAATTTTACTGTGGCTGTTAGAACCCACGTATAACTGATAACGGTTATAATCGCATATCTCAAAAAACAAGCGGAGAGCATATTCTATATATATATACAACATCAAGCATTGAGTTTTCGATCGTGATTATATATAAATAACCTTTTAATTTTAAAATCAATTATGATTTTAATATGTATATATCTAGCCTTTAATAATTTATTTATTTTGTTTTAATTTTTTTACCTTCTGATATTCATTCTTATCAGTCATACTTTGATAGAATAATGATCAATAGTGACAATTAGGAAACAGAATATTATTGAAATCCAAATGTGAAATTAATGTCTCATTAAAAACTTAAAGAAACTGAAATCTTGAATAGAGGTAGATGGATGACAAGTGTTATTAATTTGTTTTAACATTTTCTAAAAAAGACACTTTTTTTCCTTTTCTTGATTTTAGTAATATTCGTAGCACTTGCATGACATATCTTTCGATGGTGCATCCTCCATCAACAATCTGAATCTCTATAAGCTAACTATTACTTGAAATATAAATAAATTTATCTGCATTAGTTACACAAATAAGAAAATAATAGGTAACTTAATAAACACGAAAAACAGAACAAGTGGAGCCGATAAACATGAAGTACGTGACCAAATGGCAATTTGCAATTGCAATTGCAGGGGACATGAGCGCGTAGGGATGCCGAGGGTGCAGTGGCACACAGAAAGATAAACGAGTAGTTACGCTCCCTCCCTCAAATTGTCCAACACATTAACTTAATATATGGTGTGACTGTGATGATTGGCAGTATACGAGAGATGAGAATAAGAATTGACCTCTCAGTTTTTCTGTTTAATTTTAAAATTCGAGTTGCCCTACTACCACTGCCCGTACTAAAAAGTAGAAGACGGGCCGTGGGTCCGTGAGGTCCGTGACACTGTTTCAGTACAACTAAGTGGACCCGAACCTGGACGCCCTTTCAAAAAGAAAAGTACCACCAATACTTACTTTCATTCAATTGTTTCCTCTCTTGTCAGCACTCAGCACATTAAAATACATACACAAGTTACACGACCTTTTTTTTTTTATACATATATTCATAAAATTATTTCTTTTCATTTTAAAAGTTATGATATTTTTTTATATGTAAAAATTTCAACCAATAATTTTTTTTATATGACCTTTTAAACGCATGATTTTGACAATATTTCGTATAATTTTATGTAAAATATCTTGAAATTGGAAAATAAATTAATATAATTTTCTTAAATATAAAAAGAAATCTCAAAATATTTCATTTTTGAAGGAAGATTCACGTATAGAAAAATTCTTAAATACTTTAAACGTAATACTTTAAACAAATTTTTAATTATTAAGTTTAGAGTAAATAAATAATTTAATTCTTAAAAATATTTTTTATTTACAATTTAGTTTTTAAATTTATTTTTTTTATATGAATTAATTTTTAAATTTATAAAATTTATATCAAATTAGTCATTTTATTATTTTATAATATCATTTTAGTTTAATGAGTAATTGAATATTCTGTATATAAAAAAATTAAATTTTATTAAGTTAAAATAATATTATATCTCAAAAAAAAAATAACAATAAATATTACGCACAGATATACATAACGTATTAAGTCATGAGTTTTTGTTTAATTTAATTAATCAAAAATAATAATAAAACTAATTAACACAAACTTTATAAATTTAAAAATTAATACCTACACAAAATTAAATTATAAGTGATGAGTATTATTAAAAATCAAGTTACTTACTTATTAAATTAAATTTATAATATTTTTAATCTAATATTGTGTTATCTTTTTAAAGTACGTAAGAATTTTTTTCACAAAAGGTACGAGTGGCGGTGACATGTCAGCCTGAAACTGTGACGTCGGATATCCACTGCACCTTGAAAACTGTGTTATATATGTTGACAGCACCAGTGAGGGTGTGACTGTGTTAAGGATACTCAATTATTACCACGTCGTCTATTTAAGTGGACCATCTTCATGGAGAGTTGAGATTTTTACCAAGAAAAATTAAAGAAAAAAGATTGCAAATGCCACCGGGTGTTTCGGTATATTCGGAAATACCCTTCTTCAAATCCAGCATTTATTCGTCATATCTTCCTACAGTTTCTGTCTCAGCTCCAACCAATGAAATAAAATTTCATCAAAGCCCGGAAACAAAATAACAAGCTATGTACAGGGGTGCAACATAATTCGTATGCTACAAATGACATTACTCACATCTTTTTGTCCATTCAAGCTTTCTTAAT